>OZ024741.1:390319168-390361668 GCA_964016885.1 Eledone cirrhosa
GCAGGACAATGCAGGACGGTACAAATGGGCATTTCTGCGTGTAAAAAACAAAAACAGAGGATGTAACAAAAAATAACAATGAAAAATTCCCCAATAGGGGGGAGACTTCGGAGGGACATTTGTGGAGAAAGCCCAGTAAAAAGCCACAATGACCCTGACCACCAAGGCAAGTGCCCTCTCCCAGTTTTCCACCTTTAATTTACAGATATATACTCAGAGTAGGCCCATTCACTCGGGCCATTCTTGCTTCTCTCACCCATCTTTCAACAAAATGCTGGGAAGAGAGCACTTCCCTCTCTACTCTGATTTTCCTTTTCAAATGAAATTTGTAAAAGTCAATCAGAGCATCACCGAAGAGGTAAGTGCTCGTCTTCAGCCCTTTCAAACGTGTCCACCATACTATCTCTTTCGCCATGGCCACCAGACAGATAAAAACTGCCTGCCCTTCCCGGCTAAAGGAGGAGGGCGGGGCAATCCTCACGATGGACTCAGATGATAGCCGGATCCGTCCTAAACGCGACAGCAGGTGTTCGACATAAACCCACAAGTCAGCAATTTTCGGACACTGGACGAGTGCGTGCAGGACGGTTTCGTCGCCCTTCGCGCATCTCGGACATGCCCGGCTGACGGCACCTCCATGCCTGTAGAGTTTATCCCGAACTGGCAAGGCTCCTCGGTAGCACTGCCAGGCCAGAGATTTCTGGAAGTTGTCCATAGGCCCTGGCCCGAAAGTTCTTCCGAAGAGATTGGCTAGTTGATTTTCGTCGACGCCTAGAGTTTCCCCAAGTACGTTGTCGCTCTTCCCCTCCACTAATCCTCTATAGAACGCCGAGGTGGAGTTTCCACCGATCACATTGCCCGATTGGTCGAGGGCTGTGAGCGCCTGAAGACATTCCAGTCTCCAGGTGCTCCCTCTCGGTCTTCGCTTGACCCAGGACTGCAGCTCCGTCAAGGAAACGAGCTGGGGAAATACGTGTCTAGCAAACGGCGACCACACCTTATCACCGTAGAGGAAGAGGTGGAGATGTCGTAGCCTGAGCGCGTGCCTGCGCATCATCAGCCACGGCATGCCCAGCCCTCCACGTAGCGGGTGTTGACAACAAATGGACCGCCTGACCATCGGAGCACGTCCCTTCCACAAAAAGCGAAAGAGCAAACGCTCCAGCGCAGTCAGGCGAGGCTTAGGACAAGGTACGACGGTCAGGCGGTAGCAGATTACAGACGCGATGTACGCGTTAGCCACTTCCGCTCGACCTTTCAGGGATAGCTTCCTCTCCGCCCATTTCTGGGTGAGAGAAGCCACCCTGCTCGTCTCCTCGTCCCAGTTTTTGTCCGTCTGGAGGTCCGGACCGAACCAGACCCCTAGCAATTTAACCGGTCCGTCCGTCCAGCGTCCGACGACGCTGTTGGACGGCATGGACCTGCCTCTCCAGGTGCCGAGCTGCAGGCCCACTGACTTTTCCTGGTTGATCATTGCTCCTGTCACCGCTTCGTATTCTCTTAGTGTAATGCCGATCGCCTCGATGTGTTTGGCGTTCGACACCACTACGGTGACATCGTCCGCATATGCTGACACGGATCTTCCGCATCCTAGTTCGCGCGGGACTCCCCTCAACGTCTCCAGTTTGTGCAGTAATGGCTCGAGAGTCAATACGTACAATAGGGACGAGAGGGGACATCCTTGGCGGACCGAGCGCATGATGTTGAACGGTTCCGAAAGGTGACCGTTCACTCTCACTACAGAGCAGATGTCGCTGTGCATGGCAGCGATCCAGCCTCTGAAGACGGGCCCAAAGCCAGCCGCCCTCAGGACTGCCGCTAGGTAACGATGGTCGACCCTATCGAAAGCTTTCGACTGATCTAAATTGATCAAGGACCCACCCGTGCCAGGTTCCTTAGCTACCCTCTCTATGATGTATCGCATGAGGTGGAGGTTGTCGTGGATGGATCTGTCGGGAATGGCGCATGTCTGCGCCTCTCCCACCAGACCACCAACGACAAGCGCCAACCTCTTTGCTAGCACCTTGGCCAAAATCTTGAACTCTGTGTTTAGCAGAGTTATGGGCCGGAAATTATCTATGTTATCCCCCTTGTTTGGATCCTTTCTCAGCAGTGCCACCGCTCCTCGGCTCACAGAACTGGGAATTCTCCCGTTCTGTTGCCAGTTGCAGTAGACGTCCGCCAAGAGGCCTCCGAACAAGTCTGGCATCTGTACGTAAAGTTCATAGGGCAGACCATCCAAACCAGGCGATTTACCCATTGTGCAACTAGTCATTGCATCCCGTACTTCAGCTGATGTTATCGGCTTTTCGCAACACTCCGCCTCAGTGGCCGAAAGCCGCGGCAGTCCTTCGAGGTAGACACTAAAGTCCATCCCTCGATCCGGCCCGCCACTGCCCCCGAACAGTTGAGCGAAGTGTCGCTGAAAAGCTTCACACATTTGCCCGGGATCGAGTAGCATGCGCCCGTCGTGGTCCACCAAAGACCGGATCGTGGCTTTGTTGCCACGACGCGCCTCCGCCACTCGGGCCCATTGAACGGTTTTCGTCCCCTCGTGTCTGAGAGCACGCACTCTTGCTCTGACAACGCAGCCTTCGTGCTTTGCATTGAAGAATTGGTCAAGGGCCAATTTCGCCGCAAGCACGTCGGTCGCAATGCCTTTGCTAAGCGCCTCGTCTAATTTTCTAACTAGTTCTCCCTCTGCTCTATTTTTCTCTATTGCTAAAGCCTTACTAAACCTAATCGATTCTATTCTAATCGCTCTTTTCAGAGCAAACCACCACTTGTTGTTGACGATGGCCCCCGTCAACGCCCGCTTAACTAGTTCGCTAATCCGGTCTCTGTAGGCCTTGCGCGCTGGTAAGGACGCGTTTAGCTTCCAGTAGCCGGGTCCTCGTCCATGAAGCCTATCTAAGTCAAGCACACAGATCACGAATTTGTGGTCCGTGTAGCTGACTATCTTGAATTGTGGACAGCCTATGCTAGACCTATCTATTTCCCTACAAAATACTCTATCTAGATATGATCTAGATGACCCTATGCGATTTGTCCAAGTCCACATTGGCACATTCGGGAAATCCAATCGGTACCTGTCAGACAGTTCAAAACGCCTGAGCAGGTTGGTGAGGCTCTTGCACCCTCCACCACTATCCGCTAATCCCACTCAGTCCCAGCGTGCATCTAAGATCCCGTTCCAGTCGCCCACTAACACTAAAGAGCGGGACGTTCCAAGAAAAGTCTCCAGACGCCGGAAGAAATCAGGCCGCCCTGCTCCTGTCGGGGCATAGACGGCCACTAGCCTGAAAGCTTGCCCGTCTCCGCTGGTCACGTCCAGCACCACCAGCTTACCCTCTGGGTCCAGGAAGATGGCCCGTATGGCGAGATCCAAACCTCTCCGAAAAAGCACAGCAACTCCTCCCCCCGACCCAGGACGGCTGGGAGATGCGCACACATCGTAGCCGCCGAAGATCGGTGCGAAGGCCCGTGCTTCGGAGATTCTGGTCTCGCTGATGGCCACTACATCTATGTTTAGTGACCTGAGGTCGTTGAGCAGGTGACCCTGCTTCCATGACGACCCCAAGCCACGCGCATTTATGCTGCCTATTCTGAGTGAGGTCATGTTTAAAATAGAGTGGAAAAGATGGGAAAGACCACTTACCGTACTTTTGGTAGAGGAGGAATGGTTTTTACATCCCTTTTCACTTGATCGTCTGGTGAAGGGACCGTTGAATCGTCCCTTCGGCTGGTCGTCGGCTCTTCTAAGAGAATGTCTGAATATACTCTTCGATTGATGGTTCCTCCTAGGTCCCTGAAATCACCAACTGCGTTGGGGAATTTCGTTTTAATGTTTGTGTATTGTTTCTGTGCTATTTTTAGCAGTCTTATGTTAGTTGGCGTTTTGATTGGTGCTGGTATTATGTAGTCCTGTTGTGAAATGTCTGTGTGTTCAATTATGTAAGTCATTAGTTTCTTGTTGTGTGTATTTATTGCCGTGCATTTGTTTTTCTGGGGGTGGGGTGTGGTTCTGCTATTTTCTTGTCGTTGTTGCTGGGTGTGTGTTTTGTTGTTGTGTTTGCGATGTTGGTGCTTGTGGTGGTGGTGTTGAAGGTGTTGTTGGCGGTGGGGTTGTCGCCGGTGGTGATGGTGGTGCTAGTGTGGGTGGTGATGGTGTTGGTGGTGTTGCTGCTGTGGGTCTCTTTGCAGTAGACTTTACCCTTTTCTCATTTCTTTCCTCCCTTTTCAAAGGCGACGATGCGCTGCTTCTGCGTTTGTGCCTTCTTACGACCTTTTGCCATCCCTCTCCCACCTCACACTCCATGTCTGATTCTGTGAGGTCGGGGAGGGGTACCAGCTCCACTCTTTCACTTGTTGTTGTTGGTGATGTTTGCACTGGAGTCTCTGTTGCAGCTGCATTTGGTATTGCTGTTGTTGTTGTTAATATTTCCACTGCTGCTGCTGTTTTTGATTTCCGTGGCGTGGGTATGGGTGCCACGGACCTATCGTTCCTGGTTGCCGCTTGTCCTGTTGCTGGTAGCCGTGGAGCCGGATTCGGAAGGAGGGGGGTTTTCTCCTTTCTCAGGGTCTTCTCGTTGCAGAAGGCCCTGAGGTGAGTCTTCGATCCACAGCGAAAGCCTTTCGGGCGTTTGCCCTCAACACTTATGGGCAGTTGAGTGCCGTTATCGAAGTCTATCACATCCGGGATAGCTTCGATGCACTCCTGGTTGGTTTGGATTAGCATCTCAATGGAGGTGCCGACCCAATATTCTCTTACTTTTTTCTGTACTTGCAGTACAGTTGTTTTGTCCTCGATTCCGACGAGGACAGACGCGGCCAGCCAAGAAGGGGCCATTCCGGGGGAGACGTGGGTCAGTTTGACCCTCACAATTTTTTGCCCGCAGTAGGAGGGCACCAACACCATTTCCTCGCCTTAGGGTCACTACGGATTGGGCCTCTGCCTCCTGGGGTGTGGCAAAAAGTACGTCTACGGTGGCATATTTTTTGCCTCGGGTGATGTGCGTTTTCCGCTGCCACACAGACCCCAAGGCTTTTTGTATTTGGGCCTCTGTGGCTCTTTCCACCCTACGGGATTTTGTACTTACTGTACGGTACGTGACCGTACAGTGCTGTTGGGTTTCGAAAAAATTTTCCGCTGCCTTGCAGATTGCTCGGTGTCCATTCTTTGTCACCATCTTCTTCGCTTCCTCTAATTCCTCATTTGTTATGAGGATTGTTTCCAAGTTTTTCGCAATACCTGCAAATGAGATTGGTTTTTCTTTGCTGCTGTTATTGTTGTTGTCGTCAGAGCTGCTGTTACTTTTGTTGTTGCTGCAGGTACTACGACTACTGCCTTCGCCGCTGTTGCTGTGGTTGTTGTTGGTGTTGCTGCTGCTAATGCTGTTGTTGTTTATGCTGCTGGTGATGCTGTTGCGGCTGCTACTGTTGTTTTCATTGTCACTGTTGCTGTTGTTATTACGGCTGCTACTGCTATTATTCCTGACGTCAGACGAATGAACTGGGTTTTCGTATTTCCCGCACACCTGTTTCGTCGCTGTCGTCGTCGTCGTGGAGAAACCTTGCATGCTTTGCACGAGACTTTTCTTTTCTTTCGTCACTTGCGAAAGAGAAGGGAGGGAGAGAGACACATTTAAAGAAGGGAGGGAGAGAGACAATCTTCTCTCTGCTGTAGTGACGATTGAGGAAGAAGAAGACGGAATGAGTGGGAGTGACCTATGCAAATTCTTTTTCGTAGCCATGTTGTTTTTTTGTTTAAAATAAATATTGGGTACAAACCCCCAATAAGCAGTTATTTAACCCCGAAGGGCCAAATAACGGACAGAAAGACCCCTCTCACGAGGAGGAGGGTGTTTTTGTCTACAAGTTGGTCTAAGTTTTAAACAATTTACAATTGTTAAAGCGTTCAAAATTTACAGTACCTTACAGAGCCGAGCCTCCGTCAACCATAGCATTCAATAATAATAATAATAATAATAATAATAATAATAATAATAATGTTTTCTTTATTAACCACAAGGGTTCACATAAAGTAGACATTAAGGACAGTACAGGACAATACAGGACGGTACAAATGGGCATTTCTGCGTGTAAAAAAACAGAGGTTGAAATAAAATAACAAAGAAAAATTCCCCAATAGGGGGGAGACTTCCAAGGGACATTTGTGGAGAAAGCCCATTAAAAGACCACAGTGGCCCTGACCACCAGGGCAAGTGCCCTCTCCCAGTTTTCCACCTTTAATTTACAGACACATACTCAGAGAAGGCCCATTCATTCGGGCCATACTTGCTTCTCTCACCCATCTTTCAACAAAATGCTGGGAAGAGAGCACTTCCCTCTCTACCCTGATTTTCCTTTTCAAATAAAATTTGAAAAAGTTAATCAGGGCATCACCGAAGAGGTAAGTGCTCGTCTTCAGCCCTTTCAAACGTGTCCACCACACTATCTCTTTCGCCATGGCCACCAGACAGATAAAAACTGCCTGCCCTTCCAGGCTAAAGGAAGGGGGCGGGGCAATCCTCACGATGGACTCAGCTGATAGCTGGATCCGTCCTACACGTGACAGCAGGTGTTCGACATAAACCCACAAGTCAGCAATGCTCGGACACTGGACGAGTGCGTGCAGGACGGTTTCGTCGCCCTGCGCGCATCTCGGACATGCCCGGCTGACGGCACCTCCATGCCTGTAGAGTTTATCCCGAACTGGCAAAGCTCCTCGGTAGCACTGCCAGGCCAGGGATTTCTGGAAGTTGTCCATAGGCCCCGGCCCCAAAGTCCTTCCGAAGAGATTGGCTAATTGATTTTCGTCGACGCTTAGAGTTTCTCCAAGTACGTCGTCGCTCTTCCCCTCCACTAATCCCCTATAGAACGCCAAGGTGGAGTTTCCACCGATCACATTGCCCGATTGGTCGAGTGCTGTGAGCGCCTGAAGACATTCCAGTCTCCAAGCGCTCCCTCTCGGTCTTCGCTCGACCCAGGACTGCAGCTCCGTCAAGGAGACGAACTGGGGAAAAACGTGTCTTGCAAACGGCGACCACACCTGATCACCGTCGAGGAAGAGGTGGAGATGTCGTAGCCTGAGCGCGTGCCTGCGCATCATCAGCCACGGCATGCCCAGCCCTCCACGTAGCGGGTGTTGACAGCAGATGGACCGCCTGACCATCGGAGCGCGTCCCTTCCACAAGAAGCGAAAGAGCAAACGCTCCAGCGCAGTCAGGCGGGGCTTAGGACAAGGTACGACGGTCAGGCGGTAGTAGATGACGGATGCGATGTACGCATTCGCCACCTCCGCTCGACCTTTCAGGGATAGCTTCCTCTCGGCCCATTTCTGGGTGAGAGAAGCCACCCTGCTCGTCGCCTCGTCCCAGTTTTTGTCCGTCTGGAGGTCTGGACCGAACCAGACCCCTAGCAATTTAACCGGTCCGTCCGTCCAGCGCCCGACGACGCTGTTGGACGGCATGGACCTGCCTCTCCAGGTGCCGAGCTGCAGGCCCACTGACTTTTCCTGGTTGATCATTGCTCCTGTCACCGCTTCGTATTCTCTTAGTGTGGTGCCGATCGCCTCGATGTGTTTGGCGTTCGACACCACTACGGTGACATCGTCGGCATATGCTGACACGGATCTTCCGCATCCTAGTTCGCGCGGGACCCCCCTCAACGTCTCCAGTTTGTGCAGTAATGGCTCGAGAGTCAATACGTACAATAGGGACGAGAGGTGACATCCTTGGCGGACCGAGCGCATGATGTTGAACGGTTCCGAAAGGTGACCGTTCACTCTCACTACAGAGCAGATGTCGCTGTGCATGGCAGCGATCCAGCCTCTGAAGACGGGCCCAAAGCCAGCCGCCCTCAGGACTGCCGTTAGGTAACGATGGTCGACCCTATCGAAGGCTTTCGACTGATCTAAATTGATCAAAGACCCACCCGTGCCAGGTTCCCTAGCTACCCTCTCTACGATGTATCGCATGAGGTGGAGGTTGTCGTGGATGGATCTGTCGGGAATGGCGCATGTCTCTGCCTCTCCCACCAGACCACCAACGACAAGCGCCAACCTCTTTGCTAGCACCTTGGCCAAAATCTTGAACTCTGTGTTTAGCAGAGTTATGGGCCTAAAATTATCTATGTTATCCCCCTTGTTCGGATCCTTTCTCAGCAGCGCCACCGCTCCTCGGCTCACAGAGCTGGGAATTCTCCCATTCTGTTGCCAGTTGCAGTAGACGTCCGCCAAGAGGCCTCCGAACAAGTTTGGCATTTGTACGTAAAGTTCATAGGGCAGACCATCCAAACCAGGCGATTTACCCATTGTGCAACTAGTCATTGCATCCCGTACTTCAGCTGATGTTATCGGCTTTTCGCAACACTCCGCCTCAGTGGCCGAAAGCCGCGGCAGTCCGTCGAGGTAGACACTAAAGTCCATCCCTCGATCCGGCCCGCCACTGCCCCCGAACAGTTGAGCGAAGTGTCGCTGAAAAGCTTCACACATTTGCCCGGGATCGAGTAGCATGCGCCCGTCGTGGTCCACCAAAGACCGGATCGTGGCTTTGTTGCCACGACGCGCCTCCGCCACTCGGGCCCATTGAACGGCTTTCGTCCCCTCGTGTCTGAGAGCACGCACCCTACCTCTGACAACGCAGCCTTCGTGCTTTGCATTGAAGAATTGGTCAAGGGCCAATTTCGCCGCAATTACGTGGGTCGCGATGCCTTTGCTAAGCGCCTCATCTAATTTTCTAACTAATTCTCCCTCTGCTCTATTTTTCTCTATTGCTAAAGTCTTACTAAACCTAATGGACTCTATTCTAATTGCTCTTTTCAGAGCAAACCACCACTTGTTGTTGACGATGGTCCCCGTCAACGCCCGCTTAACTAGTTCGCTAATCCGGTCTCTGTAGGCCTTGCGCGCTGGTAAGGACGCGTTTAGCTTCCAGTAGCCGGGTCCTCGTCTATGAAGCCTATCTAAGTCAAGCACACAGATCACGAATTTGTGGTCCGTGTAGCTGACTATCTTGAATTGTGGACAGCCTATGCTAGACCTATCTATTTCCCTACAAAATACTCTATCTAGATGTGATCTGGATGACCCTATGCGATTTGTCCAAGTCCACATTGGTACATTCGGGAAATCCATTCGGTACCTGTCAGACAGTTCAAAACGTCTGAGCAGGTTGGTGAGACTCTTGCACCCTCCTTCCCTATCCACTAATCCCACACAATCCCAGCGTGCATCTAAGATCCCGTTCCAGTCGCTCACTAACACTAAAGAGCGGGACGTTCCAAGAAAGGTCTCCAGACGCCGGAAGAAATCAGGCCGCCCTGCTCCTGTCGGGGCATAGACGGCCACTAACCTGAAAGCTTGCCCGTCTCCGCTGGTCACGTCCAGCACCACCAACTTACCTTCTGGGTCCAGGAAGATGGCCCGTATGGCAAGATCCAAACCACTCCGAAAAAGCACAGCAACTCCTCCCCCCGATCCCGGACGGCTGGGAGATGCGTACACATCGTAGCCGCCGAAGATCGGTGCGAAAGCCTGTGCTTCGGAGATTCTGGTCTCGCTGATGGCCACTACATCTATGTTTAGTGACCTGAGGTCGTTGAGCAGGTGGCCCTGCTTCCATGACGACCCCAAGCCACGCGCATTTATGCTGCCTATTCTGAGTGAGGTCATGTTGAAAAGGAGTGGAAAAGATGGGAAAGACCACTTACCTTACTTCTCGTAGGGGAAGGACGGCTTTTCCATCCTTTTCACTGCTTGTGGCCTCCTCAGGAAGGATGTCCTTATAAATCCTCCTGGAGAGTGCTTGTCGGAAGTCTCCGATGTCTTTGGGGAATTTTTGTTTTAGTGTCATGTACGTTTTCTGTGTGATGCGAGTGATTTGTATGTGTGGAGGTGTTGTGAATTTTGGGGTTGTTGTGTAGTCTTTTTCTGTGATGCTGGTGTTGTGTTGGATGTAGTGTAATAATTGCTTGTTGTTCAAATTTAATGCTGTGTAGTGTGTATCGTTTTGGTTGTTTTGTTTTGTTTGCGTTTGTTGTGGGTTTGTTTCTGTTTCGCATTTTGGTGACTTTTGTGGTGTAGGTGATGGTGGTGCTGGGGATAATGATGGTGATGGTGTTGGTGTTTGGGTTGATGGGGTTGGTGATGCTGGTGTGGATGGTGGCATATCTGTCCTAACTTTTTTGTTTCTTAGTTTATTTGTTTCTCTCTGTATTTTGTTTTTGGAGGGGGAAGGAAGAGAATTTTTTCTTTTTTGGTTTCTTTTTTTTTTTCCGGATATCGTTTCCCACTCCTCGTCGTCACAATCTGTCTCCAGTTGTGATAGGCCGGGGAGTGGAAAATCCTCCACAGCCGTTAGTTTTGGTTGTGGTGTGGTGGATGGTGTAGGCGCTGGTGCTAGTTCTGAAGCGTTGGGTGGTGGTGGTGTTGGTTTTGCTGGTGGTGGTAGTGGTGTTGGTTTTGCTACTGTTGCTGGGGTTGTTGCTGTTATAGTTGCTTCTGTTGTTGCTGCTACAGTTGTTGCTGCCATCGCTGCTACTGGTGGTGTTGATGGTTGTGTCACTGGGGTGGGTAGGAGAGGTGGCCTCAACCTTTTAGCCTGAGGGCAGAAAGCCCTTAGGTGGGTTCCTTCACCACAAACGACACACCTAGGTCTTCTGCCCTCGACAATTACCGTGAGGTGGCTGCCGTCAGTGAGGTCTATTACCTCTGGGATCTCCTCAATGCTTTTTTGGTCCGCTTGGATCAGGAGCTCCATCCCAGATCCGGACCAGTTTTCCTGCTTTTCTTTTGCTACTGCTATTATTTTCGTGTTGGCTTCGATGCCGGCGAGGACAGCCGCTATTAGCCAGGGAATTTCGATGGCCGGTGGAACGTGGGTCACCCTGATCTTTACGAGTCTCTGGCCACAATAGCTTGGGACGAGTGTGAGGTCGTCACTTTTTAATGGGGCCATGGAGTGTTCTCTAGCCTCCTCTGGTGTTTCAAAGAACACATCCACGGTTCCATACTTTTGCCCACGTCTGATGTGGGTTTTTCTTGCCCACACATGTCCCAAAGCTTTTTGGATTTGGGACTCGGATGCCCGTTCCACTCGGCGCGATTTTACATTTATTGTTCTATACGACACGGTGCACAGGCGCCGATGCTCCATTTTATTAGGTGGGGGGGGGGGGGGCTGACCCTGTACCCATCTTTCTTTACCATTTGTTTGGCATTTTCTAAATCTTCTTGAGTTACCGTGAACGCTTCGAATTGTTTTGCTACGATGGCGAAACTGAGGGTCGGTTTTATAATGTCATTGTTGTTGTTGTTGCTATCGTTATTTGTGTTAATCTTAATTTTTGTTTCAGTTGTGGTGGTGGTGACGTAATTCGTCTTTGGTGCGGAAGAGTCCATTTTGCTTGATTTCATTTCGACATCACGAGTTAATTTATTTTTTTCTTCTTTTGTTTCTGTTGTCGCGGTGGTGGTGGGGGTGGTGTTGTCGCGGTGGTGGTGGTGGTGGAGGCTTTAACACCTGCAGTCATTGGTAATGGCGGGAAATGAATGTCTGCCTGAGACAAATTTAAAATATTGCTACTGCTTATATTTTTTTTTTGTGTTGGCAAACGTAGTAACATTTACAATGGTGGTGTCGGTGTGAGGTGTTATTTTGTGAGGAAGGCTTTCAGCTGCTTCGTGCAGAGGGGAATTAGCCATTTTTTTTCAAAGAAATTTTTGGATAATAATAAAAGTTAAAATTTTGGGCACAAGGCCCCAATCTTTTTGGGTGTCCTTTTCGGAAAACAATGTATGTGCGCTTATAAACAGTTAACAATAAAATTTTCCATAAATGGCAATTTTTAACAAACGGAAATAACAAACCTTTGCGGAGCTCACGATGATACGATTTACTACGTAGGTCGCCAATAATAATAATAATAATAATAATAATAATAATAATAATAATAATGGAACAGCAAGAACCCTCCGATACGTCCTGAATATCTGAGGCTGCAGGTAGTGGCTTGATATTCAATCCAACGGACTTTCCAGTTAACCAACATCAATGACTGAGATTCAAGGAATAACAACAATAATAATAATAATAATAATAATAATAGCTCCAACCGAATACCTAAACAGGCATGACAGAGCTGCACAATACATACATTGGATAATGTGTAAGCATTTTGACCTGCCCCATCAAAAGAATTGGTGGGAGCATCAACCACCTCCCATACTTGAAAAAGATCACATCTCAATCTTGTGGAACTTTAGCATCCAAACAGACCGAAAAATAGATGCAAACAGACCTGATATAATATTGAAAGACTTTCAAAAGAGGGTATGCCTGCTAATTGATATGTCTGTTCCAATAGATAAGAATGTATCTATAAAAACATTTGAAAAATTGAGCAAGTATAAGGACCTGGAGATAGAAATTGGAAAAATGTGGAAATTGAGAACTAAAACAATACCAGTGGTTGTAGGCGCTCTGGGAATGATACCTAAGGGGTCTAATGATTACATATCGCAAATCCCAGGAAACCCGCGTATAGGAGAAATACAAAAGATAGTATTAATGGGAACTGCCCATATACTAAGGAAGATTCTGTCAATATAAGTACATCACAAGTCTAAACACTAAAGATGCATGTGTGAATATGTATGTTCTTTCTTGAACATGGCGGACCTTGTTGTCTCTTGAGGTCACTGGTTGTGACTTGGTGATAACTCGTATGAACATAAAGCAAGATAAATGCAACTGTAATAATAATAATAATAATAAATCAAAGTTGTAGCCGCAATAGAGCAGATACCAATCGAATTGTTTGAAGCGGTCACAAAGCACTCGATTGTACGAAAAATTAATATATTTTTTCCCAGAATGTATCAAAGTTCACCAAGAATAAAACGACCAAATGTATGTGGCCATAGTTTTTACTTCAACAACGTTAAATACAAACAGGTAAGAGACTAACCTGGACCATCTCAAATAGATAAGAATCGATAGAAATCGATAAAAGTCTTCAATGGGTTTCTGGGAACATGGAAAGGTGTACCACGAGTTGTACAATGCATATGCAAGTCTTAAATGTACCTAGCGATGGAACTGGAAATCCCTCCCTCGGCAGGTGTTCGTTGAATATTATGCGACGTAGTTCAGTCAGGACCAGACATTGAGGCATTCCATCGTAGTAGTAGTACATTCGCCTGACTTTTCTTAAAAGAGGAATGTCATTTGGCCGAACTTTAGGCAGGTAAATTCAAGGTGTGAACAAAGAGATTTTCACAAAGAAAGCTCTCAACTAGCGTTTATAAACAAAAAAAGTAACTAATATGTTATTAATTAATTATGTGAAACTAGTATTATTAACAATAGAGGCGGCGAATTTGGCAGTGTCGTTGGAACGTGGGATAGAATAATTTGCAGCATTCGTTCCGCTTCTTTGCTCTCTGTGTTCAAATCACCCCGGTTCTCCTTCCTCATCCTATAGACATCGTGGATGTAGTTTTGACCCTCGATATCGGTGGCGAATCGAACGTCGCAGAGAATGCTTTGCGGTATTCGTTCCGGCTTTCTCCAGCCGCGGTCAACTTTATCTTTCATCCTTTCGATGTCGATAATAAAAAGTACCAGTCAAGTACTGGGGTTGATTCTTCCCCAGTCTCTGTCTCACTTTTATTCTTCCCCTCTCTCTCCTCTGGAAATAATTTGAGATTTGAGAGGGATGGGCTCCGCCAGGGTTAAATGGCCAAAAAATGCCACCTCTGGGACTCTACCAGGAGTTACGTGACCATATATATAGTATTAAAAACAAACTGCAACGTCTGTGAACCTTCTTCTTTTTCTTCTTCTTCTTCTTCTTCTTCTTCTTTTTCTTCTTCTTCTTCTTCTTCTTCTTCTTCTTCTTCTTGAGAGAGAGAGAGAGAGAGATTCGTGAGGGCAGAGTCCTCAATCACCCCTTCCAGCAGGTCCTGTTAGAAGCAACCGTTTCCAAATGATCCGGCTGGATCCGCAAGCGACACCAAATGAACTCTTGGATGTTATCTAATCATCTTGCCCAGGGTCTACCCCTGGGGTTCCTGTCGGTTGGTTTTGCTTGTAAAATCTGTCCAGTGATTCTTTCCTGAGACATTCTAACCACATGCCCGTAGTATCAGAGCTGTGATCTCTCAATTCCGAGAAGTAGCGGTTCGACCTGGAATGATTCTCTCATCTCTGAGCTACGCACTCTACTAAGTAACGTTATTCCAAAGACCCTTAGGAAGAAGCCCATTTCGGCCGCTTGTATTTGCGATCATATTCTTTCGGTCATTACCCAAGATTCGTGACCATAAGTAAAGGTTAGCACTAATACAGAATTGAAGGAAGCGAGTTTGGCCTTTACACCTAATTACTGAATGCTGAAGCTGGTCCATTACTGCACCAGCTCCTGCAATTCTTGCACTTAATTCAGCCACCCACCTTCCATCACTCGTGAACACGACCCTGAGATACTTGAACTTCTCCACCTGCTTCAGTGGAACTCCCTTCGCATTTAGAGTGCACCGCGCAGACTACCTTAAATAATTGTTTCTACGTTAGGCACAAGGCCAGCAATTACCCAGTGTATTACTGGTACTTTATTTTATTGACCCCGTAAGGATGAAAGGCAAAGTTAACCTCGGCGGGATTCGAACTCAGAATGGCAAGGGCCGTAACTCTATGCGCCAAAGAATGGCATCCGACACTCTACCAATACTGCCAATCCACCGCCTACTTAAATAATGAACATGAGAAGTGATAGTACGCACCTTTGGCGGAGTCCGACTTACACATTGAATGGTTTTTATTTAGCGCCATTTATCCGAATACAAATACTCAGGCATCCGTATAGATACATCAGGACAGCAAGAAGCTGACCATTGATCCCATATTCCTGCACAACATTTCACAGTAGGTCCCGAGGAAAGTGGTCATATGTCTTCTCAAGGTCGACAAAACAAGAATATACTTCTTGGCAATACTCCCACGATTACTCGAATACCTGCCGCAGTATGAATATTTGAAATCCGGCCCAAGATGTTAAAAGCCTTAAATAGAGAAGGTATTCTCTGGCTGACTCGCGTGGCCTGGATCTCTGGAAAGGCACCCAAGCATTGGCAATCAGGAGTGATAATACTAATTTTCAAAAAGGGAGATAAGAAATTGTTCCAATTACAGAGGGATCGCCTTGTTAAGTCTCCCCGATAAGAAAGAGATTTGACAATATATAAGCAACCATTCGGTTATCGAACCAACCAGACAACCAACCGGAAATTTATAAATCGAAGTGAAAACCAACAGGTGCGTGTGATTTTATTGGCAGCATGAACCCCAAAAGTATAACAATATCTGTCTCAACACACTTTTTCAGATAAGAAATATTGAAAAATATATTAAAAAATGAAGTGTATATATATATATATATTATAAAGCTGACGGCCGTATGTATGTAACAAACTTTTCGCCAAACGGCTGGACGAAACAGCACCAAATTTGCACCATAGATGTAACTTTTTCCAAGTAAGAAAGTGAGGGTATTTTGTCTACTAAATTTAGTTAAAAGATTAAAGATATTTTATTGTTTATTTAAATATTCACTTCTTTAAAAATTTTAAATGTCAACACTTCCGGTTAGCGATCTCTCTCTCTTTCTTAGTCTGTCTTTTTAGATAGATACATAGATTTTAACGTCGCGCCTTTATAATATCTGTCTGTATGTCTGGCTGTCTGCATTACGAAAACCATTCTGTACATTGACTTCGCTGTGTGTATATATAGTTGTGTGTGTATATATATATATACTGTATATATATATATATATATATATACTGGATGATCTAACCTTCATCAACATTACCGTTGAGGGTAGACGGCCCTCGTGTTACCTCTGCGGAACCAGAGGTCACCTGAGGGCTGTCTGTCCCCAACTTAATAAGAAAACCCCAATCCTGCCTACACCACCAACAACTGCACAACCAACACAATCACCACAACTACCACTACAAAAACAACCACCACAGCTCAAACCAAAACAAAACAATGTCCAACCCATCCCCTCCACTCAAAAAACAAAAACAATTTCCAAAACACCCGTACCGCAAACACAACCCGAAAATATACCCCTCCCCTCCAACGCGGAAGATGACCCTAGTTCGTCGTCAGACGAGGAGGAGCACTTCCACACAATCAAAAGAAAAAAAAGAAAACACACCTCAGACACACAAATGAAAACAACCCCTCCCCAAAACATAACACTGACACCAACACAAAAGAGCTCACAACAACAGCAAACAAAAAACACCACACAAAAACAAAAACATGCATACACATACATAAACACAAGAAACAAAAAACTGTTAAACATTGTGTACAACAACAATCTAATAAAAACACAAGGGCCTAACTTCACCCAGGCAGGGGATTTCCCCCACCTCAAAATGATTAAGGCCCCACAGGACACCTATAAAACTTTAAAAAACAATTTTAAAGAGGACGTGGGTCCCCCCTGCGTCGGGCCCATTAACCGCGTCCTCCTAAAAAACTATCCCACCCCCTCCCCAAACACCCACACAACTCCAAGCTCCCCAACCACACAACACACTGATGCCCCCACACTTCCACAAACCACCACCCCACCCAACAACCCATCCCCCACCCTAATGGAAATTGTGCAGCCCGATACCCGGGACGCAGAGAGGTAAGTGCCTTTTCTCTTCACCACCAACATGGCTATGCTAAGAGTAGGCTGTTTAAATGCACGTGGCCTGGGCTCAACTTGGAAGCAAGCAATGCTTCTAAATGACCTCAGGTCACAACGTATAGATGTGATGGTTATTTGCGAGGCCTGGATCAGCAACGTGCGACAGCTGGCCCCCACCTTTGATGACTTTGAGATGCACGCATCTCTCTGTCAGCCCGGAGGTGGGGGTGGAGTTGTTGTTCTGCTGCAAAAACATCTGGGTCTCGCAACACAGATGGTACATTTGGACCCGGAGGGTCGACTAGTGGTTCTGGACCTTGGCAGTGGTAAAGGCGGAGCGTTTAGGTTGGTAGCCGCCTACGGCCCTTTCGGGTCAATGCGGCCGGACTTCTTCCATCGTCTGGAGACTTTTCTAGGGACGTCCCGCTCCTTGCTATTAGTGGGGGACTGGAATGGTATCCTAGATGCACGCTGGGACTACGTAGGGGCCTGCCCCGATAGAGAGGGGTGTAATAGCCTCAAAGGGTTAATCGGTCGATTTGACCTGGCCGATAGATATCGACTAGATTTTCCGACTGCGCCAACCTGGACTTGGGCAAATCGTAGCGGATCATCTAGGTCGTACCTAGATAGGTTCTTAGTTAGAATTAAGGATAAGGACTTTTTAAGTTGTCCAAAAATGCGCATGGTTGGCTATTCAGACCACAAATTAGTGACCTGCATGGTCAACCTTGACAGAACTCATAGACAGGGCCCCGGTTACTGGAAGCTCAACTTGTCCTTGCCGGCAAGTAGAGCCTACAGGAATCGGATTAGTACGTTAGTTAAGGAACGGTTGACTGGAGCGATCGTCAACAGCAGGTGGTGGGTATCTCTAAAGAGAGAGATTAGAGTAGTCTCGATAGAATTTAGTAAGGTTCTAGCTGTGGATAGGAATAGGAAGGAAAGGGAGCTAATAGATAGAGTAGAAGAGGCAATTAGAAGCGGCGACGTGGCCAGAGTGCTAGCGTCGAGAACGGCTTTGAGTCAGTTTTTCGACGCGAAGCACGAAGGCTGCGTTGTCCGAAGTAAAATAAGTGTTAGTATCATAAATAAGAGACAGTTTAATTTGTACATTTTATTAAGGCATTCCTTTATACATATATATATATATACATAAACATGTTATTTACAGTTGTATAAAAAAGAAGTATAATTGTTTCTACTTTTGGCAGAAGGCCAGCAATTATTCCAGTACATTACTGGTACATTACTTTATTATATATAATAAATATAATACGACATTCCTCTCTCTTTCTTACTCTGTCTTTTTAGATAGATACATAGCTATAACGTCAAGCCCTTATAATATCTGTCTGTATGTCTACCTGTCTGCATTGACTTCGCTTCTCACCACCTTTTAATTAATTATATATATATATATAATTATATATTCGTGTACATATTTTCAACAGTAATACTATACTATATATTTTCAACAGTAATACTATACTATATAATTTCAACAGTAATACTATACTATACTACATGAGTAGTACTGTACTATATATTTTCAACATTAATACTATACTATACTATATATTTTCAACAGTAATACTATACTATATATTTTCAACAGTAATACTATACTATACTATATATTTTCAACAGTAATACTATACTATGTTTTCAACAGTAATATTATACTATATATTTTCAACAGTAATACTGTACTATATATTTTCAATAGTAATACTATACTATATATTTTAAACAGTAATACTGTACTATATATTTTCAACAGTAATACTATACTATACTATATATTTTCAACAGTCATACTATACTATATATTTTCAACAGTAATACTATACTACACAGAGGGCTTATCGTCTGTTTATCCAAGCGAAGCTAGGTACGTCAGCTATACATATATATCTGGATGCCGTAGAACACGCCAATGGTAGCCGAGTGCCAGCCGCACGGGACAGCTAGTATATATATATATATATTTATTTAGGTTTGTTGGTTCACCACTGGATAGAACTGGTCATTCCGTGTGGTCAACCTCGATGTAATACTATGGAGAGCACTCAACGTAATATATTATTTATTCTTTATCATTAACATTAATATTAAAAAATGATAATAATTTATAATTATTTGACATTTTTTAACCAAATCTTTTTAGAGAAGGGCCTCAAATTTCATATAACTTAGGGCCTCAGCAGTTGAAATTCTAGCCCTGACTGCAGCTCTTTAACATATTTTATTTTACTGAGAAGCTCGACTAAATCTTCCAGATCTTCTACATTTTCATTTTGCATTCTCCATTCACTGAGTGGCTCAACAATTTTATTGGCGACTGCTGCTAATATTTGTTCGTGAATTATCGAAAGTCTTTATATGCTTCTGACCATTGATTCATCCAGACTTTCCTCCCGAATTGTTCAGTTACTTTATCCCAGGCTCCTTTCATAGTATCTATGTGATATGATAGATTTCCCAAAGGTATCTGACACATTGTTTATCTTGGCAATTCGTTTCTTCGGTGAGATGTGTAAAAGAGTGACAAAGGTAACACGCATTTGCATTAGAAATCATACGCTTATCATAGGTAAGTAAAAAAGAAATGTCTGGTGCTAGATAAATTACTTTGACAGAAATGCATGTCAGAAGTATATCGATATTCTAGTTGGTGGCCAATCACTAACAATGCCTTCATATTATCTTTTCACTGCTGGACAAGATTTGAAAAGAAACCACTGTATGAAAATTTCTATTGTCACCCAAGCCTTCTTGTTTGATTTTCAAATCACAGTTAGATGCTTTTATGTTGTTTCTCTTATTAGTCGTAGTGTTTCTAAACCAAAACTGAGCATTGGTGACAGATTGAAAGCACCTGAAGCATTATCGTCTTGTAGAAGTGTAAACAGGCCGTATCTACCATAGTACAAGAATCATTTTGCTTTTGTTTTCTCTGGCGATGAAAATTATTTTCCTGAAAAAAGCTGTTTCATCTACTTTGAATACAAATTAGAGAAAGCAGTTGTCATGCTCAATTAAGCGAATTTCTTGGCTGGTTACGTATCTATACTTGCAGCTTCATTAGACGTAGTGTTGTGTTCGTTATAACATTGTTTGCCTTTTACTGCAACACCTAATTGCTTTGAATGTTGCTGAATTCTCCTTGTGAGTGTAGATGCTCTTTAATTTTTCATTATCAGTTTGCATTCATTCATATAGCAAGTATAACTACCATTTACTCAAAAAATTTACTTAGTGAATGAGCCACCTTCTTCTTCATTGAAAACTGTGAGGTCCTTATAGCAGCCGAAGCTTATATTTTGTCCGCATTTTTAATCGTTGGTGTGGCTAAGTTTAAAGCCTTATTCACATATGTTTGACGCTTTCCAGCTTCCAATTGCCTCAACACGAAGATTTGCATCTAGTGGCGATTGCTTTATTAACCCTTGAGATGAACTTTAAGCTTTTAGATAGATAAACAACTGTACAAACATTCCGGGTATAGGCAGGAGTAATTCACTGAATCACCCACACTATATATATACATATATATATATATATATATATATATATATATATATATAAAGAAAAAGAGATGAAATCGAAAATGCAACTGGAGTCTTATTTTTTTTAAAAATATATATATTTATTTGGTTCCTTTACCGGTTTCGCAGTTCTTCTGCTTTTCAAAAGGTGAGTTGAGATGGAGGGTCTGTGGTTTTTCTCACATCATGTGAGAAAAACCACAGACCCTCCATCTCAACTCACCTTTTGAAAAGCAGAAGAACTGCGAAACCGGTAAAGGAGCCAAATAAATATATATATTTAAAAAAAAAATAAGACTCCAGTTGCATTTTCGATTTCATCTCTTTTTCTTTATACTTTCACTCGTGTAGGATACCTCGGTTATTTTTCATTTTGTAAAAAAAAACCTCACTTTCTAATATATATATATATATATATATATATATATATATATATATATATATATGTGTGTGTGTGTGTGTGTGTGTGTGTGTGTGTGTGTGTGTGTGTGTGTGTGTGTGTGTGTGTGTGTGTGTTCAATGAGACAACAAACAGATACAAAAAGTCATATTAGTTTCACGCTTTATATGGGAAAAGGGGAAGAAAGTTCGACGTGTCAGGCTTAAGCCCTTCTTCAGGAGTACAAAACAGAGTCAGGGTCACAAATGGGAAACAGAAATAAAAGGGGTACAAGTAAAAAAATAAAAAATCTAAATGAAGAGTGTAAGGAAGACAATCCGTTAGTAGTCTTGGTAGCGAGTAGGGACGCAAGGTGGAGTGTGTGTGTGTATTAGTGTCGATATTATGTATAAGTGTATGTTTAAATGTGTAGGCGGCGGAAAAGACAGAGGATCCGGAGGGGCAAGGTAGAAGGGTGGTAGGTGAGGAGGAAGGGCAGTCGGTTGGTAGGGGGCGGTGGCGTGGTGTAAGAGCAGTGGTGTGATCGACGCCACGAGCATGAGTGAGGGCGGATTGGATCAGGGTAAGGGAGTATCGACATCTAGTGAAAAGACTGACTGAACCTCAAAAGCATGGGTTCGACTACACAGGCGGGGTAGACGGAGGAATTGGGAATAGAGGATGGAGTATTTTGTGTGGGTGGGGTGTGAGGAGGAGAAGTCGAAGTAGGCGTGAGAGTCCAAGGGCTTGAAATAGGTGGAGGTGATGAGGGTGCGATTGGAGGGGTCAATGGTTACAGAGATGTCCAGGAAGTTAACAGAAGTAGAGATAAAGGTGGTGAACTCAAGTGTGGGTTAGAAGAAAGCAGAGAAAGGAGTCAAGCTGGGCTCGTGTGAGAGATGTGGCACCAAAACAGTTGTTAATGTACCAACTGTACAGCTCGGGGGTTGGGCCAAAGTATTGTGAAAAGATTTGAGCCTCAACGTAGCCGACAAATAAGTTGGCGTAGCTGGGGCCCATTCTTGTACCCTCTTCGTCTGCTGGTAAATTTCACCCGAGAAGGAGAAGCAGTTGAGAGAGAGGACCAACTTGGTTAAGTGAATAAGGGTAGAGGTGTAAGGTAGAGGGAAGGGGTGAAGGTAAAGGAAGTATTGCAAGGCATAACTTCGGTATGGGGATGGCAGTGTATAGGGATTTGCTGTTGAGGATGAAGAGTAGGGTGGGGAGCCAGGTGGGAAGATGAAGGAGTCGAAGAGGTGGAGGGCATGGTTGGTGTCAGAAATATGGGGCGGTGGGCTGAAACAAGTTTAGTGGGGGGCAACTACACGCCGAGATAATGGAACGGCCGGGGTTGTCGGAATAGTGTAATTTGGGGAGGAAGTAGATGGTAGAGGTCCATGGAGTGCAGCCGATAAGGTTGGTAGCCGAGGTGGATAGAAGAGAGGAAGCGACTAGCTGGCGTATAGTAGATTTGACCTGTTGCTGGTATTGAGGAGTGAGATCGGTGGCAAGGAGGCGGTAGAAGAGAGGGTTCCGGAGTTGCCGATAAACCTCCGTTGTGTAGAGGTTCATGCACCACACGGCCACAGCGCCTCCCTTGTCGGCTGGCTTAAGGACAATGTGATGACGGTCACGGAGGGAGCGGAGGGCGGCGAGTTAGGCCCGGGAGATGTTGCATCGTTTGTACCGTTTACAGAAATTGAAACGGTCCACAGCGTGATGGCAGACATCAACGAACCTATCCGGGGCACTGAATTATCCAGGTGACGGCGTCCAGTGTGGTGGTCAACAAGGTGTCTAAAGCGGTTCGGAGCCGGAGGATTGCCCTGAAAATGCGCGTGCAATTTGGTGTGGCACTGGAACAGTTCAATGTCCGTGAGGGTCCGAAATTCATCGCCACAAAGCGAGAGTGGTATGAAACGCAGAGCTCTGCAGAGGAACAAGACAGCAGAATGTGAGAGGGTAGAGTGACAACAAGTTGTGGGTGGGTGATCACCTTGGTCACTTTCACCGGCCTGTCTGTCGGATGTCGCTAGCAGGTGAAATGTATGCTAAAGTGATATCGGTATAAATACAGAGTGTGTAACTGGGACAGGAAGTCGATATCACCCCGGATGAAACTGGATATGTATTCACATACCCAGTTTCATCCGGGATGATATCGACTTCCTGTCCCATCTTCCCAAAACCACGGAAACGAATTCACTTCTACTTAGTTTTGATGTGGTAAGCCTTTACACCAACATTACACATGATTTAGGAATAAAGGCGGTTAAATACTGGGTAGAAAAACATAGAGAAGTGATTCCCATTAGACGCAGTTAAACTTATTCTGGAAAACAACACTTTCTTCTTCAATGGAAAGAATTACATCCAAATTAGAGGCACAGCGATGGGAACGAAGTTTGCTCCCGTTTACGCGAACTCTGTAATGGGATACTTAGAACAACAACTCTACCAAGAAATAGAG
This sequence comes from Eledone cirrhosa, assembly GCA_964016885.1. Lineage (NCBI taxonomy): Eukaryota > Metazoa > Mollusca > Cephalopoda > Octopoda > Eledonidae > Eledone > Eledone cirrhosa. The sequence continues at coordinate 390,342,285 of OZ024741.1, forward strand.
GAAAAATATAGTACTGACTTTAGAAAGTACATTGAAAAATCTTGGAAGAGATACCTTGACGACTGTTTCATCATCTGGACAGAATCTCTAGATACTCTGGATGAGTTCAATATCCTCCTGAATAACCTACACCCATCTCTCCAATTCACAAAAGAGATGAGTAGGACCAAATTACCATTCCTAGATATAATGATAATCAAAAACGACACCACCATTACCACGGATATATATTATAAACACACAGACACCCATCAATATCTGAATTTTAAGTCGTGCCATCCACCTCATACAAAACGCAACATCCCATACTGCTTAGCCAGAAGAATTTGTACCATTGTAGAAGATACGAATACCAGGTACAAACGCCTAACAGAACTAAGAGAATTTTTGCTCAAACAAAAATACCCATCTCTACTTATAGAAAATGGCATACAGCGGGCTATAAAAATACCTATACAACAACTTAGGACAACCCAAGGAAGAAGAAACCAAGAACTGGTCATATCATTTATAATGACACACAACCCATGTCACCAGAATATCTTCAACACTGCCAAAGCAAACCTACCGATCATTGCTCAAAGTAATGAATTAAAAGGCTTAATCACAGATCGATCTTTGACTCTTAGTAAAAGACAGCCGAAAAATTTGAAGCAATTACTAACAAAAGCAAAGTTTGACCTTAACAACAAAGACCAATCATTCACTGTATCTAAATGCAATGATAGTCGATGTGGCACATGTCAATCCATATACGCCGGTCAATATATGAAAACAAAAACTGGAAAAATATTCCCAAATGCAAATGTGAACTGCAAAAGCAGAAATCTAATTTACTGCATTAAATGCCCTAATTGTGAAGAACTATATGTCGGTCAAACTGGAAATGCACTATCGGAAGGTGCGCGGGTACACCGACAGCAAATCAGAGACCCAAATGTCCGTCAGATACCCCTAAGTAATCATCTAGCAACATGTGGTCAGGAAATATTTATAATATTCCCATTCTACAAATTACACAGCCCAAGTGAAATCAAGAGAAAAATCAAAGAAAAGAATTTTATTGATAAATTCAAACCCAAGCTAAATGAACATTAATAATGGGGTATCCTACTATGACTATGACTACTACCACTAACAACAACAACAACAACAACAACAATAATAATAAAAGTGATGTTGATAGTGATGATTACTAGAAAATGCTATTTTCATCATTTCTAAAAATAGCAAAACAATTGATGCTTTGGATAGGGTCAATTAAGTAGTCGTTAGACATCCTCAACCAACCGTGACGCCTAAACCAATCAGCTTTAGTAATCCAATGAAACTACACACCGATTGGTCGAAATACAGTTTGCAAGATTTAGCATTCTGGAGCCACTTTTCACTGTATATAAGGCACAAAATTTACCCATCTCATTACAGTTGAAAATTGCAAACTTGACTGTCACCACACATTATGAACCGGAAGATTGCGAAAGCATGAAAGTACTTGTTCAATTAACACTTAACATTTAATATTCCACCATACTATTTCATTCTAATACCATTATAAATGTTAAAGGATTGTAAATAAAACAAGTAAATCAGACAAAGTTGGAATTCCTTTTATTAATATAATCTTCTATACACACTCATACACACTCGTGTATATTTATCTACCTCTCTCTCTCTATATATATATATAAGTTTGTCCTGGGTTCAATCGGGGGTATGTCCCAAGGCTCTGATACCATCAACACTATAAACACAGAGCTGGTATATCTAAGAACTGACTAATTGCCTGATGAGGTCATAGCCATTCAATGGCTATCATCGAAATATATATAGCAGTAAATAAAGGATTATAAGTTCATGCAATTGACTTATGTTTCGTCACTATATATATATATATATATATATAAGAATTAAAATACTAGAGTGTGTTGGAGTTAAACACCCTCTTCGTATTATAGAAATGACAGTAAAGGTATAGCTCAATGTAATTAAACAGAGCCGAAGAATTATGAAAATAAACCAAAGAAGCCTTCAATACATCAAAAGTCTTTATTAGCCAACAATCTTTCGTCCTATTAAGGACTCATCAGGGCAATTAAAGCTATAAGAAGCACTATCGGCCAATACAAGCCAAAAACTCATAAGAATATGGAGTGTACATACATTAAAGCATAGGAAAATTATCGAATAAAAATTATCAAGTAAAAATTGCTAAGGAAGTGAATAACATTTTGAACCATATTACAAATATAGTACAATGCAAAAACTAAAGCTAAACAAAGGTGGTGATATAGAGCGGGAATTATTGTACTATATATAATATAATATAATATAATATAATATAATATAATATAATATAATATAATATAATTGATAATGATAATAATAATAATATTAAAAGGCCCAATATACATATATATATATATATATATATATATATATGTACACATATATACATATATATCAATACACATTTCTCAAGGATACAGAGATTACAGTGGGTCTCAAGGATACAGAGATTACGAAATTTAGTATGTGTTGATAGGTTATTAGAGCGTGCTACTATTCGCCAATTAAGGCTATATGGTATATTAGCCCCCTTAAGATCCCAGATATGGTGTGCTAAAGAAGTAGAATTCTTAAACTTAACATGTTTAAAATTAGAGATATGAGAATTAAACCTAGTCTTAAAAGTGTTAGATGTTGAGCCTATATATGTGCTATTAGAGGAATTAGTTTTAACTACACAAGCATAAACGATGTTCTTAGAGAGGCAGTTACCGTTTAAAGTGCAGTTAACACTCACTCTACAGTTACACTTCCGGGTGCTATTGATCGGCTGAAGTAGTGATGCATCACACGTAGGGTTACTATGAGATAAGGTCTGCTCAGGTGGTAAGGCATTTATGGATCTATTCAGACTAGTAGTACGTAGAGAGGAGTATCCATCCCTAATTTTCCCATTGTTAGTGCTAGCTAAATGAGAACTAATATTAGGGGTGGTAGAGAATGAAAGTTTAATTACATTTTTATTAAAAATACCATGGTATTTATTAGTAGGAGGGAAATTTTTCTCTAAGATAGAAAAGAAAGACCTAGGGATGTTAGTTAATACTTTCTGATTATATGGCGGGTTAAAATAAGTATTTAGTCTCCTTCTATTTTTATCCTTACCAACTCTACCGTTATCTAATATCCCATTATTATCTATAATTTTCTCTAGGGAAACCTTACTTAATAGAAAGTCTGAGATATTCTCTTTGTGCCCCCACGCCATTTCAAATTCTTACTTTTATTATAAACCTAAAGGTTCTGGTAGTGTAAATTGTATCCATTAGCTGCTATATTCCCTTATCTTTTTAGTTTAGGTTCATTTTGTTTACCACCATCATTATTATTATTGGTTTTTAACAGCTTTTCAATCTAGCTTTCATAGTCTTTTGGCTACCATACCATATCTATCTTCTTAAATATTATATTTTCACTTATGAGTTTATATCTGATTATATATTTTATTTTATTTTATTTTATTTTATTTTATTTGGATTCTTCTTTAGATAATTAACCCCCTCTCCCTCGCCCACACACCCACACACACACTTGTCATTCGCCCCTTCAATTATACTATAATTATATTCATTTCCCTTTTATGCTCCTTTCTATTGTATAATACAGTATATTGATTATGATTTTATGCTCCTTCGTATCCTCATACATTTCTTTTTTCTGTCCCCATTGGCCTACCATAATTCTATTTAAAGTCCGTTTATTAGATAACGTTATTCAACTGATAGTAGAATATTTCATTCTTTTCTGGATATTTTTATTGAGATATCTTAAACTTTGGAGATTTTGATTACTTAAACCATAGCTAATTTTGTATTGACTTATTATGTATTTTAAATACTTTCAATTTTAATTAATTTAATAGGGTTTTCTAGTCATTTATCTACGTTTGTTTCCTAAATTTTTACTTAACCGCATGTGACACCTAAGTAAATACTTTTGTTTTTGTTTTTCGATTTCCGGTTGATTTTATTTATATATTTATACTACCGTGCGTAGTTTTCTTTAAACGGTAACTGCCTCTCTAAGAACATCGTTTATGCTTGTGTAGTTAAAACTAATTCCTCTAATAGCACATATATAGGCTCAACATCTAACACTTTTAAGACTAGGTTTAATTCTCATATCTCTAATTTTAAACATGTTAAGTTTAAGAATTCTACTTCTTTAGCACACCATATCTGGGATCTTAAGGGGGCTAATATACCATATAGCCTTAATTGGCGAATAGTAGCACGCTCTAATAACCTATCAACACATACTAAATTTCGTAATCTCTGTATCCTTGAGACCCACTGTAATCTCTGTATCCTTGAGAAATGTGTATTGATATATATGTATATATGTGTACATATATATATATATGTATATTGGGCCTTTTAATATTATTATTATTATCATTATCAATTATATTATATTATATTATATTATATTATATTATATTATATTATATTATATTATATTATATTATATATAGTACAATAATTCCCGCTCTATATCACCACCTTTGTTTATCTTTAGTTTTTGCATTGTACTATATTTGTAATATGGTTCAAAATGTTATTCACTTCCTTAGCAATTTTTACTTGATAATTTTTACTCGATAATTTTCCTATGCTTTAATGTATCTACACTCCATATTCTTCTGAGTTTTTGGCTTGTATTGGCCGATAGTGCTTCTTATAGCTTTAATTGCCCTGATGAGTCCTTAATAGGACGAAAGATTGTTGGCTAATAAAGACTTTTGATGTATTGAAGGCTTCTTTGGTTTATTTTCATAATATATATATATATATATATATGTAGAAGTTCTATTTAAATTGTTGGGATACAACAAGCAAATATTTTTATAACTGATATAAAGCACTCAACAAATTATTGGAGTAAAAATACGATATATTAACAAATGGAAACTATATTTATAAAACCATATTTATTTCATTATACGACGGCTTAAATCTACTGTGATTTAAACATATCCGACACTAATTTGCATAATAGACTAAATAAATTTAATAACCCCACTATCCGGGAGCTTCCAACAGAAATGGTCGCATTCTTTAAGGCTATGTCAATATTTATTTATAAAACTGATCTATATTATATTTTATCTGATGAAAGCACACCATAATTTAACTTGGTGTCCTTGAAATATGTATAATGAAATAAATATGGTTTTATAAATATAGTTTCCATTTGTTAATATATCGTATATATATATATATATATATATATATATATATATATATATATATAAGCAAGATGTATGGTAGGTCGTATGTGAATCGCAATGATCACGTCTGACCTACCAAATATGCGACGGTAGCTAGTTAAGCTCTATGCGTATAAGCAGAGCAGAAATATTAATGAAAAAGAACAAAGGAACTATTATGACATTATAACAAGTTTATTGCCGACAGCCGTTTCGTCCGACCATATGGTGGGACTTTTCAAGGCATATAACATGTGATTATAAGTTCATTATTTACATCAACATATCACTTAAGACTAGCAGTTTGAAATTGTGGTATATATCAGCAGCTCCGCTTGTATATTTGGGGTCTATATTCTAAGGGGGCTCTTTTATATTATTTGTCGGAATTGTAAAAGGGATGGATTATGGGGAGTTAAGAGAATTTGAAAATGGTCAGTGAAGGTTAAGCTCTTCCGACAACTAATATAAAAGAGCCCCCTTAGAATATAGACCCCAAATATACAAGCGGAGCTGCTGATGTATACCAAAATTTCAAACTGCTAGTCTTAAGTGATACGTTGATGTAAATAATGAACTTACAATCACATGTTATATGCCTTGAAAAGTCCCACCATATGGTCGGACGAAACGGCTGTCGGCAATAAACTTGTTATAATGTCATAATAGTTCCTTTGTTCTTTTTCATTAATATATATATATATATATATATATATATATATATATATATATATATATATATATATATATATATATATATATATATATATATATATATATATATAGTAATAATAATAAAATTGAAGACTAAAATCCAAAGAGGGCTCGATAAGGATAAATATATATCAAATATATAAGAACCGTAGAGCAAATATTTATTAAATAACAGATTAAAAAAGGCTTCAACCTCTCTATACAGGTTGAGGCCAATCTCTCGGTCGTTAATTACCTCGACGTTACCCTCAATTTATTGAATGGGTTGTATTACCCGTATAGAAAGCCGAATGATACGCTTAATTACATAAGTAAGCATTCCAACCATCCTGCCAGCATAACCAAGAACCTGGTAAGAAACGTTTCGTTGAGGCTTTCCCGTCTTTCCACCAACGAGCGCATTTTCAACGACCATTCCACTTATTACAATGAAGCTCTTGCTCGAAGTGGATTTGTCGATAAGGTAGCAGATACAGAGTACGAAAATAGACCTAGAAGAAATAGATCCCCTCGCATTTGTTGGTTTAACCCACCATATAATATGAAGGTGGCCACACCATTAGCTAAGATCTTTCTTTCCCTTATTACGAAGCATTTTCCCCCTACACATAAATATAGTAACATTTTTAATAGAAATACTATTAAAATTTCTTACTCTACGACTCCTAACCTTGCACATAACATCACAGCTTCAAATTTAGCTAAACTACCTAGCCGTAGGAACACGTGCAACCCTGTAGTTAGTACTAACTGTAATTGTAGGAATCGGGCTGATTGCCCCCTATCCGGGAAATGCCTCTCTAGTAACATTGTCTACAAATGTAAAGTTGTGACACCCACGTCCCGTAGGGCCTACATAGGGTTAACCGCCAATAGTTTCAAGTAGCGTCTTTACATGCATACCCATTCTTTTCGTTACCCTCTAAGAAGGAATATGACGTCACTTTCAGCTTATATCTGGAGTCTAAAAGACAACCAGACCCAATATAAGTTACACTGGCTAGGGCTAGATCGTATAACGGAAATAAAAGACCATGTGACCTCTGCGCCGCTGAGGCCCTGGAAATACTCTACGCCACAGACCACATCTTAAACAAAAAATCTGAGGCAATTTCGGATTGTAAACATAAATTGCACAAAACTTTCCTGTATTACAGCCCCACGCTATACCCTAACGGATAGTACGATCTATACGTGGATATTTTACGTCTTGATGTGGGAGCTAAGTATATGTTTTGTTTATACATTTACTTATTTGCATAGGTAAGTATATATTACCCGTATGTTTTGTGAAGGTACGTATACCTTCTCGTACGTATATTTGATTGTTATGGCGTATAATTTTTATATATTCTGGTATTTAGGGTTTGGCTATGTGTATACGGGAGTTTTGCGTCTGCGTGAATATGCAGGTTCGTACGTATGGTGGGTGTGTGTATATGTGTACTTCTTGTTTTAGTTGACTTACGTCTCCGAACATTCGTGTTTTTATATGTAGGTATGTGTGTGCGCTTGTTATATACGTATTTATTTACTTATATACGTTTATATAATTATTTATTTATTTGTACACAAGCATACACACACACACATATTTATATGTGCGTGGTTTTGTATACCTATGGTAAGGTTTTGCGTATGCTTGTGTATGTACGTATTTGTTTGCGTGTATGTATTTATTTATTTCTATTACTTCTGTATTGTATTTATTTACTTTGTTCTTAACTCTGTAGCGGAGATTCATTTGGTCTCCTAGCTAGAATTTTAGTCTACGACTTCTGCTATACCATTTATGTGGTTTTGTCTTTGCGTGCTATTGTTCTCCACGCTCCACATATGACTTATTATCTTCGTTTTTTCGTTCATTGCCAGAGAACGTCTCTATGCACCACCTAAGAGAACATTAGTCTACGACCTCTTTTATACCATAAACGTGGTTCTGTCCTTGCACGTAATTGTTTTTCACCGCTCCTATTAATGACGTATTATTCGTTTTTTCCCGTTCTTTGCCAGAGAACGTTTCCACGAACCAAAGTATCGTCTTCCTGTCTTCCTCCGGTTGCAACGTTTTTTGAAATATCCAGTTCTGCGTTTACAGATTGACTTTGTTAGTTTCAGAAGATCCCGTTAAGGGTGAAAGCAGCGATTCTTTGCTTAAACTTTAATCTGTTATTTAATAAATAAATAAATATATATATAGTAATAATAATAAAATTGAAGACTAAAATCCAGAGAGGGCTCGATAAGGAAAATATATATCAAATATATAAGAACCGAAGAGCAAATATTTATTAAAATAACAGATTAAAGTTTAAGCAAAGAATCGATGCTTTCACCCTTAACGGGATCTTCTGAAACTAACAAAGTCAATCTGTAAACGCAGAACTGGATATTTCAAAAAACGTTGCAACCGGAGGAAGACAGGAAGACGATACTTCGGTTCATGGTGACGTTCGCTGGCAAAGAACGGGAAAAAACGAATAATACGTCATTAATAGGAGCGGTAAAGTATCGTCTTCCTGTCTTCCTCCGGTTGCAACGTTTTTTGAAATATCCAGTTCTGCGTTTACAGATTCACTTTGTTAGTTTCAGAAGATCCCGTTAAGGGTGAAAGCAGCGTTTCTTTGCTTAAACTTTAATCTGTTATTTTAATAAATATATATATATATATATATATATAAGTTTCTTTTATTTGCCACTAGGGCATCAAAAGTGGGACAAGTACAAAGGGGGGAGTTTACACAAAAAGGCGTCCTCAATAAGGAGGAGGCAATAACAAAATATAAAAATAAAATAAGATATAACAAAAAATAAAATTTTTAACAAAATCCTCAATAGAGAGGAGGCGCCTTGGGGGGTCGCACACACCCCCGAAAAAAGTGTGCAACCCTTTTCCTCAGGAGCACAGAGAGGGGGTGCTCCCTCGTTCCTTCCTCTTTTCCACCTACAGGCTTATGTAAAGAGAAGGCCCATTCACACGGGCCATTCTCGCCACTTTCACCCACCTTTCATAAAAACGACTGGGGTGCAGCACCTCTCTCTCCATCCTGATCCTTCTTCCGAAATGATATCGGAAGAAACGGACCAGTTGTTGGCCAGAGAGAAAGGTGCCTGACCTCAGTCCTTTCAGACGCGTCCACCATACAACCTCTTTCGCCATGGCTATTACGCACAGAAACACCGCCTCTGCTTCATCTTTGAAGGGGGGAGGCGGCTTGATCATTACAATAGACTCGGTGGTCAACCGGATCGGTCCCACCCTTGACAGCAGTTGTTCGACATAGCCCCACAGATCGGCTACGCCCGAGCAGTGTACCAATGCGTGTGCAACGGTTTCCTCGTCGCACACGCATCTGGGACAGATCTTTTTGGCGGGGTCCCTACCCGGGCGCCCGTGTCTGTAGAGCCTTTCTCGAACGGGTAAAGCCCCTCGGTAGCACTGCCAGGCCAGGGACTTCTGGAAGTTGTCCATAGGTCCCGGGCTGAATGTCCTACCGAACAGGCTGGCCAGTTCGTCCTCCTCCATGTCTAGGGCTTCTCCTATATATATATATAATTAGGATTTAGTGTTATGCATAGCTGTATACAGATATGTATTGAAATTTCGCATTTCTAAAGAAATACGGTATGTTTATGGATATACATTTAAGAAGCCGTAGCTATGCAAAACACCGGGGCTATCGCCCTCTGGTGGTGTTCAGCAGAAACAAGGGGGACAATCGTCAATGCATTTCGAACTTAACTGGTACTCATCAGGACGATCCCTCCTACACTTGCGATTGCTGGACCTTAAAAACTGGCGAGAATATATGGTCTTCTCGTCTGAGTAAATGAGGTGATTAATCTCATTTGCAAATGAAGCTGAGGGTGATAGCCCCGGTGTTTTGCATAGCTACAGCTTTCTAAATGTTTATCCATAAACATACCGTATTTCTGAAGAAATACGAAATTTCAATGTATATACATACATACATGCATACATACATACATACATACATACATACATACATGATGGCTGCCCCCTCGTTATCGAGTATGGCCATTGCACGAGAAAAAAAAAATAATAATAATATTAATAATAATAATAAATAAATAAAAAAAAAAGAAAAGAAATATATATATATATATATACATATACATACATATATACACACACATACTCACACACATATACACACACACACATAGATTAATAACAATAATAATAACAACAATAATAATAACGACAACAACAATAATAATATACATATACATATATATATACACACACACGCACACACATAAGCATATCTACACACACACACACACACACACGATAGCAACTAACAGCGCTGCGATCGAATGTGGCTTTTTAGCCCAGCCAATGATCTAAAATGTTTTGCACAGAGTCGGCAACCAAAACATTTACTGGGAATAGTCGGCTGTGGTTGGAGTTCGTGTACTTTTGCATGTCGCTTGAGCCCTCCTGCTGATTTACATTCTCTACCACATGTTTGGCAAGCATGATGAGTAGCATCTCCAACAGCAGCCTGGTAGTCAACCACTGGTCTTACTTTATGACTGCGAAGATGACTTTCGAGTCCAGCTTTGCTTAGGCAGAGTCTCGCACATACGCTGCATGTCAGCACCATAGGAGGACCCTCGCCGTCTGGAAGTGCAACAGCAATGCCCTTACTCACATTCCGCTTTACTTTCTCGTATGCGATTCGAGATGCTTCAAAGCAACTTTTCCCTCATATACAGTCTTTCTCCATTTATTACGATCAGCAGCAATATTCTCCCATGTATCAGCAGAGATGTTAGCGTCTTTCAGAGAGGCTTTCAAAGAATCCTTATACCTCTTTTTTGGTTTATGTGGCGGTCGTTTTCCTTTAACCAACTCTCCATAAAAGAGTTGTTTTGGTATTCTAGAATCCTTCATCCTGGCAAGGTGACAACTCCAACGGAGTCGTTGCTTAAGCACAAGAGCTTCTATACTGTCACACATAGAGCTTTCCAAAATCTCGACATCACTGATGTGGTCCCTCCAGTGAACGCCATGGATCCGTCTGAGACACATCTGATGGAAACGCTCCAATTGCTTAAGGTGGTGTCGATATGTGACCCAGGTCTCGCAGGCATAATGAAGACAAGAGAGCACACATGCCCTGTACACCTTTACCTTTGTCCTCCTGCATATGCCTCGCCGACCCCAGAGTCGCCTTTCTAGCTTTCCGAAATCATCACTTGCTTTCCTAATCCTAAGTGAGATTTCACTGTCAATGTTGCTGTATCGATTGACAGTGCTTCCCAGGTAGACAAACTGATCAACCACTCCAAGTCGTTTGCCATACACATAGATGTTTGGTTCAGTGTACTGCTTACCAGAAGCAGGTTGGTACATGACGACGGTTTTCTTGAGACTGACAGTCAGACCTAGGGCAGTGCAAGCGTCAGAAAATGCATTCAAAATGTGCTGCATATCACTCTCTGTGTGCGCTACAAGATCGCACTCATCTGCATACAAGAGGTCTCTTATGATTGATGTAAATACTTTTGTCTTCACAGCAAAGCGCCTGATGTTAAATATGCTGCCTGAGGTTCGATATCGGATGTAAACACCATGCTCGCAATTCCTGAATGCAATACAGAAAACCATTGCAAAGTATATGGCAAACAGGGTCGGTGCTGGAATATCCCCCTGTTTCACTCCATTTTTTACTGAGATAGGCTCCGACATGTTACCTCTGACATTAACCCAAGCCTTCATGCCGTCATGGAAAGACCTAACTAAAGCAAGGAACTTATCAGGGCAACCAAGTTTCTGGAGAACCTTCCATAATGCATCTCTGTTAACAGTATCGAAAGCTTTTGTCAGATCGACAAAAACCTGATACAGATCCAAGCCTTGTTCCATGCACTTCTCCTGGAGCTGTCTAGCTGAGAAGATCATATCAGTAGTGCCGCGTCCAGCACGAAAACCAGATTGACTTTCAGAAAGAACACAATCTGCAATGTGTGTCAGCAGACGGTCCAGAAGCACCCTACATAAAACTTTCCTTACGACAGAAAGCAATGATATACCTCTGTAGTTCCCACAATCGTTCCTGTTACCCTTTCCCTTGTACAAGACCACCATTATTGCATCTCTCCAGTCCTCAGGTACGGATTCATTAGCCCATATCCTGCCAAACAAAGAGTGAAGATGTTGCAGGAGTCTCTCACCACCATATTGTAGGAGCTCAGCATGTATGCCATCCATACCTGGAGATCTTCCACTGTTCAGCTTCGAAATAGCCACTGCAACCTCCACAAGCGTCGGAGGTTCTGCGAGAGCTACTTTCACAGGACTTTCTGGAATGAGATTGAGGAAATCTTCACTGACGACAGACGGCTGATTCAAAAGATCATCAAAGTGCTCTCGCCACCTTCGTAGAATTCCTTGTGAGTCACGAAGAAGTTCTTTGCCATCCCTGCTGCGAAGCGGTGTCACCAGAGAAGAAGACGGTCCATAAACCTCACGCAAGAGACTGTACAACAGCTTTGTGTTATTGGAATCAGACGCAGATTGTATCTCACCAGCCTTCTCACTCCACCACTGATCCTTCATCTGAGAAAGACTCCGCCTAACACGTGATTTTACATCCTTGAGTTCCTCATGCAACGTATTCCTCTCCTGTGGTTTTGCCGTCAAGTAGCGTGACAGAGCACGCCTCTTATCAGCCAACAAGTCTTCTATATGTACATCATTCTCATTAAACCAGTCCTGATGTTTCCTCTGCGCCAATCCCAGAGCACGCCTGCCTACATCATAAACCGACTTTTTAAGGGTCGGCCAATCCTCACCAAGATCTGCAGCCTGCATCTCTTCTTCCAATGTCCTCTTCACATTTTTATCCTTAAGACGAGCAGCATTCAATCTTTTGGGCAGAGCAACACCAGGAGCCCGGATTTTACGTTTAATGATTAGTTTCACTTTTGCGCGTACCAGGCGGTGGTCCGTCCAGCACTCAGCTCCACGAAGAACACACACCGCACATCCTGTCTGTCACGCATCCTGACTAGGACGTAGTCCAAAAGGTGCCATTCCTTAGATGCAGGATGCACCCATGTGGTCTTGAATTTGTTCTTTTGTTGGAACATGGTGTTGGTAACACACAGATCCAGCTCCTCACACATCTGCAGCAGGAGCATACCATTGTTGTTACACTTTCCCACCCCATGCCTTCCGATTACATTCCATGTGTTAAAATCCCTACCCACTCTAGCATTAAAGTCACCAAGCACGATGACTTTGTCTGCCTGAGGGATATTTCTTAAAACACCTTTCAAGGCATGGTAAAAGGACACCTTTTCCTCATCGACAGAACTCATAGTTGGAGCATACACACTCACCAGGGTAGCATATCTTCCCTTGTCCAGCGGAACTCTCATGGACATAAGACGCTCACTAATCCCTACTGGGAATTCTTCTAATTTGTTCACAAGTACAGTCTTAACAGCAAATCCTACCCCAGCCTCTCTTCTGGTTCCTTCATCTCTTCCTTTCCAGAAGAATGTATATTCTCCACAAAATTCCGTAAGATGACCATCTCCAGCTAACCTCGTCTCAGATAAAGCCACGATGTCAAGATCGTAACGTCGAAGCTCCTTTGCAACAAGAGCGGTCCTTCGTTCAGGACGCTCCAAGGACTCCCTGTCAAGCAGCGTCCGTACGTTCCAGCAGCCAAGACTAAATGCCTTGTTTGGCTCTATTACAATGGCACGATGACGACCGGGCCCGGGCTGTGATAACCTGGGGCCTCTGCCCTTATTTCCAATGATCTTTTTTGTTCCAGAACCTAAATTGCCAATTATCTCTTTTATACATACATACATACATACATACATACATGGTGGCTGCCAACTCGTTTTCGAGTACGGCCACTACTTTATATCCATGTAGGAGAACCCCTACCGATGCGCTGAACGAGTGTGACTTTTTAGTCCAGCCAGCGACTTGAAAACTCTGGTACAAACACTACACTTGTGACAATTATTGACACATAGTGCTGGGCCCATGGTACCATGTGAGGACAAGTGCAGAGAGATCTCCAGATATAAAGCAATGCCTGTGCCATGAAGCTTTTATAGTGAGCAAAGGCACTGCACAAAGCCAGTCCCACTCTCTTAACCAAGATGATATTTACCAAAAAGAAGAACAAGTCAACATCATTGGATACCATCAGGGTTGCAGGTGTTATATCAGAGTTTTCCTTATCCTAGAATTCTGCCTTGACAAAGGCTAAGGGGTCATCTCTCCCGGTGATTTTGGATGGCCATTGACTCTTAAGAGCTCCTTTGCCCTTTGACAGGTTTTGTTTTTAGTCCTGCAGGATGTCCAAAGTCACCCTCCTCACCAAGAAACCTTGGTGGGGTTGCCAGTTTAGTCGCCAACGACCCGACCATGAGACAGGTTGTACTGGGATACATGTTACCAGTAGCACCAACTGGTGACCTGACATACATACATACATACATACATACATACATACATACATACATACATACATACATACATACATACATACATACATATATATTTAAAAAAAATTGACCAATTTACAGAAAAAGTTGTGCATGGATACTTGAGACGTAAGACACAGACCATAGAGGGAATAAACCACTCAAAAAGCCTGGCATGGAGTTCCGACAAGTTTATGACATCACACCTTGAAGGATATTTCTATGCAATACAGGAACAAGAACTCCCTACCAAATATCTGCTGCTCAAAAAGGGAGGGCCATCAGCTGACAATAAATGTAGGCTATGTAAAACAAAGATCGAGGATGTAAGCCACATTGAGACACGATGGGATAGCTAGAACCATTTGGAACACACTTCGGAAAACAAAATTAACAACAAACGAGGAAGAATATATTGAGATAGATGGCACTAAGGAATACTGGTGGAACCTGAAAATAAAAACTGCCACCAAATTAAAGCACAACCGGCCTGATATTGTTGTTTGGGACCACACATTGAGCACGTGTTCTGTTGTGGAGATCAGCTGCCCACTTGATGTCAACGTTGTCAGAAAAATACAGGAGAAGGAGGACATCTACGGACCATTGATGAGGAGTTTACAAATCCAGTATCCAAGATACACCTTTAGCTTCATACCCATCATTATTGGAGCTACGGGTTATATACCAACCCGCTTGGACCAAAGTATGACTGAACTTGGATTTGCGGGCAAAGAGCGCAGCTCCCTAATTCATAGTCTACAAATGGCTGCAATAGCTGGCACCTTCCAAATTTGCAAAACATTCTTGCTATTCAAGGGATGACAATTTCATTTCTTTTACAACCTTGCCACTAGGAAGGTAGCCGGCCAAAAAAATATACTCGAAATTAAGAGAAAGAGATAAATATAAATATATATATATATATATATATATATATATTTATATATATATTTATATTTATCTCTTTCTCTTAATTTCGAGTATATTTTTTTGGCCGGCTACCTTCCTGGTGGCAAGGTTGTAAAAGAAATGAAATTGTCATCCCTTGAATAGCAAGAATGTTTTGCAAATTTGGAAGGTGCCAGCTATCGCAGCCATTTGTAGACTATGAATTAGGGAGCTGCGCTCTTTGTCCGCAAATCCAAGTTCAGTCATACTTTGGTCCAAGCGGGTTGGTATATAACCCGTAGCTCCAATAATGATGGGTATGAAGCTAAAGGTGTATCTTGGATACTGGATTTGTAAACTCCTCATCAATGGTCCGTAGATGTCCTCCTTCTCCTGTATTTTTCTGACAACGTTATATATATATATATATATATATATATATATATATATATATATATATATATATATATATATATATATATATATATATATTATTAAAATAACAGATTAAAGTTTAAGCAAAGAATCGCTCATGCCAACCCTGTTTATGAAGATTATGAACAGGAGAGTGACAGTACGCACTCTTGGCGGAGTCCGACACTCATATTAAATGATTTCGACTTAGTACCATTTATCCGAAGACAAATATTTGGACATTCGTATAGAGGCAATAGAGCTGGAAGAAGCTGACCATCGATCCCATACTCCTGCATAATCTTCCACAACAAGTCCTGTGGAACGCGGTTGTATACCTTTTCGAGGTCCAAGAAACAAGCATATACCTCTTGGTAGTATTCCCACGTTTTCTCAAAGACCTGCTGCAGTCAGAATATTTGGTCAGTTGTGCTATGTCCAGAGTGAAAACCATACTGTTCATCAGCTAACATAGACTCGACAATCTCCCTACATCTCCTTACCAGACACTTAGCATAGACTTTACTAGGGAGGCTTATCAACGAAATTCCTCTATAATTGAAGCAATCCTTCTTGTTTCCCTTTTTGAAAATTGTGATTACCACTCTCGATTGTCATTACTTAGGTTCCTTTTCAGAGATCCGGCTCACCCGGTACACACGTGTCAGTCAGAGAATACCTTCTCTATTTAACCCTTTAGCGTTCACATTATTTTATATATACTATTATATTTTCATGGTAAAGGCTTTACCTCACATAATTATCTCAGATAATATCGAATCTATGAGATTTTGAAAGTATTTATTTTGAGAACAATACCTTAACATGAGTTTGAGTGACCAGTTACAGCCAGTTTCAACAGAAAGAGGTAGAGAATTCTGTCCGGTTTTGGCCGGTTTGAAAACTAAAGGGTTAAGGATTTTAACATCTCGAGTCAAATTCCATTCTTCCCTGCGACCTTGCCACATTTGAGTGCTTTAATTGCTCTGGTAACCTCATCCCCCGAGAGATTAGACATCGCTTTTAAAGATGTTGTGACTCGATTTAGGTGATAAGCAAAGTACACTCTCCACTTCGCAAAAATGCACCTCTCTTCATAGAGAAGAACCCCGGACACGTTCCTGATAGCAGGCGTGGAAGGGGACATCTTATTACGAAATTGTAGATGGTCTGTCAGAATACTTTAATTGGATTTCAGTTTCACCCGACGCCCTTACTCTCTCTGCTACATTTCGCTCCTGTTTGTATCGCGAGTGCAAGAAGGAAGACTTGTTTCTAAACCAAGTTTTATAAAACTCCTTCTTTAACCATCTGATTGAACAGTGAGTCCTCACGTCGCAACGAGCCGCTTTCGCCTGCAACATTTAACAGCTGAAGCAGAAATTGCTGAGCTGAACAGTCTTCACTATGATGATGATGATGATGATGATGATGATGATGATGATGATGATGATGATGACGACGATGACAACGACGACAACGACGCGTAGTCATTCGCCCTGCTAGAAATAGCAGTAAATAAAATGTGTCCCATTTGTGAATAATTCATCGATTTTTTTTTTTCTAGAGATAGTGTATTTAGGAATACATGATACTATCTACCTTTTATTTTTTAATGACAGTAAGGTGTGATTTTATGCAAATTTCACTTCGCTTTTTTTTTTTTTTTCGCAGGTCGAACGTCCAAAACAATTGAAATGAGCCAACACATTATTTGTTGGTTTAGAGCAGTTTCACAGGTAACTATATATGCATTCTTGTACATCTATGAATAAGAATCCCACCATTGTTTTATTGTAGCGTCAACCGTGAGATCATTTTGAATTAATTCATTGACAGGCTTTAGGAATATGTCACCGAACAACAGGCAAATCACAATCTTAATTCATTCGAATATATTTGAATGCTAATTGATCACTTATTTTATACAGAATAGGTATTATTAGTACCAACGGTCTCACAAACCTGTTGATCACTGGAAGAGTGATTTTTTGCCCTTAAAATCATATAAATACAACAATGACTTTTAGCTTTGGTTTGGTACAAAAACAAAACGTTGAACGAGCTTCGTAGATTGAATCAACCTCTCATCAAGTATGCTGTGTAGTTAAATTAGTTTCACAACCGGGCTCGATTCCATTGCGCGACGCATTCGACTCTCTCTCTCTCTCTATATATATATATATATATATATTTCTCTCTATCTATCTATCTATCTATCTATCTATCTATTTCTCTCTCTCTCTCTCTCTCTCTCTCTCTCTCTCTCTCTCTCTCTCTCTCTCTCTCTCTCTCTCTCTCTCTCTCTTTCTCTCTCTCTCTCTCTCTCTCTCTCTCTCTCTCTCTCTCCCTCTCTGTTCCCTCTATGTCTGTCACTCACGTTCATCCTTTATCCCACGCCACCCCTTCCTAGAATTTTACGCATTTTCAATTATTTCTGGACTGGGCGCCTAACAACTCAGTTCGATTTGCTGTTCGAACGACTTTATCTATCTTCATATGCGGTTAGTTTTGATGCACATTATGTTCTGTTTTGTTTTCAGTTTAGCACCTTGTGGTTCGCACGTACACATTCTTCTTCTTCTTCTTCTTCTTCTTCTTCTTCTTCTTCTTCTTCTTCTTCTTCTTCTTCTTCTTCTTCTTCTTCTTCTTCTTCTTCTTCTTCTTCTTCTTCTTCTTCTTCTTCTCCCACTTATACCCGAGAGGGTGGTGGGGGTAGAGTCCTCAAACAGTCCTTCCTGTGGATCCTGTTACAAGCAACTGTCTCCAACTGATCCAGCTGGATCTCCAAGCGAGACCAGCAGAGCTCATGGATGTTATCCAACCATCTTGCTCAGGATCTACCCCTGGGTTTCCTGCCGGTTAGTTTTGCCCGTAAAATCCGTCCAGTGATTATTTCCTGAGACATTCTAGCCATACGCCAGTAGTATCTGAGCTGTGATCTCTCAATTCAGAGAAGTAGCAGCTCTACCTGGAGTGACTCTCTGATCTCCGAGCCTCGCACTCTATCGAGTAACGTTACTACAAAGATTCTCCGGAAGAATCCTATTTCGGCTGCTTGTATTCGCGATCGTATTCTTTCGGTCATTACCCAATATTCCTTGTTAATTGAAAGATAAAATTGTATCTTCTACTATGGTATTGTATCATCTTGTACTTAAAAATCTAGCAACTAATTTCTATTCGCCTCTGGTGCACTGGGATGAACGATTTAATCCATATAAATAACCGAAATCGTGGTGATTTCCCGCAGATAGCTGACGAGACAGGGATGTTTCTGTTTATCCGTTTTGCTCCGAGTTCTAGTGCCTGTTGTTCTCGCTGTCTGTGCTTAAATTTTGACTTTTATATATATACTAGCAGTTGTACCCAACGTTGCTCGGGAAAAAGATGACACAGTCAGTGGACAATATCTTGAAAAATAATTATTGCAACTGTATAAATATATTATTTGAAACATTTATATTCAGTGTGTATGTGTGTATATATATATATGTATGTGCACTTTTTTTTTCTTTGGTCCCGCCACGTAGTACGTAAATAGAGATCGATAATAAGTAATAGACTGAAATAAGTATTAACCTCAATTGATCGAATGACTGA
>OZ024741.1:390366668-390386668 GCA_964016885.1 Eledone cirrhosa
CGAAAGAAATACATTACCACTGTCAAAGCCGCACGTTAATCTTGGCAAGCAGATGGAATTTCCACAGAACATTGTAACAAATGTTTCTCCAGTCATGGCCATCACATCGGAATCGACAAAACAACTGATCATACTAGAACTTACAATACCATAGGAAGAGTGCATTGGAGAAAGCAGCAAGACGAACCACGTAAAATAGCAGGAACTAGTAAAGAAGTGCCAGGATAGAGGTTGGAAAACACACTGTGAGACTTTTGATGTGAAGGATTATATTCAAGGTTAGGGTAAAATCGGATATAGTGGAGGAAGGAGGAGGGGGGTGTTACTAAGTTCATTATCGAATTAGAAATGATGTTTGATTTTTTGTTATTGTGTTTGTTTCTTGCTTTTGTGATGTATTGATGGTGGAAGTGATTTTTTTGTTGTTGTTACTCTGATAACGTGTTGGTAGCGGCGGCAGTGCTATTTCTGTATATTAAACTTACCCACTTGACTTTGGCGTATTTGATCTTCACCTTCATTTAAAGCGAGTGAGGTGGGAGACGGAAACAATGTTAGATTGTTCTTTTAACTCCTTAACTTTTACAGGTAATATTTAGAGCTCTTATAAACGTAATTAAAGTAGGCGGGCGAATAATGGTTTTGTGGTCGTCATTGTTATGATAATTTATATTTGTATTCTATAGAAGTTTGGTGGAAGGCCTGAATGGTGATGTATAGAAGGAGTGCCTGGACGTGGTAAAGGAGAAAAAAGATTTGACTTTTACAGAAATCTTTCCGATGAAAGTTTTTTGTTTTATGGTTGTTTTACTTATTTCAGCAAATATCGTGTGGTTAAAACCTCAAAAATTCATTAGATGTATTGGTTGTACAAGTTTCGGTTTTGAACTTGCAACGATAGTGTCATCTTATTTAATCTTTCCTAAACGCCGTATTCAGACTGTGCTTCTATACTTGCATGTGTAGCGCTCTCTAGACAGGGAAGTAGCTAGAGTTACTTCCAGGGAAGTAGCTAGAGTTACTTCCCGTCGAAAGTCTAGAACCCTCTTTGTAACTTCCGAAAAGAGGATATAAATAGCGGCAACGCAGTCAAGCTCTCTCTCTCTTTTGGCGCCTTCCTTCGAACTGACAACACTGAAGACAAACATGTTAACTTTTCTCTAACCACCTATCATGGATCTGGACTATACCTAATTATGTACGAGAATATTTGTTTACAACAATTATAACATGAAGCTACAATAAAAATGAAGACTTATATTCGATACCCGTTCCGAGAAACTGCTTACGTTTTATCATTACCTTTGTAATGGGAATTAACTCTCATTCGACATGGTGTTATGTAAAAATATCTTATCCTTTTCTTTATAAAAATTAGTAGTTAGATTCCGGTGACATTTACTCGAGTAAATAACCTTGGGTCGAGCAACACTAAAATGGTGACCCTGACGGAGTGAAACACCAACTACTAAACATGTATACACTTCCTGCATGTACATTCGTCTCTAACCTTTACTGAGATACATAAACAGATCATAATTTTTCCCCTTTCGTTTACCTATATTTGACAAATCTACACTAGCAAACTTGCATACATATTCAATATGCCAAAAGACAAAGTTAACAACTTAAATTCATTCTTTAATTTCTACGTCCGTTTCAATACGGTTACAATAGTACCTGCATATGCAAACAATTGGAAATAATTAATTATCAATTATTAACACCATACATAATACCTATAACTGCATTTCTTCAGGAAAATATGAGAAGGAACAAAGTTTACCATTAAGAATAGACTCCACACCAAACATTGAGTGTAAAGTAAGCAATTAAATATAAAAAAATATTTTGTACATAGAGTTGTTAGACTGAAAAGTTATAGGTTGAGTTACAAATCATTACCTCACTACTATTTACAATGTTATTAATTATTTTTCCTTGTACGGTTAGAACAATATTTGCTGTTAGATTTGTACGGGCGGAAATTATTTAAGAGACAGTAGCAAGTAGGTTTAGGTATAAAGCATTACTTAACTAATATTTACAATGTTATTAATTTTCATTATACAGTTAGAATAATATTTATTAGACTTACAGGAGTGGAAATTATTGAAGAAGCAATAGCAAACAGTTCGCATTTTACATAAACAATGAATATATACATACGAAGCATACGTAAATTAACATTAATATTAATCACACACACATACACACATGTGTATGTGTGTATATAAATTCTCGAAGGGAATCGGGAGGTGACCGTTGTTAAAGAAGGCACTCAATACGTTGGTAGAGTATAAGTATGTTTATTTTATGTACAGGACTAGGACAGTTTCAATCATTCGAAATCATCGGGAATATTCTAATGATTTCATACGAATGAAAACGTTCTATTCCTTTAGAAGTCATCTCCCCCTCGTCTCTCTCTCTCTCTCTCTCTCTCTCTCTCTCTATATATATATATATATATATATATATATATATATATATATATATATACATGGATGTGTCTTTGCACATATAAACTCGTATATCTGATGAGATGTCGAAGAAGAGTCAGGCCCCGGTCATTATGATCGTACTCTGAGCTGATCGATATTGAAACAATTGTAATATGACAATAACGTTTCTACATATGCCTCAACACTGACTTCGATTCTACTTATTTACACTCTGGACACTGCAGCCGCCTTAACTTTGGAATAAAACCCAACATGTGACGAACTTCGTAACAGCATTGAATACTTTGAATGGCGCCAACCCCAGCCAGTCCGTCACTGCTGGTGTCATTTGCTGACCAATTAGCAGTTAAGGCCACGCATGGGATACTTGAAAATTTAGTAGTAACGTCGATTTTCGGAAACCCCTCACGGGACTGATGGCTGATGAGAATTCCCTTACCAGGAATTTGCTTGTTATGGATTCATTATTAATCGATGACCAGCGGATTCTCCACGAAATTTGAAACAGTATTGTACCGGCTTAGATGTGTGCTAAACAGATACTGGCTGTTTAAATTGACCAAATTATGAGTGCTAAATTGTGAAGCTAAGGCTTCCGGCTGCGAATGTTGTATTACCATTAATCCTATGCGTCTGCAAATTGTAAACAACGAGATCGAAATCACTGGATATCGATTTAATATTGACTATACACAAGGGATATATGTGTATATGCTTTGTATCTATACATGTGTACATGCGTAATTTTTGGAATGTTTTACATAGTTTTTACTGTTCCATTAATGGATTTTACTTGTAATTTCCTAACTAGTTTTGTTCTTTCTGTTTCTGTGAAACCCAGCTTCTCAAGATTTGTATTGAGGCAGTTACTAACATATCCCATTGTCCTAATAACCACAGGCATAAATCTGAAGGTATAATCAGGGTGGAGTATCTGCAGATTTCTCATCAGTTCTGCATAAATATTCTCCTTTTCGCTAATCTTTGATATTATATTGGCATCTGCTGGGCCGCTAACTTCCACTACTGTGCATGCCTTCTTTTCCCTGTCCCATATAATTATATCTTGTCTATTTTTTAGGTGTGTGTGTGGGGGGGGGGGGTGTGATTGGAACATTCCAGCAGTACTCTTTCATATTATGTATGTATGTCTTCCATATTGCTGTAGCTTTTAATGTGTTTATTGTCGGTGTTATCTTTTCTACGGATTGTATTGTACAGTGTTTGGGCCACTACATCAGGCCTCATAGATAGATAGTACCGTGATGATATCTTTGGACAGCTGCTGATGACATGGGTGACATCTTCGATGTTAATTCTGCTGAGTAATTCTGCATTTATTGTCACATCTAGGTGTTTTGCCTGCATCCCGTATGTATGTATATATGTATGTATGTATGTTCTTCTGGTTTTATAATTTCACAAATTTTTACCAATAGAGAGAGAGTCGGTTTCTAACATAGACACAAGACTCATTGGAATTTACACAACATCAACTAGGTAGATATGTATGTATGTCTGCATGCATGTGTAGGTATGGATGTTATTGTATGTGTGGATATGTATGTTTTGAGTTGTATGTGTGCATGTGTGTATGCTTAGTATCTATATATGTGTATATGCAGTTATTAGATGCAGAATCTTTGGAATGTTTTACATAATTTTACTGTTCCATTAATGGATTGTACTTGTAATTTCCTAACTAGTTGTGTTCTTTCTGTTCCTGTGAAGCCCAGCTTCTCAAGATTTGTATTGAGGCAGTTACTAACATATCCCAGTGCCCCAATAATCACAGGCATAAATCTGAAGGTATAATCAGGGTGGAGTATCTGCAGATTTCTCATCAGTTCTGCATAAATATTCCCCTTTTCGCTAATCTCTGATATTATATTGGAATCTGCTGGGCAGCTAACTTCCACCACTGTGCATGCCTTCTTCTCTCTGTCCCATATCATAATATCTGGTCTGTTATGCCTGCATTTTATTGGGGTTTTTACTGGAACATTCCACCAGTATGTATGTATGTATGTATGTATGTATGTATGTATGTATGTATGTATGTATGTATGTATGTATGCATGTAAGAAACTCCTTTCCAGAAATAACTTCTGGAAAGAAAAGGAAATGTGTGATATCCGAACAAGTATCCTCCACCTCCAACAAACTTACTCTCCACCTCTGGGTCCCGACCGACAGGATGGAGAATACATTTCCCCGCAGGACGGTGAGAGAGACGCGCTGGAACAGCCACTCCACTTCGCACCTGTAGCCAACTCTATTTCGATAGCAGTGAACAGGGTTGTGGTCAGAGGGCTGGAAGTCTCCACAGCTACAGGCTATAACACAAACCTATCAGAGAGCGGCCGATACTTGGACAGTTTGACCTGGCAGACAGCAGACGGTTGGTAGCCGAACGTACCTTGTTGCCACTATACTACTTAATACAACAAAATAGACATTAATTCCTTTTGGGATTTTCACTAGCCACATTCACTAAAACTTGACAATTCCAATTGGTTCGCAAAAACGAGAATGACACTCTATACCTACACACGTGAGAGGGATAGAAATTTGAGACATTTTGTTTTGCACAAAACGGAAAGAAATAGCCCAACCCACAGATGCAGGATTCATTACAGCATAGCGGCATATCACTCCAGTTCATATGAGCTTTTAAAACCATACAAATGTGAAACCAGAGGTGTTATTGTGAACAAATTTTCTTCAAGACTCTGATTGCATTTTAACTTCTTTTTCTTATATGTATGTATGTAAGTACATGTGTATGTATATATATATATATATATATATATAAAAACAAATAACGAAACGAAATTAAATATATATGTATATATATATATATATATATATATATATACACATATATATACGATATTAAACAAATGGAAACTATATTTATAAAACCATATTTATTTCGTTATATATATTTCTGGGATATCATATTAAAAATATGGTATGCCTTCCTCAAACAAAATACAATACATAAGCTGTTTTATAAATAATTATTGACATACCTTATAATAATGCAACTTCCATTTAAAAAGTTGATTTGGTAGTGAAACTGTTATGACAGTTATATAGAAAGAAAAACGAAGATGAGAAGAAGAAGATGAAGAGATGTATGTAAATAAAAAAAAAAGAAGATGAAGAGATGTATGTAAAGAAAAACAACAGAGCGAGATAGAAATCAACTTTTTAAATGGAAGTTGCATTATTATAAGGTATGTCAATAATTATTTATAAAACAGCTTATGTATTGTATTTTGTCTGAGGAAGGCATACCATATTTTTAATATGATATCCCAGAAATATATATAACGAAATAAATATGGTTTTATAAATATAGTTTCCATTTGTTTAATATCGTAAACCTACTCCAGAAACTGTTGAGTGCTTTTATATCAGTTATAAAATATTTACTCGTTGTAACCCAACAATCTTAAATAAAACTTTTGCATATACATATATATATATACATATATACATATATATATATATATATATATATATATATATATATATATATATATATATATATATATATATATATATACATATATTTAATTTGGTATCCCTGATATATATACATATATATATACATATATATATATATATATATATATATATATATATATATATATATATATACATATATACATATATATATATATATATATATATATATACATATATATATATATATATATATATATATATATATATATAACTTTGAACTTTGAATAACTTTGAAATGTTTTGGCCAGTATTGGCCCAGGCCATGTCTAACTTAATAGCACCACCTGGCGAAGTCTTTCAATTCAGGATTTGGGCACCATGGCCCATTCGAGAAGAGAATTACTGTTTGCGGAGACATATCCGGGTGTGGGTGGTTTGTCCGGGATTACTTGGAGGAATTTGTCCAAAGACTTCTTGAATTTTGTGTGGTCAGTTTCTGTTTTGACGTGTCCTGGTGTGATGTTGAAGAGAGCAGGGCCGATTGAGGTGAAATAATTGTGCCGTATTGTTGTTATGAGTTGCGATTTAGATTTTTGAATGGGACGGATAGCACGGGGCCCAAGCCTTGGGTGTATCTTGAAGGCGATGCCAACATCATTTGGGCAGTGATGATGGAACATTTTCCACATCATGCAGATAATATAACGCTCACGGCGACGTTGGAGTGAGTAAAGTTTCAGGTTTTCTAATCGACCCCAGTAGTCAAGGTCTGACATGCCATCTATCTTTTTCGTGATTGCCCTTTGAGGAGCTTCAAGTTTCATGATACTTTGTTTCGTGTGGGGAGACCACAGTGGACAACAGTATTCAAGGTGTGGTCGGGCGAAAGTAGAGAAGAGAAGGATAATGGTGCGGGAATCTCTCGACTGGAAGGTTCTGAGGATCCAGGAACACATTCTGCGGGCCATGTCAACTTTGCTGCTTATATGCGTGGTCGAGCTTATGTTGCTGTCCACGGTTACTCCCAAGTCTCTGATGTTGTTAGATGCCACGAGAGTTTCCCCGGAGGGAAGGGAGTACGGGAGTTTCAGAGCAAATACGGGAGTTTCAGAGCAAGTACGGGAGTTTCAGAGCATATATATATATACATATATATATATACATATATATATATATACATATATATATATATACATATATATATATATATATATATATATATATATATACATATATATATATATATATACATATATATATATATATATATACATATATATATATATATATATATATATATACATATATATATATATATATATACATATATATATATATATATATATATATATATATATATATATATATATATATATATATATATATATATATACATACATATATATCTATATATCTATATATATATATATATATATATATATATATATATATATATATATATATATATATATATAGAGAGAGAGAGAGAGAGAGAGAGAGAGAGAGAGAGAGAGAGTATAGTAGTAATCGGTTGGCTTCGTTATTTGAATTTGTGCAACTTGAAATCGATGACTGTCAACATAGATTGGTTTTTTACTCAACATAGAAATCGCTTTTCACAGTTTTTCTGTGGTGATCAACCGTAGGGACAATAAAGGTAGTTCCTGGAGAATTAGAATTAATAACTTACATGAATACACCAATTTTACAATTGAAGGATCAATATTTATTGTATAACTGACACGAGCTTCGTTAATATGCAAGTGAGCACATCTAGAATCGCTAATCCGATGTATGTTTTTGGAGAATTCGAATTCCAATATTCTGCATCAACAGTTTTACATATCAGCTTGTCGAAGTCTAACAAAGTTTTTATTCACACAGGGAAATGTTTATATATACATAGAGAGAGAAGGCGTGTCGCTAAGGAGAAATGTAGGTTATATAAAGTCATAAAAGTATCGAAATATCAACAACAATATTGAGAGACGGAGATATGTAGACTTAATTGGGAGCTCTTAAGCAGTTGTAACTCTTATCATCAACATTGATAGTAATATCAACATTATTATTATTTTTTCTCCCCGTGAGGCGGGGCTAACATAATTAACTGAGGAGGCTGTTGATTTGTTGAATAAAGGATAGTTCGTTGGCCATTGGTCAGTGTCCGGCCACTTCTACTGAGATTTAAAGAATTCTTTATCAAGGATTTTAAACAGGTAGTGGAAAATCATTTTGTCATCTTAATGTTCCTAATGACAAGGCTAGTCTGTGCCGAGTATTCTCTGCCGCCTTTCCAGCATAGTTACGTCCCTTTACGGTCTGAGTTCAAATCCCGTCGAGGTTAACTTTACCTTTCATCCTTACGGGGTCGATAAAATAAAGTACCAGTAATGCACTGGGTAATTGCTGGTCTTGTGCCAAAAGTAGAAACAATTAATATATATATATAGGTAATTATAAAGTACAATTCCATATACAAATATTGCACATATTCGTATCTTGTTTGCACAGGTAGGCGAATCCCAGGACAGACCAAGATATCTCGTATCTAGTTCCTTTTCCCTCCAGATCCCATATTTTGTTGGCTAAAGTTGTAAAATTCCTAAGTTTATTATTTTTAAAAGAATGTACATGGTTATATCATCGTTTCTTAAATACATTCGAAGTAGCCCCTTATATTTTACTTTTTGTTTGTTTGTACTGATTACACATTGGTATACACAGTGACATGTCACTCTACACATACATATTCTGTATGGAGCAGCTCTCAGGTCGTCAGCAATTGCATCTTATCTTTTTTCTGTGGGATGGTTCACTATTATTATTTTTGTTGCTATTAGATGTGGTAGGTATAAGACTACGTAGTGATAGATTTAATCCCCTACTTCTAGTTTTTACTGCCTTGGGGTCATTTATGGGTGCCGGTTGAGAACATCTAAGGGGATTTTTTAACATTAGAATCCTGTTCCCTACTACAGGTGCTGAAGCATCTCTTATTGGGGATTAAAGAAATGGACTCGGTGGACTATTATAAATAAACAACGTGTCTCATTGTCAGGAGTTTGCTTGAAAGTTCACGTTTTGTAGTCGGAAGTTACGCCTCAGATAAATGTGTTAGTACCCCTGCATCGTAGAAAATATAACCAGTCCAAAGAGTTATAAAAAAATCACCAAGCGTTGCTGCTTTTCTTATTCAGATTAGTAAACAATAAAAATGAAGATATGTTTTTTTTTCTCATAATTATTTCAAAATATCTATATTTTATTTTTTAAATATCAAAATTGTAATAATAGAATTTAGAAATGAAAATCTGTCGATCTTGAAGTACCTTCTTAGTTTTAGTCTTAGTTCCTCCAGTCCCTTGTGGAACATTGGGCGACGAGCTTCCTCTACTTGATCCTGTCACTGACGGTCCTTCTAGCACCTCTCCAGGTAAGTCCCATCTCCTGCAGGTCCTCCCTGAATATGCTCCGCCATGTTTTTCGTGGTCTTCCCCGTTCTCTCCTGCCACCTTCTGGTACCCAATCCATGGCAATAGGAGCAGGTCGATCCGGCAAACGAAGTACCTTAGGGTAAACAATATTCATTGTGTAATTCGTGTGTGTGTGTGTATTTAATAACGTACCTAATGAACGCGCAAACACATACACTCACAGACACATACATATTCATATGCAAAATGTGACATCGTTGTTTTGTTTCTATTGAAATGAAAATAAAAATTATCACACATACACTCACACACACACACATTCTCACATACATATACTAAGACAGACACACACAGACATACATTCACGCACACCTGTCTGTCATCACATATGTATCTATATGTGTAGATGTGTGTGTTTAATTGTCTGTGTCCCACACACATATACAAAATGTGACGTTGTCGTGGTGGTGGTGGTGGGAGGTTTACTATAGTTGACTAAAGAAAATATTGTTATGTTAGTCAACACACATACACACACACACACATACACTCTCACATACACTAATATACATTCGAATACATATACTAAGACAGACACGTACACATACAAAATGTGACATCTACACTCGCACATACACTCACACGCATTATGTGTATGTAAGTGTATATGTGTATGTATTTAATTCTCTGAGGCCTAACGTACATAACGATCGCGCACAAACACAGACACACTCACAGAAACATACACAGTCATATACAAAATGTGACGTCGTCGTCGTCGTCGTGGTTTACTATAATTGACTATAAAAATATTATTTTAGATAAAATCTAATAGTGTTTTAATCCAAATGAAAATAAAAATTACATGTTGACATTCCTGGAGTCTATTTGATTTGATTTGGTCCAGCCGTTTGAGAATGTATAGGAACAGACTGACCGAGAGACAAAGAATTATATATATATATATATATATATATATATATATATATATATATATATATATATATATATATATATATATATATATATATATAATTATATATATATATATAGATAGATATATAGACTTTGCAATATGGAGCTATTCCATATTTTAAGGCTTAACAGCAAAATAGAAAGATCAATTTTCTGTAGGCATAAAATAGCTACCAAGTTCACAAATTTCAAACCACCGTGATTCGACCCAGCAATCCCAAAATTAGAACTGAACCACCTGGATTTTAACGTATGGAATACATACTATCACACCGCTATTAGCTGTCAAACAGCCGACCGGTCACTAGATTATAAATCTCTTAACATCTCTTTCACCCTCTCTCCCTGAAACCACATCAACCCCATTAAGACAAGACAATCAGCAAAACATTTACACACACACTTGTCAAAAACTTCCCTTCACCATCCACCCTTAGCCCTTGGGTCTCATACTAGTATCTCCCAATTAATCTCTAATTTATTGCTTTTTCTTTTATCTGTCACTACATCAGACTCTACACGTATCTATGTATATTTCGAATATGACTTTCATGTTAGCACTAAATCCACCACATCATCCTTGTACGAACACTTACTCACCACCACCACCACTATCATCTTCTGTACTTATATGCTCTCACTTATCCTTATTTCTTTATATTTTTATTATTTTTCCATTTTCTTACTTTTTTACTGTATCTTTTTTCTTATTTTTTACTTTTTACATCTGTAACTTCTTTACCTATTTATATATTTTATTATTGCTGTTATTGTTTTAATTCTACGCTATTTCTCTATATATATCATGCCATGTATGAATTATTCGTATTCTGAGGATTTGGTCAGAGGTAAATAATGTAATGGAGATCGAGTGATGCAACTTCGAGCGATTAGCGGCCTATAGACTCACCTGATCAATGAAACAATTGTTAATACCTGAAATAAAGCCCCTTGTTGTACAGCCAACCATGCTACTCTTCATTCTTTCACTATATATATATTGTTATACTTTGTTTCGACACACGATTTCATATCAAAAACCTCGCAAAACAAATATATATATATATATGCGTATATACACATATACACAAATATTTATTTATATAAGCTATATTCATCGCTTCCCTACGGCAAGGCTTCTTGAGCTACATTTTCAAGAGAGTCCTGTCCCTTCTGCCACTAGCACCACTATTAGTAGTTTATTCTGAATATCTAAATGTTTTGAAGACCTTAGAGTAGTACTTGAAGAAGATATTGGCAGCAATTGTTCGCAGGTTCAGTCATGCGATGGCATAAATGTTTCCCCGTTGACTCGGGGCCTTTCGCTACAATTATTACAACTAATATTACTCCAGCTGCTGTTGTTGTTGTTGTTTTCATTATTACAGTCAATCCTATAATTTTTATTTATCACAGAAGGCGACACATATGTAGTTATCTATGTAACATATATTGAACTATATCAGACGATAATGTATGAATATTTGTTATCTATGTAACATATATTGAACTATATCAGACGATAATGTATGAATATTTGTTTATGTGCATGTATATGTGGGTGGGTGTGATTGATTGCGTAATGAATACATTTATACATTCATACAAAAACTTACAGATACATAGATAGAGCCTCAGCAATTTCTGCCATTGTGTAACTCATTGATTTAGCTTACAACACTTATGCAACCATCCATATTCATAGATGTTGAGTAAGATAACTTAATAGTATTTCTGTTTAATATCTTATGGTATCTATGTAACTGCGGGAAATGCTTGTCAATCAGGTTAAAGAATATGAAGGTTAGTCTAGACTTAATTGCAGAACACTGGATTGTACCCCAGGTATGTTCTGGTTCTAGTTTGTTTTGTGATGTTATTCTTTGGGGGAGGGGGTTTCTTGGGGATTATGAGAAATCTTACCTTTCTGCTGTTCACTATTATTTGGCCTGTGACGAGAGTATTTATAACTATTTTTAAAATACGGGTTTCTTCTCATCCGGTGATGTGTAACATATCTACTTCACTTGCTTTCATCTATATATTCTACCCCCCTCCTATGCGCTGCCTTCCATAATGTATCGTTATATTACTCGACGTATTCATTAAATATTTCTAGATAGGTGGGATATTCTAAGTCAAAGGTTCTCAACCCATTTCGGCCAAATGCCCCCTTTTTCCCCTCGAAATCACGAAACGCCCCCCCCCCCCCCCCCCACACACCCTATTTTTCCTTTTTTTCAATATACTACTGATTTTGATATCAGTAGATTACTGGGCCAAATCAAGTTATGTTAGAATCTTTAAAAAATACTCGTACGAATTAAATACGAAAAAGTTTCAGTCCAAAACAAAAGCAAGCTATTTCAAATTATATATTTTTGAAAAATAGACGCTACCATAAAAATAATGAGAACCTCAGTTGAGATTCAGAATCACATCCAAGAAGTTAGCTTTTTTAAAATTATGTCCAAGTGTTATTTTCAGGCCTATTCTATCGAAAAAAGATCTAATTTATTTACGGATTCTCTCTAATTTCTGACAATTAATAGAAGAGCGTCATCTTTATAAATTTCTCCTAGATGGTTATCAAATTACCTATGGATATTATCGGCTATGTACATACCTAGTACTTCCATCACCTGCACTGAGTCACTGGAGCCCATAGTGATATCAAAGCCATCTATTATATCCTTGCATACTCAGTATTCATCCCCAAATGGAATAACTGATCGTCTAGCTGTTATTATTATACTAATTTCTTCTTTGGTCTAAGTTTTTTCCTAGCGAAAGTGAGAGCCTTAAGGAGAACAGGGGTTATAGAAAGGTAGTACTCATTTATATCAAATTGTATAAATGTAAAAATCTTCCTGTTTTCTATCCTACCAAACCAATTTATGACCTCGCCAGTATTACACCATAATTTGATCACTAATATATTTTTCCTTTGAGCTATAATTCTATCTAGAATATGCTTACTTATTCAGCCCAATGGCATATTAGCCAAATGGAGGGGATAGAATCAAAGTCACTTTCGTGGTCCTTAAGACTGAATGTAGGCCGAATAAGTAAGCATATTTTAGATACAATTATAGCTCAAAAGAAAAATAGATTAGTGATTAATGTTTCGGAGTTATTGTTCCTTATCGAGACTGTGTACCCTTGTCACTGCTACCTGCTGGGAATACATAGTATTCTCAAAGGTATACATTGGCAGATTAGCCTCATTTGCATAACGAGCAATTTTATGGCTTGCTTTGCCGAAAATTAAAAACAAAATTTGTTTTTGCTCTAGCATGGTGGATACCTGAATGTATCCGTGAGTGAATAATAATAATATTATGCAAATTAGGCTGATCACACCTGATGTACACCTTTGAGAATACTATGTATTGTCAGCAGCGATAAGGATACACAGTCTTCATAAGGAGCAATAACTCCGAAACAATTGTTGACTGTTTTCTCTCAGCTACCGCTGGAACAAAAGGATGACGTCATTTAGAAAACACACATTGTGTTTCTGGGGCTGTTTGCTTGCAAGCACACTGAATATTAATAATTGTTTCTACTTTTTGGCACAAGGCCAGCAATTAACCAGTGTATTACTGGTACTTTATTTTATCGACCCTATAAGGATGACAGGTAAAGTTAACCTCGGCGGGATTCAAACTCAGAATAGCAAGGGCCGTAACTCTTTGCGTCAAAGCATGGCGTCCGACCCTCTACCAATACTGCCAATCCACCGCCATACACTGAATATTAATAATACTCTATTATTATTATTATTCACTCACGAATACATATATATATATATATACATATTTATATATATGTATACATGTGGTTGGTGTTAGGAAGGGCATCCAGCTGTAAAAAAAACCTGCCATAGACACTTCCGTACAAGCGAGACACGGTCTACCGACCATTCCCGCATCAAATGGAACAAAACCGTCTAACCCATGCTTGCGTGGAAGATGGACATTAAACAATGATGATGATGATGATGATATATATATATATATATATATATATATATATGCACATACATACATACATACATACATACATACATATATATATATTCATATACCTGTATACAATGAGGACTGAGCACTTTTTTTGTGGTATCATCAACACGATCACAGTAGTGTGGACTTTGGTGGGGGATTAAAATGCTTTCGTGAATGGTGGGGTGATTAAGACGCTTGTGGAGTGATAGAGTGTGGGAGGTGGCTGCGGGAGGGGTAGGGGTTAAGTGCTGCATACTAGATGTATGCTTCAACCCATGTGCATGGGAATGAGTTCTTCTGTATTACGGCATAAGGCCAAAGATCTCAATCCTGTATCATTTTTGAGAGATGCAATTATGTAAGGTCAGTTTTATTACCTTCTTTCAAATTTGATTGCCCTACATCTTTTTATACAGCTGTCATCCTTCATAGATATCATATATCCATACAAATGCAATCTCCTCCCTTGTACACTGCATCTGATCCCTCTTATGCCCTGTTTCTCTCACAGTTCATTTATGCTTTGCTGTTCATGTATATTACTATTACACATCTATTGGCATGTACATACATCATCAGTTAGTAATTTTTGTTATATATATATATATATATATAAGCTATTCCGGGTTGAATCGGAGGTAACCACAGTAAGTGAGGTACTCAATACATAGCAGAGTATAAAAGTTTTAATATAGAAGAGCTTCTATGGGACTAGAATTGTTTCATTCGTGATCATCAGGGAGCCCCTGATGATTTCTCACGAATGAAACAGTTTTAGTCCTGTAGAAGTTCTTCTATATTAAAACTATATATATATATGTGTGTATATATATATATATGTATATATGTATATATATATATATATATATATATATATATATATATATATATATATATATAAGTATATATGTACATATATACTTATATATATATATATATATATATATATATATATATATATATATATATATATATATAAGTAT
Source organism: Eledone cirrhosa (assembly GCA_964016885.1). Lineage (NCBI taxonomy): Eukaryota > Metazoa > Mollusca > Cephalopoda > Octopoda > Eledonidae > Eledone > Eledone cirrhosa. The sequence continues at coordinate 390,382,016 of OZ024741.1, forward strand.
ATATGTACATATATATATATATATATATATATAAGTATATATGTACATATATATATATATATATATATATAAGTATATATGTGTATATATATATATATATATATATATATATATATATAGGTAAACGGAATAGAAAATGCTGACAAATTGTTCACAGTTGAAAAATGGTTTAATTAGGAATAAAAGAGTATTAGTTATTGTATGGGTTAGTATTCAGTTGTGGTTTTAAGTTTTTAAGTTTTTACCGGTTGCGCATTTCTAAATGCTTTTCGAAAATAATTTTGAGATAGAGTGTCCGTGGTGTTTGCTCAGATCAGAGCAAACAGCACGGACAAACCTCTCCCCCCCCCTCTCTCTCTATATATATATAAGATAGAAATCACTTCGCCAAATGTCATTGCATTGCTGTCTCTCCACGATAATCATGTAACGTAATGTACATATTTTTCTTTCATCTCTACCCCCACACTCCTATTTCGTATCAAGTCCAAATAGCCAATCTATTGCTAAAATCTGCATTTTTTGTTATCATTAATTGTTAGATACGAGAGTTTTTGTCGTATTGAACAGAACAAATATTGTATTTTTGTTAATCGCTTGTTAAATACAAGGACCTCATTCAATCATTACCTTCAATCCTTTCCTATCTCTTCTCCTTCTTATAAATTCCTTAATTCCTTAATTCTAGCGTATTTTCAAAACAAAACAAAATCCTTTTCCTTCTTTCGAAACTCTAAACTCCCGCTTCTACTAGCCCTCGACCCCCCTCCCTCTACTTCACGAGGGCATGGCGGTCAACCGCCCCAATACCTACATCATGCGGCCAAACCTCTCCCCCCTCTCTCTCTCTCTCTCTCTTAGCTCTATATATATATATATATATAAGATAGAAATCACTTCGCCAAATTTCATTGCATTGCTGTCCCACCACGATAATCATGTAACGTAATGTACATATTTTTCTTCCATCTCTACCTCCACACTCCTATTTCGTATCAAGTCCAAATAGCCAATCTATTGCTAAAACAATCTGCATTTTTTGTTATCATTAATTGTTAGATACGAGAGTTTTTGTCGTATTGAACAGAACAAATCTTGTATTTTTGTTAATCGCTTGTTAAATACAAGAACCTCATTCAATCATTACCTTCAATCCTTTTCTATCTCTTCTCCTTCTTATAAATTCCTTAATTCCTTAATTCTAGCGTATTTTTAAAACAAAACAAAATCGTTTTCCTTCTTTACAAAATCTAAACTCCCGCTTCTACTAGCCCTCGACCCCCCTCCCTCTACTTCACGAGGGCATGGCGGTCAACCGCCCCAATACCTACATCATGCGGTCAAACCTCCCCCCCCCCTTTCTCTCTCTCTCTTAGCTCTCTCTCTATATATATATAAGATAGAAATCACTTCGCCAAATTTCATTGCATTGCTGTCCCACCACGATAATCATGTAACGTAATGTACATATTTTTCTTTCATCTCTACCTCCACACTCCTATTTCGTATCAAGTCCAAATAGTCAATCTATTGCTAAAACAATCTGCATTTTTTGTTAGCATTAATTGTTAGATACGAGAGTTTTTGTCGTATTGAACAGAACAAATCTTGTATTTTTGTTAATCGCTTGTTAAATACAAGGACCTCATTCAATCATTACCTTCAATCCTTTCCTATCTCTTCTCCTTCTTATAAATTCCTTAATTCTAGCGTATTTTTAAAACAAAACAAAATCCTTTTCCTTCTTTCGAAACTCTAAACTCCCGCTTCTACTAGCCCTCGACCTCTCCCTCTACTTCACGAGGGCATGGCGGTCAACCGCCCCAATACCTACATCATGCGGCCAAACCTCCCCCTCTCTCTCTCTCGCTCTTAGCTCTCTATATATATATAAGATAGAAACCACTTCGCCAAATTTCATTGCATTGCTGTCCCACCACGATAATCATGTAACGTAATGTACATATTTTTCTTCCATCTCTACCTCAACACTCCTATTTCGTATCAAGTCCAAATAGCCAATCTATTGCTAAAACAATCTGCATTTTTTGTTATCATTGTTAGATACGAGAGTTTTTGCGGTATTGAACAGTACAAATCTTGTATTTTTGTTAATCGCTTGTTAAATACAAGGACCTCATTCAATCATTACCTTCAATCCTTTCCTATCTCTTCACCTTCTTATAAATTCCTTAATTCCTTAATTCTAGCGTATTTTCAAAACAAAACAAAATCCTTTTCCTTCTTTCGAAACTCTAAACTCCCGCTTCTACTAGCCCTCGACCCCCCTCCCTCTACTTCACGAGGGCATGGCGGTCAACCGCCCCAATACCTACATCATGCGGCCAAACCTCTCCCCCCTCTCTCTCTCTCTCTCTCTTAGCTCTATATATATATATATATATAAGATAGAAATCACTTCGCCAAATTTCATTGCATTGCTGTCCCACCACGATAATCATGTAACGTAATGTACATATTTTTCTTTCATCTCTACCTCCACACTCCTATTTCGTATCAAGTCCAAATAGTCAATCTATTGCTAAAACAATCTGCATTTTTTGTTAGCATTAATTGTTAGATACGAGAGTTTTTGTCGTATTGAACAGAACAAATATTGTATTTTTGTTAATCGCTTGTTAAATACAAGGACCTCATTCAATCATTACCTTCAAGCTAGCTACCCCCCCCCCCCCCCGCACCACCATTGTTATTACGTGGAGGAATCATAAGCCAGAGCCCCCACGCATCACCAGTATTATTATTACGCGGACCAATCATAAGTCAGAGGCCTATACTATCGCTTGCCTGGTTGCCTTTCGATATATGATGGATGGATGGACTGCGGAATCCTGGAGAGTGGAGGAGAGAGAGACAAATCTGGACGCTCAGCGAAAATGCCAAAGATAAAGACAAATTCACCTCGTGGACGAGAATGCGAGAACTCCTCATTGTTTCGACCGCGGACGGCTAACATAACCCCATCGCCCCCCGCCCCCACCGCCCCCAACCCCCAAACGCAATCCAAAACTTCAGAGTTGGTACCATAAATGTAGGCACCTTAAAGGGTCGCGCTAACGAGGTTGTAGAAATGCTTGAACGTAAGGAGGTCGATGTTTGTTGTATTCAAGAGACCAGATGGAGGGGTGGGTCTGCTAGATTCATTGAGGGTAAAAAACGATGTTATAAGCTTTTCTGGGCGGGAAACGACGATGGGCTGGGTGGAGTAGGAATCATGGTAGCAGAAAAGTGGGCAGATAAGATAATAGACGTAAATAGAGTGAACGACAGAATAATTAAAATAAGACTTGTCCTCAATAGAACTACGGTGACACTAATATCTGCATACGCACCCCAATCCGGACTGCCCGGCACTATAAAAGACAGATTCTATGAGACACTGATGCTCACTACCTCCCAAATAACCGACAGTGACTATATAATTATCGCAGGCGACCTAAATGGTCACGTTGGACAACATTGTGACGGCTACGACGAAATCCATGGAGGCTATGGGTTTGGTACTAGAAATGAGGAAGGCTCCAGAATCCTGGAATTCTGTGACGCAAATAACCTAACTATCTGTAACACTAACTTCAAAAAACGTGACAATCACCTGATCACCTATAGATCCGGGGAACACACAAGCCAGGTAGATTATATCCTTACCAGAAGACGTGACAGAGTGTCTGTTGTAAACACTAAATCCCTCCCCCATGAAGAATGCACCTCCCAACATAGACTGATAATTAGCGACCTCATAGTCAGGACGAGACGTACTCGACAGCAGAAGAGGACTATCCTCAGGAGAAAAATATGGAAGCCAAAGGACCCCACAGCCAGAAATAAATTTCAAAGCATATTACTTGATGCTTTCGACAGTAAGGAAGAGCATTTAGAGTCGGACAATATAGAGGGACAGTGGGAATTTCTGAAAGCAAACCTGCTGATGGCGACAGACGAAGTCTGTGGCTGGAGCAGGCCTGTAGGCAGGAGGAGAGTAACATGGTGGTGGAACAGTAGGGTGGAGGGGTCAATTAAGGCCAAAAAGCGGGATGGGGGAAGTAGAGAAGACTATCAAGTGGCCAGGAGGGAGGCTAGGAGACAAGTGTACTTCGCAAGAAGGGAAGCAGAGGAAAGAAAGTTCAAGCATGTTCTACAACGCGAGGACCAAAAACGTGAGGTGTTCAGGATTGCTAGGCAATGTGTCAAGGAAAACCGTGTTATTGTCGGGGAGAAGTGTGTACTTAATGATGATGGCGTACTTGCCATCACTGACACTGATAAGAAGGTAGCTTGGAAGTGTCACTATGAAAGGCTACTAAATGAGGAGAATAAATGGGAGAAAGACAGTCTCCCCCACATCGACCCGATAGAGGGACCAGCAGTGTTAGTCGAAGGTAGTATAATAAGTAAGGCAATCAAGGATATGAAGACGGGTAAGGCGGCTGGGCCTTCGGAAATAGTTGCTGAGATGCTGAAGGCATCTGGCACGGTGGGACACACCATGGTCACCCGCATAGTTAACCAAGTCGTACAGAATGGGGTTGATCCGAAGGACTGGCATAGCAGCATCATCGTTAACTGTTATAAGGGTAAAGGAGACGCCCTAGATAGGAGTAACTATAGAGGCATTAAATTAATCGACCAGGT
>OZ024741.1:390404168-390408810 GCA_964016885.1 Eledone cirrhosa
TGAAACCACGTGTTTTCGAACTTGTGAGTACATTTTCCTTTAACTACAAATTATTATTATATACTTTCGTCTTTTCATTAACTTAATTAATTTCAAATAACCAGAATATACATATATATATATATATATACTCATATTTATATATATACGCTTCTCACTCACACACAAGAAAAACAAAAAACAAAAATAAATCAAAAATAAATTTAAAAAAATATATATATATATTGAAATACTTAACTAAAACACACACACACGAACTTGTGAGTACATTTTCCTTTAACTACAAATTATTATTATATACTTTCGTCTTTTCATTAACTTAATTAATTTCAAATAACCAGAATATACATATATATATATATATATAGATATACTCATATTTATATATATACTCTTCTCACTCACACACAAGAAAAACAAAAAACAAAAATAAATCAAAAATAAATTTAAAAAAAATATATATATATATTGAAATACTTAACTAAAACACACACACACTCAAAACTAGAATGGCTAACCAGCAAAAATCCAAACAGAACTGGTCTGATAATGAAATCGACATTCTAATAAACACATGGCATTGCCTTTCCCAAACAGAAGACATACATGCTTCATCTCTGAACGACATTGCTAAACGTACAGTTCAATTTTTGAAAACTCGATCTGAACAACAGATTCAAAATAAATTAAAGCAAATCGAAATTGCTTTTAAATTAATCAATAAACATTTGGATAAACTACGGTGTGTTTTCTCTTCGAATGCTGTCCAGCAGCAGCAACAACAACAACAGCAGCTACAACAGCAACAACAACAACAGCTACAACAACAACATCAACAACAGCAACAACAACAACAACGACAACAACAGTGTGAACCACTCCTTGATTCATCAACAATGGCCGATCTACTAAATGAAACTATTGACCCCCCAGTAGCCTCTGTCTCACAGCATGAAACTCCACATCCTTTCTCTGGCCCAGCAGTCCAATCATCACCACTGCCAACATCTCTGCCTACTACTACTACTACTACAACATTTTTGTCTACTGCTATGTCAAGGAATTTACCTTCTAATACCAGAACAAGAACTCTCCCTCCCACAGTCCACAAAGGTCGTCAAATCCTACCCAAACCATCATCTACACCTCTCACAACACACACACCCACATACCCACCCACTCGAAACCCCATCATTTGCCGCTACTCTCTACGCTATAGAATATGTACGGATAGTGGCTGCAAATTCACCCATTTACCTAGGACAAAACGATCTATCCCCACAAACAGCCACCACCATAATACATACTCTAATTTAACACCAACACAACCACCAATAACTCAAACAAGGAATCCACAAATCTGCCGTTTTTCCCTGCGAGGCAGATTGTGTTTAGACCGGGATTGTCCCTTTACCCATCTCCCGGGGACCCGTCGGACAAATGAAAATAAAATTAAAAATAAAAGCAAAAACAAAAACCATAACCTACATAAAAATAACCACTACCACAGTCACCAACAGTCTTCTAAACAGGAAACTTCTTCCTCTTTTTTAGCCATAATGAATCTGGCAAAAGAACTGGAAAAAAAACATTCGAGCTATCACCCAGCACCACCCTCCACTATCACCCCACTGCACAAACTCCCATTGCTGCCATTAACAAACAAACAAATTAACAACACACCAAAACAATTAAAACCATCCACTCTCGCCTCTACATTTTTGCTTAACGCCCAAGGCATCAGCCCTTCCACCAATACTCAAAAATGGAAGATCAAATTCCTGGAGGACTGGATTGATGTCCATCCAAACCACATCCCTTTCTTCGTCCTCACTGAAACCCATCTCAGTAACCTCCACTTGGAAGCCGAGGTGAAAGTGAAAAATTTCAAAGCCATCCGTGCTGATCGCGCTGGCAGAAGAAAGGGCGGAACTGCCATTTATGTCCATAATTCTTTCTCAACAGAGGTTATGAACATATTCACTAATGGATACTGTGAAGCAGTCACTGTATTCAGTCAAACCAACAACCTATTAGTAGTTGGGCTCTATAGGCCACCCAAACGCCTGTACCATGCTTCAAGGAATGCCTCAACAGCATAAAGTGTTTCATCCAAGAGTGTCACCCTGACAACATCTTAATGATGGGGGACTTCAACCTCCCTGGAGTTGACTGGTCCGCAAACAGCCTGCCACCAGGTTCTTCTGCCTCAACCTCTGACAGGGAAGCTGTGGAATCGCTTCTTGACTTCATGGATGATTTCTTCCTATCCCAACTGGTGCTCGAACCAACGAGGTGCCACAAAAACGTCCTAGACTTAATTTTCAGCAATCACACTGACAATATCCACAATATTGCAGTGGAGAAAACTCTACTCTCTGATCATGACATGGTTCTCTGTGATCTGAGATTCCACCGTCCAATATACAAACCCAATGTCATCTCTCCTGTCCATCCGTTTGACGCTATGGATTTCCACAATGCAAACTGGGAAGCGATCAGTCATGATCTTGCACATGTCGACTGGTCCTTCACGCACACTCATACACCCACTAACATCAAAAAGTCCTGGCAGACATTTGTGGACACTGTTACAAACATATGTGCTAAACACACCCCATTAAGAACTATAAACAAATCTAAGAGCAGAATCCCTAGAAATAGAAAAACACTCATCAGAAAAATTAAGAGAACGAACAAAAAAATCAACAAGCTGAAATACTGTCAGCAGCAACACATCAACTTGACTGCCATTTCATCACTAGAGATTAAAAAACATAACCTCCAAAACAACATAATGTCCCTCATCAACAATCAGAGAAGAGCTGAAGAGGCCTGGGCCATTGAGAAGATCAAACTCAATCCCAAAGTGTTCTTTTCATTTGCAAAAAAACACAAAATCACTGGCTCTACTGTTGGCCCTCTAATTGATGAAAATGGCACTCTTCAAGACAATGCTAAAACCATGGGTGAGATACTGCAGAAACAATACTGCTCTGTTTTCAGCAATCCTGATATGGCCGATCTGGGCTGTATCGGCGATGTTACTCCCCATTACACCTTATCGGACATAACGTTTGGCGCCCCTGATGTCTTGGCGGCAATAAAGGAAATCAAGCATAATTCAGCAGTAGGTCCCGATAGGTTCCCTGCTTGTGTCTTGAAGGCGTGTCAACACCAACTTGCATCTCCTCTTGCCAATCTGTGGCGGAACTCACTGGATGCTGGATATGTGCCAGAAAACCTTCTATCCCAGTCTGTTGTCCCAGTTTTCAAAAAGGGAAACAAATCCCTTGCCGTGAATTACCGTCCAATCTCACTCACCTCTCATATCATTAAGGTATTTGAGCGAGTGGTGAGATCGCGAATGACCCACTTCCTTGAGAGTAACAATATGCTGAACTCCAACCAGCATGGATTCCGTAATGGAAGGGATTGCCTGACGCAGCTACTGCATCACTTTGATGACATTTTGAGAGCCTTGGGAGAGGGTTCCAACACTGATGTTATCTACCTTGATTTCAGCAAGGCCTTTGACAGGGTTGATCATAACATTCTACTGAGAAAGCTGTCCAATATTGGTGTCACTGGAAAGCTGCTGCAGTGGATCAAGAGCTTCCTGTCAAACAGAACCCAACATGTTGTAGTTGAGGGAGTCAAATCAAGCCCAGCCAAAGTCAGTAGTGGAGTCCCACAAGGCACTGTGTTGGGCCCACTTCTCTTCATCATCTATATTAATGACATCACTGACATCATCAAACACAGCAACAACATCATCAAACGTGGCATCTAACAACATCAGAGACTTGGGAGTAACCGTGGACAGCAACATAAGCTGGACCACGCATATAAGCAGCAAAGTTGACATGGCCCGCAGAATGTGTTCCTGGATCCTCAGAACCTTCCAGTCGAGAGATTCCCGCACCATTATCCTTCTCTTCTCTACTTTCGCCCGACCACACCTTGAATACTGTTGTCCACTGTGGTCTCCTCACACGAAACAAAGTATCATGAAACTTGAAGCTCCTCAAAGGGCAATCACGAAAAAGATAGATGGCATGTCAGACCTTGACTACTGGGGTCGATTAGAAAACCTGAAACTTTACACACTCCAACGTCGCCGTGAGCGTTATATTATCTGCATGATGTGGAAAATGTTCCATCATCACTGCCCAAATGATGTTGGCATCGCCTTCAAGATACACCCAAGGCTTGGGCCCCGTGCTATCCGTCCCATTCAAAAATCTAAATCGCAACTCATAACAACAATACGGCACAATTATTTCACCTCAATCGGCCCTGCTCTCTTCAACATCACACCAGGACACGTCAAAACAGAAACTGACCACACAAAATTCAAGAAGTCTTTGGACAAATTCCTCCAAGTAATCCCGGACAAACCACCCACACCCGGATATGTCTCCGCAAACAGTAATTCTCTTCTCGAATGGGCCATGGTGCCCAAATCCTGAATTGAAAGACTTCGCCAGGTGGTGCTATTAAGTTAGACATGGCCTGGGCCAATACTGGCCAAAACATTTCAAAGTTATTCAAAGTTATATATGTATATATATGTATATATAGATATGTATATGTATATATATATGTATATATATATATGTATATGTATATATATATGATA
>OZ024741.1:390414010-390446510 GCA_964016885.1 Eledone cirrhosa
AAGTGGCAACAGGGAAAGCCACAAGACAACACTGAAAAAAATGTCACAGCCCACAGGTGAATCTACACTTGCAATATCAGGACCCCTTTAGGTGACTAAATATATATATATATATACACATAATACACACACACATATACATAAACACACACGCACATACATACACACACACATATATATATATATATGTGTACACATATAAAGCCACCAAGGAGTCACAGAAGAAAGCAGTGTCACACTATTGTTATTATTGAACATACAAGTTTCTTTTTTTGTGTGTGAAAAAAAAAAAAATTAAATAAAAAATTTAATAAGAAAAAATACGTTTGCCCTCCAACTAAAAAAAACCATTATATTTTAATAATCTTTAGATTCTTTGGAATATAAATTTCAGAATTCCAGTTGCAACTACTTTAAGCAATAGCAATAATGGCAAGTAGAATGTAACAGAGAACCAGGCAATAACCCCCAGTACCAGACAGTACCAGACAGTAACCCCCAGTACCAAGTAGTAACCCCTAGTACCAGACAGTACCAGACAGTAACCCCTAGTACCAGGCAATAACCCCCAGTACCAGACAGTAACCCCCAGTACCAAGTAGTAACCCCTAGTACCAGACAGTACCAGACAGTACCAGACAGTAACCCAATGTTCAAAGTTTCAACTTTCTTATTGCCATTATGAATTTCATATCATATTTTAAAATGTATTCAACATGTCTTCACCCCACCCCACCACCCCACCCCACACACACACACTGAGTCACACCAGAACAGGACAGGTTTCAAATTTTCAAAGATTCATTTAAAAGATAATTCTGTTAAGAATTTACTGAAGAAAATATAATACAATAGATATTTTACATACATACCTACAGACATACATATACACATATACTATATGCAAATACATACATATACACACACATAAACACAGACAGCACACACAACCAGTTGTGATAAACAATATAAAATTTATCAATTTATCCTGAATGTCATGATAAGAACTGGTGAATATGTACATGTATATGTGTGTTTACGTATGAATGTGCAATGTGCATGCACTACCAAACTGCCTGCAAAGGTGTCACCTTCAATATTATCAGAAATAATCATGAAATTAAAACAAAAAAAAAAAAGAGAGAAAAAATACATCTGTTTCCATTCTGAATGACTCACAGCTGAAGGAATTAAGTTTCACATAAAAGGCAAAAGGCAAAACAGATTTTTTTTGTTTTGTTCGGAATTCTCATTCAAATCAATCTAATGCTCAGATCAAGGTTCAGTACCCAAATAAGGGTTCAATACCCAGATCAGGGTTGAAAACCTGCAAGAAAATTGCAACTAGTCATTCATTAATTTATTTTTGTTTGTGTTTATTTTATTATATATAATTTCATACTTAATTTTTTTTTCTTTCTTAGAGCCATTTTCTACAAACGGTTGTCTAAGCACTGTATCGTTTCATTTTTTTGTTTGTTTGTTTTGGATTGTTTCAGTTTTTGTTTTTTTCTTTCTGGTTTCTCATCACCAGAAATTTTTTTTTTTTTGGGGGGGGGGGGGTATTTTTTTGTTTATAGATAAGGGCAACACCTTCAGAAAAGTGGATTTATCAACCACATGTGCTGCTAACAACCTTCATTCAGAATTCATGCTTAAAGCTATATAATATCTTTTAATACAACTTAAACAAACTGGGCAAAACAGAGTTTTCTTTTCTACAGGTTATAGTTGTGGAAAAAAACAAAACTGTTATAAATCTATGAGATTTGTATATGTGTGTGTGCATGTATGTGTGTGTATATAGATGAATAAGATCTCAACACAAATGCATGTTACCTAAGGTTTCAAACTTCAACCAGCATAGAATATGAACATTCTATATCTGGTAGTTTAGTTATCTTCAGGAAAAACCATCATATATATATATATATATATATATATATAAAGCATGTGTGAGTGTTATCTAACAATGTAGAGGGCTAGACTCACCGGAAAACCCAGACAGGAGCTCCACAAACAATGAACAAGAACAGTATGCTGTATAACACAAGTTGGTACTAACCTCAATGAAGATCTCTAAATAAGAAGACCCTCTAAAAGTCAGCCAGGTGCAAATGATCCCAGCAGGAGGTCTCCCATGAATGTTGGGAAATAGAGAGAGAGAGAGAGAGAGAGAGAGAGAGAGAGCGAGAGCGAGAGAGAATCTTCACCAAAACCATTGATTTAAAGGTTTCATGGTTATACAATTCTTACAAATTATTGATATAATCCAGCCATGAAGAAATATTATAGTTTTTTCTAAAATAACTTTTTGTTTTGTTTTTGTTTTCAATAAATTGACAAGATACTGCTTCTTTTAAACATTTCTAGAAAGAACATTTATATGTGAGCAAATTATCAAGAGATGTACTGAATAAAGACTAGGAACAATGAATTATCAATTAATTATGCAAGATGCCATTTTGAAATGGAAAGTAGAGGTGAGTATCTTGCTCAAGAACACAAAACCTGCAGCAGAGTGTGATCTGAAAGCACTTGAGGCAAGAAACTTCAGCTGCTTGCATAATTGTGTTTATCAATAATAGTAAAAGTAGTTGGACAAGAGAAATTACATTAATTTGTCTAATATGATTGCTATATTTATTTTACTGCAGTTTCTGCTATTGATGTTATTGTCATTGTTGCTGTAAAAACTACAGTCAAACTGAAATTGATAGCATGCTACCTTGAGTAGCTAGTGTGTTAGCAAAGTCAAAGGCAGCTTGGTCATAGATACTAATAGGTTAGACCAACTTAGGAGCAGTCACTTCTGACTGATAAATTTACCACAGAGACAGAGAGAGAAAAATCTGAATGAGGTTGATGGCAGAAAGTAGATGGAAATTATAATATTAAACAGTTTGATGCTACAGTTGTGATCAACTCATCAACTCTGTGGTGTTGTAACTATTTCATCATCATCATCATCAGTGTCTTTATCTGAAAGTGTTGCTGCTGCAGCTGCTGCTCTGTTGGTTGGTGAGTTAGTAACCTGCATCACAACATCACAGAACGACTGGAGGCTGTTGGTTGGCCATTTTTCACCAGGATACACACAGGAATAATCACAGCTGCCTATAAATGAGTCTGCAAAAAAACAAATTCAGAAGTTTCCATATATTTGTAGATAATATTTGAAAAATGAAAAATTAAATTAAAATGAAACTTCATACAAGAAGTGAAAATAAGATGTGGTTTTTATCTTATTCTTAAAAACCATTATCAGCATTTTTTTAAAAAACAGTTGATATGACACTGGCTGTGATTGGTATACATACTAATATATGCAGACACGCAAATGCACATACATGAGTGTATATATACAGACACACACATATATATATATATATATATATATATATATATATATATATATATATATAAATAAATCAGTGCTCAAATGTATGAAAAATAACAGCTGTATAGAGAAGTGCAGAGAAATGTCAGTGGAAGAGGTTGACCTAGGAAGAGACAAGATGAAATAATGAAGACTGACATTAGGAAACTAAACCTCAAAACAAACTTGACAAATAAAGTGAGAATTGACAACATATGATACTGGTGAAAACTCACCTGCCAATATAAAAATGTGATATGAACCACTCCTACCCCCTCTCCACTACTGCTTCTTAGTAACTCTTCTCACCATGACAGTACACTCCCCCTCAACTCTATACATGATCAGCTGATCCCTCTTAGACCTTAACAGTCCAATTATAACTCCTTAGTGACACAGACCCCTACCCACACACCATTAAGGATTTACTTGTCAACTTGTGGAATTCCACCACACTTGTCAAACACTAATGGCATACTTTCTCACACCTCCTCTATCTGTTATACACCCATGACCATATACTTGTCAGCCCAATCTCAGACCTACTGTCATATACCAATGACATCATAATTATCATCCTGTTTACTTACTTCCTCCTATTCCTTCCTCATAGGGTAGAAAGAGCTCTTCAAGCAAGTCAATAACTGACAACTTCCCTAGTGGCACTGCCATAATAAAATGCCTCCAGCCCAGCTCACTCTGTTAGGAAAGACTTCTAACCATAGAAACCATGCCAAAAACAGTTGAGAGAACGTTTCAGCCATGGCACAACAACATATCTTGCGTTGATGCCACAAAAAAATGAACCTAGTACCCCCTGTAAGGTGGTTGATGATAGGAAGGAGATCCAGCTATAGAAACCATGCAAAAGACGAGTTGAGAGGACTCTTCAGTTTTGTCAAGGGCACCATAACCTTGCTGGTGTTGGTGGTGCAATACACACACTCATTACACTGTAAAGTGGTTGATGATAAGAAAAGCATCCACTCTACATAACTATATTGATTATATAGCCTACATAACTATATTGATTATATACTCCATAGTCTATATAATAATACAGCTGTCCTTGGCTATATATACTTTACAGTTTGATGACTGTAGCTATGTTGGTTATACACTACATAGACTATATAATACAGCTGTCCCTAGCTATATATACTTTACAGTTTTATGATTGTAGCTATGTTGGTAACATAGTCTCATCATTATTATCATTATCAAACATTCATTATTCCACACGTGCCTGGGTTAGATGAGTTCTTCTCAGTACAGCATCTCTCCACTTGTCACATTGCAGTTATCTTGATTATATACTCTACATAGACTACACAAACTCTAAGTAATGTCAATAATTTTAAGGTTTTATCTAAATTGATTAGAGTCTCCGAATAGTTTTCTGATTCCGACTATTTAGTGTCAATTTATATCATTTGGCAGTGTCTATGTTGATTATACACTCTCACAGTTGTCCTTGTCTATATAGACTTTACACTCTAATGGGTGTGTCTAAATTCTCTTAAGTTTTCTCGTAGTTCCAGTCTTGTAGTTGTGTCTAAATTGATGCATATATATATAGTCAATTTAGGTGAATAACCACAGATTTTATAGTCCTCATCACTTTATTCATAAATGAATAAAATGATTTGAACTATAAAATATTTGGTTATTCATCTAAATATAATTATTATACTCTGTATTTTTCCATTGAGTTTTAATGCACTTGGTTACCCACTTCCATTGATATATATACAATAAAGAGAGACAAACACAGATATATACATATATGCATTCAAATCACAAGGGACAAAAACTGCCAGAGTGAAGCAAATACTGACTAAAGATAACACGGTTCACAAGGCTCAATTAAAAGGACAAATTAAGATTTACAAACCGATTATGATAACTATCAACATCCAGACAGCTCTAGGGAGAACTGTTTTGCAATTCAGTGGAGATAGTTAAAAATCCAATACTCTTCAGTGGATGTTCAGATCAGTAATCACTTCACTACTAATTTCCTTAGAAGACTAAATAATTGTTTCTACTTTTGGAACAAGGCCAGCAATTACCCAGTGCATTACTGGTACTTTATTTTATCGACCCCGTAAGGATGAAAGGCAAAGTCAACCTTGGCAGGATTTGAACTCAGATCGTAAAGGGACGTAACTATGCTGGAAAGCATGGCGTCCGACCCTCCACCGATACTGCCAATCCACCGCCCTCTTAAAAGACTAAATAATGCGCGTGTTAGGAAATCAATATTATGATATTCATATCAGGTTTGAACTGATATGAATATCATAATAATTAATGAGTAGCCTAGGAATTGCATACCAAGCACAGTAATGATATTTAGCATTTCTTATAAGGGCGCCATAGCTGAAGAAGTGACACAGTAAAGCAGAAAACATTTGAAACACCAAGAAAGTCTGTAGAGATGTACAAAAATGGAATCAATATCTGAAACAAACGTTAGTAGCAGTTGCTAACTAACAAGTGCAACAGATCTCTTTACTTCATTGCTTTAACAGCAGATAAGCATATGGAGAAGAAGTCAAATTATTCCCACTTTTCTAGAAGCAAGCTTTCCAACATTTGTACAAAAACAAATGAACATGCTTCCTTACCTAAATACCGCATGCTCAAATTAAATTTATAAAATCCAAAACTTTTTCTAAGTCATCTTGACATTCCGTGTAAAAAAATCACCTTCCTAAAGTCAGGAGAGATAATGGGAAGATAACTGAGTAAGATAAAGAATCAACTTTACAAATAATTAAAGACCTACATGAAGAATGCCAAGGAAATTGTATGATAAAGAATGGTTAAATAGAACAAAGAGTTGTTTGGTTATAGGAGATCTGGACAGTTGTGTTTGTACTTAACAATGCCACTGGGCCTTCTCATACTTTCACAGATTGTCTGATAGTATATATATAAGTGTGTGAATGTGCCCCAGCATGGCTGTAGACTAATAAATGTAACCAGTAAAGAAAGTAAGAGAGTATGTGTGTGTGTATCAAGTGTCACATCAAAGTTGCAGCTGCAATAGAGCAGACACCAATCAAATTATTTGAGGTCATCCCTAAGCAATCACTGATGTGGGAAATTAATTCAATTTCTTTATCAGAGTGAACACATAAATTATGTGAGTGAGACACAATGAATAATATATAGATCAGGTGTATGTAACCCATAGTGTATAACAAAAACAACAACAAATACCGAATCAACCTCATCATCATTTTTACATCTGCTTTTCCTCACTGGCATGGGTTGGACAGGTCCTTTCCAACACAGCATCTCCCCATTCGCCGTGTTCCTTCATCATCTCCTCTGTGAGTGTCAGTGATTTGAGATCAGCTGTCGCCACCTCCACCCAGGTCTTCCTTGGTCCACCTCTACTGCGGCTTCCTTCCACTGGGATTTTTCTGACACTTCTTCACCCAGCAATCATTATCCATATGCATCACATGTCCATATTAATTCATGCCAGGTTGGAAAGTGGATGTAAAATGATGATCTGTGTGTATGTATATGTGTGTGTGTATGTGTGTGTGTGTGTGTGTGTGTGTCCTAACAGGGTACCTTATTTATTGACATTATAAGGATGAAAGGCAAAGTTGAGCTCATTAGGATTTGAAGTCAGAATGTCAGAAGCTGGAAAAAAAATAGTTCCAGGCTTTTCATCCAGAGCAACAAATGCTTGCGAATTCATCAGAGAAGGAAACACACCCAATATACCCTGTAAGGTGGTTGGTATTAGGAAGGGCATCTAGCCATTGAAACCATACCAAATATGGAACATATGAGCAATATGAGGTCACCCTGACCAATCTAGTCTCAGACCATGACAATCCATGCCATGATGATGATGAAGAGAGAGGAACAAAAAAGATAGCTTTAAATGATAAACATATGTAAATGAAGAAGACAGGAAGAAAACTTGTAGAAAACAAAAATTGTGAAAATGAAATTGATAAGGAAACTATCAGAGATAGCTTAAAAAAGAGAAGAATGACAAATGACTGAGCAGGCAATATTACAAATATATATGAGGTGTAGGGTCGATGTCACAATAAAATGCACCGAGTAGCCTCTGTAAAGTGGTTAACATTAGGAAAGGTATCCAACTGTAGAGCCACCATACAAGTGAGACGTGGCCTGTATAGGAGGGCAGTAATTCTGAATAAAAACTGACTTTGACAAGCCCATCTAGCCCCTGTGAACATGGAAAATAGATGTAAAATGATGTGATAATCATGGTGAAAAGATACCAGATGTATTCTATAACAATACCAAAGTAGATGTGGTTTTAGTAATAAAACAGAATAAATAAAGAAATCATTTGATGTTTAATTAGTGAGGTTTAAAACTAGCTTTTCACTTAAAATTTATTTAACTAACTGGGTGCTTTCTTATAAAAGAAAATTACCATATATACCTGTATTTAAGCCAAGAAATATGTGACAAAAAAATTGATGGTAAAATTGAAGTAAACAAAAATTCGAGCAACTTGTTGAAACTATACAAAATAGTGGTAAAAAATCATTACATAATGAAGTTGTAAAACAAAATCTATACTCTAAACGATACTTAAAACATTTTAAATATCAAAATATTAAAACTTCAGAAATATATTCTCCTCTCATGAGAATTTCAAAATATTATGTGTTGATTAGCTGCTTATAAATGGGGTTTGGATTTTTGCCCATTTCTCAGGCATAGAATATATGGTAGATCCAAACATTTCTTTGAAAAAAAAACAACATTTTTATATTGTAGAATACCTCACAATAAACATGAAAATACATCTTTATATTGTAGAGAACCTCACAATGGACATAAAATATAGATGCTGGATATTACATAGGAGCTACTGAGAAATAAAATGAATTAGTTTCATCTAGCTACAGATTGACATAGCAAAGAGAGAGATATATATACAAGGAGCATTCAAAAATTTTGTGGAAAAATGGAATGAAAAGAAAACTATTTTATATAAAAGTTTTATTTCTCCACATAACCATCATCAATATCAAAGTACTTTTCTAAGTGATGATACCAATCATGTATACTGTCCTGATAGAATTGAAGGTTATGAGAATTTAACCATGTCAAATAAGCTGTTGTTACATGATTAATGGTCTCAAATTGGGTACCTTTTAAAAAATATTTAAGTTAAGGAAATAAGAAAAAATGAGAAGGTGCTAAATCAGGACTTTAGAGTAGATGTCTAATAATTTCCCATCAAAATTCCTGCAAGATTTCCCTTGTTTGATGAGTGCAATTGGAAGGGTGGAGAAGAACTCTCTGGTGAGGTTTTCCAAGGTGCTTTTCTGCTAAATTTCTCTAAGAATTCAACTAACAAAATGCTCTCAGCATCCCTTTCCTCCTGAACAATTCCCTCTTGCTTTGACCGGATGCTTTCCATCTTTGAGTAACAATTGCTTTGACTGAGCTTTATCTTTAGGATTATACTGTTGAAGTCATGTTTTATTTCCAGTCACAATTCGCTTCAGAAAGCCTTCTGGATTTTGTTAAAACCTTTCTAAAGAAAGCTCTGCTCTTGTTTTTTGTTGATCCAGGAACAACAGTCTTGGCACCCAGTGGACAGAAGGTTTTCTCAGCTTTAATCTATCACTTAAAATTGTGTGAACTGAACCAACTGAGATGTCTAGGGTGTGAGCTATTTTTTCTGTTGTTAATCGTTGGTTACCACCAATAAAATCTCAAACAGTATTGATATTTTCTTCAAAAACTGATGTTGATGGTCCGTCGGTCCATTCATCATCTTCAACTCCATCTCATGTTTATTTGAAATGAGTTATCTTTTTGTAAACTACTGATTTTTTAAGCTTCAATAATGACCTTTTGTTCCCAACCAAGTTTTATCATAAATTTGATGTTGGCTATTGCTTCAGTTTTGACAGAACACATGTTGCTTTAAGAGTGATTGTTTTTAAAATGGCGTAAATTTCAATCTCCAAATTACTTCTGGATCATACAGGTTAGAACAGGTATGTACATGTTTAAGTTGCTGCAAGCAAGAAACAAAATATTTGCACAGTATTCCTATAATCAACATTTTCCACAAACTTTTTGATTGCCCCTCATATATCTAAATGAAATAGAGAGAGATGGACAATGAACTATCTGGCCAGTTAGATTGCTAGAAAGACAGAGGGATTGCTGTAGGTGGATGGAAGGGAATATAAATTAAAGAACGGATTGTCATTAAATACAAAAAGAATACACTCTTAAATAACAAGAAAAATATCATTGATTACTCCGAAAATAAGTTAATATAATAAAATAAATAGGAAAAATAATTGTGATATTATTTGTATCAAAGAAAATACATAGCCAATCTTTTGGATTACATCCTTTGTTTACAAATGGATGTCTGTTTGCTGACATCTGAAAGCTGTGATAATAAATTTAGTATATACTTGTGTATATATAATTACTGTATATACTTGTGTATAATTATACAGGGAGATAGGTCAGACTAGAAGATAAGTTGCATTGGTAGATAAGTTGCACCAGTAAATAAGTTGTATTGGTAGATAAGTTACACCAGTAGATAAGTTGTATTGGTAGATAAGTTGCACCAGTAGATAAGTTGTATTGGTAGATAAGTTGCACCAGTAGATAAGTTATATTGGTAGATAAGTCACACCAGTAGATAAGTTGCATTGGTAGAGCCCTATTAACTCATAGCCAAGCCCCTAGATAAGTCACACAGCTACAGCCCTATTAAAAACCTCAGGCTTTTGGGGTATTTCAGGCCAATTTAAGCACTTGCCTCTTTTATATCACAACAGCAAAAATTTAGCCTAGACAGCTTAATGAATGCTATGGCTCTGTGCACTGGTAGATGTCCCACCTCCATTTACATACAAAATTTACAATCATAATCATCATTTAATGTCCATTTTCCACACTTTCATGGGTTAGACAGGTTGTCATGATATGAGACAAGTCAGGTCCAGAAACCAAGACATGCTCATATGGATCTGTATTTTGGCTTGGTTTCTATGGCTGGATACCCTTCCTAACACCAACCACATTAAAGTGTGGAGTGGATGCTTTTTATTGTGGCACTGAAATGACTACCTTACAGGGTGGACTGGGCACTTTCTGTTGTGTCACCAACATGACTGGGTGCTTTCTGTACCATTTTAAATTGTAGCTTTGTAAGTCCAGTAGATAAGCAACATTCTAGTATTCTATGCTTTTTCATGGGAAAAGCTATTACTTACACATCAGTATATATAGTATATACATGAGACAACTGTTACCTCTCATATACACACAATATATTATCTTTATGTATTCATATATTCTAAATTTTTGCAGTTGGAATTATTACTCCCTGCTTGTGTGTGTGTGTGTTAAGCAAACCAGTGAAATAATTTGTGCAGTAAATTTGCTAAAATACCATGGGGCATAGGGAAAAACATGAGACATACACCTACACATATGCATACATACATATATACATACATACATGTGTACATCTACACACACAAACATACATAGAAGGATTACACAGGAAAACCTACAGCAAGCAGTTACCACCAATGGTTGCTGTTATTAAAACAACAGAAACTGTTTCTTCCAAATTTAAACATTGTTC
The DNA here is from genome assembly GCA_964016885.1 of Eledone cirrhosa. Taxonomy (NCBI): domain Eukaryota; kingdom Metazoa; phylum Mollusca; class Cephalopoda; order Octopoda; family Eledonidae; genus Eledone; species Eledone cirrhosa. Next base: position 390,425,035 of record OZ024741.1, read on the forward strand.
TCAAAAAAAAAAAAAAATCAATAAAAGTAAATGAAGCAAAAGTTATTTACATATGCACAATTATTTAAACAAATATGTATTTTCTTTCAGTACAATGCATAATTAATAATAATAATAATATTAATAAAGAACAATACAACATATTAGTATATATAAAACAATTGTATTTTTACATGTGTGTGTGCATATTAAATCATATAAGACCATTGTTCAATTTAATACTCAATACTTAAGAAAGTAAAGTGTAGGTATTATAATGATTTTCTGCCTTTCAGCTTAGCTCTTGCCATTTTAACAATGTGTGAGGCAGAAAATCATTATATTACACACGCACACACACACATATATATATATATATATATATATATATGTACATACATATATGTATAAATATATATATACATATATGTATAAATATATATAGAGGAACAGTCAGCAACGTCAGAATTAACAATGACTATAGCGAAGAATTTACCATGCAAGTCGGTATCCATCAGTTCTTAGCCCACTCCTTTTTATTATTGTCCTGCAGGCTATAACAGAGAAATTTAAGACTGGCGGTTCATGGGAACTTCTGAATGCAGATGACCTAACCCTTATAACTGACTCTGGAAGCGTGGCTTAGAATCAAAAGGTCTTAAAGTTAACTTGTCGAAGACCAAAGTCCTAGTATGTAGAAAGAAAAGCAAGGCCCAGATCCCCCCAGGGAAATGGTATTGTTCAGCTGAAAAGGTGTAGGTAGAAATTCCATCCTATGTCCCAAGGGGTACACAATAGATGTAGTGGGATCTCAGGCAGGCTATCAAAGAACAAAAGTTTTATATGTGGCTGATGCACAGGTGCAGTAAGTAGCAAGAGCCCACAGGATACTAACCCCTTCAAATGCTCAGAGGGCTCTGTAGAAGTAGTAGACAGTTTCTGTTACCTAGGTGATCAAATTAGCAGTGGAGGAAGGTGTTCCAAGTGCACAGTAGCCAGAGTGAGAACAGATTGAAGAAAGTTCATGGAGCTACTATTGCTGCTAACCTCAAAAGATTTTTTCCTCAAAATGAAGGGCAGATTGTATGATGCATGTATACAAACAGCAATGTTGCATGGTAGTGAGATGTGACCTGGGTGCTGTGTGCAAAGGACTTGCAAAGATTGGAAAGAAATAAAGCCAACATGCTTCGATGGATGTGTAATTCATGAATGGCAAAGCATAAATAAACTGAGAGAGAAACTGGGTATAAGAGTGACCAGATGTAGTGTGCAGGAGAGGAGATAGCGATGGTATGAACATGTGATTTCCTCAACCGAAATAAGCAGTCCACACTGTAAAGGGACTGTTTTGGTGCCATGACAAGAAGCACCCAGCACATACTGTAAAGTGGTCGTGTTGGTGACACAACAAAAAGCACCCAGTACACACTGTAAATGTGGTTGACATTAGGAAGGGCATCTAGCCATAGAAACCAACCCAAAATTAGTTGTGTGTGAGCAAGACCTAGTCATCTGACCTGCCTTGTCTCACAATGGGACAGCTCGTCTAACCTATGCTAGCATGGAAAATGGACACGTGATAATGATGATGATGATACATATGTATATATATATAGTTGAAAGAGTTCCATACAAATCAAAGGTTATGGGTAAAAAGTAAAAGTGTAAAAGCACAGTAGTATATTCAAAGATTTTTCTTTAATCAGAATGAATATATTTATAATTGTTACATTAAGTGGATTTAAATTTTGACAAATATTACCGGTTTTGATTTGTATGTCAATCTTTACAAATATTACAAAAACGATTTGTTCACATATTCTGTGAGTACTTGGAATATATGTGAAATTTTGGTCAAAATTTCTTCTAATTGTGTGTATATATGTGCGTAAATTTGGACCTGGATTTCTACCTAGCACCTTTGAAATGTGACCATCAACATCTTGACCAGTCACGGATCACCAGCACATTACCCAAACTTCATATAATAAATATATATATACATATATGGAGTTTAGTGAGGAATTCCAGATACAAGTAGGAGTACATCAGGGTTCAGTCCTCAGCCTGCTCTTGTTCATTATAGTCCTCCAAGCCATAACAGAGGAGTTTAAGACTGGCTGCCCATGGGAACTTCTTTATGCCGATGATCTGGTTCTTATAGCAGAATCAGTAGAGGAGCTAGAGAATAAATTCTGGCTATGGAAACAGCAGTTGGAAGCAAGAGGACTGAGAGTGAACATAGCTAAGACAAAAGTGTTGATAAGTAGAAGAGAGGACAATACTCTGATTCTGTCAGGGAAATGGCCACGTTCGATATGTAGAAAAGGAACTGGCATAAATTCCATAAAATGTACGCAATGCAGATCTTGGGTACACAAGAGATGTATTGGCATAGCAGGCAAACTAACGGGTAGGGAAAACTACGCATGCAGTAGATGTACAGGGAAAGTTGACAGTAGTAATCACAGTGATAGACACATTTTTCAACTGCAGGTGGGTTCTATAGAAGCGGTTGATAGTTTCCGGTACCTATGTGATCAGATTAGCATGGAAGGGGTATTCTGAGGCCATAGTATCTAGAATAAGGACGGATTAGAAGAAGTTTAGAGAGCTGCTTCCTCTGTTGAGAAAGAAGGGTTTCTCCCTGCGTACGAAAGGCCAGTTATATGATGCCTGTGTGAGATGCACGATGCTGCATGGTAGTGAGACATGGGCAGCAACTACAGAGGATATGCGATGGCTGGAGAGAAATGAAGCAAGCATGCTCCGTTGGATGTGCAATGTCAATGTGAGTGAACAACCAAGCATATATGAGTTGAGGGAGAAACTGGGTATAAGAGGGATAAGTTGTGGTGTGCAGGAGAGAAGACTGAGATGGTATGGACATGTGATACGCATGGAGGATGACCGCTGGGTAAAGAAGTGCCAGGAAATCCCGGTGGAAGGAAGACGTAGTAGAGGAAGACCACGAAAAACATGGGCAGAGGTGGTGAGAACTGACCTCAGATTGCTGAAGCTCACAGAGGAGATGACAAGGGACCATGACAAATGGAGAGATGCTGTGCTGAACAAGACCCGTCCCACCCTTGCAAGCAGGGAAAAGCGGACGTAAAATGATGATGATGATGGTGATGATATATATATCATCATCATTATCATCATCAAGATATATATATTATGCTGGTATCACAAAACATCCAGCCCACTCTGTAAAGTGGTCATGTAGGTGTCATGATAAAAAGCACCCCGCCCACACTGTAAAGTCATCATGTAGGAGACATTGCAAAAAGCACCCAGCCATAGAAAACCAGCCAGAAACAGTCCTTTATAAGTTGGGTCATCTGACCCAACTTGCCTCTAATGGGACAAACCCATGCTAGCATGGAAAATAGACATTAAACGATGATGATGATGATGATGATGATGATGATGATGATGTACACACACAAACATATAAAAATAAGAATTGAGGCACTGATAAAGGTGATCCCATCATCCTGGCAGGCGACTTCAACAGACATGTGAGGCAGTACCAGAATGGATTCAGTGGAGTTCATGGCAGCTAGGTTATGGCTCAAGAAATGAAGAGAGATTGAGGCCCTTGAATTCTGTGATGCAAATTAACCAGCCATTTGCAACACAAATTTCAAGAAACCAGCCAGTCAGCCACCTGATTTTATATCAATCAGGTGAACACACAAGCCAAATTGATTACTTACTTGTTAGACAACAAGATAAACCGTTTGTAATAAATACTAAGGCCTTCCCTGGGGAAGAATGCACTGCCCAACACAAGTTAGTTATTAGTGACATCAAATTAAACATAAGACAGAAAAAGATATGCAGGAAAACATGGAGACAGAGGGTTTGGAAGCTAAAGGACCTTTCAGTTAAATATAAATTTTAAAAGGCCCTATAAGATGCACTTAATGAGAGAAGTGATAACACAAACATAAATTGTTACAAGGTCAAAGGAGTAACTATAGAGGAATAAAACTAATGGACCAAGTTATGAAAGTGATGGAAAGAGTTATAGCACAACTATAAGTCAAATTAGACAAGATGTAGTTTGATTTCATGCCTGGGAAAAGTACTACAGATGCCCTCTTTTATGTGAAACACAAGAGAAGTTCCTAGCCAAAGATAAACCACTATACCTGGTGGTCCTTAAGGAAATTAGGTGCAGAAAAATGGTTGGTGAGAGCAGTGTAAGTCATGTACAGAGAAGCTGTCAGTAAAGTGAAGTGAGTTTAGTGAGGAATTCAAGGTGCAAATATAGGAGTTAATCAGGGTTTAGTTCTTAGCCCACTATTATTCATTATAGTTCTCCAGGCTATAACAGTTTAAGACTGGCTGCCCATGAGAACTTCTCTATGCAGATGATCTGTTCCTTATACCCAAATCTATTAAAGATCTAGAAAATAAGTTCCAACTATGGAGACAGAATTTAGAATCCAAAGGTCTGATCACAAACTTAGCCAAAACTAAAGTGCTAGTGAGTAGGAGAAAAGATAGGACCCTGATTCTTTCAGGGAAGTTGCCCTGCTCAATATGCAGAAAGGGAGTAGGCATAAACTCCATTTAATGTACAGAATGTAAATCTTGGGTGGACAAGAGATGTAGTGGGATAATGAGTAGACTAACTAAGGAAGGGAAGACTTTGTATGTGGAAGATGCACAGGGGTAACTGAGGGGAAGAGAGCCAGTGATGTAAACCTATTCCAGTCACAGGAAGGATGCGCAGAAGTGGTTGATAGCTTCTATTATCTAGGTGACGTAATTAGCAATGGAGGGTGCTCTGAGAACATGATAGCTAGAATAAGGATAGGATGGAAAAAGTTCAGAGAGCTACTCCCACAAAAGGTTTCTTCCGACATACCAAACGATGACTGTATGACACCTGTGTGTGAAGTACAATATTGCATGGTAGTGAAACATGGGCTGTGTCTGTGGAAAACATGTGATGCTACATGGTAGTGAAACATGTGGTGCTACATGGTAGTGAAACATGGGCTGTGGCTGCAGAAGACGTGTAGACTGGAGAGAAATGAAGTAACTATGCTCTGTTGGATGTGCAATGTAAGTGTGAGAGAAATACAGAGCTTGGACGAGTTGAGGAAGAAGCTGGGTTTAAGAGGAATCTGAGATGGTGTGCAGGAGAGATGACTGTTGGTATGGTGATGTGAAGAAGTGTCAGGAAATGCCAGTGGAAGGAAGCCACAGTAGAGGTAGACAAAGAAAGAATTGGCCAGAGATTGCGAGAGCTGACCTCAAATCACTGAGACTCAGAGAGGTGATGACGAAGGAACATGACAAGTGGAAAAGGATTCATTCAACCTATGCAAGTATTGAAGAACAAACTTAAAAACGGTGATGATGATAATATATATATATTGATGATGATGATGATGATGATGATGATATATATATATATATATATATATATATATATATATATATGGGCTGGTCACATTTCGCAACTCAGTGACAACAGATGGATGATCAAAGTGACAGAGTGGACATCAAGAAAATGTACAAGATCAAAAGGATGTCCAATGTCAAGATGGCAAGACGACCTCACCAACCACCTGGGAGCCTCATGGCCAAGACTGGCAAGGGACAGAAGTCGGTGGAAAGAGTCCAGGGAGGGGTTCCTCCTCGGTGAGTGATTTCAAGATCAAGGATATATATATATCATCATCATCATCACTGTTTTACGTCCGTTCTTCCACGCTAGCATGGGTTAGACGGGTTGTCCTGTTGTGGGCAGTGTCCGGTCGGCTGACCTTGTCTTGCTCATACGGCAACTGATTTTGGCTTGATTTCTACAGCAGGATGCCCGTCCTAACACCAACCTCATTTGAGTGCTGGGTGCTTTTTTTCCGTGGCGCCTACACGTCCACTTTATAGTGTGGGCTGGGTGCTTTTTTTCCGTGGCGCCTACACATCCACTTTATAGTGTGGGCTGGGTGCTTTTTTTCCGTGGCGCCTACACGTCCACTTTATAGTGTGGGCTGGGTGCTTTTTTTCCGTGGCGCCTACACGTCCACTTTATAGTGTGGGCTGGGTGCTTTTTTTCCATGGCGCCTACACATCCACTTTATAGTGTGGGCTGGGTGCTTTTTTTCCGTGGCGCCTACACGTCCACTTTATAGTTTGGGCTGGGTGCTTTTTTTCCGTGGCGCCTACACGTCCACTTTATAGTGTGGGCTGGGTGCTTTTTTTCCGTGGCGCCTACACGTCCACTTTATAGTGTGGGCTGGGTGCTTTTTTTCCGTGGCGCCTACACATCCACTTTTCAGTGTGGGATGAGGTGGTGCATACTTTATATAGGCTTTAGCTTCAGCCTGTGCCTGTGGGAATTCAGTTCTGTATTACTGCATAACACCAGAGATCTCAGTCCTGTGTCATCACCTTTAAGAGGTGCAATTGGGCATGGTTGGCTTTTATCACTTTATCCCAAGTCTTCCTGGGTCTCCTCACTCCAAGGCTTCCATTGACTTTCAGCGCTCTGCACCTTTTTATGCAGCTATCATCCTTCATACGCATCACATGTCCATACCAACGTAATCTCCTCTCTTGCACACAGCATTTGATTCCCCTTATGCCTAGTTTCTCTCTCAGCTCGTTTATTCTTTGCTGTTCATGTATATTACTATTACAGATCTATCGGGGCATGCAAGCTTCATTTCTTTCCAATCTATACAAGTCTTCTGCACACAGTGCCCAGGTCTCACTACCATGCAACATTGCTGTTTGTATGCATGCATCTTACAGTCTGCCTTTCATTCAGAGAGAAAAGCCTTTTGTAGCCAGCAGTGGTAGTAGCTCCCTGAACTTCTTCCATCCCGTTCTTACTCTAAGCCATGTGCCTTCACACACACACATATACACACACACACACACACACATATATATATATATATATATGCAGAGAATATGAGATGGTTGGAGAGAAATGATGCAAGCATGCTCCGTTGGATGTGCAATGTCAACGTGCATGAACAACCAAGCATAGATGAGTTGAGAGTGAAACTGTGTATAAGAGGAATAAACTGTAGTGTGTGGGAGAGAAGACTGCGTTGGTATGGACATGTGATGCGCATGGAAGATGACCGCTGGGTAAAGAAGTGCCAGGAAATCCCGGTGGAAGGAAGACGCAGTAGAGGAAGACCACAAAAAACATGGGCGGAGGTGGTAAGAGTTGACCTCAGATTGCTGAAGCTCACAGAGGAGATGACAAGGGACCATGACAAATGGAGAGATGTTGTGCTGAACAGGACCCATCCGACCCTTGCAAGCAGGGAAAAGCGGGCGTAAAATAATGATGAATGGGAAGAACCAACGCAAGGCAGCTGTTAAGACAGCAATATGCCGCCAATGACAGCGTCAGGTAAGATTTACCCGAAAGGATAGAAATCAGTGGCTAGAAGTGTGTTGACCTGCAGAAGTGATAGGATGACAGGAAAAAGGGAAGAAAATGGACAAGATAAGGTCACACAAATATTTAAATACAATCATCAGCTTTTAGACTGCCTGTAGTTTAGATGATTTAACTAAAAGTACCACGTAAAATAGACAGCTCCTACAACAGTGAAATAAATATTTCTGTTGGTATGATGTTTGTGTGAGAAACGAACAGATTAGATAGATAGATAGATAGATAGACAGGTCAGAGAAAGAGAAAAATAAAATGCATCCACTCGTCATCAGGTTGCTGTTAGAAATGACAACAAAGACTCAGGCTGCAGAGGTGGTAACAAGTTGAAGTGATGAGTAAGAGTGGTGGGTATAAGAAAGGGAGAAGGAATGAAAAGAAGCAGTAAGAGTGGGGGGAGAGAGAGAAAGAATGAACGGGAGAAAAAGGATGAAGGAAAGAAATAGCCAACAAACCTCAGTCATGGTACCCGTCTAAAATAGAAGGCTACAATAGTTGCGATAAAATATAAACAAAGGAATCTCGCATACCTAGTTAGAAGCGCAAGTGTATTAGAATTCATAGTTCTTCCCATTATTCAAACTCGATATTCAAAATACCTTTGTTTATATTTTATCACAGCTATAGTAGCTTTTTATTTTGGACAGATACCATGCCAGAGGTTTGAAGGCTATTTCTTTCCCTAAACCTTTTTTTCCCTTCTTTGCATGGGTCCCACACCAGAGCTATATAGTTGGTACATCAACAACTGTATTGGCAGTACCTCACTCACCTGAGAACAGCTCAACTCCTTCCTCTCCTTCTTCTTCTCCTACCACCCTACCCTCGACTTCACCACCTCCATCTCCTCCACTTCCTCAACGTCTCTCTTTCTATCGACCACTCCTATTCTTTCTTCATCACCTCTGCCTTTTTTTAATTCCCACTCCTACCTTGATTTCACATCCTCGCACCCCACACACCAAACACTCCATCTACTCCCACACACAATACCATTGCCACCCTACCTTCCCTCCTACCTACCACCCGTCCACCTTGCCTCTCCAGAGAATGAACCTCCGTCTCTTTTGCAGCGTCCAGTCGGACCCCTCCACCTCCGCCATTCTCCACCTTCCACCCCACACCTCCTTCAAGTGTGCATGCAACCTTTGTAAACTCCTCGGTTGCAGTTCACTTCCCTCGTCCCACTCCTCTCCTGAATCCCATCCCTGCTCCCAAACCCACTTCCACACTTGTCCTTTCTTCTCTGACATCACCACTCTCACCAGACCCACCAGCTGAACTTTCCACATTAAAGGCTCCTTACATGGCACCTCCACAAGCCTCATAGGGCATAGTAGTAATCTATATTGGCCAAACCAGCTATCTTTTGGCAGACAGATTTTCTGAGCACCTCCGGGACATCTGACTGGGCAACCCATCTCCCATCGCCTGACACCCCATGAACCACTTCACAATTACTGCCAAACTCCTCCACCAACACATGGATACACTAACATACCATCATAACTGCACATGATCACATACATACACACACAGCCAGCCAACACTACCAATACTCACACCTTTTCCACTTATTATAACTAACACCAAGCAACATAACTAACTCACCCCACCACAAACACAAACGCACACACACACACACATATGTCTCCGGGCTACCATGTAAACACTCCTCTTTATTTGAGGCATGGAAAACCAAAACCAACACAAATCCATCTCCCACTCTCCTCCCCGAGCCTGCATCCTCTTTTTCCCACCTCTCTTCCAGTGAACTCCATAACTTCAGAGTTGGTACCGTGAACATAGGCACATTGAAAGGACAACTGAACAAAACAAAGTTGATGTATGATGTGTACATAAGACTAGATAGAGGCAGAGGGGTCAACTACATTCGTTGTAGGCAAAAAACAATTCTACAAATTTTTCGGGGTGGATAATGACAATGAGCTGGGTGGAGTAGAGATTATGTTAACAGAAAAATGAGTAGATACGGCAATTGCCATAAATAGAGTGAACAACAAAATCATTAAAATTAAACTTGTTCTAAATAGAACAACGATGTCAAGTATATCTACTAATGCACCCAAGTCTGGTCTACCAGATGTTATAAAAGACAGGTTCTATGAGTCCCTAATGCACACTACTGCTCAAATAACAATCATTGTTGGTGACTTTAATGGGCATTTTGGATAAAACTGTGATGGCTATGATGGGATCCATGGAAATTATGGAAGGTTTCAGGATCCTGGAGTAATACAGAAGGCATGCCTTCCCATGTGCAGAGATTCAAATATACATCTATTAGGTACCCCATAACCACTATATCCCACCAATACATTTCCCACACCCCAACACCCACCCACCCACTTCTGTCCACACCACCCTTACACTGTAAAGTCATGTTGGTATCACAAAAAAGCACTCAGCCCACACTGTAAGGTGGTTATGTAGGTGTCATGACAAAAAGCACTCAGCACACACTGTAAAGTGGTCATGTAGGTGTCACGAAAAAAATTACCCAGTCCACACTGTAAATGTGGTCATGTAGGAGTCACGACAAAATCCACCCAGCCCACACTTAAATGTGGTCATGTAGGAGTCATGACAAAAAGCACCCAGCCCACACTCTCTAGTATCAAGTGTTTCTGTCAACCAGATAAAAGAAAATGAGCACTCTATGTTAAATTAAGCTTTGAAACCTTGGGTAGATGTAGGAGCTAGAGGATTCGTTAGAACCAAGGTTGACTCGCTCCTCGGGGGCCTTGGACTCGCATCCCCACATTTAGTTCAAAAGAGAAGATGGTGTGCTTGACACATTGAGGTGGATAGAGATGTCTCGCTCAGGATCATAACACTAGACTCTGCTTGTTTTTTAATTTAAAAAAATAAGCAGTAACCAGGAAGACAATCCCTGATTTGTCTGAAGACAATCCCTGATTTGTCTGAAGACAATCCCTGATTTGTCTGAAGCCCCATGATAATGGATTATAAATCTGAAAAATGTTGGGACTAATAAATTAGCAGGAAAACTGAACAAAGAGGTGACGATCAGTGACCAGCACGGCATAGCTTCTAATCGGGCCGTTTCTTTACAAATGAATCAAACATTATTATTGATGTTCGATGTGACCCATATGTACATATGTATATGTGTGTGTATGTATGACGGCGATGAATTTGTTTTGCGAGGTTTTTATATGAAATTGTGTGTCAAAACAGATATTGTTATACTTGGGGGAGAGTTATATTGTTGTAATATTGCCAGAAATAATAACAGAACACACTGTTTGGTTGGTTTTCGCTTCTGTATCTTTTATATCTACATAGTTAATGTGTGCATGTATGTGTGTGTGTGTGTGTGTGTGTGTGTGTGTGTGTGTGTGTGTGTACGTGTGTATACTTACATTGTCATTCCTTTCCTTTTCCTCCTTCTCCCACTTTCTGTCTTTTCCCTCATCACTCTCAATTCCCTTCCGACTTGTTGTCTTAGTATTTCTATAACCCACCTGCATTGTACGGCTTTCTAAACATACCCACTTTTCAATATATATATATATGTGTGTGTGTGTGAAAGGTAGATAGAATGTGTGTGTGAGAGAGAGAGAAGGGGGGATGGCTTCAAGGTGTTTTAAGATATTAAAAACAATATATATAATAGAAAATATAAACATTTTTTAGAGTGTGCCGGAAGTGCATTTAACAATGAGTAAATAAGCAAGCAAAAATACGATGAAGATGGAAAATTTAACATATAACAAAACAGAACTTGCATTAATACAACAGGGTACAAGATGGGGTTGAAGGCAATATATCACTTTAACATTATAAAGAGATAGCAGAGGAGTAGCGAAATAAATGTTTAAAACAAAATATTTCTCCAGCAGAAAAAAAAAAAATTTTTTTTAGTTTTAAATTTTAAATAAAGGGAGAGAGTTAATATTAAAGAAATATAATTGTATTAAGGTCATTAACACTAACCACTTCATCTGGGTGGTCATCTAGGTTGCTCGCCATCACATGGATAGCAGATTCTCTAATGATGGACTGTGCAGCCCGCAACACGTTGGGGTCCGTGTCATAATTATCTTGCGCCTCCAAAGCACTGGCATATGATGTTTCTGTACTACTGCTCCCTTTCTTCAGGGGAGAAACTTTATCAGGAGTTCCAGACAAAGGAGAGGTACCTGCCAGTGTGCCAGCCTCACTGGAACTGAACGGTGCAAAAGACTGGGAATCTGGAAGAGAAGCCAATGGCGCAAGCACTCAGTGGAAGAGATTAAAAGAGGAGGAATACCTTAGGAATAAAGAGCTGCTTTATCAATCAACTCTGTAGTGTTACAACACCAAATCATTATAGTTATTACAAAAAAAAGGTTAAACAAAGGTAAATATAAAAAATAAATAAACAAAAATGGTAGATAACTGCACCTTTTTGACATGTCAAATCATATTATATTCTTTGGCAGTGAGGAAAATATATTTTGTGGGTGTTAATTTCTTCAAATTATAGATTTTGTGAATTCTTTTTTTTTTATATATATATAACAGAAAATAAGTATAAAAGTGAAGGTCAAAAGTATTTACTTCTAACAAAGTTTGATAATGAATATCCACATCCAACCTTAGTCCTTATTGTAATATCCCGAGGTAAAATATGATTCATATCAGGGCAGCTAATACGGAAGTCAGCTAAGTTATATATTTACAATATATCATACAAACATTACCTCACACAATTATACAACACACTAACACTACCTATCTTACATCAAACTACCACACAACACACTAACTACCACACAACACACTAACTACCACACAGCACACTACCTATCTCACATCAAACTACCACACAACACACTACCTATCTCACATCAAACTACCACACAACACACTACCTATCTCACATCAAACTACCACACAACACACTAATTACCACACAACACACTAACTACCACACAGCACACTACCTATCTCACATCAAACTACCACACAACACACTAATTACCACACAACACACTAACTACCACACAGCACACTACCTATCTCACATCAAACTACCACACAACACACTAACTACCACACAACACACTAACTACCACACATCACACTACCTATCTCACATCAAACTACCACACAACACACTAACTACCACACAGCACACTACCTATCTCACATCAAACTACCACACAACACACTAACTACCACACAGCACACTACCTATCTCACATCAAACTACCACACAACACACCAACACCTCTACATGTTACTATACATCATACCAATACAGCTACTTGCTATCATACAGACAACATACCAACGTTGTTTGATAGTAACATGAAATACTCGATCATTTCTGACTATTGAACAACATACCATATCTTTACAACACTGTGGTATTACATACAGCATGCTAGTTACATTTTTCATTATCAAATTCAAAAGATTCACTTGAAGATACTTTCATCCTTAGTAACCGGTTAAGTTGACCATATAATATTTTACGACACACACACACACACACACACACACACACACACACACACACACACAAACATTAGGCACCAGTCTGAGCAGAACCTCAGCCATGCCCAGCGGACAAAATGGCAAAGGCATGACTGCGGAGAGTGCCAGAGACATCCGCTGCAATGGCTACCCCACTTCACGGGGGTCCCTCCTCAAGCGGCCTGCCATCTTTCCAATTTTATGGAAGAAATCAGCAACGTGGGGACCAAGGACACCAGAGGTCTTGACGGAGACCAGTACAACGAGAAAGTGGCTGGTTAGGCCTTGGTATTTAACTATTTTCCTCTCCTCTGCACATCTTCGTAAAATAAAATTATATAAGTGTTTAAAACTGCTTACAAAAAATAATATATATATATCTTGCCTCATCCACTCCTTAAATTGTTCAACTGATATTTCTATATAGTAGTGGGTTGAGCAAGTTAGACAAGCTATACATTAACATATGTTGTATCACCTAAGATCACAAGGAGGGATCTGTAACTTGATCTGCTAAAAACAACAGCAAAATCTCCCTTAAACTGTACCCTATTAGCTTAAAAAGAGAAATGATATATTGAAAAATGTAATCTAACATTAAATAACAATTAATTACTGGGAAAAAAATAGGTGGGGGTAAGTCACCACTTGTAGGTAGAGTCTAAAATGTGCGTATGTGTCACGGCAGCAGTGTCCAAAATATTTGGACTGTATTCTAATGTAGGATGCATCAAAAAAGACCACTCTTTTCATTCACAGATATCTGTGTGGAAGATACAGTAGTAAGAGCAGCAGTTAAATAAACTCTTTCGAATCAAAGGATGGCTAAATAGAAGTAGTTGATAGCTTCTGTTACCTAGGTGACCAAACTAGTAATAGAGGAGAACACTTTGAAAACAGTAACAAGAATAAAAATGGAGTAGATAACATTCAGAGAGTTACTACCAAAAACATTCTGTCTCCAAGCAAAGAGCAGATTATATGATGCTTGCATATGAGGTGTAATATTGCATGGTAGTGAGTGAAACATGGGCTTTTAATACATAGGTGGTGTGGAAGTTAGAAAGAAATGATGCTAGCATGCTCTGTTGGACATGTAATGTGCATGAATGACAAAATAGAGATAGTTGAAGGCAAAACTGGGCAAAATGGGAATTAGACATAGTGTGCAAGAGAGAAGATTGCACTGGGACAGACACATGATGAGTATAGATGATAATAGTTGAGTGAAAAAGTACCAGGAGTTGCAAATGGAAGGAAGATGCAGAAGAGGAAGACCACAAGAAAAACCCAGGACAGAAGGAACGACAGTTCGTTATAGAATATTTAACTTCACAGAGATGATAAAAGAACTGAACAAATAGAGGAAACCTACGCTGGAGAAGGCTCATCCATGTAAGCATGGAAAAATATGCATACAATGATTATATCATCATCGTTTAACATTCACTTTCTCTGTAAGCAAGGGTTGGATGCATCTACATAAAGAAGATCGGCGCTGAAGTGGGGATACTGACCCTCAAGACATGTTGAGGGGTCTGGATCTTGCTTACATACAATCATGTTTTATCGAATGCAGAGAAGTTGTCATGTTGTTTGAAACAAACTGAAAGGTCCTCCCAATCCTTTGTATGACAAGCCTTCTATGGCTGGATGCCCTTCCTATCACCAAACACTTTACAGAGTGTACTGGGTGGATTTCTCATGTAGATCACTAACACTAGAGGGGTTGTTATGTCTTTGACACAACTGAAGGGTCCTCTCAACCCTTTTAGGTATAGTCTATACAGCAGGGTGTCCTTCCTGTTACCAACACACACACATGATGACAGACTTCAGCAGCTTTCTTGATTTGGCAAATTTCACTGACAAGGTAATAGTTGAGTAGAGGTTGTTAGAAGACAGGTGTGTATAGTGTCATACAGTGGGAGCAAAACCAGAACTACATGGTTGTGAATAAACTTCTGAACCATATACTATGCTTACATTCATATACCCCCACCCCCAAAGGAAACTGAAATATTAACCAAACTATTCAATGTTAATATTTTGATGTTAGCAAAGAGGTGATGGTACTGTTATTTAGTCTCAGGTAGGTCCTGATCAAGCTAACACCACCTCGTCATTCTTTATCAAGCATCATGTAACTAATAATACATTTTCCAATGAAGAATTAAATACCATCAAATGGTGGTGGATTGGCAATATTGGTAGAGCATTGGACAATATGCCTTGTGACATAGAGTTGCGGCTCTTTACATTCTGAGTTCAAACCCTGCCAAGGTTAGCTCTGTCTTTCATCCTTACGGAGTCAATAAAATAAAGTGCCAGAAACACACTGGGATCAATTTAATTGACTTTCACCTGCCCCCAAAAATTGTTGGTTTTGTACCTAAGTCAGGAATCAGTATTAGATACCATCTTTTTTTAAGATAAGATGTGATTTAAGGGAAACGTGGTTGCTATTTCTTCCAAGTCAAGTGATCATGAAGAAGTTACCTCATTAACAAAGAAGTGCATTGAGTAGTAGAAAGAGCAGAGACAATAGAAAACTGAATTATATCATCATCAACAACATTTAACATCTGTTTTTCCTGCTAGCAAGGGTTGGATTATATATATAGGTTGTTTCAAAAAATGAAATACCATTTGAGATGTAAATATCCCAGAAACTACCACAATATATTGTGAATTAGTGTTATAATGTTGACAAATTTTGAGGAATAAATCCTATGTTCTTCAACATTAAGCTTGCTCAGTCTTGTTGTTCTAGACTTTGTAGTTTCTGGGGATATTTACTTCTCAAAGAATATCTAATTTTTTGAAACACACAGAAACTACCACTATATATTGTGAATTCAGTGTTTTTGAAACACCCTGTATATTATGATATTTTGATATCTATTGGTCCTGGATTAAAATCCTACCTGGATCAATTATATTTTTCATTTCTCCAAAATTAATCAAATAAGTACCAGAAATAAACAAGGTACAAAAAGGTTCATGTGGAAATGAATGGGAAAGGAAGTAAAAGAAGAGGAATACCATGAAAGACGTGGAGGTAATGAAACCCAAGGAGTTGATGAAGGAGTATGCAGACGATGGATGAAATGGTAAAGTTTATCGTGAGAACTGTAAGACTAACCTCTGCTTTAGCAAGGAAACTGGCCTTAAAATGCTTGTTATTGTTGTTTTACAGATAAGTAAAAGTCTGAGTAGAACAAGTCCCTTCAGTCAAGCAACTACAAACATTTAGAGAAATGAAACCATACATAAGCGAGATGCAAATCTCTGGCCTATCTAGATCAGTAGCCCCGTTTCAGTACTCACTTGGTTTATGTAGACTTACTCAACCCTTGCTAGCAGAGAAAGCGGACATTAAAATCATGATAATGACGATGATGATATGGTGTGATATTTCAAAGGTCAAGATACAAAACTACATCAACATAGTGTGCTGGGCTTTCCTTTATGTATATTACTTGGTATACCAAGACACTTTCTTACTGGTCTTCACTGACCGATTCATTCAGGCTAAGTCCTTTGATGGTAACTAAATTACCAGAATTTTACAAAATTAATCCACAAGCTAACTTACAGATTACAATGCAAAATATTCTGAGACCAAATCAGATATTACTCTTTGGTTACCTATTCAAAGAGATAGTGTAACTTAGCTAATTTCCTCCACACCTTCAAATTAAATACAGATATCAGAACTTGGAATGCAATAGTAGTATGCAGCCTGCTTAAATATGAATGCAATGGAAACTGCACGTCACCAAGTAAATGGCTGCCATGTTCGACTCTGTTTTACTGCAAACTTAATTTTAGTCTATCTGTTTTTATCATGTGTGCTATCGGGTTTGTAATTACTAAGTAAATAAACCCACCATTAGAGGATTTAAATCAAGAGACTACAAAACTGCTTGTTATTAACTCCAGCATTAATTCACAAGTGTTTACTTTCATGTAAGTTTTGACACATAAAACAGCCAGTCCATCCTGTAAGGTGATATGAGAAAAAACACCCAGTCGGCCCTGTAAGGTGGTCATGCTGGTGGCAAAACAAAAAGTGCCCAATCCACCCTGTAAGGTGGTCAAACTGGTGACATGACAAAAAGTAGCCAGTTCACCTTGTACAGTGGTCATGCAAGTGACACGACAAAAAGCACTCGGTTCACGCTGTTATGTGGTCATTTTGGTGCCACAATAAAAAGTACCCAGTCCACACTGTATAGTTGTTGGTGTTAAGAAGGGCATCCAAGACAAAATATAGATCTGCATCAGTAAGTCATGGTAACCTAACCTGACTTGTCTCATAATATGACAACTCATTTAACACATGCAAACACAGAAAATGGACATAAAACAATGATGATGATGATGATGATAATAAGATCTACATCCAACATCATCAGCTTTATAATAAAGATCTCTGGTGCAATCATACAGTATAAAAATAAATAGATAATAAAAGACATTTAAAAGTAAAATCTTTGAGAAAATAAATATATTTAATATTTGAACTTTAACAAGCCTTAATTTTCAGATGATTTCTATTTTGTCAATGATATAACATTGAGAAGAAAAGACAAAGTTTTCACACTTATATACATACACTCTCTATAAAAAAGACAATGCAGAAGGCTGGCTTACATCTAAATGTAAGATGATTAAAAACCATGATTGTCCAATGTTACAATGACGATATGAATTATTCAATAAGTGAGAATGGATGTAGTAGGAGGGGAGTTAGAATCAGAATTAGAAACCACATGTCTCTGTACATACTATAAGAGGTATGGGCATATTTACAGTTTATATTTTAATATCCTTCCCACATAATGGAGAATAGAGACCAGTGGCGACATCTGACTATGGAAGTGTCTAAAGAGGTACCTTAATGACTGGTTGCATGAGTTGCAGGAATGGGATTAATTGATCTTGATATCAAATTTTGTAGTATTTAGTTAGATGGTCTAGTTGTAGAAGTGGTAAGTTAGAATAGATGGTAACTGTTAACAATTATAGTAGCTTGGTGTTTTAAAATGAAATCCTACAACCATTAACTTGGAATTTTCATTGATCTAAACTCACCAATAAATATCAGGAGCTTACTGAGATATTTAATCAAATACTAGGCTAAATCTGATGCATGTGTGTGTGAGAAGAAGAGGGGGTGAATGTGTGTGTGAAAGGGAGAAAGGGAGGAGGGAGAGAGTGAAAGAAAGAGAACTTCAGTTCAACTAGAGCTGAGATATATAATCAAATACATGGCTCAATCTGATGAGTGTGTGTGTGAGAGAGAGAGAGAGAATGAAAGAGAGAGAAAGTTCTCGATTATATAACAAATTAATTCAGGACTCAAACTTCAGTTCAAATAGAATTTGTTGGTTCAATTATTCAATATCAAAAACTGAATGTCAAAAACATTAACAACACTAAAAAAGACAAAATAATACAAAATACAATAAATTAAAAATTTAAAGAAATATCATGCACTATTTAACAAATGGCTAAAATGAAATTGCCACTGTCGAAGGGGAACTGAATTTGAATTATTATTATTGTATTCTTCCAGTAGCATGGCTGTTTGGCACCAAGAATATCATAAGAAGGATCTGTAGTAGGTTGCCTTCATAAAATAAAATTTACTGAAAACTTTGATGCAAATGAGAAAAGACTGAAAGATAACTCTAATTGATAAGTAGAGTGATGAGTGCATTGTATATCCTATAAAGGTTAGCCGGAATAATGTTTCTTAATTGCCAGCATATCCAACATAGCTACATTTCCATAACAAAATATAAAGTTTCATTTTGCCCAAACTGCTACTATACATACGCAAAATAAAAATATACTTCATACCAAACTATTTAGAAAACTGTTGATACAACTATAGTGTATTCATCACTTACACACATTCTGCACCAAGACAATATTACCAAAAGACAAAGCTTATTAATATCCTTAAATATAGAAACACACAATTTTAAACAGTGTCCTTTCTTTACACCTTGTACTGCAATGAACTGAGGCTGCTAACTCTTCACCATCTTCATCTAAACCTATACATTACATTAAACATCATCATCATTTAACATCCACTTTTCCATGCTAGCATGAGTTAGAAAAGTTGTCCCATTGTGAAACAAGTTCAATCAGTTGACCATGTCTTGCTCAATACAGAATCATTTCTGGCTTGGTTTCTACAGCTGGATGCTCTTCCTAATGCCAACTACATTTGCAGCATGGACTGAATGATTTTTTTTATGTGGCATCAAAATGACCACTTTACAAAGTAATATAATTGTCACTGCACATACTGTCACTTTTAGTTTGTCAAAAAGCACTGTACTTCTATATAATTCGTCTCCCAATTCATTTCACCAACAATTGCAACAATTTGAATTGGGCATCAATTAGACCAGGCTTGACAACCTTTTTCAAACAGTGGGCCACATGAAATATGATTCATCATAAGGCATGCCACACTACTAAAAAGAATTCAAGGTAATTTTTTCAGAAAAGCAAATGAGTGACATACAGTCCATGAGCCACAGTAACTGAATTAGACCAAATTGCATCTAGTTTTCATATCATAGTTAAAGAAGCTTTTTAAATGCCAAGAACTCTGTCCCTTCTTCCAGTTAACATGAAGGTCATAACATAACAAGTATTTTATAAGAGGGTGTTTCTTTTTCAAGGCAACTACTTTGAAAAAGAATATATTCATGTATGCATATAAAAAAACTAGAGTCAGTTTTTATATGGATAATGAACCAGCAAGAACAGCAATGTCATGGTTACCAGCTATTGGGAAAAGACCAAAAAAACCTGGAGATCCACCCTTAAAGATGGCCTCCACATGTGTGGCAAAAACTGGTTTCAAGAACCAACTCTTGCCAGAGACAGAGAAAGATGGAAGAGCATGGTGGCCTGTTGCAGTGAGGGTGAAGGAACCAGATGTATGGAAATTCTACAATAAGGTCAGACGAGATGCCATTGGGTAAAGAACCATTCTCCACTTGCTTCACTTTAATCAATCTTCACCAATCAGGCTTCTCTAGTATTTTGTGACTTAGTCTATCAAATTGTCCAGTAGGTTTTCATGCAACATTGCAAACATTGTTAAATTAGCTAAATATTCACACAGTTGTCTTCTAAACTCCACAGACTTCAATTTAACTCTCTAAATTTCTTACAATAGTCCAATACATTTTTCTCGGTTACACTCAAACTTAACCTATCATCATCGTCATTATCATCATCATTTAACATCCATTTTTCACATTTGTATGGGTTAGACGGGTTGTCATATGAGACAAGTCAGGTCAGGTGACCATGTCTTGCTCATATGGATCTGTATTTTGGCTTGGTTTTCTACAACTGGATGCCCTTCCTAATGCCAATCATATTACAACATGGACTTGGTACTTTTTATTATTGCACCAAAACAACCACTTAACAGAGTGGACTTGGTGCCTTTTGTTGTGTCGCCAGCACAAGAACAACAAAAACTATATGATCTAGTTTATTTTCCAATGTTGTCATCCTAAAGAACAATTTAACTCCCCATTTTCTATTTTTGTAAAAGGACAACTCCACTGAAAATCATACATCAAACCTCCATGGTTAGTCAGAGAAGAAGGGCAGTGCTTAAGACCTTTGATGGCCCTTCTCAAGCACTTATGAATATCTGCAGATGAATGTCAGAAGGAGAGACATGGATGATGAGAGACATTTTCAAAGATCTGGTCTGAATGTTGGCAACAGAGTGAATTCCAATAAAGGCACCCAAGGACCAGATATTATCATCATCATTATCATCATCGTTTTAACATCTTCTTTCCCTGCAAGCAAGGGTTGGATGGATCTACACAAATCAAGTCAATACTGAAGCAGGGATCCTGACTTCCCAGTCAGGCTGGGGGGTCTGTTATTTTACTTATCAGATAAATGGAATTAAACTGAAGATTCAGTTTAATTCCATTTATCTGATAAGTAAAATAACAGACCCCCGATCGAACAGCCAAGATAAAAATATTCATTCAATTCCTTCTAGTAATATCAGGGGCAGATGAAGTATGCATGGGGCCCATGCTGAAAGTTTCATTGGCGCCTTTGCGTCAAACTGATTTATGACATTTACGGTAACAAAAAATAAACTTTAGGCCCTTTAAATACTGTGGCCATTGGTTATAGCTATGTCAGATGCCCTCCCTTATCCACCACTATTAGAAACATTGTCACCATTATCGTTTTCAATAATATTATCCAATCTTTATCGAATCATAAAGAATAGTTCCTAAAAAACTGCTTCTAGTCCGTTTCTAGTTTTGTCCCAATCTAATGTGAAATGCTAAAAAGAAGTTTGCGGGGGGAAGACAGGATGTGGATATTTCAAATATTTCACTGCCAAAGTCAAAACCAAATTTTTCTAATAGCAAAAGATGATTACAAAATCATAATAATAATAATAATAATAATAATAATAATAAATAAACAAACAAACACACTCATTTACATGAATGAAAAACAT
>OZ024741.1:390461510-390534010 GCA_964016885.1 Eledone cirrhosa
TGTGCCAAGTGATATCACTGTGTTCACTTCGCAAGTTGTGAAATTTGTGTTTTGTGATCATGTGTATGCTGTAGCCTGCAATTTTGTCATGAACAGGAAGTTGGATCAAAGAGCCAACATGTAATTTTGTGTTTAACTTGGGAAGTCTGCTACAGAGAGTTGGGTCTATGGGTATGGCTATGACCCTTAGACAAAGCAGCAGTCAAAACAGTGGAAAAGCCCTTCATCTCCACAACCGAAAAAGGCATGACAGAGCCGCAGCTCAATCAAGAACATGCTCATTATTTTTTCATCGTCTGCAGTATCGAGAATTCATCCCCCCAGAGCCAGACCAACAATCAAGAGATCTACTGCAACATTTCGAGGTGCTTGAGGGAGGACGTTCAGTGAATACGACCGGATCAGTGGAGCATGAAGAATTGGATTCTTCATGATGACAATGCACCCTGTCACGAAGCTCTCCTCACTTCCGAGTTTCTTGTCAAAAACAACACTGTATTGCTTCTGCATCCACCATGTTCATCAGATTTAGCACATGTGGACTTCAATGTCTTCTCCAAGCTGAAAATGCAGCTCAAAGGTCGCTGTTTTAACACTGTTGCTGAGATCCAGAGTTAATCTCAGAAGGTCCGACTCACTTACGGAAAACAACTTCCAGGATGGATTCTAAGAGTGGCAGGAATGCTGGGACCAGTGTATTGCTGCACAAGGTGACTTTTCAAAGGAGATCATGTTAAAACTTATGTAAATATTTTTTTTTTTTAAACATAACTAATCCAGGAAGCTTTTGATACCACCTTGTATATGAACTGCAATTTTTATTTTTCACACTCTTGCAGGATGCACCTATTTACATCTTGTGGCACACCAGTGTACCATGGCAACCTCATGTTCTGATACAGTTTGAAAATCCTTAATTTAATAGAAGTAGGATCACACACACACACACACAATTTAGTATTAAGTAGTCAATCAGTAATCAACATTTGAAAAGGGTTTCTTGTCTAGTTGAATCAACAAGAGACATTTCAGGCTTAAGTCTCTCTCCAAATTTAAATGGGACACTATCTAATTAGATGAACTGGGAAGAAAGTGAGGATGTTATGAGCTCAATATTGTCTTGAAAGGGCATCAATTAAATGATCCAGTGTTAATAAGATCATCACTGTGCAAATGAATAATAAAATAATAATAATAATTCCTGTATTGGCCACAAGGGCCTACATATAAGGGCCAATACAAAAAGACAGGGACAGTGGGGGGTTTACAGAAAAAATGAGTAAAAATTTAAGTACAGCAATAACAATAAACAATAAGAAACAGAATTCCCCAGTAGGGAGAAGAACCACCCAGGGGCGATTGAAGTACCCCACCAATCCTGAACCCCCTGACGCTTCGAAAGCACCTGGGAAGGTTACCCTTCTCAAATCAACCAGCCTGCAGGCGCATGCTCCGAGTAGGCCCATTCACACAGGCTGTTCTCGCCACATTCACCCCCATTTTAGCAAACAGTTGGGGGGGGGGCAACACTTCTCTCTCCATCATCACCTTCCTTTCCAAGTGAAACTTGAAAGAATTGATGAGAGAATGGCTGAAGAGACAGGAAAATTGCCTGCCCTTCCTGGCTAAAAGAAGGTTCACTATAGACTCTGTCGATAGCCAGATTTGTATACATGCAATAACAGCTGTTCAACATAACTCCATAAGTCAGTAATGCACAGACAATGGACGAGTACGTGCAGAACGGTTTCATCGCTCTGTGCTATCCCAGGCAGGTCTGTCTGACAGCACTTTCGTGCCTGTAGAGTTTATCTCGAAATAGCAGTGCCCCAGGTAGCTCTGCAAAGTGAGGAATTTCTGGAAGTTATCCATTGTCCCCAGCTTGAAAGTCCTTCAGAACAGACTGATCAGTTTGATTTCGTCAATGCCCAGAGCCTCTCCACAAGTGCCATTGCACTTGCCTACCACTAATCCTCTATAGAACTCAAGAGTGGAATTTCCACTGACCACATTGCCCATCTGGTGGAGGGCAGTGAATGCCAAGCACCCAGTCTTGGGCTGAACCCAGGACTGCAGTTCAGTCAAAGATACAAGGAAGATCTGGATATGTCATAGCCTCAGCGCATGTCTGCATCATCAACCACGGCATACCCAGCCATCCATGCAGCGGGTGTTGACAGCAGATGAACTGTCTGACCATCCTTCCACAAAAAGCGAAAGAACAAATGCTCCAGTTCAGTCAGGTGAGGCTTAGGACAAGGCACAATAGTCAGGTGGTAGTAGATGATGGACACAAAGTACGCATTCGCCACCTCTGCACAACATTTCAGGGATAGCTTCCTCTCGGCCCATTTCTGGGTTAGAGAGGTCACCCTGTTCATCACCTCATCCCAGTTTTTGTCTGTCTGGAGGTCCGGAACAAACCAGACTCCAAGCAATTGAACCTGTCTGTCCGTTCAGTGGCAGACACTGTCGGATGATATGAACCTGCCTCTCCTGTAACCACCTCGTATTCTTTTAGAATAGTGCCTATTGCCTCAATGTGTTTGGTGCTCGACACCACTATGGTGATGTCATTGGCATATGCTGACATGATTCTCCTGCATGTGGAATGCCTCTCAATGTCTCCAGTTTGTGCAGTAATGGCTCTAGAGTCAATACATACAACAGGGATGAGAGGGGGCAACTTTGGTGGACCAAGCACATGATGTTGAACGGTTCCGAATGGTGACTGTTCACTTTCACTACAGAGTAGATGTTGCTGTGCATGACAGCAACCCACCCTCTGAAAACGGGTCCAAAGGAGGCCACCAGGTATTGATGCTTAACCCTATTGGATGCTTTCGATTGATCTAAATTGATCAGGGCCCCACCCGTGCCAGGTTGCTTAACTA
The DNA here is from genome assembly GCA_964016885.1 of Eledone cirrhosa. Taxonomy (NCBI): domain Eukaryota; kingdom Metazoa; phylum Mollusca; class Cephalopoda; order Octopoda; family Eledonidae; genus Eledone; species Eledone cirrhosa. The sequence goes on from OZ024741.1 coordinate 390,464,405, forward strand.
CCCTCTCCATGATATATCACATGTTGTGGATGGATCTCTTAGGAATGGCACATGTCTGCACTTCTCCCACCAGACACTTGACAACAAGTGCCAACCTCGTGGCTAATACCTTGGCCAAAATTTTGAACTCTGCAATCAACAGAGTTATGGGCCTGAAAATTTCTACGTTATCCCACTTGTTTGGATCCATTCTCAGCAGTGCCACCAATCCTTAGCTCACAAATCTGGGTTTTCTCCCATTTTGTCAAGAGGTCACCAAACAAGTCTGGCATGTGTATGTAAAGCTTGTAGGGCAGACCATCCAAACCAGACAATTTACCCCTCATGCAGCCAGTCATTGTCTCCCGTATCTCAGCATCAGTTATCAGCCATCCACAGTACTCTGCCTCCGTCATCAAGAGCCACAGCATGCCGTCGAAGTAGGAACCAAAGTCCATTCTGTGATCTGGCCCGCCACTGCTCCTGAACAGTTGAGCAAAGTGCTGCTGAAAGGTTGCCTACATCTGCTCGGGATCGACTAATATGTGCCCATCGTGGTCCTCCAAAGGCTGGCTCATGGCTTTGTTGCTGCAAAATGCCTCTGCCACTCAGGCCCATTATGTCTGAGAACATGCACCCTAGCTCTGACAGTGCAGCCTTCATGCTTTGCATTGAAGAAATGGTTGAGGACCAATCTCATCTCAAGTAGGTCGGTTGCAATGCTTTTACTAAGCGCCCCATCTAATTTTCTAACTAGTTCTTCCTCTACTCTATTTTTTTCTATTGCTATGATTGTAAGTCCAACACATTTACCACAAGGACATGTGCCTCCATATATAAACATGTGTGTAGTGTGCAAGAGAGAAAACTGCATTGGTTTGGCCATGTGATGCACATGGAAGATAGCAGCTGCATAAAGAAATAGAGAAACCCCAGTGGCTGGGACCCGGGATAAGGTTGTAAAGAATGACCTTAGAAAGCTAAACCTTACAATAGAAATGATTAAAGACTGCTGGGGCAGGCGCTACACAGTGTTGATGAAGACCCGACCTGCCTCTTCCACTACCACCAACAGTTATTCACAACTTCAATTCTTCAACCCTCCACACACACATTCCTGGCAGCTGCAGCCCCCTGCTACCATGATGTGGTTGGTAATAGGAAGGGCTTCCAGCCATGGAGAGCTTGTCAAGCAAAGAGACAAAGAGTTGGGAGGACCTGTCAGTCATGTCATGGACATGGCAGCCTCCCTACAGTAGGTGATCTACATGATAAAAGCACACAGTATACACTGTAAAGTGGTTAGTAATAGGAAAGGCTTTCAGCCATAGAAAGCTTGCCTGACAAAGGGTTGGGAGGACCCTTCATTAGTGTCAAGGACATGACAACTTCCCTAGTGTTGGTGATTTACTCGATAAATGAACACAGTACAGGCTGTGAAGTGGTTGGTGATAGAAAGAGTATCCAACCACAGAAATCTTGCCAAACAAAGAGTTGGGAGGACTCTCAGTTGTGTCAAAGGCAAGACAACCTCTCCTGAGCACTCAATGGAACTTGAGACCATACATAAGCGCACAGGTCCCTGGCCTGCCTAGGGAATCAGTATCTCCACTTCAGTACTGACTTCGTTTATGTGGACCCGTCCTACCCTCGCTTGCAGGGAAAGCAGACGTTAAAATGACAATAATGAGGATGATATATATGTGTGTACTCCCCCCCCACACACACACACATATATAGTGCAACAACTCATGTAATAAAATAATTGCCAATCGGTCTACCAAGTATTCCAAAGGGAGATAACCTCCAGTATACAAAGGTAAAAAAGTAAAGTGGCTACAAAATGTGATGGCAGAGTGTCAAGAATGTAAACAATTCTAAAAATTACCTCTAAAAAAATAACTTTGTTTTAGAAAGATCTGGGGAGGAGGCGAGGGGGCTTCCATCACAGTTTTATGTAAGAACTTATATTAAGTTATATTCCAAACACCAGATTAATAATGAGAGAGTTAGTTATATTATCAAAACCTTCCAAATTCTTGGTTAATTTCAAAATTACTTGAAAATCAGTTGCAGTATCTTTCATTAGAAATATGGAGGCAAAATAGTTAAGAGAATGTTTTATTTCAGATTCCTCTTTTTTTATTGCCTTCTTATAATCTATAATCTAATAGAGTAGGTAGAAGAGACCAAAACTTTCTTACCTTCATTATCTACAGCCAGACTAATCTATTATCTAATGGTTGTTTCTAGAACAAAGTAAATTTTTTAAAAATAACCATGACTTTATGAAAGAAATGAAATAAATGGACAAAGATGTAGTGTAATGTCTAAAAATAGACTTTCCTTGCTGATTCAAATGGACCTCTGTCAGTTTTGACAAGGAATGTTCCAGCTGTTCCATCAACAAAGCAGCCTGATCACGAAATTAATGTAATTCTCAGGAAGTTTCAAAGTGAAAGTGTGCGACAAGACTGGGCTTTTGAATTACAAGTACAGTAGCCTATCTGACAGGCTTTCAAACAGTTTCTGTCTTCCCAATTTCACTTAGAAGGCATGAGTCAACCCAAGGCTATTATATATGGCATTTACCCAAAATAACATACAGTGGAATTGAACCTGAGACCTATGACTACTCTTCTTTGCCCACTTATTCCTGGGAGTGTTGTGTGGGCAGAGTCCTCAAACATTCCTTCAAGCAGCTCCTGTCAGAAGCAACTGTCTCCAATTGATCCAGCTGGATCCCCAAGTGAGATCAGCCAATCTCATGGATATTATCCAACCATCTAGTTCAAATTCTACCCCTGGGTCTCCTGCTGGTTCGTTTAGTCCATAAAATCTGTCCAATGATTTTTTCCTCCTGAGATGTTTTAACCACATGCCCATCATATCGAATAATGTTACTATCAGGAATGCGTCTGGGGTTCTTCTCTGTACAGGAAGGTGCATCTTCGCAAGGTGAAGAGAATAAAAAGAAATTGCAATCTTTACTGAGCTATTTTTTGTTTTCAATTTGGAAAACCATCATAAAGTTCTGAATTGGTGGTTGAACCTGTCTTGTTATGTTGTGGTGAGTCATGGACACTCACGCACTCAGCGGCTTCAAAATCAGCTAGATGGAATGTACTCCCATATTTTTTGAGTGGGTCTTAACATCAATTTGAAGAACCACACCAATGCAGAACCATTGGGGAAATTTTTCAAAGTTCAGGAACCCCCACCCCACATGCACATTAGTGCTATATAGAAATGAACATAAATAAATGTTAATTAGACAATTCATATAAGAACACTAATAAGGAAAAGATACCTTGATAGAATTAAACGCCCTTTGCTCACAAATTAATATGAAATTAAAACAATATATTTTCCATTTATATATATACTAGTCATAAAAATATCTACAATTTCTAATTCTAACTTAAATGCTACATTCTATGTACTGCCAAAATTCTTATCATAACTGGATTTCGTTTTAACAATATATATATATATATATGCTAGCGTGGAAGATGGACGTTAAACGAAGATGATGATGATGATGATGATATATATATATATGTATATATATATATATTTATAAAGGATATCGCAGCATTAAACAATTGTTCAATTTCTAAAATGCCCAAACACATTCCACTTCTAAATCTGGGACAGTTCAGTCACTATTGTGAAGGAATCTGGCTCAGTGGTTAAGGTGTTTGGCTCATGGTCTAAGTTTTGAGTTCTATTCCTGGATCAGGCAGTGTGTTTTATTCTTGAACAAGACACTTTATTTCATGTTGCTTCAGTCCATTCAGCTGGCAAAAATGAGTTGTACCTGTGATTCACACACATAATTGTTTCTACTTTTGGCACAAGGCCAGCAATTATCCCAGTGTATTACTGGTACTTTATTTTATCGACCTCCTAAGGATGAAAGGCAAAGTTAACCTCGGCGGGTTTTGAACTCAGTCCGTAAAGGGACGTAACTGTGCTGCAAAGAATGGCATCCGACCCTCTACCGATACTGCCAATCCACCGAATGTCAAGCAGAATCTCTCTGAGAACTGTATTAAGGGTGCATTTGCCTATGGAACTGTCAGCCATGTTAATATCATAAGCTGATTGAATTAACTGGAACACTCATCATTAGAAGCAACAGTGGTCCAACTATACAATACAAACACTATATTTACTTCACTTGACTTAGATGGAACATAAGCACCTACTGTAAGAGCTGGGATCCGAATACCATAAACTAGAAAGCTAACTCATAAGGCTCCACTGAAACAAACAATCCACCTCTATAGGCTATTAACAATTGTGTTTGATTATTCTCATGCCCAAGATAAATCAACCAAGAATACTGTACGTTTTAAGCCAATAAATTGAAAATTATATGAGTAAGATTTATCTCACTAAACTTAAAATATCTGGTCCAGCTTGTAAAACAGGTAAAACACAACTTGGAAAGATCAATTTCATACAGTTTTCTTTTTCTGTTGCAATCCAAATGGAACGTAGATTAGATACATTTTCAAAACAAAGAGAAACATCTAATGAAAGTAAAGGCAGACTAAATACACGTACACACCAATAAAGACTATTTTTTCATATGCCATGCTAGGTCATATTTAAACAAAAATGCTGAAATACAGATACTTTATATAGTTTAAAAAGTATCTGTATTGCAGCATTTTTGTTTGGAGAGAGAGAGAGAAAGAGAGAAAGAAAGAGAGAGAGAGAGAGAGAGAGAGAAATTGTGGGTGGGTTTCTTCTAATAGAGAGAGGGGAGAGACAGACTTAAAGGCAAACAGGAGAGTCAACTCTAGGGTAGTTTTTCTAAAGAAGCTTAGTCATTCAGCCAGCTAAAACAAGGGAGATAATTCTAAAAATATGCATGGAACTAGTTTCTTTGTGGTGATGAGAGTGCTCTCCCCTGTTAATCGATAGGGCTTTTAAGGAACTACAGAAGACGAAGCCAGCAGACAGGCAAGTCTTACCACTGCAGGCGGACTCTTTTTCCATACTCAAAGCCGCAGCCCACATAGTCGGCAGGCTCTGGCTTAACCTATCTCTACTTCCGCAGTTTATGTATTTTCTCGCCAAACCATGGTGCTGGCAGTGAGGTTTGACAGAGTTTCCACAGTGAATCCGATCATTATAGATGGAGAGAATCTTTCCAGGAAGATAGAACTTTCTTTTGGAGTCTGAAAAGAAATCAGGGAAGTCAAAATTTTCCTGAAGATAACAGGTTTAACTTCCACAGAAAATTAGCTAGTCAAATAGTCCAAATTATTTTGCTACACTATACTTACGGGCATGTTTATCAAAGTATATAACAAAAAGTTATTTTTATTATCTTTATCTATGAAAACTTCATGTCATGGCTGGTAGTAGAGCTCATTATTATATTTATATGTTGAAAATTGAAGCAAAGTCACATCTCAGAAACTAACTGAAGATAAACTCAATGTGTTTTAAAGAAACAATAATTATTGAAGAAACTAACTGTTTACACTCTACTGGGACAGAAATGTGTAGATTAGGTTAACTTAATCAACAAATATTTATTCTAAAAGAGAACGTTTCAAAATCTGTTGTCGTGGTAACAGTTATTTAAACCATGAACATGTTCCATTTTAAATTGAAATTATGAGCATATAATTATAAATTGTTCATAACCACAATAATATGTATATCTACCCTCACAAAATAATAAGCCAACTTTTTACAAAAATATTCTACTTTAAAATAAATCTCAACATAATTATATCATAAGAGTAAATCAGTTAAAAAGCAACACTTAAATTTTAAAATATGAACTGGAAATACAACCATCTAAAGACAAATATATTTAAATATTATAACTTCACTATACATCAGAAATATGTTCATAAAAGTTAACAACACAGGTTAATATATTAAACAGATGCAGTCCTGTTGACCAGCAGTTTAGCAAGTTTCACAACAAGCAGTTGAGACAAGCAAACAGAATATGTTGATATCAGAAAGCAAACACCAAATCACAGTAACATATACCAATTCTCTATCATTTAAACAATTGACCAAAGTGGGTAAAAGGAACTAAAAATTACAGAAAACTGCCTGACGATTATTAAGCCAGTTCTCATATATGTATGTATGTGTGTGTATGTGTGTGTGTATCTGTATAAACAATATGCAACAGCTAATACATATAGTTGCATGAAGAAAAATAATACAGCCAACAAATTAATTTAGAAGATAAGATAAGCAGAAACGAAACACTTATGGCGCCATTATCATTTTGGTTTAAATTTATTGAAAACAGTTAATCAATCAGATAAGGTGGGATGCTGTAGTCCTGGGTGATTACCAGGTGAATTTTCTTTAGGCAGTTATTCATCAGATTTAAAGAAACACAAATATAACTTATATTTAGAAAAATTATTCCAACTTTAATCCTACTTATAAACACTTAATCTTTGTTGTTATAAACAATAACTGTATATTTGCTTGTTCCAAGCTGCTACCATTTTTAGTCAATTCTTTGAGAGAGATGAAACCCTTAAATTATAGCTATCTCACCCTTAATCATTCTAACCCTACTTTAACTATCAACTACAAATCTTTAGATTGATTTCACTTGGGATATAACAAAAAATTATTTCCAAACAAAAGGTGTTTCTTAAATAAGCAAAGAAACATAATAGTGAACATAAACATCTACTTAACTTAAGAAGCATAGGAGAAATCTGAAATGTAGTCATCCCAACGCAGATAACTATAATATAGTCATCTGCGTAGGGACAGATACATTTCAAATAATCTTGTTCTCTCTCTCTCTCTTTTATTCCATATACATGAACATATATGTCCAACATCTATCACTGAGATTATTTATTCTTCTTGTTCTTCCTGAGTCATCCGATGCCTTGAGACAGTGGTGAGGCATTGACAAAGTTTGAGCGCTAGACTCCTTGGTCAACCATTGCAGCATGCAGATCCATTCCTTTGAGGCCAGTGTTTTTCTTGATGATAGAGGCTAGCCAATTGTTCTCTTTGCATCTGGAGTCCAAATGAGCAATGTTCCAGCGGGTTCATCATGGCGAGTGACATGGCAAGCAAGGACCAGATGATGATGCTTCACAACATGAGATGCGAGGCAGGGATCTATACAGAGACTTGTTTGTTGGATGACATCTCCAGGAGATGTCGAGCATAACATTCTAGTGTAAACCAATTAAATCAATATGCAGCTTACAAGAAATTTTGGGAATATATTTGCCTTAAGTATCCCTTTGGAGTGATACTATTCTAGTTATTAATCTTGATTCAATCTGGAGCAGAAATTTACTATTCTGTTCTGAGGATAACCTTGCAGATAAAATTCTCTCATTTATATTACCAGAAAATAAAATAACTTACAGAATTGTTGTTTTAACTGAGATATATTTTGAATTAATTTAACAAAATTCTTTTAAAATACTAATTTTTATCAGGAATAAAACAATGTACTAACCAGCACTGAGTCATTAAAAAGTGAAATATACAGCCCACGGCCTTGTTAAACCTGTTACAGTTCACAGCTAGCCTCCAATGAAGTTTCTTCTCATAGGTTTCTTAGGTGTTTTAATGATAGGGGCCTTGTCCTATTATGCTGTTGATACAGCTCACAGCTGTGTAAGTTTAGCCAGTCTCCTACAAGGTTACATCTCATAAACGGTTCCCTAGATGTTTTAATGATTGGCATCTCAATTCTATCATGAAAAACAACATGAAATGCTCAAGAACATGTGTCAACTGGTCCAGGAATTGAATCCAAAATCTGATGATCATGAATTCAACACCCTAACAACTAGACCATGTGCTTCTCACAATGCTTATCTCTAACTTCATTAACAGTAAGAAAATGAGAGAAATTTCCACCTGCCTTTGACACTAATGAATGATGGTAACTTTGTCAGAATAGACAACTATTTATTTCCAATACCATTGTGGAATGAGATATACAAAATTAAACCTACTAAAACATCGGCAGTAGATGAAAACTCACAGCATATGACTTGCTACTCTAATAAAAACTTATTCTCTTAGTTATTTTCACACTCATACACATATACAGAGAAGAAATCAATTGTCAAGATCCCAGACCTCATTCGCATACCGAGCAGGGTGGAGCTCATCAAATCACATCAAGGAGGCAATGTTTCCATTGGTCTTTCCATTACTGACACTATCTACTAGTTGCAACTCCTGGAAGAATGTGAAATAAAGTGTCTTGCTCAAGGACATAATGCATTGCCCAGTCTGGGAATCAAACTCGCAACCTCATGATTGTGAATCCAATTTTCTAACCGCTAAGCCACCCGCCTTCACACATACATACACACATGTATATAGTTTGGAATCATTCTGCACAGATACTTAATAATTATGAGATTGAACAGCATTATGAATGAATACAATAGAAATACCAAGTGGTTGCCAAGGAAAGCCATCAGTCAACAACATAATAGTAGGCTAAAACAAAAATATATGACATAGCACATTATCAAAAACATGAAATTTTTTATTGAAAGCGGCATGATACCTGACAAATTCAGCATTAAATCTGCTTGTACACACAGCAAAAGCAAAATAACATACTCACAACAGATATTCACCCAATTTATACCACACCTCATCGCCTAATGGTAAGTGTGTTGGACTTATGATCATAAATGTTGTGGGTTTAATCCCTGGATTGAGTTGTGTGTTGTGTACTTCAGCAAAACACTTTATTTCACATTGCTCCAGTATACTCAGCTGAAAATGCATACCCGCAGTAGCTAGCAGTTTAAACCTACCCGCTACTTCGAAGGCATGTGGCGGTCAAATGCCTAACACACACAACCATCATGCGGCCCCCCCCCCTCTCTCTCTCTCTCTATATATATATATATATATATATATGATAGGAATTCACTTCGCCAAATTTCATTGCTTTGCTGTCTACTCCACGATATTCATGTAACGTAATGTACATATTTTCCTTCATCTCTACCTCCACAAATCCTAGCGTATTTTCAAAACAATCCATATTTCGTATCAAGTCCAAATAGCCAATCTATCGCTAAAACAATCTACATTTTTTGAATTTATTAATTGTTAAATACGAAAGTTTTTGGTCGTATTGAACAGAACAAATTTTGTATTTTTGTTAATCGCTTGTTAAATGCAAGGACCCCATTCAATCATTACCTTCTATCTAGCGTATTTTCAAACCTCAATCCCTAATTCTAGCGTATTTTCAAAACAAAAAAACAAAATCCTTTCCTTCTTCCTTCTTTCGAAACCCCCGCTTACTCGACCCCCCCACCCGCTACTTCGAAGGCATTTGGCGGTCAAACGCCTAACACACACAACCATCATGCGCCCCCCCCCCTCTCTCTCTCTCTATATATATATATATATGATAGGAATTCACTTCGCCAAATTTCATTGCTTTGCTGTCTACCCCACGATATTCATGTAACATAATGTACATATTTTCCTTCATCTCTACCTCCACAAATCCTAGCGTATTTTCAAAACAATCCATATTTCGTATCAAGTCCAAATAGCCAATCTATCGCTAAAACAATCTACATTTTTTGTATTTATTAATTGTTAAATACGAAAGTTTTTGGTCGTATTGAACAGAACAAATTTTGTATTTTTGTTAATCGCTTGTTAAATGCAAGGACCCCATTCAATCATTACCTTCTATCTAGCTACCCAACACCCCTCCTGCCCGTCCCCACGCACCACCATTGCTATTACGTGGACCAATCATAAGCCAGAGCCCCCACGCATCACCAGTATTATTACGCGGACCAATCAGAAGCCAGAGGCCTATACTATCGCTTGCCTGGTTGCCTTTCGATATATGATGGATGGATGGACTGCGGAATCCTGGAGAGTGGAGGAGAGAGAGAGAAAAATCTGGACGCTCAGTGACAATGCCAAAGATAAAGACAAATTCACCTCTTGGACGAGAATGCGAGCACTCCTCATTGCTTCGACCGCGGACGGCTAACATAACCCCACCCCCCACCCCAACCCCCAAACGCAATCCAAAACTTCAGAGTTGGTACCATAAATGTAGGCACCCTAAAGGGTCGCGCTAACGAGGTTGTAGAAATGCTTGAACGTAAGGAGGTCGATGTTTGTTGTATTCAAGAGACCAGGTGGAGGGGTGGGTCTGCTAGGTTCATTGAGGGTAAAAAACGATGTTATAAGCTTTTCTGGGTGGGAAACGACGATGGGCTGGGTGGAGTAGGAATCATGGTAGCAGAAAAGTGGGCAGATAAGATAATAGACGTAAATAGAGTGAACGACAGAATAATTAAAATACGACTTGTCCTCAATAGAACTACGGTGACAGTAATATCTGCGTACGCACCCCAATCCGGACTGCCCGGCACTATAAAAGACAGATTCTATGAGACACTGATGCTAACTACCTCCCAAATATCCGACAGTGACTATATAATTATCGCAGGCGACCTAAATGGTCACGTTGGACAACATTGTGACGGCTACGACGAAATCCATGGAGGCTATGGGTTTGGTACTAGAAATGAGGAAGGCTCCAGAATCCTGGAATTCTGTGATGCAAATAACCTAACTATCTGTAACACTAACTTCAAAAAATGTGACAATCACCTGATCACCTATAGATCCGGGGAACACACAAGCCAGGTAGATTATATCCTTACCAGAAGACGTGACAGAGTGTCTGTTGTAAACACTAAATCCCTCCCCCATGAAGAATGCACCTCCCAACATAGACTGATAATTAGCGACCTCATAGTCAGGACGAGACGTACTCGACAGCAGAAGAGGACTATCCTCAGGAGAAAAATATGGAAGCTAAAGGACCCCACAGCCAGGAATAAATTTCAAAGCATATTACTTGATGCTTTCGACAGTAAGGAAGAACATTTAGAGTCGGACAATATAGAGGGAGAGTGGGAATTTCTGAAAGCAAACCTGCTGTTGGCGACAGACGAAGTCTGTGGCTGGAGCAGGCCTGTAGGCAGGAGGAGAGTAACATGGTGGTGGAACAGTAAGGTGGAGGGGTCAATTAAGGCCAAAAAGCAGGCTTGGAAAGTATGGCGGGATGGGGGAAGTAGAGAAGACTATCAAGTGGCCAGGAGGGAAGCTAGGAGACAAGTGTACTTAGCAAGAAGGGAAGCTGAGGAAAGAAAGTTCAAGCATGTTCTACAACGCGATGACCAAAAACGTGAGGTGTTCAGGATTGCTAGGCAATGCGTCAAGGAAAACCGTGATATTGTCGGGGAGAAGTGTGTACTAAACGACGATGGCACACTTGCCATCACCGACGCTGATAAGAAGGTAGCTTGGAAGTGTCACTATGAAAGGCTACTAAATGAGGAGAATAAATGGGAGAAAGACAGTCTCCCCCATATCGACCCAATAGAGGGACCAGCAGTGTTAGTCGAGGGGAGTATAATAAGTAAGGCAATCAAGGATATGAAGACGGGTAAGGCGGCTGGGCCTTCGGAAATAGTTGCTGAGATGCTGAAGGCATCTGGCACGGTGGGACACACCATGGTCACCCGCATAGTTAACCAAGTCGTACAGAATGGGGTTGTTCCGAAGGACTGGCATAGCAGCATCATCGTTAACTGTTATAAGGGTAAAGGAGACGCCCTAGATAGGAGTAACTATAGAGGCATTAAATTAATCGACCAGGTCATGAAGGTCACGGAAAAAGTAATAGCGCAACTAATCAGAGAGAGAATTGACCTAGATGAAATGCAGTTCGGGTTTGTGTCAGGCAAAAGTACCACAGACGCTCTTTTCATAGTACGACAACTACAGGAGAAGTACCTAGCTAAAGGTAAACCCCTCTACTTAGCTTTTGTCGACTTGGAGAAAGCCTTCGACAGAGTCCCCCGCTCCATTATCTGGTGGGCTCTTAGAAAACTAGGCGTTGACGAATGGCTTGTGAGGGCTATACAAGCCATGTATAAAGAAACAGTCAGCAAGGTTAGAATTAACAACGAATATAGTGAAGAGTTTAGCGTAAAAGTTGGCGTCCATCAGGGCTCTGTTCTCAGCCCCCTACTATTTATTATTGCCCTTCAGGCTATAACAGAGGAGTTCAAGACAGGCTGCCCATGGGAACTCCTATACGCAGACGACCTGACACTCATAGCGGAATCAATGGCCGAGCTAGAGAAGAAATTCCAAACATGGAAGCACGGCCTAGAGTCAAAAGGACTTAAAATTAACCTGGCTAAGACCAAAGTACTAGTTTGTAGGAAAGAAAACAAGGCGGCGGTCCCTTCTGGGAAATGGTCGTGCTCGGTATGTAGGAAAGGCGTAGGTAGAAACTCCATTTTATGTCCTAAATGCAAAGTATGGGTGCATAAAAGATGTAGTGGGATCACAGGTAAGCTAACTAAGAACATAGATTTTACATGTGGCCGGTGTTCTGGTGCAATAAGTAGCAGCAAGTGCCCACAAAATACTAGCTCTTTCAATTGCGCAGAGGGTTCTATAGAAATAGTGGACAGCTTCCGTTACCTGGGCGATAAAATCAGCAGTGGGGGAGGGTGCTCTGAAAGTACTGTAGCTAGAGTCAGAACTGGTTGGAAAAAGTTCAGAGAGCTTATACCACTATTAGCTGCTAAAGGGTTCTCCCTAAAAATGAAAGGCAGGTTGTACGATGCCTGCATACGAACAGCAATGCTGCATGGCAGTGAGACCTGGGCATTGTGTGCAGAGGATATACGCAGACTAGAGAGGAACGAAGCTTGCATGCTCCGCTGGATGTGTAACAGTAATATACGTGAACGGCAAAGCATAAACGAACTAAGGAAAAAATTAGAGATAAGAGGGATCAGATGTTGTTTACTCGAGAGAAGGCTACGTTGGTATGGACACGTGATGCGCATGAAAGTCGATAGCTGTATAACAAAGTGCAGGGCAATAAAGATAGACGGTAGTCACGGAATAGGCAGACCTAGAAAAACCTGGGACGAGCTGATAAACTCCGACATCACACACTTACACCTCTCCAAGACAATGTCACTGGACCGAGACCTTTGGCGGTACTCAGTAACAGAGAAGACCCGCCTTACCTAAATATATAGTAAAACCTACTCCAGCCAGTAGGCATCTCTAACAAAATACACCCCGTCCCACCACCACCACCCCCACCCCATCCACACCACCCCGTTCTATGTAAAGTTATGTTGGTGCCGCGCCATCGAGGCCGAAACAAATGAGATCGTGTAGGTGTCACGACAAAAAAACACACAGTCCACGCTGTAATGTGGCCGTGTAGGCAACACGGTAAAAACCTCCCAGACCCACACTGTAAATGTGGTTGGTGTTAGGAAGGGCATCCAACTGTAGAAAACCTGCCAGACAGTCCTATGCGAGCAAGACAATCACTCTTGCCTCAAGTGGGACTACCCCCGTCCAAACCCATGCATGCATGGAACACGGACGTTAAACGTTGATGATGATGATGATGATGATGGATTGACGTCCTGCCCAGAGGGGAGTCATCTACTGTCACTCGGTTCATGCCATAGAAACTGGGATAGGTACTGGCATGATCAGCCTCCAGGTATGAAACAGGCTCTGCTTTTATGATACAAAAATATTTATTTCAAAGTGTGTGTGTGTGTGTGTGTGTGTGTGTGTGTGTGTGTGTGTGTGTGTGTGTGTGTGTGTGTGTGTGTGTGTGTGTGTGTCTGTGTGTGTGTGTCTGTGTGTGTGTCTGTGTCTGTGTGTGTGTGTGCAGGGATAGCTCTGTGGTTGAGAAATTCAGTCGAGAGTAGAGGAAGTGGTCTTGGGTTTAATCCCGCTGTGTGTCACCCTGGGAAAACTGGCCAATGCTGCTCTTAGGAAATTTAGAAGGTGGAAACTATACAGAAACCCATCATATATATGTGCGTGTGCATGTCTGTGCCTTCCTCATGCTTTTGTCGCCATATAGATTTATCCCGCACATAGGTTCCGGGTGCTTGCTTCCTCTTCCACATTTTCTTTTTTGTAGGTTCCCACCATAATTCTGTTGGCTGAGTTCAGAGGGAGAGTGATAGGGGACATGGCATATAAATTTGATATTGCTAAATATCTAGTCCACATTCCATATGCTTGTATTATTATGACTGTAAAGATTCTTCCTGGTCAAATGTAAGCTATAACCTTTTCAACCCTTCTTGTTAACTCAGCTATCCCAACAGTTGGGTATGTGTTTATATGTGTAAACATTTATCATCATCATCATCATCATTCTTTAACATCTATCTTCCACGCTAGCATGGGTTAGACATATATAACCCATGCTAGCATGGAAGAACGGACGTAAAACGCTGATGATGATATATATATTTAATATTTCTCTTTCTTTAGTAGGATTTTGAAATTGATATAAATGCATTTTCTTAACGTCTGTGTAGAGTATGAGTGTATACATTTATATATAAATTATATTTGTTATTTCTCTCTCTTTCCTCTGTAGTATCTTAAAATAGATTTATCCCACATGTAAATTCTAAATTTGATATTTATCTTTCTTTCATAGAATTTAAAAAAATTATACAAATGCATTTTCTTAATGGTTGTGTAATGTATGAGTGTGCACATTCATATATAAATTATATCTGTTATTTCCCTCCCTTGGGTGCCAAGTGTCTTCCCACCCACACCATCATACTTCGAGACCAATCAAACAACAGCAGCATCAATTATCTTCAAAATATCACTATTACTATCACTAATATAAGGTGCTGTGTGTTTTAGTTTGACTGGCAGCTAGACAGGGTTTGAAGACATCTTCCTGGCATGAATCCACTTGAATACAGGCGACTAAGCAAACCTTTATTTCAGAAATAGAAAGTTGGCACCAACCCTAATATAAATTCCACCTCCATTTCCAAAGATCCCATCCCTCTTTTCCAGCAAACTCTAAAACCTCATAGCTGCAGCTTTTAATGTAGGCACAATGAAAGGAAGATCAGGAGAGATTGTAGAGATGTTAGAGTGAAAGAAAAGTAGATATGTAGTTATGGAGAGAGGGATCAGCTAGACTCCTTGTTGGTAAAGAACAAATTTTTCTCGGTGGGAAATGATTACTAAGTGGAGTAGGTATTCTGTTAGCAGAAAAATGGTTAGATAATGTAATTGCAGCACATAGAATAAATGACAGAATCATTAAGTTAATTATAGTCCTAGATAAAACGACTGTAACAATTATATCTGTATATGCACCACATTCAGGACTACCAGACAGGCTAAAAGATGATTTTTAGGAATCCCTAATACAGACTACTTTAGTGAATGACCAGGAACTATTAATCATAGCAGGAGACATCAATGGACATGTTGGGCAACACAGTGATGGCTTCCATGGGATACATGGTGGGTATGGAGTTGGTGCTAGAAATGAGGAAGAATCCAAGGTTCCCAGAATTCTGTGATGCTAATGAACTGATGATCTATAACATTAACTTAAAAAGAACCTGACAACCACTTAATCACCTATAGATCAGGTGAGCACACCAGCCATATAGATTTCATCCTCACCAGAAAACGAGATAGAATGATGGTCGTAAACACAAAATCCCTTCCGGGTGAGGAATGCACCGCCCAGCATAACCAGGTAGTTGGTAACTTACTAATTAGAGCTAGACAAACTCAGAGATTGGGGTGGGGGGACCTGGAGGAGAATGATAGGATAATTGAAGAAGCCCTCAGCTTTTAACACATTTTAGAATATCTTACTTGACACTCTTGACAATAAGGAAGAAATAGCGACATGATATAGAGGGGCAGTGGTGTTCCTGAGAGGTAAGCTACTGAAGGCTACAAATGAGGTATGTGGCTAGAGCAGAGGTCCAGGGAGTAGGAGAGTGGCTTGGTGGTAGAATAATAGAGTGGATGAAACAAGGCCAAGAGACAGGCATGGAAGGAATGGCAAAATGAGGATAGCAGAAAACTTTACCAAGTGGCAAGGAGAGAGGCAAGGCAACAAGTATACTTTGTAAGGAGGAAAATAAAAACTTTATGCATGTTATGTGGCATGAGGACCAAAGACACGAGGTGTTCAGGTTTGCAGGGCAGTGTGTGAGGGAAAATATTGATGTTGTGGGATAGAAGTGTGTTTCAGATGATAATAGTGCACTTGCCCTCACTGAAACTGAAAAGAAGGGAGCATAGAAATGTCATTATGAGAGACTGATGAATGAGGAAAATGTGTGGGAAGAAATAGCCTGTGCCAAGTGGACCCTACTGAGGGACCAGCAGTACAAGGTAGTAGCAGTGTAGTAAGGCAATTAAAGACATGAAAACAGGCTAAGCAGCAGGGCTATCAGGAATAGTTGCTGAGATGCTGAAAGCATTTGGGATGGTAGGACACACCATAACGACCTATATTGTTAACCAAGTAATACAAAATGGTGCCATATCCAATGACTGGCATAACAACAGCATTGTCAATTGCTACAAGGGCAAGGGTGATGCACTAAACAGAGGGAACTATCAGGGCATAAAACTGATGGACCAGGTCATGAAAGTTACAGAAAGAGTCATTGTACAACTGATTAGGGATAGAATTAAACTAGAAGAGATGCAGTATGGATTTGTGCCTGGTAGAAGTACCACAGATGCCCTCTTTCTTATGAGACAGTTGCAGGAGAAGTATCTAGCTAAAAGCAAACCCCTCTACTTAGCAGTTGTTGACCTAGAGAAAGCTTTTGACAGGGTCCACCATTCTGTAATCTGGTGGGCTCTTAGGAGAGTAGAAGAGAGGCTAATGAGGGCAGTACAAGCCATGTACAGAAGTACTGTCAGCAAGATTAAAGTTAATAATGATTATAGAAAGGAATTTTGTGTGCAAATTGGGGTCCACCAGGTTCTGTCCTTAGCCCTCTCCTGTTTATTATCATCCTCGAGGCTATAACATAAGAGTTTAAAACAGGATGCTCCAGAAAACGCCTGTATGCAGATGAGCTAACTCTCATAGCTGAATCTATTACAGAACTAGAGAAAAAATTCCTGAGCAGGAAGCATAACCTGGAATCAAAAGGTCTTAAAGTCAACTAGGCAAGGACCAAAGTTCTAGTAAGTAGTAAAGAAAACAAGGCCCTGATCCCTTCTGGGGAATGGCCCTGCTCATTGTGTAGGAAAGGAATGGGAAGAAATTCCACTCTCTGTCCAAAATGCAAGCTCTGGGTACACAAGAGATGTAGTGGGATGTCAGGTAGGTTAGCTAAAAACATAGGTTTTACTTGTGGCCGTTACACAGGAGCAGTAAGCAGCAAACACTAACAGGAAACAAGTGCTATCAAATTCTTGGAAGGTTTCGTAGAAGCAGTTGACAGCTTCTGCTACCTGGGTGAGTAAATTAGCCGTGGAGGTAGGTGTGCTGAAAGTATGGTAGCCAGAATGAGAAGGGGATGGAAAAAGTATAGGGAGTTACTACTGCTGCTAGTTACAATTGGTTTTTCCTTGAAAATGAAGGGCAGGTTGTATGATGCATGTATACGAACAGTGCAATATTGCATGGTAGTGAGAACTGGGCGCTGTTTGTAAAGGACCTACGAAGAGTGGGAAGAAATGAAGCTGGCATGCTTCAATGGATGTGTAATTGTTATATACATGAATGGCAAAGCATAAATGAATCCCCATGCACCTCCCTCACCCCAGCCCCCAGCACCCAGTCCACACTGTAAAGTAGCTGTGTAGCTGTCATGACAAAAAGCACCCAGTCCACATTGTAAATGTGGCTGGTGTTAGGAAGGGCATCCAGCCATAGAAACCAAGCCAAAATCAGTTCTGTATGAGCAAGACAAGGTCATCTGATCTGGAATGGCTCACAACAGGACAACTCGTCTAACCCATGTTAGCATGGAAAAATGGACATTAAATGGGGATGATGATTATTATATACACACATACATATATATATATATATATATATATATATATATATATATATATATACCGATAAGTAAGTATACATAATTATCTAAATAATCAAATAATTGATTTGAACTCTATGCGTCAAACCATGACGTCCGACCCTCTACCGATACTGCCAATCCACCGCCCTAATCAAATAATTGTTTCTACGTTTGGCACAAGGCCAGCAATTACCCAGTACATTACTGGTACTTTATTATCAAATAATGAAGGTCAAATATACAAGATGTTATTCACAAAATCAATAAAAAATTAGCAGAAAGGGAGGACTTTGGTGAAAAAATGCTGGATGAAAATAACAAACATTTTAAATTGTTATTGATTGGGCTTGAAAAGAAGAAGAAAAAGAGTATTATGTTCTTAGAACTGAATAAATAACACCATCAAATATGTCAGAATCACCTAAACGGAATAAAGGTAAACTATCAATTTGAAATATATTCATATTGCAGAGAATACATTTAAAAAAGTCTAAATTCTGTCTCAAGTCTGGAGGCTCATCAGGCCAGTGCTTATCCCAGTTTCCATGGCATTAAGTGACTGAGAGTACATGAACCTCACCTGGGCAGGACACTAGTCCATTGCAGGGTTAAACCCCCAACTGAATATACTAGAGCAATGTGAAAAGAACACGAAAAACAACCCAAGTCCAGGAATCAAGCCCACAAGATTATGATCGTAAATACAATACACTTACCACTAGGCCATGTACCTCCACTACCTACAGAGAATACATACATGCAGCTTATGTCTGCAGGGCAGTCTATATTGTTGTTGAACCTCTGTTGGTTTGGATGATGAGGGTTCTAGTTGTTCAAACAAAGGAATAGCCTGCTCATGAAATTAATACACAGGTGATTGAGCATTTCACAGACACATGTACCCTTAACATAGTTCTCAGGGAGATTTAGTATGACATATTGTGTGACAAGGCTGGCCCTTTGAATTACAGGTATAACTCTTTTTTTTTCAGCTGAAGCAACATGAAAGTATTGTTGTCAACACTATTCAATTGAAAAAGGGAAGGAGAAACTCTACATCGTCAGTTGGGCAGCATATCTCAGATGTCTTGTGAGCATGATGGAAAAAAAGGTTACTATGAAGAATAATTGATGATATTCACTACATCAGCTATTCTATCTTATAGAGCTCCTTGCTCGGGTATGATACCCTTATCCTTATTTGATGGAAGAAAACAACAATCCAGGGACCAATAAAACTGGGCGTCTCAAAAGTGATTGGTAGATTAATTAAGAAAGTAAAAATAAAAATATAACTATACAAAACCATCTAAAACAGCTACAATGGAAAAAAAAATATTTTGTTATAATTTTGCCATTTTCTCAATATGACATTTTATCAGCACGCAGTAAAATACAATAATGGGAAAAACCAGATTGCTAGTATATTGATTTTATAGACCACCAGCAAACATTCAATCAGCTACTTCCATTCCAAAGGTATGATTTATTTCAGGTTATTGATATCACTTTTTTGATATTGAATAATGATTTCCACTTTAGGCTCTATGCCAGTAACTTTGCAGGGAGAGGAAGGTCAATTAAATTGACCCAGTACTGGACTGGTATGTATTTTATCGATCTCAGAGGATGAATAATTAAATAAATATTATAGTTTATATTCTTAAGCTTCTATTTTCTGAACTGATCAAATTCATAAAATGACTTAGTGAAATTTCTTTCTTTAATCTTTACTTTCTTAAAGCCACCTCCTTATAACATTATCCATACCTATATTGAACTACTGCCAAATCATGTTTTTGTCATGCATTCTAATTAGCATAATTTTGAAACATTTAAGATATTATAAAGGAAAACTAATATAGTTAAGAAAATGTCAGAAGTGAGTGTTAATTCTAAGTGCAAATTCTACAAAAATTGGAAGAAAAAAAATCAACTTTGTTTTCTTCTATAAGAAAGAACCTTCTTGTAGAAGTCTCAAAATTTACCTGTATTAAATTTAGATGGCAAGCACATAAAAAGGAGTATATAAATATTCATGCACACCATTGCTACAATATGTCAATTACAAATCAGCTGCAACTTTTAAAATAAAATATTTGCAGGGACAACTTCTTTTCTTTTTATCATACTTCAGTCCTTAAACCTTTGATACTCAGTATAAAACCATATTACTGAGTTATATAACGCCAGGGTTGTTTGTTACACTAGAAACATGCATGATAGGAAGCAAAGCCAGCTAACAGATAACAAAGTTGACAAAGTAGCAAACATCAGTATGAAACACATTGAAGGGATACTACAAAGAACATGGTAGCATTACTGTCCATGATTACATTAAACACACACACACACACACACACACACACACACACACACACACACACACACACAGAAATAGAAAATATTAAAATATCATACCTAGTACATCACTGGAACAACTTGGACTTGAGGTTGTATAGCTTGGTGTGCCTTCTGTGTACTCAGTATGAGTAGGTGTTGACTCAGACAAACTAAGTGGTGGTGAGTGACCCAAACTGCTGGCGGGAGGCAACACTCCCACTCCACATATGTCAGATCTTGTGAAGGTTGGACTAGAAGATGCATTAGATACCATATCAGATCTGAAATGAAGTTCAAGCGGCCTTCTTTCAAAAAAGTGAAACAAGTTAGAGTGAGACATGGAAGATGATAATATGAGAAGAAAATAAATAATAGGTTTGTAGAATAAGAAATTGAAAAAGAAGAATAAGAAAAATGATATAATACAAGAATTTTAATTAAAGTGGATTAACAGCTAAAAACATTGTAGCTAAAGAGGTGGGGAAAATATTAACCTCGGCAGGATCCATATGTACAGGTATAACAACTTTGTAATAGTCATGTAATAAAGAAATTCTCATTAGGTCAGTAGTAATAATTATTTTACCAAACAGAGCTTAATATTTACTAAACCCTTGTGGGAAGAGATGTAAACAAAATTATAGTTTAAGTGAACATCTAACACCACCAACAACATATATAAGTGTCAACTTGGCTGGTTGAGACACATGGACATGACTCCCAAGAGAGAGACATGCTAATTAGGTCCTGTATTGGTACCCTCGTGGAAAGAGGTGAAGAGGATATCCCAAGATGAACTGGTGGCAGAAACCTATCAACACAAGTTGGAATGGTGTATTGATAGATGCAAGTAACCATGATCATTGGAGCACTTTAGCTGCCTCATGCATCTCAAGATGCGGGAGTGTGTATAAGTCGAAGTTTAAGTAAATAAGAACATATAAAAAACCTAAGACAGCTACACTGACATAGTTAAAACTAAACTGAACTGAACTGTGATTGCATGCACACAAACATATGATACAAATAGCATGGTTGCATGCTGCTTCTTCATGCATAGGCCTAAGTGCTCAATATGCACATGCAGTGATGTCATAAAATCTTGACTGTGTGTGTGTAGGCATGTGAGTGTAGTCATCATCATCATTATCTCCACAACTACTATTTAATGCCTATGTTCCATGCTTGCATGGGTTAGATGGGCAGTCAGATTATGAGGCTAAACTGATCAAGTGACCACATCTTCCCCAAGCAATTTGAGTTTCTATGCCTGGATGTCTTTTCTTACACCAACCACATTACAGCATGTACTGGGAGCTTTTTTGTGGCACCACCACTACAACTTTATAGAATGGACTAGCTGTTTTTTGTCATGGCACCAATAGCAGCAAATTATAGGGTGGACTGAGTACTTTTGTCATGGCACCAGAATGACTCTCCTACAGGGTGGACTGGATGCTTTTTGTTCTGGCAATAGAACAACCCTCATACAGATTAGACTGAGTGTGTTTTATTATGTAAAAAGAGAGAACAAGCATCAGGCTCTATGTTACTTGCTATAGGGGTGGGGTTATCCCACAGTGGGAGAGTGATCAATGTGATATGAGAGTAGCTTTGAAGAGAGTGAGTTGCATTTGGCAGTATGTTGTGAAATAAATTCAGCTCTCCATGCATGGGTTTGGACAAGACAGCTGCACCAGAGATGCAGCAGAATGTGGGGGGAGGGGGTTACATTATCATTATCGTTAAATACCTCTTTTTCATGCCCACCTGCGCCAGATGGGGTGTCATGTTCTGTGACTAAGCTGGACATGGGGAGAGAGGCTATATTGAGTGGTACTATAATGCAGTTCAACCTGCTTCATGGTTAGGTCAGGCATCTGCCTGCTAATGGTATCATGTAACCCAGTAAAACTTGCTTCATGGTTAGGTCAAGCTTTTGTCTGCTACTGGTACTATGTTACCCATACAATCCACTTCATAGTCAAGTGGTTGGTGACTAAACTGGCTCCCACACCAGACACTTGTCTGGTCAGGCTTCTGCTTGCTACTGGTACCATGTAACCCAGTACAACCGGCTTCATGGTTGAGTGGTCAGCGACTAAACCGGCTCATCCATCAGACACTTGTCTGGTGAGGACAGTAGGTGGCACTTCAGTAGCACAAAAAAACAAGAGCTGGTACTTTATTTTATCGACCTTGTAGGGATGAAAGGCAAAGCTAACCTAACCACAGCTGGATTTGAACTCAGAACATAAAGAGATGTAACTAATGACTGCAAAACATTTTGTTTGATGTTCTAATGACTTTGCCAATAGCTTTAAAAAATCAAGTAAAATACCCTTAGGGACAGTGTGTATGTGTGTGCGCAAGCATGTACATGTGTGTCTGGGAGTGTGTGTGCATGGCATGGAAGGGGAGAACTGAAGGAGAGCAGATAAGTATACCAATTCAATCAGTTTCTTGTTGTAAAAGAGATTCCCATAGCAAACATGAAACAATTTAGAATGGTTAGAAAAGAGTATAAAATGTCTAGCGAGCAAAAGCATGTATGGAATATGGTAATAAAAACTATTCTACTCATTCCATGCCAATGTGAAAGGAGAAAAGAAGGCAAGTGTTTGTTGTTAGTAAGTGCTAACAAGGTGCTGTGGAGATTCAGCTTTGTTTGAAATATTTAACTTCCAATTGATCATTAACTCAACGTTCTGTACTGCAAGAATCCATAATTACCAAGACATTCTTCAAAAGTTAAAAGTAACACTATTACAACATTGTATGTATGTTTGTACCTGTAACTCCAGTGTAGTCATAGGGGCACCTTAGAGACATGCAATACTTCTAAGAGTGATGTAATTAAGACAAATTTGAGCTGGCTATAAAATATTATCTATAGTGGTGCAACTACATAATCTACAATAATATATCCATTCTAAAAAATCTAAAGCCAGTCTCGAGCCTGGAGGCTCACCAGACGAGCGCTTATCCCACTTTCTGTGGCATGGAGTAATTGAGAATACAATCAGGATGTCAGACCATCGCAGGTTAACTATTGTTGGTACTCATTTTCAGCTGAGTATACTGGAGCAACATGAAATGAAATGGCTCAAGAACACAACATATAACCCAGTCCAAGAATTGAACCCATGACATTATTATCGTAAGTCTAACACCCTTACCACTAAATCACATGCCTCCACTACTATTAGGTATCGCAGTAAGGCTCCGAAATGAAGCAACAAGCACAGTTTGACCATGCAAAAATTCACTTTTTGCTTGAACATTTTCATTTCAAAATACATTTTTTTCCATGGACAATTATACATCATTTGAAAGTTCTGGGTGTGAACTTTCTTCTCCTATACTCTTTATCAAAATCTGATACATATCATGCCAGATCCCCCTCAATCCAACACTTACATATGCCAGATCCCCTCAATCACTCTCATATTTCCAACCATTTGCAATGTTTGTCTCCTTTTCGTTTTTGACTGCTGAACAGTAACGCTAGTTCTAGTTCAATGCACTGGAGCACTATAACTTGATATGTGTTGAAAATAATACTGATGAAGAAGACTTTTTTCTTTTTTTTTTATATAAAAATCAATGGTGGTAAGTCAGATAATCATTATGAAATATTAAAGTGGAGTGGATTGGCAGTATTGGTAAAGGGTCGGACGCCATGCTTTCCAGCATAGTTACGTCCCTTTACGATCTGAGTTCAAATCCCTCCAAGGTTGACTTTGCCTTTCATCCTTACGGGGTCAATAAAATAAAGTACCAGTATTGCACTGGGTAATTGCAGGCCTTGTGCCTAAAGTAGAAACAATTATGAAATATTAAAGTGAAAATTATATCGTTAATTTTCACTGAGAAAAGAACATATTTTCTTCAAGAGTTTTATACCATAAGAAAAGTTTCTGTCCATGAGATGGCACAAAAGCACAAAGTCAATAAACAGGGGAATACCAGGGAGAGCTGAAACAGACACGAATCCAAGGATTCAAATATCAATTTTGTGGCAGAAATTCAAGAAATGAGTGAATTAATTAAGTAAACTTATTTCTAGAGAAAAAAATGCACCACATTGAGCTACTTAAGTCTTCTAGAGCCCCAAATTAGCATGAAATCATTGTATTGGGAATGTTATTTATTCCCTCTTGCTGTTTTAACATGTGGAGGGCGACGTCAGAATTTTCCTTTTTCTTTGATAAATATTGGTTAAATTACACCTATGAAAATTATATTGTGCAATGAATATTATTTTGTAGACTATTAAAATCTGATGTGATGGGTATTTTTTTCTGATTTTAAATACAGTCGGATAATATTTGGTTTGTTTACATTTTCACAAGTAGTACTGATTCTCTCTCTCTCTCTCTCCCTCTCCCTCTCTCTCTCTTGCTAACGAGTTTGCTTGCAGGAATTAGTTTTCACATTTTGTTTGGTTTTTAATCTCTGAAAAAGTTTCAATAATAATTAAATAAAATTGAATAATTTTATTAATAAATATCACCAACATTTGTAACAGGACTGTTAGTAACACTTCGGTTAACTTTTAAGCCTTGGCAAATGCCGTATTAAATTCATAATCTTGCATGTTATGTAAGTGTCGGATTTTCATCCAAAGTTTATGAGAAGAAAGTTAACATCCAGAACTTTCCAATTATAAATAATCGTCCACGGGAAAATGCATTTGACATGAAAATGATCAAGCAAACTGCGCATGTTGCCCCTTCCTATTAGATGTATTGATTCAGTTTTAAACCCTGTACCAGTGCTTGGTAATGGATCACAATATAGCCATGCCTGAAAATGCATGAAAAACTTGCAACTGCCTTTAATCACTGTAATTCAATTGTTTATAGCCATTTTTAATAGTCCATTAAAATTTTATTTGGGACATGGTATCATATCTCAAAATCTCACAATTTATTTAATTTTATACATACTACAAATATGCCAAAACTCAAGTCCCTGTGGCTTGTACTTTGGGATTTTGCTAGGTCTGAAAGGTTTACGTTCACCTCATCCTCGGGTCACCGATCCACCCACCGGCCAGCCGCTCCACCATCAGGTCCGGGCTCCAGCAACTCATGACCCTCACAAGCCGACTGGGCTTGATTGATGGCCACCCAGCACTCTTCCTGTTGAGGAACTGCTTCACCATGCTGGAGCTCCTCTATAGCCTTCACAGCGCTCCGTGCTACACCCACGCATCTCTCCTCACTGACCTCGATACTTGTATTCGAGCAGCAGCCGAGGAGATATGCAACGTCAGGTTTGACGACATTGGATGACAACAGGCCACTTTACCTGTCAGGTATGGTGGCTTTGGCCTCCGGTCTCTGATCTCACTGGCTTTGCCGGCGTTTCTTTCGTCGGTAACCTCATGCTGCGTCCTCGTCAGCAGGGTTCTCCAAAACATAATGGAACCCTCTGTGATCAGGGTATGTGAAGCCGCCTGTGAGACGTGGGACCGGCTGGGACTTAGCCCAATAGACTCCCTCCTCCTTCTCCCCCTGCTGACGTCAAGTCCCCCCAAAGCATTTGGGATGTCATCCAGTGCAGTCTGGCCTCAGACAGGCTCACGCGCCAGCTCGACCAGCACCGCCTTGCCTGTTTTCGCGCAGCCTCCAAACCCCACAGTGGTGCCTGGCTCCATGCCTTGCCTTCCTTTTCCACTGGCACGCCATGCTGCCCTCAACGAGGTCATAAAACATGGCTTGGATGCTGCAGGCTTCCCCCCTCCCAGCTCAAGCTGGTGGGGCTGGACCAAGGGGACGGTAAAAGGTCAGACGGTATGACCATCTTCCCATTCCGCGTTGGGAAACACCTCGTCTGGGATGCCACTTGCAACAACACTTTCTCCAACCACAACCTGGTGCAGTCTGCGACTAACCCAGGTTCTGCTGCACGTCAGGCTGAGGAGGGTGAACTCTCCAAGTACCGGTTGCTGTCCGACAGGTTTGTGGTCTTCTGGTGGAGACTTCTGGTGTCCTTGGGCCTACAGCTACCTCCCTATTCACCACCATAGGCGCTGAGCAGGCCAGCCGCAGGTGTGAGCCTCGCGAGTTGGAATGGCTCTTCCAGCGCATCTCCCTTACCATCCTCTGGGGAAACGCCTTCTCCATTCTGTCCACCAGAGCTGTGGGGAGGCCAGCACGTGGAACCCCATTTGCTTACCATACAGAGAAATGGGGAGGGCAAGAGAGATGGAAGTGATAACAGTGGGAGTTTGGCTCTTCCACATTCGGACCATATCCTTGTGGTTGTGTTCATTATCCACAGCAACAAGTTATTCTGATCCTTTCCCAGCATTATACCTTGTATATGGTTATTGCTGGGTGATTAGGTTGCTAGCTGACACAAAACCAACTGTTTATTACATGCAATAAAATAAGCTTGCCCCCAAAAAGTTTCATTTTCAAGAACCTGAAAAAATAGGCAACTGGCTATCCCATGAGCACTATTAATTTGTGTAATTTGAAGATGATTATCTCCTCAGTATCAAAGTTTTGACATCACAAATATGGCTAATTAGGCAAGATTTCAACCAATTCACTGACCATTCAAATTATAATATTTCCTAAACTATTCATCCAAATTTCACAAATAAAGTATCAAAATGTTTCTTTTTGGGTGCTCTCCAAGAAAAAATACAGTAGAAGTTAGATTTAAATATTTTCAAAAATTCATAGTGATACTTAATATCCAGTGCTATAAAATAATACTTGGTAATGCTAATACATTAAGTAACATCAAGTACAAACATAGTTATTTTGTTTTGTTGAATATATAGCAAGAAGCACTGCCAGAATTTAACAGAAAATTAATAAAACATGAATTGGAGGAAAATAGTATGAGGAATTGAATTTGTGAATGTGAGCGACATCAACAGAGGCTGAGTAAAAGAGATACAGAGATTAGTTTCAAAGTAAGATAAATATAAATATCAAAAGTTCATACATAAGGTAAAAATTACTTAGATTAAAAATAAAAAATATTAAATAAATAATTTAAAGAATTTTAAATCAATTTAATAAAATTTGAAACTGAAAGTCTAGAAGAGAAGGAGAATTATTAGCTTTATAAACATAACCAAATAAAAGTGAGAGTAAATAGAAGAATGTTAGCAAACAAGAATATCACACAGAAATATAGAGAAAAAAATATAAAAAAAACTTTTTAAACAGTCTGAGAAACTGATGGTGAACTGCATCAGTGAAGTTGATGTCTTTAGATCAGTTTATATGTCATGGTGGAGAAGAGGAAATGGATGTTTTAGGACTGGCTTTTTATTTGAAAGAAAACATTTAAATTTCAGAGTTGTACTTGTTAGTAACAGATGGACTATTAGTGGAGACCAATGCAGTAGAAAAGAACCAGAGGGCAGCCAAAGGCAAGACCACATGATGATCTGACCCAATACCTTGGCCCACACATGGCCCAATATGACCAAAGATAGGAAGTGGTGAAGGTGAACCAGAACAGGGTTCCTCCAACATGAGCGCGAAGGCCCTGGATTTTGGACTTGTCAGGCAAGTTACCTGATTTGAGATTGTGTATTGAAACTAAAGCAATTACATCTTGAAAGAGTCATTTTAGCTAATCTAAAAACTATACAGAAATTGTTAAATTCTCTTTACATTGAATATTTACTCTTTAGTATCATTTAATTCTCTCTCTCTGAGACAAATTGGCAGAATTTAAAACAAAATGCTTTGTAGTATTTATTCTAGCTTTCTGTACTCATGGTTAACTTTTTTTCATCCTTTCAGAGTAAATATAATAAAGTACAAAAGAACCACTCTAGGTCAGTAGATTGACAGAATTACGAGAGCACTAGACATGATGTCTTGTGACATGTTTTCTGGTTCTTCGCTGTCTGAGTTCAAAGCTCACAGTGACCTATTTAGGTAGTATATATAATCTGTCACCCAGTTTAACACCATCCCCTGGCCCTTGGATGCATTTAACAGAGTCCACTGTTACAAACATTCAAACCAAATCCCCAGTTTGTGGATACCTTCTTCCTACCATCACAGCAATCTTAAAGACCCTGCAAATGACTATGTGCAATACCCTTCTATCCTTGATTAAACAATAAAAATAATAATAATAATAATGATTTCTAATTTAGGCACAAGGCTAATAAATTGTAGTGAGGGAAAGTCAATTACATAAATCCCAGTATGTGAAGAACACTTATTATGAACCTCGGAAGGATAAAAGATGACCTCAGCAGGACTTGAACTCAGAACATAAAGAACAAGAACAAATACTGATAAGTATTTGTCCAATGTTCTAATAACTCTGTCAATCTACCACTCTAATAATAATGATGATAATTTCTACTATAGGCACAAGGCCAGCAATTTGGGGAAAAGGGAAAGTTGATTAAATTGACCCTAATGTGTTATTGGTACTTTATTTTATCCACCTCATAAGGATGAAAGGCAAAGTTAACCTTGGCTGGATTTGAATTCAGAACATAAAGGGAGGCAATTCTATTTTGCAAAGCATGATGTCTGACACTCTACAGATACTACCAATCCATCGCCCTTATATCAAGAATGAAATAATAGACACAATATATACATATAGATGTACATGTGTGTGCATATCTTATTATTATTCCTGAGAGGGTTGTGGGGGTACAGTCCTCAAATACTCCTTCCAGTGGGTCCTGTCAGAAGCAATCATCTCCAACTGATCCAGCTGGATCCCCGAGACCAGCCAAGTTGATGGATGTTATCCAACCATTTTGTTCTGGGTCTCCTGCTGGTTGGTTTTGCCTATAAAATCTGTCCAGCGATTCTTTCCTGAAACATTCTAACCACATATCCATAGTATCAAAGCTGTGATCTCTCGGAGGAGGAACCCTATTTCAGCCATGTATTCATGATTATTATAATGGTGTGTTACACCTGTTAGTATATCTGTATGAACAAAGGTAAAACGAAAGTATTCACCAGATGTAATTTCGAACTACCAACGAGATCACTACAATGAGACTCTGTATACACAGTCTACTCACAGTTCACTTCAGTTATTATTTATAGACATTTCGCCTAGTTCACTTTTAGTTACGCAGGGGTGTTCAGGGTTTTTCCCTACAACAGTGATTCGGTCATTACCCAAGATTCATGATCATAGGTAAGGCTTGGCACAAATACCAAATTGAAGATAGTGAGTTTGGCTTTTACACCTACCTCACTTCTGATTACTGAATGCTGAAGCTGGTGCATTACTGCACCAGTTCCTGCAATTCTTGCACTTAATTCAGCCTCCTGACTTCTATCACTCATGAACAAAGCTTCATGTGTATATCTAATAATAATAATTGTTTCTACTTTTAGGCACAAGACCAGTGATTTTGGGGTGGGGAGAAAGTCGATTAAATTGACCCAGTTCATTACTGATACTTTATTTTATCGACCCCGTAAGGATGAAAGGCAAAGCAAACCTCAGCAAGATTTGAACTCAGAAGTAAAGGGTCATAACTCTATGTCACAAAGCATATTGTCCGATGCTCTACCAATACTGCCAATCCGCTATAATAATAATAATAATAATAATAATAATAATCCGCTTTTTGGAACACTTCAAAAGGCATGCTTGCTGGGAACAGCAAGAACTCTCCGATACATCCTGAATATCTGAGGCTGCAGGTAGTGGCTTGATATTCATTTCAACAAACTTTCCAGTTAACTAACATCAATGACTGGGACTCAAAGAATAATAATAATAAGACAATAGGTTGAATCCCAAAACATCTGATCCTTCTTCTCCCTAAACTTATCCAAATACATCAACTTTATTCACCATAAACAACAGAATTCCCTTTTTAACAAGTTCCAGTGAATATCCAGGAAATATTTTAGCGAAGTTTAGTTCAAAGTTCAACAATGCAATAGTTTGTTAGTGAAATCTAACAAAAAACAGATAAATAAATAAATAAATAAATAATATAGACTTCAATAATGAGTCTGAAGCAAGTGAAATGAAAAGTAACTATTAGAATAAATAAGCATGGAGAGCTGTCTGCATTGCGAAAGATTGTGGGTGGGAGCTATTTAATTTAAGAGTGCCAACAAGACAGTGAAATTAAGTGTACATTTGAAATGCAAGTGCAGATAGTGTCTAATTGATTGCAATGCAAGAGATTTGCTTGAGAGAAAATAAGACAAGAAAAGCTCTTAAAAATAACCAAAAAACTACTCCAGTTGGTGTTTCAGCTAAGGGAGAATCATTGTATTTTATGTGATAATTGGTTGCTGTGTCAACTGGGAAGGAGAGAGAGCAGGAGGTTTTAGGTGTCTGGTTAGGACAAATTGGTTGGAGGTGAAAGAGAAATGGGGACGCAGTGGGAGGGGAGAGTGATTGAACATAAGAGAAAAGTGGAGAGATGAGGAAAGAGAGAGAAAAATATTGAGATATGGAGAAAATATAAAGAAAGAGAGGGGGGGAAGAGAAACTGATTGAAATAGAAGAAAATGTGGAGAGAAAGAGACTGATTGAAAGATAGGAGAAAAATAGAGAGATGCGTGGAGAGAGAAATATTGAGAGAGAGCATGGAAAATAAGTGTTAAACGATGATAATGATGATGATGATAAAGAAAATGTAAAGAGAGAGACAAGAAGTGATTGAAAGAAAGGTAGACAGAGGGGAAAAAGAATGAGTTTTAAGAAAAATGAAAGAAAATGGAGGGGGAAAATGAGAGATAGAAAGTGAAAGAAATGTGCTATAAGTAAAATGAGGGTGGGGATTAATGGGGGAAGTAGGCAGATTGTAAATCATATTTTTGACATGCATATAAATGTACATCTGTGGTGCAACATGTCGTGGAGGATGTAGAATAATACCTTTTACGTATCCTAGGAGATGAACGAGAGAAAGAATTCACCTGAGACGGTGCATTCACCATCGAGCAGATGCAGCCATCTCCTCTACAAGTAAAAGGAAAACATTGTATCGTAGAGAGACGGCCAAGAGTGCAGTGACTCTTGTCAAATATGTCTGCATTGTCCCTTCAACTTAAATACACTAATAGATACTTGACATTCACAACATAGATGCACACATTTTTCATATGTGTGGTGCATACATGCATGCACACTCGTTCACACACACACAACAACAACAAGAATATGTATAATTTTACAGGACCCCAAAACAACTTAAATAAAACCCATCAGCATGTATATAGCAAAATATACAAATAATAATTTTAAAAACATTAAAAAAAGAAACAAAAGTAATTAGGCATTTACAAAAATGTTTTATTCATATGAAAAAAAGAATAGACAAAAAAAAAATAGAGTTCGATTTTAAGCAAGAAAACGCTCATTTGATGGAGGGAAGAGATAGAAATATTGAAAAATAGAAAAAAAAATGTTTTTTAGAGAGAATTGAATAAGAAAAATAGCAAAAAGACTCTGAAGCTGTGTGTGATGAAAAGACGATATGTAAAGGAATATAAGCCTCAACATCGAACATCACAGTAACAACAATTATGAAGTCTTCATAAGTGTATAAACATAATTAAATATAGTGCTTCTCTGTATGTTTTAATAATGCTGTTACTATGAAATAAAACAAACTTTTGTTTTTGTTTTTTATCAACAATTTTTTTTCTTTTTCTCTTACTTTCTGTTTGTATTGTTTTGTGTTGTGTTTTTTTGTTTTTTTACTATCAATGGACTAGGTTTATAATTTTACCGGAATGAGCTGTTGTAACTCATAGTGCTTTTGTAGGTACCTAAAAAAAGTGGAAGAGTGGTAGCATTAGTTGTAAAAAAAGCACATTACACACACAGACACACACATATATATATATATATATATATACACACACACACACACACACACACACACACACACATATATATGTATATACTTCGTTTTTGTATATGTTTTGCAACATTTCTCATCTGAAAACAAGTGTTGAAACAAATATTGTTATACTTTGGGAGGGTCATGCTGCCAATAAAAACACGTGCAGCTGTTGGTTTTCACCTCAATTTATTACAAATTTCCAGTTGGTTGGTTTAATAATCGGATTTTGTAAATGAGGTTGGCGTTAGGAAGGGCATCCAGCTGTAGAAACAAAGCCAGAATCAGTCCTGTATGAGCAAGACATGGTCACCTGACCACAACAGAACAACACGTCTAACCCATGCTAGCATGGAAAATGGATGTAAGACGGAGGTGATGATGATATATGTATACACACACAAATATATACATATATATATATATATATATACATATATATATATATATATATATATATATATATATATACATATATATATATATATATATATATATATATATACATACATCGTTGTGAAAACACCCCTGCAGGCAGGAATTAAAGGAACACCATGGAAAACATCCAGCAAATAGCTAACTCCATCCACCAGAGTATTAAAGTTACCGTAGACTACCCAACTAAACACCCCAATCATAGATTACCTGTATTAGACACAGAACTCTGGTTAGAAACTGTTAATAATAAAACACAAATCCTCCATTCGCATTATGCCAAACCCATGACCTCCAAGTACCTGATCCACCGAAACTCAGCCATTTTGGATAACATGAAAGTTAACATACTGATTGTGGACTTAGTAGGAGTGATGAGGAATATGTCCTGCAAGTGCATTCCTAAAGAATTAGGGAGACACATACAACACTTCATCCACCGTATGCAGTTCTCTGGCTACAGTCAGAGAGACAGGATCAGGGTGTATAAAGAAGTCAGGGCCAAATGGGCAAAGATGGTAGAAAATGATGCAAATGGAACTTGCTCTATGTATAGGAGAAAATTTGGGAATAAGATAGAAAGAATTAAGAAGAAGTCTAATAAAGTCAACTTTTTGTGTGGGAGCAATAAATACCAAAGCGTAATGTTTGTCAATGCAACCCCCAGAGGCGAACTAGCTTACAGATTTAGAAAGGCTCTAGACAAACAAAAATTAAATATTAAGATAGTTGAAAGACCAGATATTCCTCCTATAAAAGCCCTAATTAGTAGAACATATCCTTTAAAAAAAAAAAACCTGTACTGATAGGAAAAGAGCTTTGACAATAAATAAACAACCATCTGGTTATTAAACCAACCAACCAGAAGTTTAAAATATGACCCTCCCAAAGAATAACAACATATATATATATATAAAAACAGATATATAAGCATATATATATATATGTTTAGATAGATAGGTACACAGATACAGCTAGACATATAAACACATACATATATGTGAGTGTGTGTGTATATTTTTTCTCACTATATCTTAATACATAATTCAAGCTAAAGAGAAAATAATTCAAAATAATTTAAAATAAAAGCTTACCTTTAACAACATGCAATATTTACAAGCAAGCAACACAAGTGTTTCTCACATTTTCTAACTCTGATGGTGATAGTGAAAATATAGGGGAAACGCACACACATACATACACAAATAAATACAGCTATAGTAGAAATAAAATGTCATGAATAACAAATCATACATCTAGAGAGTGTAGGTGCACATAGGGTATACTTTAGGAGTTAGGACATATCTAACTGCAGACTCTTAGGCTTTCATGCATGGTCAAATGTGTTTACATTTTGAAACACACACATATGTGGAATGGGTGAATGCCTATATATATATATATACACACACACACATATATATATACACACATATATATACACACACACACACACACACACACACACACACACACACACACACACCCACACATTAGGTTTGTGTGAATGCAGTAATGTGATTTGGTTTACAAATATTCTAACAAGCTATACTGAAACTGGTGGATGCTGGTGTGAATCCCTATCATTTACAGATTTCTATTTCCTGCTCTTAAGATAGAATATTTTAGACCAGTGGTTCCCAAAGTGGGTTCCGTGAAGCAAGCCCAGGGGTTCCGTAAGGCGCAAGTTGAAGTTTACTATAAAAATAAAGACTAACAAGTTGTAACGTGTATGATCGGTATATACTCCCCATATAAACATGCTAAGAGTGTTACACTGCGGAACTCTCAGCCAAATCATTCAGTTGGGTTGTAGTATTCCATTATTAAGGGTGTACTTTGAGCACCGTGTAATACTCAGAATTATAATCGGATTTTATAACTTTTTACAATAAAGTTACATATTTGAATCTCTCATTTGAATATTTAAGTTCTCTCTTAAACGTAATATAGGTACCAAGTTTCACATGGTAAACACGTGCTGTATCCTCTATCAATAAACGTTTGCTCCTTGTCAACGAGTTTATTTTTGAGTTTTATTAAAATTTTTATTTTCAAAGCCCTTCAATGGATCGATGGTTAAAAAAACAAGAAATTCGTAAAGGAACTGAAATTACAACAAATACAGAAACAAAATCTTCTATAGAAGATACAGAAATTGCTGAATATGCAGTACAACCTGCCGCAACTACTAGTTTAATTCATGTGCAGGAGGGTTCCGCAATAAAAAAAGTTTGGGAATCACTGCTTTAGACTATAAAAAATTTTGAAATTCTTGAAGAATCTTTGTCAATAACCATAGTGTCCCCCCTTTAGTCAAATTTCAATAAACTTAAAACAAACATTTCAATCTGGTTAAATGGATATATACCATATATACTTGTATATAAGCCGAGAAATATGAGCAACAAAGGATCTTCTATTAACTCCTTGTTGTACTTTCTACGTTATTTTCAATATTCTAGCAAGTCGATTGACCATGATGATTCTCCTTCACATACTCAATAAATTAGATCTTTAAATGAAAGCTTACTTTCACTTCCCTCTTATTGTCCTACACCACATGAAACCACATTAACAAGACCTTTAACCCTTTATCATTCACATTATTTTATATGGTGAATTGGCAGTATCGGTAGCGAGTTGGACGCCATGCTTTGACGCATAGAGTTACTGCCCTTGCCATTCTGAGTTCAAATCCCGCCGAGGTTAACTTTGCCTTTCATCCTTACGGGGTCGATAAAATAAAGTACCAGTAATGTACTGGGTAATTGCTGGCCTTGTGCTAAAAGTAGAAACAATTATTTTATATATACTAAAATAAAGTACCAGTAATGCACTGGGTAATTGCTGGCCTTGTGCCTAAAGTAGAAACAATTATTTTATATATACTATTATATTTTCATGGTAAATAATTATCTCATATAATTATCTCACATAATATCGAATCTATGAGATTTTGAAAGTATTTATTTTGAGAACAATACCTTAACATAAGTTTGAGCAACCAGTTACAGCCAGTTTCAACAGAAAAAGGTAGAGAATTCTGGCCGGTTTTGGCCGGTTTGAACACTAAAGGGTTAAATGAAAGCTTACTTCCACTTAACTCTTATCCTATATTACATGAAACCACATTAGCAAGACATTCTTAAAAAGTACAAAAGAGTACTTTGATTGCATCCTATTAAAAATTAAAATATTTAGTCTAATACAGCAAAATTTACACAAAGAACTCTCCACTAGTGAAGATACAACAAACATTTGAATAGGCAAACATTTTTTTAGATATGTTCTGTGAAAACAATACAGGATGTTAAGAGTTAACTTTTAACAGCTTGTACCACATGAAACTGCATTACCAAGATATTCTTGTAAAATACAAAACAGCCTTTAATCTGGTACTGCAATTCTTCTGTTCACTAGTAAAGATACTACAAACATTTGAATTGTCAAACATGTTTTTAGATATTTTACCTAAATCTATACAGGATGTGAAGAGTTACA
Organism: Eledone cirrhosa; assembly: GCA_964016885.1. Taxonomy (NCBI): domain Eukaryota; kingdom Metazoa; phylum Mollusca; class Cephalopoda; order Octopoda; family Eledonidae; genus Eledone; species Eledone cirrhosa. The sequence continues at coordinate 390,500,441 of OZ024741.1, forward strand.
CAATGTGACCAGTTAAAGTACAGTTAAATTTCTAATATGATTCTATTATAATGCAAACTTTATTAAAATGTCTAAGGTCTAAGTTTCAAATTTCAGAAGAATCACATAAAAAAAAGTGCTTCTATGATTTAAAACTCTAAGACCTCCAAGTCACATTTCATTATCACATGATATTACTATGGTTTACTGTAAATGGTGGCAACTGAGTGGTGAAATACGAAGCTAAATGAAGCATTGATGAAGCTTTGGACATTTTCCAAAGGAGTGAGATGTTGGTATAATAAGGACACTTTAGCAGATATCTAAAACTATTTTCAACAAATATTTATCACTTTTGTGACTATTTCTAATGAAATGTGTTCTATTTCAATTAATTAATAAAGAATTTTGAGGGATTTACTAAAATTATTACATTTCTAAGATTGTAGCTTAACATATAGTTCTATATAAAATTATGTTGGAAGATTTTAATTTAAATAGGAACCCTTTAAAATGGAACCCTTTAATATAGAACTAGAGCCAGTTTTGGCTGGGTTAGTATCAAAAGAATTAAATATATTTTTTATTTGTTTTTCACAAAAACCTCTAATACAGGGAAGAAATCAATGGTTAAGTAAAATATAAAGTCAACAATAGAAAACAAGATGTTTCTCCAACAGTTTGATATATCTAAAGTACACTGGATTGTGCTATATATCATCCAAAGAAAGAGAGACAAAGAGATGATGATGGCTAGTTGGTCAACTGGCTGAAGGGTCAATATTTGCTATGCTGTGACTGGGACATATTATAATGGACATCACACTTATGTGCAATAATGAGCTCAAATCAAGCTGTTCACAAGCAGAGAAGAGGTAAATACTATTTGTGTTGACATAGGAAAAGCAGTATCTATATTTTTATTGGAGTAAAGAGAGCTATCGATGTATCAATTTTCAGATTGAAGACTAAGTAGAAAATCTATAGGTCAATGAATAAATATGCATAGTATGATTTTTCTGATTAGTTTGGAATTGGTTTTGTTTATTGATGTAACTGGCAAGTCAGAACATGTTCAAATCTTGACCCATCAATATATACATCACACTATTTTACAACAAACTAATGAACATAAAATGTTAATTCCATTATTGGAATTTTCATATCTGTTCTTTCACACCACCATAGGTTAGTTCTGCAAATTTATTTATATAAAATATTGAGAGTAATATATTACAGGGTAGAATTAATTTCCATATTGAAATTCCCCAACAATGAAGTGAGAGTGATGCAAATAAATTGCAGAAGAGATGATGTACAATATTTATCGATTGAATCGATCAACAAGATCCCAAACCTCATTCGCTTACTGAGTGGGGTGGAACTTGTCAAATTGGACAAAAGAAACAATGTTTCCATTTGTTTTTCCATTGCTGATACTATCTACCAGTCACAACTCCTGGCAGAACAATACTTTTATGGATACAGAAATATGAAAATCATTTCTATAATCACAGGACTGATGGCCTATGACAGTTCCCTTGTCTGGAATTTGCTGGTTATGGATTTATTATTAATCAATGACCAGTGGATTTTCCATAGAATTTGAAACAGTATTGTACCAGCTAAAATGTGGATTTTTGTACTCGGGCTATTTCAATTGATGAAATTGTGAGTAAAAATGTTAATCTCTTGATACAATAATTACAGTTTTCATAGCTTAGGCTTCTAGCTGGGAATGTTGTCTTACAATTAAACCTATGTATATGCTGTAAATGAATTTGCAAATTGTAAATGAAATCAAAATCACTGGATCTCGATATAAACCTTCATTATTATTATTACTACTAGGGCGGTGGATTGGCAGTATCGGTAGAGGGTCGGACGCCATGCTTTCCAGCATAGTTACGTCCCTTTATGAGTTCAAATCCCGCCGAGGTTGACTTTGCCTTTCATCCTTATGGGGTCGATAAAATAAAGTACCAGTAATGCACTGGGTAATTGCTGGCTTTGTGCCTAAAGTAGAAACAATTATTATTATTACTATTATATATATATATATATATATATATATATATATATATATATTTGTTTTGCAAGGTTTTTGATATGAAATCATGTGGGCTGGGTGCTTTTTGCCAGGTCACCATTACAACCACTTTACAGTGAGGATTGGGGACTTCACTGGATGTATACTTCAGCCTGTTCTCATGGGAGCTCACTCCTTTGTCATCACCTTTGAGAGGTGCAATTGGGGAAGGTCAGTTTTTATCACCTCATCCCAAGTCTTCCTGGGTCTCCCCATTCCATTGACTTTCAGCGTTCTGCATTTTTTTTTATGCAGCTGTCGTCCTTCATATCTTAGTAATGAAATAATTAATAATTTTGGAAAATCCCTCAAAATTCTTCATTAACTAATTGAAATAGTGTATTTCACTGGAAATACAGGCATCAAATGGTTAACTGACTCCTACTGTACAAGACTACAAGTGACTGGCAGAGTGGGTGACACAATCTTATCACTGAATATCTATGCCAGTTCTTGGACATATTATCAAAACAACAGCCAAATTTCCATTTTGATGAATCCCAAACAAAGATAAAATGACTAAAAATAGGAAGTCTGCAGAAGTACAATGTAAAAACTAACTTAACACCAGACAACTTAGATAAATAATGAACCAATTCCTCCTCCTCCTTATTATCATCATCATCACCGTTTTACGTCCGTTCTTCCACGCTAGCATGGGTTAGACGGGTTGTCCTGTTGTGGGCAGTGTCTGGTCGGCTGACCATGCCTTGCTCATACAGGAACTGATTTGGCTTGGTTTCTACAGCTGGATGCTTCATTATTATATTTACTATTACCATTTACTATTATGCATCATTATTATATTTACTATTGGTAGATTGGCAGTATCGGTAGAGGGTCGGATGCCATGCTTTCCAGCATAGTTACATCCCTTTACGATCTGAGTTCAAATCCCGCCAAGGTTGACTTTGCCTTTCATCCTTACGGGGTCGATAAAATAAAGTACCAGTAATGCACTGGGTATTTGCTGGCCTTGTGCCTAATGTAGAAACAATTATTATATTTACTATTACCATAATACACAGCGAGTAAGTGGAACTAACTCAACTAGTGGGTTTCCACTTATGTGTGGGTGAGTAACTCTAAATGTATTTTTGATTTTTTTAAATATCTTATGTTGATTATAGTTTTATACTTATTTTATACTTATTTCATGTTTTATCAAATCTATCTGTCTATTATATAACATCCTTACTCCTACTCTCATTATACATAACTTTATCCAGTCCCACATGTATTGTAACCCCTATGTCTACGATGTTTACTGTATTTATGTGCGATCCCTTGTGGTGTATAAAGAAATCATTATTATTATCAATATTGATAAGTTTCAGAAAGCTGGTACAATGCACTAAAAATATATAAAGGGCAAAGGATAACAAATAAAACAAAACAATGTTTTACCCAGTATATTTCAACATATTTCAGGGCTAATACCCTCTTTTCAAATGTAAAACAAAAGGCATTCAAAATAGAAATGAATGATTGATTCCTTAACTGATCTATGTGTCTAAAATACACATGCATGGTAGCCAATCCACTTCATACATTACTTTGTTTTGTTTTATTTGTCATCCTTTGCCCTTTTTATATTTCTACCACATTGTACTGTCATTTATTATATATCTCACAATGCTTCGTATTAACTATACTACTTTATTCTCATCATTATTATTATTATTTTCAATGCTATTATATCAGTGTGAAATAGATCTTTGTATTCACTTTATGTGCCATGGGAAACAAAAGATAGAGAGAAATAAAAGCACTTAATTGCAGAGTGTTGACTGCAAAAGGTTCAAAAGCAAGTTTGTGAGAATAGCACTTACATCAATCCAAGAAAATGTGTCATACAGGAAGTGGAACTTTTTACAAAAATAAACAATACAAAATTATTCATGCAACTAAAATTGAAGCAGGCATAAAAAACAAAATGATAACCAGAATTTCTTTATATATGTATGTGTATATATATAGATACATACATACATACATACATACAAACATACATACATACTAACATACATACATATATATATATAAATACATAATGTATGTGTGAAATAGGCATTACTGTATCCCAAACTTATACAGGGTTATATAGGTTTCAAAACAGGAAAATACAAATAAAAAGAAATCAATGTATCTAGGATTGAATCATCCAATGTGTCCTTTCTTTAGTAATGTGGGATTTGATGGCAGTTTGGCAGCTAATTCTAACAGGCCAAGCAATCATCTAAAAGCTTCATTTTCCTCTATTATTTTATTAAGCACTATTAATTGTATTATTTGTACTCACTCTGGTATAAAGCCAAATTACCCTATCTCAAGATTTTTGATATCAAGTTTATATGGTTTAGTGGAGGCATGTGGCCTTGTGGTAAAGGTGTTGGGCTTACAGTCATAATTTCGTGGATTCAATTCCTGGACTGGGATGTGCGTTGTGCTTTTGAGCAAAACACTTCATTTCACATTGCTCCAGTATACTCAGCTGAAAATGAGGGCCAGCAGTAGATGGGTGTTAACCTGTGATGAACTGCCGTCATGTCCAGTGGGAGGTCTTGTATCCTCAGTTGCTTTACACCATGGCAACTGGGATAAGCACCAGCCTGATGGGCCTTCAGGCTCAAGACAGATGTTCGACTTTTTAGAAGTTTATATGGTTTAGAGTGCCCTCTTCCTAATAGATAACTTTGGAGATGGCTTTCATATTTTAACAATAAAAAATTAACTTAACTATCTTGATACCATAGGTATTTTCACATCCATATTTGTATTATAAGCCTCTATACTGAAGATTTTTTTTCACTACGAGCATATGTCAGTAATGTAATATTCACTTGTTAAATTAAATAATCCCTTTTAAACAATCAAGTATATAAACACAAACTACTAGTGTACTTTCTGCCAGGAGTTGCAACTGATAGTATCAGTAATGGAAAGACCAATGGAAACATTGTTTCCTTAGCCCACCTCACTCCGTACCTGAATGAGGTCTCAGATCCTGTCATTCAATTGAACCAGTGAGCTATGAGTATACATTAGTTGTTAGGTGTGTAATGGCTTCTGCCTTTGGTACCTTTGTTTTCACAGGTGTGTTGTTATCTTTATATTTTTTATTTTCCAGTCTTTCTTGTGTAGGCTCCCACTAAACAATTTCATCTTTAGCTGTCCAACAATGCCCTGTTCTTTTGTGGGAGCTTACACAAGGAAGAGCTATCAGAAGACAACAAGCCAAGACCTATATCAAGCAGATTTGTGATAACATAAACTCCAATCCCTCTGACCAGCTAAACATAAACAATAGAACTGGATGGCAACAGAGAATCGAAGGAATCTGTGCAAAAAGTGCGACTTATACTCCAGTAAAATGCTACCTCCCCAAAATGTTTATTATATTAAATTTCCCATATTATACGAGTAAATAAAAAAGATCCCCAACATATGGAAGGTATTAACAATCTTCAATATCTCTAACATAGAGTATGACTGAGAGCTATAGCTATATATATATATTTATTCCATTCTCAAAGTAATATTGATACTATTACAAGACAGATTTATTGGTGGTTCATTGTATATGTAAAAGAGAGGGAGAGTTCAGGAGAGCATGACAATAACAATAAATAGACAAATAACTATAACATAACAATATACAATAATAACTAAATTAAACATAAAAGTAATTGTAGTCTCATCTCACATTGCAAACAAAACCCAGGAAAAAATATATACACATACAAAATCCAGGAAAAAATATAAACTCATACAAATCACAACCATTTACCACTTCGACTTAGCAATACAATTAAAGAGAAATAAAAGAGAAGAGGTAATTACCTTTTCCCATGATCAGTAAATCCAGATCTTCCAGAGTCAAGTGATCTTATTTTCCTCTGGCTATCTTTGTTATATGTATACTCTCCACTATGATAAGAATCCCTTTCACCATATAAGCTGGCATGGTTTTCAGGTACAATGTCTGGTCTACCTCCTAGAGCTAGTGAAGAAAAAATAAATTTACATTCAAGTTGATAATGAAAAAAAAAAATTCTGTTTTGACTGTATTTCTAATGAAATGCACGTTATTTTAATTATTTAATGAAGAATTTCAAGAGATTTCCTAGAATTATCAATCATTTCATTACTGAGGTAACTTAACATATAATTCTGAAATAAAATCATGTTGGAAGATTTTAATTTAAATAGAAACCCTTTAAAATCTGTGGGTTATTTTTTTTTCATTTTTGGGCAGGTTAGTATGAAATGGGTTAAAGGAATACATTTTAAAACTACACCCAAATAGGGAACCCCTTGGTGATCTCTCAAGTTGCTTTGGATAGCAGCCAAATCTCCATCAAAATCACAGCCTACTGTCTTAAGTAAGGAAACAAGATATTAAATATTGTACTTCTATATACCACTAAAAGAGATAGGATAGTAACAGCTAGAAGATTTTTGATCATAGTTCTACTCAATCTGAGTTGAGCAAGGCTAAGCAACAACATTAGTATTGAGTAAACAACTGAGTAATAAGAGCTTGAGTTAAAATCTAATTTTTCCAACATTGGCTCAACAGAAACCCAGTTTATTTTGTTTTTAATCGATCGGCAAGATCCCAGACCTCATTCACTCACCATAAGCAGCAAGCGAGACAGTATTGGGAGAGTGAGAGTATGATGGGAGAGACACTGTGAGACATGAGGGAGTAATGGTAACTACATTTTTGTTGCTGAGGGGGGGGGGGGGGCACGTGGTGGGTGATGGGTTTTACTGGGAAGTGGTCTTGAGGAGAAGAATTGATGGCTGGCAGTAAGATATAAATTTACAAATTCAGAATCAATAACCCATCTACATGAAACCAACACCACTGGCTATATGTTGTATGGAATATGAAGTAGATAGCCGTTATAAACTTGGCATGAAAATGGAGGTTAATAATTGAAGACATCATCATCACAATAGAAACAACAATAGTTCTAGGAGTAATAGACAGAAAGACAAACTCTTACCAGACTTTTTACCACTTTCATCTGAAAAGCTAATAGTACGTTGGTTTCTGTCAGATTGCTTGCTGGTCTGTCCAGCATCAGCAGCAAGTTCACTGGTTGTAGGAAAACGTGGTCGGCCAGCTATGGAAGTCTTCTTTTTAGAAGGGGAATGCTTCAAGGCTGCAACACAAGATAATGAGAACTAGATTGAAACAATACCCCAAAAACAATTTGGACTTTATATAAATAGAGCTTTAAAGATGGAAAATAGTCAAAGCTTCTTCATCATCATTGGTGATATAAAATGAAGACCTGAGTACATTCTTTCATTGTTTAAAGCAGGCTTGTATAAAATGAAGTCATAGGGAACATGTGTAGCTTAAATAAATTTAGAAATAATATTTATTTATTTATAAGAAAACACAATGAATCAACTATCCCTTATTTTTTATTTATAACTAATTATAAATAGAAATTTCTAAACAGACATTTAATTTGTTGAAATGCCTGATAAATAATTAATTGAAATAGAATGTATTTCAATAGACATATGGTCACTTGAAGGTGTGTGGCTTGGTCCAAGTTGATGAGTTCTGCCCTACTTAATAAGCAAATGAGGTCTGGGATCTTGTCGATCATTTAAAAAAAAAAGAAGAATATGGTCACAAAACAGTTAATACATATACTATAATTTTCAGAGATATTGACTTCACATTCAGAAATGAAATATTTTTTAATGTTTACATCTACACTATACACTACTCACTTTTGAGATCAAATGCCTAATGTCTAAAGCAGAAATAATGGAGAGAGAGAGTCTAATGACGTAATTAAAGACAGGCTAAAAACTAATATTACGATTAGTCAAGCCCTAACTCCAATAGTTTGGCCACATAGTATGGTTCCTAACATAGATACAAAGCCAGAATCTTATAAGGGGAAGGGCATAGGTGATTATATTTACACCAGGATAATGACTAGTATTTATTTTAACAGTCAAAGAAGCAAGAAAAGCAAAGCTGACTCCTGGGAATTGAACCCAGGGGCATAACATTATATCAAAATCCACTGCCCCATAAAAATGTAGATCAATACAGTGAAAAATATTAATAAAAAGTTTCCATCAAATACTAAAGATAATAAGCTGAAAATTAAAGGCTTATGGATTCATATACAATGTTTATGCATAATGGTTTCTGATTTAGGCACATGGCCAACAATTTGGGGGATGTGAAAGTCAATTAAATTAACTCCAGTGCATTATTGGTACTTTATTTTATCAACCCCAGAAGAACGAAAGGCAACGGGATTTGAACTCAGACTGTAAAGAGACCTAACTTTATGCCACATGGTAGCTGTGGTATGATCACAGCTTAAAATACCTAACATTCTACATGTATGTTTATTATACATATATGGGTTCATATATGCCTTTATTCTGATTCAGGTTATCTTCATATTATCATAAACTAAGCTAAAAGTTTTACAATTAAATAAAGGCAAGAATGTGAATATGAAAGAGGATAAAATAAGAGTCACATTAGAAAGATTCTAAATAGCAGTGTGAGTGGCAGATAGGTTTGGGTGCTTAAATTTTATCCCTCTTTTACATTAACACACTTTATTTTGTTTAAATATAAACAATAAAAAGTGCCCATTCCACACTCTAAAGAGGTCATGTAGGTGTCATGACAAAAAGCCCCCAGCCCAGTGTAAAGTGGTCATGTAGGAGTTACAACAAAATATGGTTGGTATTAGAAACCAAACCAGACAGTTCAGTATGAGCAAGACACAGTCATCTCATCTGACTTGCCTCACAATGGGACAACTCGTCTGACCCATACTAGCATGGAAAAATGGACGTTAAACAATGATGATGTTCACCATTCATTTCAGTAAAGTTAATTTTATTTGATATTAGTTGTTTTCAGATTAACATGTTAATATTACTAGTTAGTGTAACTGTTATTGTGACAGATAGGGTAAGCTTTTAAGCTACTGAATTGTGCATGTGAGAGAGAGATAATGGAAGAAAATTAGCTATGACTATCTCAAGTCTTACTTACCCAAATCTTCAATGAAATTCATCCCTCTAATTGAAGTGTTAGTGTTTTTAACTTTCACTAATATTACTTTGTTTTAGAGGGAAAGCATTAGATAGTAGCGAGAATAAGTGTTTAAACTTTACCATTGGAAATATAATTTTAATTAGTTTTTCAGTGAAGTACTGGGGTCAATATAATTCGGGCCTTGTGTCTACATTAGAAACAAACTATTTTATTGGGTGAGCTCTGATAAAACTTTTTAGATGCTATACTGTACTTTAGGACACTTTACCTTTCACCCCTTTAAGGATCAATAAAATATAATGCTAGTTCATGACAGTGGATTAGCGGAATTGATGAGGAGATGCTTTGTGTTATCTTTTCCAACATTTTAAATCCTGAGTTCAAATTATACTTAGAGTTTAAAATCCCACTGATGGCCAGGGATAATCACCTAATCCCTTGACCATGGAATCACAACTGATTATGAAAACTGCAATGGATGGCAGAAGGATTGTCGCTGTCTGCTACTGAAGTTGAATGATGATAACTGTACCATATTATTGAGAGAGAACTATATCTAAAAATGCTTTGAGATTTCAATGTTGGTAGCAAACTTGGGATTGATACTTATTAAATCTTTTACTCAACAAGATAGAGGCCATTTCAGTAACATCTTACACCCAGTAAATATTGGGCAAAATGAAACTGAACCAGTTTAAATTAGAAAATATATTGCTACAATGAAGATAACTATAATAATAGTTGATAGCAAGAGTTAATAGTTCAATAAGTAAAATACCCTTGGAGATGCCTATGAGAAATCAAAACATGGATCTCTCATATATCAGGCAAGAGATACATAGTTTAATCCCCATAGATGATTCTGTTCAATTTTTTCCATTTCCAAACTTGATCAACTATTAGCTATAGTTACCAATTATTATTAGTTACCTGCATTTTTGGTGAATAGATTTTCAAATTTCAAATTTCTCCATGACTTGTAAGTTAACTAATTTTGTTTGAACCAGTTTAATTCGCTCTAAACTCCCATAATCCTACCATGTGCACCATCAATTTTTTGGCACCTTGGTTCCAAGCTCAGACTGGATTATCCGTTTTGCCAGACTATTTAATGCACATTACAAAGACTGGAACACTTACCCTATCTAAAGTCTGCCTTGAGCCTTGAGGCTCATCAGGCTGGTACTTATCTGTTTCCTTGGTGTTAAATGACTCCCCTCTGGACAGGATGCCAGTCCATCACAGCGTCAAACCCCAGCTATAGCTGGTACTCACTTTCATCTAAGTATACTGGAGCAACATGAAATGAAGTGTTTTGCTCAAGAACAGAATACATAACCCAGTCAAACACACTTACCACTAGACAACATACCTCCACACTATCCTTCAACAATAAAATTAAATATTTCAAATTAAATCTAATGACGTGATAACTTGCTCACATGAATCAACTAGTCTGGTGAGTTGCAGGAAATTTGTGTCTACCCATAATTATATCTAGCTTCCAGAAAATTGGTAAGTGCACCATTACTTAATTGACACTTCTCCAACATTATGTTACACACTATATTCATTCTACTTTATTATTCAAGTGGTAAGTTTAAAAGAAAATATTCTTTATTACATAACAATATAAGAAAAAAAACAAGCTTTGTAAAGTTATCAAGGGTGAAACAAGTATTTCTTTTAAAGCATGCAGAGAATCTGCTGATACTTTAAATGGAAGTGTATGCCAACTAATAAGAGAACAGTTATAATTACAATTCTCAAATATGTTATAAATCGTAGTAATGAATCAGTTACTACTACTTTGATTAAGTTAGTTTAAAACTAGTATAGTTAAAGTTAGTGTTAACATGTGCATAAATATATTAAATATTTCACTTAATCTTACTCCTTTTGAAGATTATTTGAGGATATTCAAAACCTGGCTAATACATATAAAAATTAAATAAAACAAAACATGCATTTTTAATTTAAAAATTACAATAGCTGTGACCAATACATTTAATCATTTTATGCAGAGAAATAATTGTAAATAAACAGACTGATTATAATTCTAACGAGAGAGAGAGAGAGGCGCGGGCGCGGAATGCTGCTTAATCACAGACACACAGTGTTATTAAAAATGTAATCCCAAAATGAAACAATATATCTTTTTAAAACAATTACTTCACTAAACAAAACAAAAATAAATATATAAATCAACAAATAAAGTTTACAAAGTACCAATATTTATTCTCAAACACTGCTTCTTTGACTGCCTAAAGATTCAAAGAAGCATCAGTTTCTTTAGATCTCATAAAAGACAATTTTTAATAAAGACTTGGTGATATTAAAGATGAAAAGTAGAGTAAACAAAAGATTTAAATACCTCCCCAAAAATAATAATAATAATTCAAGGCTATGAGAACTTAAAGGTTGATAATGTGAATTGTTGCAAAGATGTTATTGTTTAGAAGATCAAACTTGAGAATTCCATGTTAAAAAAACATTTTAAGACATTTTTCCTCCAAGGTAAACTAAGAGAAAAAATATGAGCTTAGCAATATAATCTCTTTTAATGTTTTCCAATATTAAAGATGAAATGGCAAATAAACAAAAGATTTAAATACCTCCCCAAAATAATAATAATAATAATTCATGGCTATGAGAACTTTGAGGTTGACAATGAGAATTGTTGCAAAGATGTTATTGTTGTGAAGATCAGGTTTGGTAAAATCACTATAGTAAAATATATTTTATGACATTTTTTGACAGGAAAAATATGAGTTTGGCAATAAAATCTCTTTGAAAAGAAAATAGCTGTCAAGGTTTGAAATAATCAAAGCACACCTACAGCTTTTTATAATAATTATTGCTTCATAGGACACTTCCTATAAATGATGTAATGAAGGTTATAACCTAAAAGTGGAAAACTTACTTCAATAGACCAAAACTATCTAGAAGTGTAGGTTTTAATTATCGTCTTGCCATTTTGTTTTGCCATTGTCATGGCTGACATGTGTGTAGGTTTAATTGACCTCCTATGAGGTTGCATTTCATATGAGTTTCCTTGGTAGTTTTAATTATAGAGGGCTTCTCAGTCTTATATTGTCACCGTTTTTTCCAGAGAAAGGTGGCAGGATTTGAACTCAGAACACACAGGGCCAAAACAGATACTGAAAATCATTTTGTGTAATGCTCTAACAATTCAACACAAAAAGGCAAGGTTGATTTTAGTGGGATTTGAAATCAGAGAGCCAAAACAAATACCACAAAGTCATAAATTTGGGGGGAGAGAGAGACAGTGCAGTCAAAACATCTGCAGTAGTTGACTGATACTTTATTTAATCAACCCTGGGAGACAGTGGTAAGGATGTTGGACTTATGGTCATAATGTCATGGGTTTGATTCTTGGACTTGGTTGGGTGTTGTGCTCTTGAGCTAAACACTTAATTTCATGTTGCTCCGGTATACTCAGCTGAAAATGAGTACCAGCTGGGGGTTTAACCCTGTGATGGACTGGTGTCTTATCCATGTATTCACAGTCACTTAATGCCACGGAAACTGGGATAAGCGCTGGCCTGAAGCATCTTCTCAAAACACAACACACTGTTTGGTCCTGAAATCAAACCCACTATCTTATGATTGTGCCTCCAACACCCTAACCACTAGGCCATACACCTTCACAGTTGCAAAAGAACTCTCATTTTAATAACCATAATGAAACTAGAAATGGTATGTATAATGATCATAACATATATAACAAAAACGTTTTGAATCAATTTAAGATGATGAAATCTTTAAAATTTCCAATTTTGATATATTTTACTATAAATGTTGCTTCTGTTGTTCATGTTGAACATCATCTTTGCTTATGACTCACTGCTTAATTTTGCCAGTTCTCATTCTCTGTGATCACCTTTTCTACTTTTTTTACTCCAGCTTTAACCCTTTTGGTACCAAATACCTGAAACTGCCATGCTTTTATGAAACACACCTACTCATTTTAAAATGTTTTTATTTATATTAAATACTTCCTTCTTAATTTTATTTCAGAAAGTTAAGTAATGTTTAAATAGCTTGTTAAATTCCTCCAAATATTTGATTATTTTCAAAATTAATTGAAACACAACCCATGCTAGCGTGGAAAGTGGACGTTAAACGAAGATGATGATGAGATGATGATGATGACACAGGCAGTGTATTTCATTTGAAATAGAGTAATTAGAAGGTTAAACGTAGATTCATTTCTTTGTAATCTGTAGCCAGCATAACTTAAGTTGAATTTTGCTGTTATAACAATATTATAACAATTATAATTTTAAACAAATTAAGGGAATATTGTTCATGTATAGCAAAGAGAACAAATCAAAGTGCATTTCACTATTTTAAAAGAACTTTTCACTCTGCTTATAAATGTTTAAAAGTTATTAACTGTTAGACATTTTACTAGTTATTTATTTTGATATTTCTAATAAATGGTTCAAAAATATTTTATAATTTTTTTTCATTTCTCTTCATATTTCACTAGTTCGTAAATTTCAGTTATTTTGACATATTTTAAAAACTTGACAAAGGACACAATTTTATCCTACATGTGTGTGTGTGTGTGTGTGTGTGTGTGTGTATATATATATATATATATTAGTAAGTTATTTGTCTCTAATATAATCAGACATCCCAATGAAAAGATAAACATCAGCTCAGAGAAGCATTTAAATATATTTAATTTAAGCCAACATCTTGATTGGGGGGGGTGTAAGTTAGACAAACTAAAATACGTCTGTTTCAATCATATAATATCCCCATTATATGAGTGAAACTGACTGAACTGTATTTAGGAACATTATACGAGTGAAACTGACTTATTTTAATTTGTCAAATTATATCCACCCAATCGAGATTTTGGGCTTAAGTTATGTATATACCGTATTTCCCGGCGTCGAAGATGCTACTTTTTTCCTAAAATAAGCCTTAAAAATCTACCATTCATTCTGAGGCTGAAGGTTTTTTTTTTTTTTCAAATTTTTGGTTGTCAAAATTAGAGTGTGCCCTCGAGGTGCCGAGAAATATGGTGTGTATGTAAATATATATATATATATAAAGAGAGAGAGAGAGAGAGAGAGAGAGAGAGAGAGGTGTCTTTCTCGTAGTAATAAGGATGATGATAATGATTTCTTACATAAGTACAAAACCATAAATTGGAGGGATCCCATAGTCAAGAATATCGATTCCAATACTTAATAATTATGTCTAACTTCGGCAAAAGGCCAACAATTAGTGGGGAATGAGAAAGTTAATTAAATCAACCCCAGTATGTATTTTATCACCTCCCAGAAGGATGAACAGCAATCTTAACATTAATGGAATTTAAACTCAGGACATATAACGACGACAACAACAATAATAATAAATCAATGTGAATTTTATGCAAAGGTAATATTTTGTCGTTTTTTTTTATTTTTTATTGAATAGAAAAAATACTGAAAGATCAGGCATTACTTTTTAGTCAAACAGCGAGTGTCTGTACAGGTGTGCATACATGTGTACACAAAAAATATGTGTATAAATGTGTATGTAGAAGAATATGTGGACACATATATACTTGTGCCAATCAGAGTGAGAGGGGGAGAGAGAGAGAGAGATTTGAACAATATCATACAACATGAATAATATATATAATGAGGTGGATAAAAGTGAAAGCTGACGGTATTTATTAAAGATAGAAATAATACAATTTGTACTGGTATCACAAAATAAAGAAACAGGAGGAAACCAATAGGAACTCAACAGAAATTAAATTAAAATGATGATGATGATGATGATGATGATGATGATGAGGGGGGTGTACAGTTCAGGCTTATGTAGGTTAAACTGACCTACGTTGTTACATCTCATAGAAGGTTTCTCAGGTGTTTTTTTAATGATGGGGCCCCAATCTTATCATGAAAAGCAACATGAAATGAAGCATCTTGTTCTCAAGAACACAAAGCACTGCCTAGTCTAGGAATCAAACTCACAACCTTATGATCATAAGTCTAACACCCTAGCCACAAAGCCACACAC
The DNA here is from genome assembly GCA_964016885.1 of Eledone cirrhosa. NCBI lineage: Eukaryota > Metazoa > Mollusca > Cephalopoda > Octopoda > Eledonidae > Eledone > Eledone cirrhosa. The sequence goes on from OZ024741.1 coordinate 390,515,623, forward strand.
CTTTACAATAACAGACAAAATTTATAAATATCACAGAAAATCAAGTGTTTTGGAAATGGTCTGAAATGGTACTATGTAAAATATTAACATTTAAAAAAAAAAAAGACCAATGGCCTCTTAGTAGTTGTTTGATCCACTAGAAAAAGCAACCAAAGCCACCTCAAATCACAGTACTGTCTAGAAAAGGACAGATTGCATAATGGGGTCTTAGAAACACTGATAAGAAAAAGACAATAGATGAAACACTGACAGCTGGAATGTCTTTCATAACAAGTCTCTTGGATAGGCACCAACTCAATAACATCAACAACAATAAATATTAAATAGGATAATTTTACTTAAACTGAAACTCTAACTGTTACATTGGGGGATAGTCATGTTGCCAATTTTGCTAATAAAAACACAAGCACTATTTAGCTTTCACTTCAGCTTTATTATAATTAGTTACTGGTTAGTTCATCAAAGCTCTTTCATAACATGTTGTGTGACCTCCTCAATGACTGTTGTTCTTCTCTTCTTTCTGGTTTTATTTTGTTTACTCCTTGTCTTTCTGAGGTACATTTTTTAACATTAAGGACGTCACAGAAGGTGTGATGAAAGAACTTTGACAAACTAACCAATAACTAATAATAATAGGGCTGAAATGAAAATCAAATAGTGCATGTGTTTCTATTGGAAAAAATTGGCAACATGACCATCTCCAAATATAACAATATCTGTTTCAACTCATGATTTCACGTAAAGAATCTTGCAAAACAAATACATAAATAAAACTATAATATTGTATCATAAATGATTCCAATTGTTATGTATTGTTATGATAAAATCCCAACTGGGCAGCTAAAGGGCATAATGTGGATTCACATCACACAATACTTACTATATTGTATTTTTTAGCAGAAAGGACTTTATTTTACAGCTAACAGGAATGTGGATATCAGCTCTATAATGAGAAAGTGTTCAGCAACAGCCAGGAAATCCAAATAGAGATTTTTTTTTTCTAATATTCAAAAATTCTTACAGAGAAAATTTCCAGACCTAACCAATACATAACAGCAAGATGTGAGTAGAATGGGAATAGATTGTGTGAAAAACAGAAATGAGAGCTTAATTATTAATGATTAAATAAAGCAGCTATTAAACTCATATAAAAACTAAAATGGTCAACCATTTAAGAGGCAAAACTTAAGCCTATATTCTGGAATATACATATTCTTTTCATGAAACATTGTTAATATTCCAAATAATTATCTTAAAAACCAACTATCGAGCACAAAGGAATATTTCCTACTTCATAGATAAATAGACATTCTTACTGAACCATAAATGAGAAACTGGCTGTTACGAAACATGCTGAAGAAACCAAATTTTGACTGAAAACTCTTAATTATCAAAAAGGTGAAACATTAGGTGTGTGCATGTGTGCATGTGTGTATGTATGTATGTATGTATGTATGTATGTATGTATGTATGTATGTATGTATGTATGTGTGTATGTGTGTATGTGTGTATATGTATATATATATACACATACACAGTGCCCAGCCCACACTGTAAAATAGTGATGTAGGCATCACAACAAAAAGAACCCAGTACTCACTGTAAATGAGGTTGGCATTAGGAAGGGCATCCAACTGTAGAAACCAAGCCAAAATCAGTTCTTTATGAGCAAGACATGGTCACCTGACCTAGCATTGCCCACAACAGGACAACTTGTCTAACCCATGCTAGCGTGGAAAAATGGACGTTAAACGGTGATGATGATGATGATTTTATTTATATATATATATATATATATATATATATAAATTTGAAAGAATGAACCACATGTATAATGCACTGAAATCACAAGGACCTCCTGAGGTCAACTGATGAGAAGGGACTGTCCTGTATTTTGTCCGTTTTTCCATTGTCTTCGCCCAACATTTTTTAAATATTATATGTTTGGATTTTTGAAATAAGACTCCAGAAAGATCTGATAATACCCCAGAAGTACCATAATTAATCAAATCAATTAAGTTAACCAAACTAGGAGGAGAATTGAAGACATACTCACTGGCTGTAGTTGATGCCGAACTGTAATCCAGGTGCCTGGTCAGAGAACTGTGTATAACCAGTTTCCAGTATCTAATATGATGATGATCATCATGACTTAAACATGCAAATATGTCTTTCTTTTTTAAAGAAATATTATTCTTTAATCAAGAAGCATGTAACAAATAACCAAACCAAGCTTTGATGAGATGCAGCAATTTCCAGCTAAAAAACATTTTCAGTCAGGCAAGCACCTAATGAGGAGTAACATGGAATACCTGAAGCTGTAGGGTGATGGGAAGAAATATACTGGATATATTTCAAATGAAAGGGCATGCTTTGTTAGTAAGAGAAATAGAAAGATATTTGGGTCTCTCATGCAAAAGATAGGTTATCAGGATATTTTGCTATCCATCACCAAGAACTCATTCAAAGCGACAAGAGAAGATGACATTTTGATATAGGAGCATAAAGAATGAATTAAACAGACAACAAAGACAAGGCAGAAGTGATGTGCTTAAAGTAGAGAGCTTCGTAGGTAGGTGTAGCTACCAATAAACATATAGTCTTAAAGAAGAAAAAATATTAATATTTCAGAATGATTGATTAAACCAAAAGAAAGCTTGTTGAAAACCTAATCATTTTCCATAATAGAATTAAATCACACGATGATGATGATGATGATGATGATGATGATGATGCTTGTGGGTCTGAACAAGAGAATTCATATGTAAAAATTATTTAAACACCTATTGTCTTGTAAAATACCATGTTTGTGTAACACTATGAAATCTATTGGTAGCAAGACAAACCCCAACCTATAAAGATCTGTCTGCATACATGAGCAAAGGGTGGTGAGAGAATGATAGGAAGAGAGAAAGATGGTCGAGTAGACTGGAGGAGTGGAATGCAATGGTGGAGGGAATAGCTGAAATATTGGAGGGGATAACAGAGAATGTGCAATAAGGTAAGGAATACAATGGTAGACAAGAGGTAAAAAGTAAGAAGTGAAGTGCTAAATAAGAATAGAGAAAGAAAGAGTGCAGTAGTTGACAAGGAGAGGTGGGGGGAGAGTGCTGTGATAGACAGAAGTAAAGAAAACAGAAGATGTAAAAGAAAAATAATATAGTCTAAAATAATATATAATACATATTAAATAGTAAATACTTTAGGCTAATTACTGTGAATATTTAGTAATGGGTGTGTCTAGCTTTAAAACTTTATTTCCTTTACAATATTTCCTAAAATAGGAAGCAATGAGGCAGCCTCTATGCAGTTACTTGACTTGCTAGAGATATCAGCCAAATCTCTCCCAAATTACACCCCGTCATCTTAAAAAGGGAAAAACATATTGAAAAAGGTAGTTTTAGACATATAAATAGACAAGATGATCAAGGCTTCAACACCTTTGATCATGTGCCTGCTCAATCCTGGCTGACTTTAGAGGAAACAACGTAGGAAGCAACTCAGTTAATCTTATTGATACCATCCTCTTATCTAAACAGATTATTTACCATAAAATGGCTTACTGCATCAATTATACATTATATATTATATATTAGCAATGTCAGTCTATGTGAAACTGTTCCACATGATCATTTTGCCATACAGTTGCTGTTTTGATAGCATGGCAATAAAACAATAAATGAAATATAAAATAAACCCAATGAAATACTGTGTTCTGAGGGTACCATTGCTTTAGCACTGTGGTTTACTTGGGTACCAATGCAGGCTTCTGTTTTCATGGAATGTATCTCTGGAAATCAATTTTGCCAGCTTCTTTTATTCTCCAAGCTATAAAATACCTGTCAATTATAAGTGCTCCCCTAACAGCTGGGTGCACAACTAAGTGAACTCAACATTTGAGAGAGAAAGATATAGTCCAAAAATTTGGGCCATGGAGGCAGTGCAGTGGCACAATATGTAAAAATGATGACCCCTTTTTGGTCTGGTTGACCAGCACCTTAGTAATCCAAACCACTGGGATTCTTTAATATATACATATGTGTGTATGTATGGTCCTGAGAGAGTTGTAGTGGTGTCACATTAACATACAGCATTTCTAGGGAATTTCTTTTTAAAATCTGGTGAAGCAATAAAAGACTACTTCAAATAAGCCTTAAGGATATGAACATGAGCATCATTATTGATTATGGTGTCCCTATTCTATTGATGTTGTCATTAGATCAGTGAAATTAAAGAGGTAGACACTATTCAGAAATGTCTAGTTTGGTCAGTTAATACCAATCATGACAATAAATGAAAAACAGCCAGAGCAGTGCTAAACTAAAAAAAAAACAAAAAAAAAACAAAAAAAATTATTCCAAACTAAAAAAAAAAATATTAGTAAATTCAATAAACAAAAACACAATACACAAATTATTCCAAATATTGCCATTTATTCACCATATGTGCAAGATGGGACAGTTTGATGAGGGTGGAAGGGAATGTCATAATAGGAACTATTACAGACAAATGTTTGGCACTAGTAACAAAACATGACCAAATAAATAGACTGGCACAAAGGGTAAAAACATTGGTGTTTTTACAAAAAAGTTTGTTTTTTTTCTTATTCTTATTATATATATTTAAAAAAATGGAAGACATTCAAACAAAACAAAAAAAAACATAAAAACAAAAAATATATAGATAAATTTGGCTTCCAGGTTAATTTTTTTAAAATTACTTTTTCATAATTTTAATTTATATATGATACGATATGGGGGAAGAAAGTTTATTAACCTCCTCAAGAGTGATATGAGAACATTTGGGTGTGGTGATTATCATCTGCTAAATGCTGTAAACCTATATAGAGGAAGAAGTGGAATAAACCATTGTTCGAGCCAAAGAAAAAAATCAATTAAGAGTGGCTGAATACAGGAGAATAATTGGTATGTATAGCTATATGTAATTTGAACCTTAAAATAGAACCCTCAACTCATTTAACTCTATATATTGATATATGATATAATGGATAAATAATTGTTTCTACTTTAGGCACAAGGCCAGCAATTACCCAGTGCATTACTGGTACTTTATTTTATCGACCCCGTAAGGATGAAAGGCAAAGTCAACCTCGGCGGGATTTGAACTCAGATCGTAAAGGGACGTCACTATGCGTCAAAGCATGGCGTCCGTCTCTCTACCGATACTGCCAATCCACCCCTGTGGATAAATAATGCCTTCACATCATATACGATTCCAAATAACATTGAACTATATATATATATATATATTGGAAGTAAGAATAATAAATGAAAAATAAAGATCTTTTAGTGTAGCCAAAGGGCAGCCTTTTTCAAGCAGTGGGCCGCATGAGATTTGACTTATCATAAGATGGGCCACACTATTAAAAGAAGGTAAATTTTTGTTAATCGTGAGATTCAGAAAGCCACATGTAGCCTGCAGGTCGCAGTTTGCCCATGATTTATATTCATAAATAGAAATAACAATATATTTAACCCAGTGTGTGAGATCTACATATAGACACATGAAAATGGAATGCATCCAAATGAAGCTTCTCAAACAACTGAAATATAACATAACAGAGACTCCTGAAAAAGGCAATAATATAGTCTTATGTATACGCTTTATTTATTCTGTATACATGTTGACTTTATTTCATTAACCCTTTTCATATCAAACTGATAGAAACCACCCATGGTTTTGTGATACAAAGCTGTTTATTTGGAAGTGTTTAAATTTATTTAAAAACCTTCCAACATAACTTTATGTAAGAACCTATTTGACAAGTAATGCTCCAGGTACTAACTTAATGCAAAAGTTAGTTACATTACTAAATCCCTCATAATACTTGGTTATTTCAAATCTATCTGAAAATTATAGGCAGTGTATTTCGTATGAAATATGGTAATGACAGGGTTAAGAACAATACCTCTATCTTCCCATACCAGAGGATTGAAGAGTATAGCTGGGTAAGTTGTCTGGGTGTCTCTGATTGAGATGCAAAATGTTAATGGTTTAAAGCCCATCACCAACACTGCACCATATTTTAAATAGTTACTGGGTATAAGTCCACCTAAACACTGTAAGAAATAGGAGTCCTGTGTCCCAAACATGTTTCTGTTAGCTTATAATACAACACCTTTATGATACAAGCTCAGGTGATGATGTGCTCTGTCAAGTTGACATGCTTTAAATATCTTTCCTACATGAAGACAAAGTTTTAAGTGATATCCCAACAGCTCAGTAGGGTATGGAACACCCACTGTAATCAATTGAATCAACTCCAGTATATTACTGGCATATATTTTATCTATGGTTAGGTCAGGCATCTACCTGCTTCTGGTACGACCTGCATCATGATCGAGTAGTTGGCAACTAAACCAGCTCCCCCACCAGACCCTGGTCTGTTAGGGAAGGTAAGTGTAATCCCAGCAGCACAAAAAGCAAGAGCTGTTAAAAAGGTGGATGAACTCCTCAGAGTCAATGGCCATGCATCACAACTATGGGTTAAATAACCTCACCACTCTGCAATTGATCAAGCATGGTACGGCTACACCCCTGAAGACATGAACAAAACCAAACAGAAAGCTGTGATGGAGGTCACCAGGGAGGGATTCCACCAACAGGATTGAGAAGGAATTGGATTGGATTAGATTAAATATTTTATCTTTTCCAAGGGAATCAAAATTGACTTTGGCAGGACAGGAACTTGGAACAATAGGAAAAGAAACTAAATCCTGTAATGCTATTAGACTAGCATGGGCTGCTGTCTCCGACATTTCCATACTTTAATGTATAAACATTGTAATTTGTGAGATGGTGAACTTCAAATACTTAATGCACATTCAAACAGTTTGAAACCCTTCCTCTTTAATTTTTTAGTATCCAGAAGCTAGTTTTCTTATAAGATTAAAAGTAACAGAACAAAATTGTTAACATATTTTATGAGATTCAACAATAGATTAAGCAATTCCTCTTACATTTACAGTAATTATTAATGTTATCTGGTCAGAAAATTAAGAGAACTGAATATAGAAACATTTCCAAAGAGGAATTGCTAACAAGAAATAACAATGACACCTCCTTTTCTAAATAAGAGGAAGCTGTCTTGTTTACGGGCATAATACAATCCCTGTAGCAAGGTTTCATCTGATAATCTATGAGTAAAATCCTTTAACCAAAACAAAAAAACAAACATCTTAATGCAAACATATAAGGTGTTATCAGAAAATTTTGAGACTGTATCTGCAGTGATTGTATTGTTCAATAGAAATGAGTGTACAACTGATGATCATTGCTAGCCTGCCTATTCAGTTAGGCTTCATGTTATCTACTTGTCTTACATTTTAGGAATTCTTTTAAAATATTGTTAGAATGGCTCTGTTAATTTTAAGATGGTTGACAATTTTAAGCAACATCCTACATCAAACTTTGTATGGAACTTGATAAAGCTGCTAGCAAGACACCTGAAATGCCTCATTAGAGATTTAGCAAACATTCTTTAGGTTTTTGAGTGACATATGCAATTTAAGACCAATGGAGTGTTAGTCCAAGGTGTTGAGCATTCAAGAAAACCAATCATAAGCAAAAATGCAAGAAAATGTGAAAAGCATTTGTGAAGTCCTCCATCAAGGATGTTATTGAACAATTCATCAGTCCTGTAACATAACTGGTATCAGTTATAGAGTCTATCTAGAGATTGTCATAGAAAACCTGAAGATATACTGAATTGTTGTCAAGTTTGTTCCTTGGCTCTTCATGCTAGATCAAAAGCAGAAACATCTTGACATGCACCTTGAGTTACATGAAAAGGCACCCAACTCAAAGGGCTGCCACTTCACGACAATAGACAGAATTCAAATGGAATTGTTGTCGATATTGGACGGCTTTTCAGGAAGCGGCCTTCTGTGTTATAGCATTGATCGCAGCACATTAAAACTGTGGAGATTTGCTGTGATTGGTATGTATATTGCCAAAGGAAGTATTTCTGGGAGGGAAGCGGGTGCTCAAATCTAAATAATTTATAAAATACACGATTTATTGGAGTACGATTGGGAGAGGGAATGACTTTCTGATACCACCTCATATTTTTATTGATGTTCTTTCTTAATTTATTTTTAGAGTTGACTTAGTTTTATTAGAATATGAGAAGAAATTTGTATATATAAAAAAAGGGGGGTGAGGAATACTTTTGATATTACTCTGAACACATTGTATTCTCATTCATGGTAACATTTCTTTGATAATCCCAAACTAGGCAATTTTCTGTTATCAATCATTTATTAGTTTGCTTCGCTTCTCATAAATTAGACTAGCAATGAACTTAAAATATGATGTAAGGCAATTTCTTAGACTTAACTAAGACATGTATGGAAGTCTATGATAGTCTTTAAAATGAGAATTTATAACAGTGATGGTATTTGGAGCAATACATTATTGAACATAAGTTGGTTAAATACTTTAAAATATACCTAAATGATCAGTATTTCATAAATATATTTGGTTACAGTTTATTCATAATTTTTTTTTTTTTTTTGTCAGTCTTTTTTTTTTTTTGTCAGGGTCTTTTTTTTTTTGTAATGAGTTTTGTTACTTTACAGAAGTGGGGCCATAAATTAATATTAAATGTTTGAATAAGTCATGAACAGTATATAAAATGAGTGCAAAGTGAAGCTGAGAGACATGAGAATTAATAAGTAGAATAATGAGATTATAATAGATTAGCTTCATTTGATGATGATGCTAAAAAAGAGAACATAACAGAACTGATCTGGCCTTCTCTATGCATAAAACATCTTAATTATATCAACAGAGATTGTGTTATTCGATTAAAATATTCTAATAGATATTTTATTACAAAAAAATGTTTTTTTAAACTGCAGATGTATAACCATCATACTAATATATTTAGCTCCATTTCATATAATAAAAACAAATTACTTCTTATTTTTTTAAGCTTAAGACTTCATCAAATTGTCAAGTTAATGGAGAAGATTTAAAAAAAAAAAAAGATTTAAAGAATGATAAAACCTAGATTACTGGAAAGAAAATGCATACATACACATGCACACACATACACACGTGTGTGTGTGTGGGTGTGGGTGTGGGTGTGTGTGTGTGTGTGTGTGTAATGATGTATAACAATGTAAACCTGAATAATAAGTTTCTAAAAACAAAAAAGGAATGAGATTTAGATTTAATTTTTCATGTGTGTATTCGAAAGAAAATATAAATGTAGCCACATGAAGCTTTTTATTTAGAGTTTCATTTCATGCTTAATCCTTCCTCTACTCAGTAGAAAAATTATAGATCTTTCGAGATCATTATGAAAACCTTCAGATTCTGATCTGCAAAAATGGTAAATGGATGACAATAGCAAAAGTCACAATGACGTGACATTGTTATTTACAGTGTAAAAGTCAATGATTACAAAAATAAAAATTTCTGTTCCACTTGTTTCCTTTTTTTTTTTTTTTTAAAGTAAATTGGTCAGTTGTAGTGAGGTATGATTGGAAGTGTTGCATTGGTAGAGGGCAGTGAAGCTGCTGAACTGTGCAAAACAACAGCAACCAAAGCAGAATTGGGTTGTCAGAAGGTAGTAAATAACAGTTCCAACATAAGGTCGAGGCACACCAGCAAAAAACAAACATTTACTGATCCAAGCGGTACTTACGAGTTTGGGTTTTCTTAAAAGCAGTATTAGCAAAGAAATTTTGAAACCGTTCAGAATAAAATCCAGGTCGATGAACAGATATTGTGTCCTGAAAGAGAGAAAAAATAAGAAAAAATTAATGAAAGCTTTGTAGACCAGTCCACCAAGAAATGGTTTATGCCAGCAAATATGCTAATAAATAAAAAATATAGATTGAAGTTGTTGAACATCTAGAGAACATTTCTTCACAATTAACATGTGTCAGTGGAGAACAAAAAAAAAAAAAGACACACACACACACACACATTTCTGTTGATACAGACAAAGTTAATCCTCACTGTCAATTGGGATTTATATGGTGGCATGAGTTTGACATGTTTGCAAATTTGGATATTTGTGAATTTGTGTTTATAAAACTGGTATTTTGTAGTCGGATTCTATTATGAAAGTGTGTCACGATAAAATGCACCCAGTGCACTCTGTAAAGTTGTTAGTAGGCATCCAGCCATAGAAAACATGCCAAACAAAGGATGAAGAGGACTCTTCAGTTATGTCAAAGATATGACAAACTTGCTAACGCTGGTGCTATAATAAAATAGACCAAGTGTAGTATGAAGTGGAGGAAATGACTGGGAGATGCAAGCCCTGGCATATCTCTGTGGTTAGTAGCTTCAAATAAGTATTAACTTGGTCTGTGGCAACCCATCCAACCCTTCTTAGCAACAAAAACGAATGTTAAATGTTGATGATGAAGAAATAGTTCTTATTTTCTAATTTCTTTCAGTATGTACAACTAAAAAAAAAAAAACCTCATATAAAGACAACCCCATCTTCAGTTTTAGCCCTTGTCTTTTAATGGGTCCACATAAAATGTTCTTGCTCCCCATTCTAACCCTACATCTTTATGGTAATTAGGTAAAACCTCTTCATATCAGGTTTTAATTTGTTCTCCCAAAAGTCTTCCTTTCATGTAATGGAATATATTTCCACTTCATATTAAAGTCTCGAGTCTGTCTCAAGCCCAGAGACTAACCAGGCCAGAGCTTATCCCAGTTTTTAGTGGCATTAAGTGACCGAGAGTAAAAGATTTTCCCCTAGACAGGACACCAGTCCATTGCAGGGTTAAACCCCCAGTTATTACTGGTACTATTTTCAGCTGGAGCAACAAGAAATGTAGAGTTTTGCTCAAGAACAAAACACACAGCCTAGTCTAAGAATCAAACCCACAACATTATGACTAAGTCCAATACCCTAACTATTAGGCCATGTGCCTCCACACTTCATATTACCAAATATCATAAAATTCCTATAGTAACAGTTTACTCTCTTCAATAACAGATCAACAGTTTTTCTAACACTCATTCTGTCTTACAAGTTGTCAGAGAATGTCAACCATGAGTTGATACTTAGGTGAGTATCTAGAATAAAATCACAATACTGACCACAGAACCAAACTTATATACTCCTCAGCACAGTATTGTGTCCTTGTCTATAAGTAAGTATTAAATACAGATACAAACAGATCCTGAGTCATGATAGAAGTGCTCATATTGTGAATTTCTTCTAATCAATACTATCCACACTACACCAAATATAGGCTCAATATGAATGCTGTGTGCAAGAGAGGATATTACGTTGGTATGGACATGTGATGCATATGAAGGATGACAGCAATATAAAGGTACAGAGCGCGAAAAGTCGATGGAAGCCTTGGAGTGGGGAGACCCAAGAAGACCTGGAATGAGGTGATAAAAGCTGGTCTTGCCCAATTGCACCGCTCAAAGGTGATGACAAAAGACTGAGACCTCTGGTGTTACGCAGTAATACAGAAGAGCTGACTTCCCATGGGTACAAGCCATCTACAATGATATCTCTGTCTAACCTTCCTCTCCTTAATGGTTTAGTTTAGACAAATGGGATATGCTCAAAGCCTTCACAGGCTCTCTGGAATCAGTGAAGTTAATATGGTTGATGGTTTTCTTAAACAACTACAAGTCAATGACTGCACAAAAAAGCATGAAAATGAAGGGAATTCCAGAAGGATTACATTCTTGAGAAGGACTGGAAACAGCAGTTAGTATGAAGACTTAGAGAAGGGGACAATATGGGTGATAAGAGGGAAAGAAATGAGCGAGTCGGGTCTGAGTAAAAGTAGCATGTGACTAACCAACTCCAAGGAGCAGAAAGCCACTGTGGTAAGAATGAAAAAATAGACAAGATTCCAAACATCATTCACTCACAGAGTTGAGTGGAACTCGTCAAATCAGACCAAAGAATCAATGTTTCCATTAGTCTTTCCATTGCTAATATTATCTACCAGTTACTACTCCTGGCAGAAAGAGTAACATGACATAAAGTATAACACATCGGCTGGTCCAGGAGTTGAACTTGCAACCTCATAATTGCAAATCCAATTCTCTAACCACTAATCCACACACAATAAATAAATTTAAAAAAAATAAAAATAAAAAAAACAGTAAATGGAGTACATATGTGGGTCAGAGGCTGGAAGAGTGTATTGAGTAGCAGGAAAAAAAAAACATAGCAAAGACATTATACAGCCACACTTTTAACACATGCAACATATATCCTTCATAGCATTGATAAATGAAATTAATAGAATAATAAACAAAACAAACTGTCAACTCAAAACTCAATATATTATTAGAGTATAAAGTGATAAATCTCACTCACCCCTTCAATAATTATTGCTTTCATTGTATGCTCCAATTTTTTCTTCAAGCGATAACTTTGTAAAATATCAATTAAGCCAAGATATAATAATAATCTTTCTCCTTTACTATTTCGTGCAGGAATGCCTCCAAGTCTGCAATACAATATAATAAACTTTTTCAAGTTCTGTGCAATAATACAGATGATAAAATAAATTCCTTAGTAAAAAATATAGTTACAATTGAACTTATTCATATTTTACATTTACTAATGTATAACAAGGGTGCTCTGGTCTCTAGGGTAGGCGCCCTGTCCCAGTATTCCTCCTCCAATTTACAGGCTCATACTCAAAGTGGGCCCATCCAATTGGGCCATGCTTGCCTCTCTCAGCCACCTTTCAACAAATTACTTTGAAGGAAAAATGGCAAAATAAGCCACTACATGGCCAGTACTTAACTCAAATCAGGCAAGGTGATATAAACAAAACCCAAACCCTTCAGTGGCTGCACAGTTCAGGACTGAAAGCCGATACAGGTTTCATATTGGCTGCACAAGATCAATGCGGTGCCATAAAAAATTATCAGGCAAACATTCTCTTCATTTTGACACTAAACTTCGCTAGTTGCAGACTGTGCATCAACATGAGATATTTTTCTCCACAAAGTTCGATCACCAGCAGCAGAGTTTAAAGAGCAAAGATCAATTCCAGTCCATAAATCAACATTATCAAGCCATTGTTTTGGCTGCCGGCCTCTGCTTCTCTTACCAGCCAACCTTCTCTCCAGGCATAACCTACTCACACTACAAGTTGATCTTTTTATATGACCATATAGTTTGAGTACTTTTGACTTGACAATTAATGTAATTGGTCTAAGTTTGGTAATGTTGAGCAGCTCACTGAGCCACTTGCCAGATATAAGTCTCATGATGTGGTTCTGGAATGTAGAGAGCTTCTGAAGTGACCTTGTTGTCCAATTAACACAGTCAAGACCATATAACACAACTGGTAGAATGTAAGTATCAAAGATTTTAGCCTTCAAATGATAGGAAACTGGTTTTGATGTTAGTACTTCCTTGTTCTTAATGAAGGCTGCCCAACCCAGAGTGATGCGATACTGGACAGCAACGATTCCATTGTTGTTTGATGATAGTTTGTGACAGAGATATACAAACTCTGTAACTTGAGCAATTTGCTGGTTGTAGATTGTCAGTTGGAGATTGGCATTGTTTTTATCAGTTGTCATACATTTTGTTTTGGAGATGTTGATGTGTAAGCCAGCCTCCAGCGAATGTTTGGCCAGTATATACAGAAAGTCTTGCAGATGAGTAACTAGAGTAATGATGGCCAAATCGTCTGCATAACTAAGATTTGATAGGATTTTACCTCCTATTTAATAGCCAGAAGAGCATTCTTCTTCAGTTTGATAGATAAGTGCAGCTATAACTATACAGAAAAAAGTGCTGATAGTACATCCCCCTGCTTAACTCCCTTCAAGATGTCTATACAGTGTGTAGGTCCCAAATCTGTTTTGATATATGCTGTTAAGTTGGTGTAAGTTTCTTTCAGTAGATTGGTGTATTTTTGTTAACCCTTTAGCATTTACATTACTCTATATATACTATTATATTTTCATGGTAAAGGCTTTACCTCGCATAATTATCTCACATAATATCGAATCTATGAGATTTTGAAAGTATTTATTTTGAGAACAATACCTTAACATCAGTTTGAGCGACCAGTTACAGCCAGTTTCAACAGAAAGAGGTAGAGAATTCTGGCCGGTTTTGGCCAGTTTGAACATTAAAGGGTTAATTGAGGTCTTGTATAAAAGTTGTCACAAGCTGGGTAGTTTCACGTTGTCAAAAGCTTTTGTGAAGTCAATGAAGGTGATGTGCACAGGGTTGTTGAATACTATTGATTTCTCAATGTTTTGTTCAATAGCTAGGATCTACTCAATGGTGCCTCTTCCATGTTGATACACAGCTTGTGTTTCAGGAAATGAGGCGTAAAGGTCTGACTTCACTCGTGCTGCAATGCTACTCATGAAAAGCTTGTAAACGTGACTCTATAGGCTGATAAGATGATAGTTCCCACAATCAAGTCTGCTACCTTTTTTGTAGAGTACAACTATCAATGCTTTCTTGAACGTATCTGGGCTTTTTCCTGTAGTGATAATACAGTTAAAGAGATGTTGAAGTGCTTTGATAATTGGGCAAACATAATGACTTAAAATGCCAGTTCTGTGACAGAAATACTGAAACAGTGGATCACCTAATATCTGCATGGACCACCTGAGCACCATATGAATAAAAAAAAAAAAAAATCGACAAAACAGAATGGGGCAATATATCCACTGGAAAATATATGTCCTATGGAAAAGATGTAACAAAAAAATGGTATCAACATCATCCAAACCCAGTAACTGAAACTTGTAACATATAATGTTGTGGGATTTTACAATACACACTGACAGGACAATCAAATCGAACAGACCAGATATAAGAAAAGATAAAAACAACAAAATGTGCTACATGATAGACATGCCAGTACCTGCTGATTGCAATGTGTATTTCAAAAAATATTTGAAAAGATCTCAAAGTACAAGGATCTTGAAATAGAGATTGAAAAAATGTGGCGTATGAAGACCACCACAATTCCAGTTATAGTTGGAGCACTGGGCCTGATTAACAAGGGAATTGACAAACACTTGGATCACATGTCAGGTAAACCTTGTATAAACAAATTTTTATTTTTAATCATACTTGCTAGTACTACCCACATTTGGCAAAGAGCATTATCAGTGTAACGTTGGGAAGGCAAGCCATGTTGCACCCATGGACAAAAGGGTGCACTTTATCCATAAAAAATGAGTACTGATTGTAGAATAAGGGAAAAGGGAGTTAGTGTTTTTAGTTACAGCTTTAATTACACACATGTTGAAGTAAATCTAACATTCAAATATCTTTACAGAGTCAATACAATAGTTAACAGTAATATACTGGTTTCATTCAGTATGGACATGTGATGCACATGAATGATGATCGCTGGGTGAAGAAGTGCCAGGGAATCCCAGTGGTAGGAAGCCGCAGTAGAGGTGGACCAACGAAGACCTGGGCAGAGGTGATGAAAGCTAGCCTCAAATCGCTGTGACGAGACTCACAGAGGAGATGAGTGGAGAGATGCTGTGGTGAGATGCTGTGGTGAAAAGGACCCAGCAAACACATACAGGCCTGGAAAAAAGGATTTTAAAAGATGATGATGATGGTGATGATTAAACAGAATTTTACATACCAATCTCCTGTGTAAAAATGTTTACATAAAGAAATTGCTGAAATAAAGAACACAAAATCTAACTTACTGAACATCATCTTCTGTTTCCCCTTGCCGATCTGAGGTATCTGCTTGAATTGCTTCCATTGCAGTGGAATATTGTGCCAAACGCGTACGTATAGACTTCCCACGCGCAAGGTTTACTGTAAATGAAAGAGCAACAATGAAAAATTACAACAATGTACTTTACATGATGAAGACATGAATTGAGAATAACATTTTGGTTAGCTACAGAATCTGCCATCATTGTCTGGTCAAATGTCTGTTAGATGAGAATCTTGTGTGTGCTAATGAAAATCAGAAACAGAATCAAACTCAGGATTTAAAATGCAGATTAACATATTAACATGCCCTTCAATACCTCACCCACCTTCAGTACCTTGTGCTGGAATTAAATATATAATGGACGTTAAACAGTGATGATGATGATGATTTTCATCATCATCATCATCGTTTAACGTCCATTTTCCATGCTACCATGGGTTAGACGGGAGTTGTCCTAATTTGAGTCAAGGTTGGTCGGGTGACCGTGTCTCGCTCATATAGGACTATCTGGCAGGTTTTCTATGGTTGGATGCCCTTCCTAACACCAACCACATTTACAGTGTGGAACTGGGAACTTTTTACCGTGTTACCTACACGACCACATTACAACGTGGACTGTGTGTTTTTTGTCGTGACACCTACACAATCTCGATCTCATTATCTCATTTATTTGGACTGGATGTTGTGGTACCAACTTTACAGCGAGAGGGTGGTGTTGGTGGGAGTGGGAGGATAGGGTAGGGGTAGTGGATTGTGGTGTATATTTGGTTAAGAGGTGCCTACTGGCTGTAGGTTTCGCTTTGTACATTAGGCAAGGCGGGTCTTCTGTATTACTACATAGCGCCAAAGATCTCGGTCCAGTGACATTGTCTTAGAGAGGTGCAAGTGTGTAAGGTCGGAATTTATTAGATCGTACCAGGTTTTCCTGGGTCTGCCTACTCCGTAACTACCATCAACTTTGATCGCCTTGCACTTTTTTATACAGCTGTCGTCTTTCATGCGCATCACGTGACCATACCAACGTAGTCTTCTCTCAAGTAAACAGCATCTGATACCTCTTATTCCTAATTTCCCAATTAGTTCATTTATGCTTTGCCGTTCACGTATATTACTATTACACATCCAACGGAGCATGCATGCTTCGTTCCTTTCCAATCTGCGCAGGTCCTCTGCACGTAATGCCCATGTCTCACTGCCATGTAGCATTGCTGTTCGTATACAAGCATCATACAATCTGCCTTTCATTTTTAGAGAGAAACCTTTTGTGGTCAACAGCAGTATAAGCTCTCTGAACTTTTTCCATCCCGTTCTGACTCTGGCTACTGTACTTTCAGAACACCCTCCTCCACTGCTGATTTCATCACCCAGGTAACAGAAAGTGTCCACTATTTCTATAGAACCATCTGGGCAATAGAAGGAGCTAGTATCCTGTGGACACTTGCTACTTATTGCACCTGAGCATCGGCCACATATAAAGTCTACGTTCTTAGATAGTTTACCTGTGATCCCACTACATATTTTATGTACCCATACTTTGCATTTGGGACATAAAATGGAATTTCTGCCTACTCCTTTCCTACACACTGAGCATGGCCATTTCCCTGAGGGCAACTGTGCCCTATTTTCCTTTCTACAAACTAGAACTTTAGTCTTAAACAAGTTAACTTTAAGGCCTTTTGATTCTAGGCCATGCTTCCATTTTTCGAATTTCTTCTCTAGTTCAGCCATTGATTCAGCTATGAGCGTTAGATCATCTGCGTATAGGAGTTCCCATGGGCAGCCGGTCTTGAACTCCTCTGTTATAGCCTGAAGGGCAATAATAAATAGAAGGGGGCTAAGGACAGAGCCTTGATGAACGCCAAATTTTACACTAAATTCTTCACAATATTCATTGTTAATTCTAACCTTACTGACTGTTTCATTATACATAGCTTGTATAGCTCTCACAAGCCATTCATCTACACCTAGTTTACTAAGAGCCCACCAGATAATGGAGGGGGGACTCTGTCAAAGGCTTTCTCCAGATCTACAAAAGCTAAGTAGAGGGGTTTACTTTTAGCTAGGTACTTCTCTTGTAGTTGTCGTACAAGGAAAAGAGCGTCTGTGGTACTTTTACCTGACACAAACCCAAACTGCATTTCATCTAGATCAATTCGCTCTCTGATTAGTTGCACTATAACTCTTTCTGTGACCTTTATAACCTGGTCAACTAACTTAATGCCTCTATAGCATCCCCTTTACCCTTGTAGCAGTTAATGACGATGCTGCTACGCCAGTCTTTCGGTATGAACCCATTCTGTATTACTTGGTTAACTATACGGGTGACCGTAGTGTGTCCCACCATACCAGATGCCTTCAACATCTCAGCAACTATCCCTGAAGGCCCAGCTGCCTTGCCTGTCTTCATATCTTTGATTGCCTTACTTATTATACTACCTTTAACTTGCACCACTGGTCCTTCTATTGGATCGATTTGAGGCAGACTATCTTTTTCCCATTTATTTTGCAAGGACTCTTTATTTCAGACATGGATGGCCAATATAATTCCATTTTATATATATATATATATATATATATATATATATATATATATATAATATATATGTGATATATCATCATCACTATTTAATATCCATTTTTCCATGCTTGACGAGTCAAACAGGTTGTCCACATTGAAAGACAAGTCT
>OZ024741.1:390539010-390694010 GCA_964016885.1 Eledone cirrhosa
AAGAGGCCCACAAGATCAGTAATTTGGGCAGAATCAATCGCTTGAACCCATAGTAATATCAAATAGATTACTATATGTGTGTATGTATACGTGTCTATGTATTTATATATGTATATTTATGTGTCTCTATATATATATATATATATGTATGTATATATATATATATATATATATATATATATATATATATATATATATATATATATATATATATATATATATATATATATGTATATATATATATGTATATATATATATATATATATGTATATATATATATATATATATGTATATCGGTGTGTATTTTATGTATGAGTATATATTTTACTTGTTTATATTTTTTTTAATACTTTTCTTTTTATTTCTAAATTTATAGATACATTTTATAAATAGGCAGTTTGTCTGACACCCTTAGTAATTACTGACCCCCTTTACCTACTTCTGCATCTAGATGTAAATATATGTGGCAGTGCTTATGTGTGCGCCTTAATATCCATATAGTTATAATAATAATATATACATATGTGTGTGTGTGTGTGTGTGTGGGTGTATGTGTGTGTGTATGTTCGTGGGTATGTGTATGTTTATGTGTATATGCGCGCGTGTGTGTGTGAATGTATGTATATGTGTGTATATATGAATGTATATATGTTTATATACGTATGTGTATTTTATCTGTAGATTATAAACATACAGAGACATTAGCCCTGAATTTTTGTATTTACATACATTTTTTCGACATGCGTATGCATGCGAACATATATTTTTATGCATATCTGTGAACGAAGTTACTTACATTTATACACACACCTAACTGTATTTTCTTGATATATTTTGTGTATTTCATTGGTCAATTTGAACTCTGTTCCCAAACAGACCTGTAATTTTGAATTGTTATTATTATCAATAAATATATTTCATTATTTCTGAAGACGGCATATGTATGTGTTGGTATGTATATTATATTTGATAGTTTGTATAATTTTGTATAATTTTGTACATAGATCTGTTGAATATGCATGCCAATTCTAACACATATATGTCCTAGAAACGATCGTTAAATAATGAACTTTTTTTGTTTAATATAAGGAACTGTTTCATTGTTTTATTCATTATTTTTTTAATAATTTATCTTGACTCTGTATTGCGTTTATCTTTCACCGAAAGTGATTTTTGAATGCATCTCTTCTTTCCATGATATCCGGAATACATTGAGTTCTTTATACGGATTGGACACTACCGTAAACTCTTGGTAGATTTATCTACACTATATATATATATATATATATATACAGATACATATATACATATATATACACACATATATACAAAAGAAATAATCTTCTCATATTTAAACTGTTATTATCTGTTATATGTTCGTTTAACTTAAAATCTAATCCTTTCAATATTATGGATAAATCTGTCGGACCTTTCTAAAAGAAATAATCTTCTCGTATTTGTTATATGTTCATTTAACTTTTCAATAATATGGATAAATCTGTCAGACCTTTCTAAAAATAATCTTCTCGTAAACTTTCCCATTTTATTATTATTTACTTCCGGAATCTTCCTTCTGGAACCTTCTTTCCCCTTTCTGTCTCCCTCATACATTGTTTATACACTTACTAGTTCTGTTACCCCCCCCCCCCCCTCCCTCTCTCCGCAAATATAAAATTAACTTTGATAGAGTACTGAACCAGAATTTATCGGACCTTACTGCCGAATTGTTGATTTGAAAAATGTAATGTATGCGGTTCATTTTCTTGTCGTGTCTCCATGTTCATAGTCCATTTACCTATTAGTATTTAAACTGTTATTATCTGTTATACATTCGTTTAACTTAGAATCTAATCCTTTCAATGTTATGGATAAATCCGTCAGACCTTTCTAAAAGAAATAATCTTCTCGTATTTAAACTGCTATTATTTGTTATATGTTCGTTTAACTTTTCAATAATATGGATAAATCTGTTGGACCTTTCTAAAAATAATCTCGTAAACTTACCCATTTCCCTCCCCCCGCCCCCACACACCACCATTGCTATTTGGTCCAATCATAATTCAGCGGTTTATAGTAAGTTTCTCTTACCAATCTCTATCACAAAGCCACCGGCTAGGCTATTACTCCTTAAGTTTAGACCGGCTACCTTTTCAATATGCTAAATGGACTAGAGAATTTGGAGAGTCTGAACAATCTGAACACTCAATGACAATGTCAAAGATAAAGATAAATTCACCTCCTGCTGCCGGACAAGAATGCAAGGACTCTTTATTTCAGACATGGAAGGCCAATATAATTCCATCTCCCACACCCCTCCTTGCGCCTCCAACCCATCCCTTCCACCCAACCAACAAAATCCAAAACTTCAGAGTTGGTACCATGAATGTAGGCACTTTGAAAGGTCGCTCAAATGAGGTCGTAGAGATGCTTGAACGTAAGGAAGTTGATGTTTGTTGTGTTCAAGAGACTAGGTGGAGGGGTGGGTCTGTTAGATTCATTGTGGGTAAAAAACGATGCTATAAACTTTTCTAGGTGGGAAATGACAATGGGCTGGGTGGAGTAGGAATTATGTTAGCAGAAAAATAGGTAGATAATGTAATTGCCGTAAATAGAGTGAACGACAGAATAATTAAAATAAGACTAGTCTTAAATAGAACTACTGTGACAATATCATCTGCTTATGCACCCCACTCTGGCCTACCTGACGTTATAAAAGACAGGTTCTATGAGTCACTAATGCTCACTACCTCCTAAATAACCGATAGTGACTGCATAATTATTGCTGGAGACCTAAATGGTCATGCTGGACAACATTGAGATGGCTATGACGGAATCCATGTAAGCTATGGGTTTGGTACTAGAAATGAGGAAGGCTTCAGAATCCTGGAATTCTGTGATGCTAATAACCTAACTATCTGTAACACAAACTTCAAAAAATGAGACAATCACTTGATCACCTATAGATCAGGGGAATACGCCAGCCAGATAGATTATACCCTTACTAGAAGACGTGACTAGATGTACTCGACGACAGAGGAGGACTACCCTGAGGAGAATATGGAAGTTGAAGAACCCCACAGTCAGTAACAAATTTAAAAGCATATTACTTGATGCTTTTGACAGTAAGGAAGAGCAATTAGAGACGTACAATATAGGGGAACAGTGGGAATTCTTGAAAGTTAACCTGCTGAAGGCGACAGATGAAATCTCTAGCTGGAGCAGACCTATAGGCAGGAGGAGAGTAACTTGCTTGTGGAACAGTAGGGTGGAAGAGACAATCAAGGCAAAAAAGCAGGCTTGGAAAGTATGGCGGGATGTGGGAAGTAGAGAACACTATCAAGTGGCCAGGAGAGAAGCTAGGAGACAAGTGTACCTTGCAAGAAGGGAAGCAGAGGATAGAAAGTTCAAGCATGTTCTATATGCGCGAGGACCAAAATCGTGAGGTGTTCAGGATTGCAAGACTGTCAAGGAAAACTGTGATATTGTCGGGGAGAAGTGTGTCCGTAATGATTATGGTGTACATGCCCTCACTGATACTGATAAAAAGGTAGCTTGGAAGTGTCACTACGAGAGACTACTAAATGCGGAGAATAAATGGGAAAAAGATAGTCGGCTCCAAATCGATCCAGTAGAGGGACCAGCAGTGCAAGTTAGTGGTAGTATAATAAGTAAGGCAATCAAAGATATGAAGACAGGCAAGGCAGCTGGGCCTTCGGAGATGATTGCTGAGATGTTGAAAGCATCTGGAATGGTGGGACATACTATGGTTACCCGGATAGTAAACCAAGTAATACAGAACGAGGTCATACCAAATGACTAGTGTAGCAGCATTATCGTTAACTGCTACAAGGGTAAAGGACATGCTCTAGATAGAGGAAACTATAGAGGCATTAAGTTAGTTGACCATGTCATGAAAGTCACAGAAAGAGTTATAGCACAACTAATCGGAGATCGAATTGATCTAGATGAAATGCAGTTTGGGTTTGTGTCAGGTAAAAGTACCACAGGTGCTCTTTTCCTTGGACGACAACTACAGGAGAAGTACCTAGCTAAAAGTAAACCCCTCTACTTAGCTTTTGTTGACTTGGAGAAAGCCTTTGACAGAGTACCCCGCTCCATTATCTGGTGGGCTCTTAGAAAACTAGGTGTTGATGAATGGCTTGTGAGAGCTATACAAGCCATGTATAAAGAAACAGTCAGCAAGGTTAGTATTAACAATGAATATAGTGAAGAATTTAGCATAAAAGTTGGTATTCATCAAGGCTCTGTCCTTAGACCGTTCCTATTTATTATTGCACTTCAGGCTATAACAAGCTGTTGGCCACAAAAGGTTTCTCTAAAAATGAAAGGCAGATTGTATGATCCCTGCATACGAACAGCAATGTTACATGGCAGTGAGACATGGGCATTGTGTGCAGAGGAATGAAGCATGCATGCTCCGTTGGATGTGTAATAGTAATATACGCAAACGGCAAAGCATAAATGAACTAAGTGAGAAATTAGGAATAAGAGGGATCAGATGCTGTTTACTCGAGAGAAGACGGTCATCCTCCATGTGCATCATATGTCCATACCATCGCAGTCTTTTCTCATGCACACTACAACTTATCCCTCTTATACACAGTTTCTCAATCAATTCATCTATGCTTGGTCGTTCACGCAAATTGACATTGCACATCCAACAGAGCATGCTTGCTTCATTTCTCTCCAGCCGTTGTATATCCTCCGCAGTTGCTACCCATGTCTCACTACCATGCAACATCGCACTCCTCACACAGGCATCATATAACCGGCCTTTCGTACGCAGGGAGAAACCCTTCTTTGTCAACAGAGGAAGCAGCTCCCTAAGCTTCTTCTAATCCGTCCTTATTCTAGATACTATGGCCTCGGAACACCCCCTCCCATGCTAATCTGATCACCTAGGTACCGGAAGCTATCAACCACTTCTATAGAACCCACCTGCATTTGAGAAATTTGTCTATCACTGCGACTTCTACTGTCAAATCTCCCTGCACATCTACTGAATATGTTGTTTCCCCTACTATCCCACTACATCTCTTGTGTACCCAAGATCTGCATTTTGTACATTTTATAGAATTTATGCCAGCTCCTTTACATATCGAACATGGCCATTTCCCTGATGGAATCAGACTGTTGTCCTCTTTTCTACTTACCAACACTTTTGTCTTAGCTATGTCCACTCTCAGTCCTCTTGATTCCAACTGCTGTTTCCATAACCAGAATTTATTCTCTAGCTCCTCTACTGATTCTGCTATAAGTACCAAATCATCAGCATAGAGAAGTTCCCATGGGCAGCCAGTCTTAAACTCCTTTGTTATGGCTTGGAGGACTATAATGAACAAGAGCGGGCTGAGGACTGAACCCTGATGTACTCCTACTTCTATTTGGAATTCCTCACTAAACTCCATGCCTACTCTCACTTTACTGACAGCATTCCTGTACATAGCTTGCACTGTCCTCACAAGCCATTACTCTACACCTAATTTCCTTAGGGACCACCAGATGACAGATCGGGGTACCCTATCAAAGGCCTTCTCTAAGTCAACAAAAGCTAAGTATAGTGGCTTATTCTTCTCTAAGAACCTCTCTTGTAATTGTCTCACCAAGAAGAGGGCATCTGTTGTACTTTTGCCAGGCACAAAACCAAACTACATCTCATCTAATTTGACCCTTTCTCTAATTAGTTGCGCTAATATTCTTTCTGTTACTTTCATAACCTGATCCATCAGTTCTATGCCCCTATAATTGCTCCTCTCCAGAGCATCCCCTTTACCTTTGTAGCAATTTATGAGAATACTACTGCACCAGTCTTTGAGTATGACTCCGCCATATATAGCTTGATTGACGATGTGTGCAACCAGTTTAGTTCCTATTTCTCAGCAACTATCCCTGACGGTCCAGTGGCCTTACCATTTTTCATTTCCTTAATTGCCTCTTGGACCCTATATTCGTCAATCTCAATAGCTGGTCCCTTTGTCAGGTCTACTGGGGGTAGTTTCTCCCATTCGTTCTCCACATTCATCAGTCTCTCATAATGACATTTCCAGGCCTCCTTTTTCTGATCATTCGTGACACTAAGTACACCATCATTATTCCAGACACACTTATCTCCAACAACATCCTGATTTGCACTGACACACTGCCTTGCAATGTGGAACACCGCACATCTCTGATCTTCCCATCACAGAACATTGGTAAACCTCCTACTCTCAGCCTCCCTGCGTGCTAAGTACACCGGACGTCTAGCTTCTCTTTCAGCAGCTGTGTATCGGTCTCTATTCCCACCATTTTTCCAAGCCTTCCATGCTAGTCTTTTGTCTTTAACCCTTTAGCATTCACATTACTCTATATATACTATTATATTTTCATGGTAAAGGCTTTACCTTGCATAATTATCTCACATAATAACGAATCTATGAGATTTTGAAAGTATTTATTTTGAGAACAATACCTTAACATCAGTTTGAGCGACCAGTTACAGCCAGTTTCAACAGAAAGTGGTAGAGAATTCTGGCCAGTTTGAACATTAAAGGGTTAATGGCCCTATCTACTGTGCTGTTCCACCACCAGGTCACCCTCTGTCTGGTCGGAGTATACTATAAGACATAATGTATGGGTTCGATCATATCCACATTGAGTATATATATATATAGAGATATTTACATATACATATATATATATGAGCAAGACAGGGTCATCTGATCGAACTTGTCTCACAACAGGCCAACTCATCTAATCCATCCTAGAGTGGAAAAATGGACGTTAAACACTGATGATGATATTTATGTGTGTGTGTGTGTGTGTGTGTGTGTAAAGAGAGAGAGAGAGAAAGAGGGAGAGAGATACTCCTATATAAACCGAGAAATATGTGGCAAAAATAAAATCAATGGCAAGGTGGGGTGGGGGTTGTAAGCTTATACTTGAAGTAAATATTTTGCCGATTTTCAAAATTCTACCTGAACGAGGCACTAAAATATTTTTGTCATGGAGGTGAATATTACGCCAGTTTCACTTTGGAGGTGCATATTACACCAGTTTCACTTTGGAGGTGAATGTTTCACTGATTTCACATTCAATGTGACATTCATATTTCCTATTGTTTTTGACATGTTTTTAATTGATATGACTTTCAAAACAGTTGAAAATTGGTGAAACAAAAACTATACTCTAAATGGCACTTAAAACATTTTAAACATCAAAATATTAAAATTTCATAAATATATTCTTTAATCATGAGAGTTTCAAAACCACACTATCTAAACATAATGTGTTGATTACCTGCCTCGGCTTATAAACAGGGTTGAAAATTAGCCCATTTCTCAGACATAAAATAGGGAGTGGGTCAGCTTATATTTGAGTATATACGATATATTATCACAGGTTTTATATTCCATTCACAGTTTATTTAATATTTATTTCAAATGTTGCTCTGTCTCAATAAGTATTTTTAACATATTAAAAAATGTTTATCTTGATGGAATAAAATATTTCGAAGCATCAAGAAACTGCCCATAGATACTATTTCAAAACACACACACATATCTATTAGAGTAGAATGGGATAATAAATGAAAATAAGCATTGGGAAGTTTTAAAATGCACTTAACCCTTTTATGATCATATCCCTAATGAAATACATTGTATTTCAATTAATTAATGGAGAATTTGGAAGGATTTACCAAAATTATTATTTCATTAATAACATGGTATTTGTAACATAAAGGTTTATATATCAAATTATGCTGGAATATTTTAAAATCCTTTAAAAATGAGAGGTTTTGTTTCATGGAACAAAGAGCAGTTTAGGGAGGATTGGTATCAAAAATAAAATATTAAAGTAAATGGAATGGGTAGGTAAAGAGTGAGAGAAGGAGAGAGGGAGAGAGAGAGTACTAATATCAGAAATAGTCAAAATATTATCCATGCATTGTTAAACTATCTCTAGCCATTAGTGAAATATCAGCTCATAAAGTTCAAGACTAACCCTGTGCAATAATAAATTATAGAATGAGGAGGGCCATGTCCAATCATACAATGATCACTAAATTCAATAAGAACTTTTCAGCCAACTGTACAAACATACATTTATTAGTCTTTGTCATTCCAGATATTGGCAGGAAAATAATCAGCACACAATTATTTAATGGACCACACCCAGAAAGTAAGGCAGAAGCCATGTTAATAGCTCCGAAAAATTACAGAAACATTCCATTCCAAGTAGGATATAACTGAGTGTTTCTGCAGATACAGCAATTACTGAGTCTACAGAAATACACTATTTGGTTTGACAATAGTCAGCATACAGAAATATTCAGTTCTAGTGATCTTTAAATTGGCATGGACATCCCACAAAGCTGAAACAAGTCCTTTCACTTGCAAGAACATTTCCAACAATCATTGGCATATTCTTCAATTGCTATACTAATTAATTGTTTCTACTTTTGGCACAAGGCCAGCAATTACCCAGTACATTACTGGTACTTTATTTTATCGATCCTGTAAGGATGAAAGGCAAAGTTAACCTCAACGGGATTTGAACTCAGACGGTAAAGGGACGTAACTATGCTAGAAAGCATGGCGTCCAACCGTCTACCAATACTGCCAATTAACCGATAGACTAATTAATGTTAGTTAGTTAGATAGTTAGTTAGAGAAGATGCAATATTAAATCTGCAGTAAAAAGTAAAATAATTTTGAAGAATAATGATTACTAAAAGTGCAGGAGCATAGCATTCAATTGTGACCTAACAGTTAATGAATCTGTCAGATATAACAATCAAAGACAGCAATGAATAAATTAAGGGAGAAAATGTAAAATAAAAATAAAAAGCATGATCACTTGCCATCAGGCTACGAGATGTAAGCAGAAAAGAATGACCTTCAGAAATGGATTGCAGGATTGGAAATAGTTGGATGTGAAGGAAAGCTCAAAAGGTTGATAGCAATGAGAATAGACTCCAAGAGCAAGGGAATGAAAAAAGAGAACTTTGGCAAAAACAGTCACAAAACAGAACAAAAGCCATAAACAAATTTTATACAAGCAGCCATTATAGCAGAGCTGTCCAAGAAAAATGCTCTTCACTGGGTTGGTGCAGAAGGCGTCAAAGTGCAGGTGAGAAGTGGAAACTCACAATTGAAGATGGCAAAAAAACCATGCTTGCTTTAGGTAGAGGCAATACTGTCACGACAGACAATATAGCTGACAGTGAAGATACAAAAAAGATGTTTTCACCTGACTGACCAGTTTTTGAAGATGACGTCAACAGACCATTGTCCTTTGGTGGACTGCATTCACGGTCATATGTGGCAGGCACTGATGATGAACAGCAAGGCAAACATAAGAACACAAAGCAGATCAGCTTTTTTATAGTTTTTTCTTTCCTTTTTTGTTTTTATTAATTTTATCTCCAGCTTTGTCTAACATAAATGAAGCTTGGCAGACAATGTTTGAAGCAAAAGTTCCATTATATTTATCATCTAGCTCATAAAAAACAATTTTGTAAAATTATCTGACACTTTTAAAATGATATAAATAAAATATTCTTTTTATCTTGTTCTTATATTGGTTATGTGATGCTACATATATTTGGGGTAACTAGATACCACAAAGAAAAAGTGGGAACCTTAGTGTTATTTTTATTATCTTAATCTTTGAACTCAAAGTTTTCTTACCTGAATGTAAATTATTGTAGCTCAGGAAGTGATATTCGTTTATATAGTTATGTAAGCTGTATAATAATCTGCAAAATGCATCCTAATGAGCATATTTGTTAAAAGTAAATTGACTATTAGAGTACAATTAAATATGTATAATAAATAAGTTTATATATTTCATGATTTTATATTTTATTTATAATACAAAATGTTACCTATGGAATTTCCATGTTCTATCAATTTTATTTCTCTATTTTGATGCATAAATCTATAGATCATCATAATATTGTTTCATTGTTAAACATTTCCATTGTCTTGGATTCCATTCTATATGAGAGTTTAATGCAACAAGCAGAATTATAGATAATAATTATTACTATGAACTGTTAACATACACTTCACTGTGATCTACAAATGGATATCTAAGTCTGTTAAGTATTTGTGTATGAGCAACCATATGTTCTTAGAAGAAATAAGTGATAACAAATAATAATAATGTCAAGAAAAACAATAGATACACATACATATAATCTATATGTATATACCTTGTCTATTTCATTCTTGATCTGAGGGTGGTGGATTGGCAGTATCAGTAGAGCATCGGACAATATGTTTTGCAGCATAGAGTTACGGCCCTTTACAATCTGAGCTCAAATCTCACCGAGGTTAGCTTTGCCTTCCATTCTTACAGGGTTGATAAAATAAAGTACCAGTAATGCACTGGGGTCGATTTAATCGACTTTCCCCTCCCCCAAAATTGATGGCCTTGTGCCTAAAGTGGAAACAATTATTTCATTCTTGATCTGACTATTGTTACTGTGTATGGTGACATGGTTACCATTTTCACATTCTCTAAATTGAAAATCATTTGTTGGGGACAGTGGGTGTTCATTGAGATTTCCATAATCTTATTTCATTTTCATTTTCCATGCCGCTGTGAGAAAACCACATGAGAAAATGATGAAACAAGCCTGCGGTTAAAAAATTAGATTAATTGTTTGAGAAGTTAAAATGGGAAGAATGAGGTGTCAAATTTTCAGGAAACAGTTTTTTCTTTTTGTTTTTTGTTGTTTTTTTTAGCTGAATGACTATTTTGACTGTCATGTGAAATCAAGGAAAATAATATTTCAATAAGGAAGAATACAAATAAAATAAATAAATAAATGCCTTAACCACGAAAATAAGCTGAAAAGAAGCAGTTATTCCACAACATAAAACACCTTAAATAGAAAAATATTTTGGCAGAAGCAGCAGCAGATGTAAAACCAGTTAAGATGTAAATAGAAGTCTTCAGAGATTTATAAGTATTACGCAAATATCAAATATATTACAGAATACTTGCAATAAGTGGTAATAATATTAACTCGAGTAAAATGAAATTCAAAGCTAGAAAAACACTAAACAATGTTAGAATGTGCAGAAAATGATGTGGACAATGACATGTTTTTTAAGTAAAATTTGTTGAAGAACTGCAGAAGCTTGAAACATGCAAGAATGAGACTGAAAAAAAAAACTTGGTTATGATTAAAGTAATAGTAAGACATAATTGTTTCTACTTTAGGCACAAGGCCAGCAATTACCCAGTACATTACTGGTACTTTATTTTATCGACCCCGTAAGGATGAAAGGCAAAGTTAACCTCGGCTGGATTTGAACTCAGACTGTAAAGTAATAGTAAGACATAAAGTAAGAAAAATGGAGTAGCATCAGAAAGATGACTTTGCTTAGTAAGTAGAAACTGACTATGATTTAATGAAATCAAACAATAGTGATATGAAATTACTAAAGATATAAAGAAAAACCAGAACTTTCAGTTCTAACAGTTGTACTAAAGTGGTTAACTGAAGATCATGAAATGTTCAGCTGGTTATCTGGAAATGTTATTGTGTAGATCACACTGACAGCCTCCCTACAGTTGGTGATCTACACGATAAATGCACCCAGCACACACTGTGAAGTGGTTGGTTAGAAGAAGGGCATCCAGCTGTAGAAAGCTTGCCAAGCAAAGGGATGGGAGAACCCCTAAGTCATGTCAAGGACACAACAACTTCCCTAGTGTTGGTAATCTAAAAGATAAACACACCGAGTATATGCTGTAAAGTGGTTGGTAGTAGGAAGGGCATCCGGTTGTAGAAAGTTTGCCAAACAAAGGGTTGAGAGGGCTCTTCAGTTTGTGTCAAAGGCATGACAACCTCTCCTTTGCACTCTGTAGAATATGAGACCATATGTAAGTGAGACGCAGATCCTTGGCCTGTCAAAGATCAGTAGCCCAGATTCAGTACTGACCTGGTCTATGTTGACCCATCCAACCCTTGCTAGCAGGGAAAGCAGACATTACAATGATGTTATCTAATTGACATAATAAATGATGATGTAATGACCAAGAACTGAAGTGGGTGTAAGAGGTTCAGATAACAAAGGCTATCTCTTTCCAAATGATAAGTAGACTACATAAAGTTGCTGTTGTTGAAAATGCAATGATTTATGGCAGTGAAACATGAGTAAAGAATGCAAAGGATCTATCTGGTCTTTTGGATGTAAAATATTAGCCTATGAGAAAGTATGACTACAAGTGCATTAAGAAAGCAACTCATGTTAAAGTCATTGACTTTGATGTGCAATTGTTATTTAATACCAGGTTAGCCTTATTATCAAAGATATCCCAGCTATGACCATCTTATCTTTTTATATATCCAGATCTGTGGTGCACACATATGATGATTGCTGGGTGAAGAAGTGCCAGGAAATTCCAGTGGTAGGAAGCCACAATAAAGGTGGACAAAGGAAGGCCTGGGCAGAGGTAGTGAAAGTTGATCTCAAATAACTGAGACTCAGAGGAGATGATGAAGGAATGCAGCAAATGACCTGTCCAACCCATACAAACGTGAAAAAAATGGACGTAAAAAACATGGTGATGATGAACTGCTGTAAAATAATAGGGTGTGATTTGAGAAAGATTTTTAGCAGGTCAGCCGACCACATAGAAGCTCCCTTGTTGGTTGAGCTGTGCAGTTTTCTTTATATGTAAAGAGATAATAACATTATTCCAATCCAGAGCCATCTCACTCCAGCTGGAGGAACCCGTGTATGGTTGACCTCCACCGCTTCTGTTTGGTTTTGGTTATGTCAGAAGTGTAACCATACTCACCACACTTGGTTAATTGCAAATTGGTAAGGCTTTTTAACCCATAGTTGGCATGGATGGCAATTGCAATGGTCAATGCACTGAGTCTGAGCTCATCCACCCTTTCAACAGCTCTTGTTTTTGTGTTACTGGGGTTCAACTTACCCTTCTCACAAGACAAGGGTCTGGTGGAGGAGCCGGTTTAGTCACCAACCACTTGATCATGAAGCAGGTTGTACTGAGTTACATGGTACCAGTAGCAGGCAGAAGCCAGACCTGACATAAAATTACACTATCAATGTACATGTAATGTACATTGATGATTATGTTGAGATGGAGAAAGTGAGAGAATACCGTTGATAAAGGAAGATATTCATAATAGAATCAAGAAAAGATTTGAAAGAAATAGTATAATATAACCTGAGAAACATTATAAAGGTGGCATCAAGGTATCAAAAGACATGGAAATGCAGTATTGTAGGCCAAACCAAGCCATGCCAGCATGGGAAAATACGGACAATAGAACAATAGCAAATAATTACTGATGAAGACTTTGATAGGAAAGACTACCTAAAAATTGGACTGTAATTCTCTCATTTAAACAAATGAAACTTACCTTTAATTGTCGCCCATCCTCTACCAGGTCCATCTTCATTCACATTCAAAGGAGTAGTTGGGTCACTTTTGACATCAGATGCCTGAGTAAAAGACAACAAATATTGAATATGGAAAGACTGATCACTGAATATACAATGTAAATGTGAGAGAAAGGCAAAGCTTGGATGAACTGGAGGAGAAACTAGGTTTAAGAAGAATCAGATGTAGTGTGCAAGAGAGAAGACTGTGTTGGTATGGACATGTGATGTGCAATGGGTGAAGAAGTGCCAGTGAAAGGAAGCCACAGTAGAGTTTGACTAAAGAAGACCTGCGCAGAGATGAGGACAGCTGATCTCAAATCACTGAAACACACAGAGGAGATAACAAAGGAACGCAATGAGTGAAGAGATGCTGTGCTGAAATAGAGCCATCCAACCTATGCACGTGTGGAAATAGATGTAAAAATGATGATGATCATCATCAACAACATATACACAAAGAAAAACTTTTTCAAAAGCCACTACTACATGCTGCAATATAGTAAATGTTGCAGAACTGCAGACAATGCAGTATTGCAGATGCTGCAGTATTACACTATAACAGTAGATGCAACAGATGCATCAGTAATGCAGATGTTGCAATATAAGACATCACAGATTCTGCAATATTGTAGATGTTGCTGTATTACAAACTTGCAGAACAACCTATTCCTGAGATTAACATGCAAGTGGCTGAATATTCCACAAATACATGTATGCCTAACATAATTCTCAAGGTACACTCCATCTAACGTGCTTCCAAACAGTTTCTGTTTGCACAATTTCACTCACAAGGATTGAGTTGACCTGAAGCTATGGTAAGTGATGCTTACCCTGGATGCTACACAGTGGGGTTAAAACCAATATGTCAGGTTTTCTGAATCATTCTTAATCATCCATTAATGTAAAACAATATATAAATGTGTATGTGTGTATGATATGATCTTCACAGTCAGACAACTGCAAGAAAAATGTATTGAACAGAATCTTGCCCTCTACCACTATTTTGTTGATTTCAGTAAGGCATTTGATACCATTAATAGGAATACCCTGGGGTTCGTTTTGTCAAAATTTGGTTGCCCGCAAAACTTTGAGAATTTATTGAAAGCTCTCCACGAAGACATGAAAGCTAGAATTAACTTTGGGGGTACACTCGCCGAGCCTTTTGCAGTGGAAAATGATGTGATGCACCTACTCTCTTTGTGTTATATTTTCCGCCATGGTCTCTCATGCTTTCCAGAACAATAATAAAGGGGTGTATGTAAGATATCTTACAACAGGAAGTGTCTTTAATTTAGCATGGATGAAATTCAAGACTAAAGTGTTCACCTCACTAATAAGATATCTTCTGTATGCCAATGTCTATGACCTTGTCAGTCAAACTGAGCATAGTTTGCAACTGTTGATATCAGCATTTGATACGAGCAGAGAGCCAAAATGAATAGCACAAAGCACTCTATCCGTCGTTTTAACCACTCTGCCAATTTGCTGCCTATCTCACTGCTATGTAGTTAATAAACTAGTTCCCTACTGACAAAACTGTTAGGAAAATTCATCATAAAACATTAACCTTTTTAATACCACTCACCTGAAATCAGCCATGGTTTTATGATATACAACTGCCTATTTTAAAGTGTTCATATTTATATTAAAAGCTTCCATTGCAGTAATGTGGCAGCTTCAGCATTTGGTAATCAGAAGAAGGGAGGTAAGTGTAAAAGCCAAACTCACTATCTTCAATTCAGTATTCATGCCAGCCCTTATCTATGCTCATGGAACTTTGGTAATGGCCGAAAGAATATGATCGTGAATACAAGCAGCCAAAATGGGGTTCCTCCAAAGGGTCTTCAAAATAATATTAGTCAATTGAATGCGTAGCTCAGTGATCACAGCTCCGATATTACTGGCATACGATTAAAATGTCTCAGGAAAGAATTGCTGGACGGATTTTCCGAGCAAAACTGACAAACAGGAGATCCAGGGGTAGATCCTGAGCAAGCTAGTTGGATAATATCCATGAGCTCAGCTGGTTTCGCTTCGGGATCCAGCTGGATCAATTGGAGACAGTTGCTTCTGACAGGACCCGCTGCAAGGAATGTTTGCGGACTGTGCCCCCATGACTTTCCCAGAAATAAGTGAGTGAAGAAGAAGCTTCCATCATATGATTTTTAAAATATTTTTGTTAAATGATGTTTCAAATAGCAAATTATTAATGAATCAAGTTATTTTATTAAATTCCTCCAAATTTTTCATTGTCTTCAATATTATTTGAAACATAGACAGTGCATTTCATTAGAAATACAGTAACAAAATGGATAACCCTTTTGTTACCAACATGGCCAAAACCAGCTCTGATTCTATGAAATAAAAACCCCCATTTTTAAAATTTCCAATTTAAATTAAAAAAATATTCCAATATAATTTTATATAAGAACCTTACATTAATCTTAGTTATGAAATAATTGATTTTTTAGTAAATCCTTCAAAATTCCTCATTAATTAATTGAGTGTTTCAATAGAAATATGGTCATAAAATGGTTTAAAAATGCAAACTATTTTAATTGCTTACCTTCTCCTTCTCTTTCTCCTTGGCAGCTGCGAGATCAAGATTATATATACCGACCAGTAAACTGTAATCCATAATCTTGAAGCTTTCTAACACCTATTAAGTAAATGAAAAGAAATTAGAAAAACTAATGTTGAATTTCAAATTGTTTAAAATATGAGAGAGAGAGCGAGAGAGAGTTTACAAAGTAAATTAAGTGACTATTTCACATATCTATTGCTTTGCTGTAACTAACAAAAGAATAGACAGATGTGCAAATAAAGTTACACAGATACAATATAAAGTTCACTCAGAGCCAATTAGTATTCCAAACACACAACTTTACTAATCACAGAGCTATCCTAACACACCTATAGAGCATCCTATAAAACTGAACACAAGTACTGTATATACTCAAATATAAGCCAACCCCTTCCCCATTTTTACCATCAATTTTTTGGTCACATATTCCTCGGTTTATAATCAAGAATATACAGTAAGTACCATGAAGCCTATTTGTTGACTGGCTATCTATGTTCATCAGCTGTGCACACATCTGTATTGAACAATACAATGTTAGACCAAAGAAGACCTGGGCAAATGTGATGAGAGCTGATCTTAAATCACAGACTCACAGAGGAGATGATGAAGGTAATGTGGCAAGTGGAGAGATGCCATGCTGAAAAGGACCTGTCCAACCAATGCAAGTGTGGAAAAACGGACGTAATGATGATGATGATGATGATGATGAATATAATCACAGGTGCAGTGTGGAAATTTTATGATAACACCTCATATTTTAGGAAACTCCTCTAAGTAAAAAAGTTGACCATTCTAAATGTATAAATACATTTTAGGAGTATGACAAATAACTAAATATACAGAGAAAAAAAAACAATATCAAAGTAACCCATGGGTAATGCAGTGATAGAGGCTACATTCCTTTAACTCTTCATGTTCTTTACTACATAAGGAAGACATTCTTGAAAAATAACACGGTTCCAGTAATTTTAACGAACTCATTAATATAAGGGAAGTAACTAACTGCTTCTGAAATTTTTCCTCATATTTTTCTTTAAAAAATAGCTGCAATACATTCGTCAATGACGGCGAATGTTGACGATTTAATTGATAAGAATATTTTGGTTTTGAAGATATTTTGTGATGCATGATAATGTCTGTTACTAACTGCATTTAATATTAACACGTTTGTTTTTTACATTGTACACCTGTTTTTTTGTTATTATTATCTAATAAATTAACAACTATGCATATATAACACTATCTTTTGATCATAATTTATTGCATCACATTAAATATTAAAGTCTTCCTATTATACTAATACTGCAAATTTTCACAATGATCTATCCAATAGTAAAGATACCATGAACATTTGAATTAATAAACCTACTTTTAGACATGCCCCTCCTGGATGTTTAAAAGCAGGCGTTGGTGCACTGATGCACCAGTTACAGCATTCAATAATCAGAAAAAAGTGAGGTAGGTATAAAAGCCAAACGCACTATCTTCAATTCTGGGGTAATGACTGAAAGAATACGATTGTGAATACAAGCAGCCGAAAGGGGGTTCCTCTGAAGGGTATTTGAAGTAACATGGCTCGATAGAGTGTGTAGTTCAGAGATCAGAGAATCTTCTCCGAATTGAGAGATCACAGCTCAAGAAAGAACCACTGGACAGATTTTATTGGCAAAACTAACTGTCAGGAGACCCGGGGGTAGACTCCAAACAATATGGTTGGATAACATCCATGAACTCAGTTGGTCTTGCATCAGGATCCAGCCGGATCAATTGGAGATGGTGCTTCTGACAGGACCTGCCCACTGGAAGGAGTGCTTGAGGATTCTGCTTCTATGGCCTTCTCAAGAATAAGTGGACAGAAAAGAAGTTTTTAGACATTTTCTCCTAAATCCTTACAAGATGTTAAAAGTTAAAGCATGTTGCATTGGTAGTCATTAGAGCATCAAAGAAAATGTGATATTTAGTTATAGGCCTTTACATTCGAAGTTCAAATCCCATCTAGGACAATGTTTTCTTTCATCCTTCTGGGATCAATAAAATGAACTAGCAGCCATAAGCTGGGGTAAATTTCATCTGCTATTTTTTCTTCTTTTTTTTTAAATGATTGACAAGATCCCAGACCTCACTCACTTACCGAGTGGGGTGTAACTCATCAAATCGGACCAATGAAACAATATTTCCATTGGTCTTTCCATTGCTAGTTCTATCTACCAGTCATAAATCCTGGCAGAAAGAGAAACATGAAATAAAGTGTCTTGATCAAGGACATAATGCACTGCCCAGTCCGGGAATCAAACTCGCATTCTCATGATTGTGAATCAAATTCTCTCTATAAACTAAGCCATGTGCCTTCACGTAATCTGCTAAACCCTCGCCCCCAATGTTAGAAATTAGTATTAAACTAACCCGGCAATCTCTTTGTATAGTCTTGATTAGAGCATCATACGTTTCTTTCTCAAGAGTGAGGCCATCAGGATGGTTATCCAGGAAATCTAGATCTTTTAATGTAGGACTTTCCTTCGCTCGTTCATGTCGGGAGGCTTTCCGTTTGTAAGTGCTGCCTTTCAAGTCATACTTTTCAGTTAATTTGATGGAAGACGGCAGCAGGTTATTCATCACACAGAAACGGATATTTTTACCGGCACACTGAAGGCAGAAAAAGAAAATACAAGATGGTTGCTGCTGGAAATTTGAGATAGATAAGAAGAAAAGACTTGAGAATTTATAACAGAGACAAGAAACATATAGTTCATATCTAAACCAAAATATTAGTTAATATGGAGAATTTGACAGTGATATAAGTTAGCTGTAGAGAGGTTGATCACTGAGACCAATAAAAGATTAGAGGAAATGTTTCAGACAAAAAGTAATATATATACAAGCAAAAAAAAACCCAAAAAATTAACAGCACAGTGATATTTGAATAAATGGAAGAGATTTTTTTTAACAATTACTTACTTGATAACAGTAGAGACCATAAAATTTTGGTAAGAGGGTTCGTGGATTTTGATTTAAATTCTGAAATATATATTTTTTATATGAAATAAACAAATGTTTATTAAGTTAATGTTTTATTTAATAAAAAATAAAAAATAATAATTGTTATTATGTTAAGTATGATTAATTTATGTGTGGTAAGCATGAAACTAAAATTTATATAGAATAGGAAGTTGTGATATTCATGTCATTCCAAAAGTTATTTTCAACAATTGAAATAAGTGCCAGAACCACAAAGGGACAAACTAACTACAAAATTTATCAATGAGATTGTCTTGAATAAATTCCCACCTTCCTCAAATCAGTATTTTATGTTTGGTTCAGTAGAATCAGTAGCATCGTTATCAGGTTACAGACAATTCTGAAAATTTTAGGAGTTTACAAGTATTCTTGAAGCAAATTGTTTGCCTCTGGATCTCCTTCACGACACTAATATCTGTTGATATTATGAAGGATACCCAAGATCTACTAATGGATATTAGCCTTGTGCATCTGTCTGTCACACACTAGAGATGACTGAGGAAGGAATGGGTGTCTAATACACACACATCTATGTGATGACTGAGGAAGTGGGGAGGTAACTATAGAAGTCCAGCATTCTAAGATTCATCACAGCTGTGTGTTTGCATGTTTGTATCACTTGTATGAGTGAGCACAAGGAACCAACCAACCAACCAACCAACCAACAAACAAACAAACATCTCTTTTTATATTATGTATAGATATTACAATTAGCAATCATTTTTGACAGCACGGGGCCAGCTGCTATATCTATAAATTCTAATATCTATTTACCCTGGCATCAGTACAAGAGAAAATGTTCTCTCAAATAACTCAAACTATTCTCTACACGGTAGAGTAACTTGTAGAATATGTTGCTAAAATGTTGACAAACAACAGCAGCTCTATATAATATTGAGTGTAAATAACAAAAAGGAAATGAAAAGAGCCAATTGTCAGATCAGACCAAGGAAACAATGTTTCTGTTGGTCTTTCCATTGCTGATACTATCTGCCAGTCACAACTCTTGAAAGAA
Source organism: Eledone cirrhosa (assembly GCA_964016885.1). NCBI lineage: Eukaryota > Metazoa > Mollusca > Cephalopoda > Octopoda > Eledonidae > Eledone > Eledone cirrhosa. The sequence continues at coordinate 390,559,061 of OZ024741.1, forward strand.
TGAATAATGTCAAAGAAACAATTTTGCTCAAAAACAGCATGCTGCCTGGTCAAGGAATTGAAACCATAACCTTATGATTATGAGTCTAACACCCTACTCACTAAGCCATGTGCCTGTAAATAACAATAATGAGCTGATTTAATTAGACATAAAGATCTAAAATTGTGAAAAGGAGACAAAGAAAATTTAAAATGTTGATTTTCATGTCTTTCAAAAGAACATGTAAGTGCAAACTGAAAATGTTGTCTAAGAATAGATGAGGAACTATTTCTGGGACATTCTCAGACACATAGATACTTATTCTTGAAAACTTATTAGACTGAGACAATGTAAAATGAAACAATAAAATGAACTGTTCAATCTAGAATCAACAAAACATCTACAATAAATTTAGCCTCTTTTTTTAAAAAAAAAAAATGTTTAGCCAAGGTTACTGAGACTGATGGAAGATAGCTAGGAAGGTATCCTTAAAGATTAGCCCTGGCCTGAATGCTTAAAACATAGTGAACTCTGCTAAAAGCACCCAAGAGCCAGATGGTGGTGTTAAACCAGACAATGGATTAGGTCTACCACTGAAGTAGACCAAGACAGAATTTGCACTCAGAATACAAAGAGCCAGAAGAAATACCACAAAGCATCATACCTAATACATAAACAATTCTTTCAAGTCATTGCCCTGATACTTTATTTTATTGACACTGAAGGGATGAAAGGCAAAGTTAACTTAAGCAGGAACTGCACTTATAGTGCTATGAGCCAGTACAAATACAGCAAGGCATTTTGTCCTATACACTGAATGATCTGCTAATTCATATCCTGTAGGTAGTAGACTATCAGAATAGTTAGTACAACACCTTATCCACTTAGCCAAGCAATTCCAACTGGAAACTGAAAGTGAATTTTAATTCACTGAAAATTAATGTTAGCAGTAAGAAAGAACATCAAGCACTATGCTGAGCTCCAAGGGATTCAAACCTTTTCTCACACAATGTCCCTCTAGTTCTGGTTTGCTTCAGCCACCATCTTCATATAATTAGTTAGTAGACTGTATGAAACATACTCACACTACACCACACTTAACCAAGCATTACATGATGGTGTGCGCTTGTCAAAATTTAACATTTTGCATAACTGGTGTAAATTCTGAGTTGCTGATAGGCATTTTACAAAACTGAGTAGCATAAATAGCAAATGCGAAGAATAATAAAATTCAAAAGATTGTTTTATGAAAATATACAAACCAGATAATAGCCTGGAAGCAATTTTTGTAAAAATTCTGCCTCTTTGTGTTGGACAGTTTTTATGATGAACTCATCATCATCAGTGATATAAAATATACTGCCACTAGCTCCAGGGTTACAAAGTTCCTGAAGGGGTTCTGTGCACAATGAAAGCTACAAAGAAAATTAAATCCTTTACAGATTGATACATAAATGTATATTACACATTCTTTTATAGACCATCATCGTTTAACATCCACTTTCCACACTAGATATCAAATAATACCCCCATAAACCATCTTTTCCTAATTTGGCATAGATGTAAAATCTACACTACCCTTAGTAGATTTGAAAACCAAAGAAAAACTAAGCTGCCCATGTTGAAAAACCTTTAGCATCACAAAATATTCCAGACATTATCATCATCATCATCATCATATATGGGGTCTAGTCTGGTTTCTGCCTGCTACTGTACCATGTAACTCAGTACAACCAGCTTCATGTTTGAGTGGTCAGTGACTAAACCAGCTCCCCAAGAAGACTCTGGTCAGGTCAGGCTTCTGCCTGCTACTGGTACCATGTAACCCAGTACAACCTGCTTCAGGGTCAGGTCAGGTTTCTAGTTGCTACTGTACCATGTAACCCAATATAAGCTGCTTCATGGTTGAGTGGTCGATGACTAAACCACATCCTCCACCACATCCTGATCTGATTAGGAGGCTAAGTGGAACCCCGGCATCATAAAAAACAAGAGCCACTAAAAGGACAGATGGACTCCTCAGAGTCAACAGCCATCCACCCCAACTATGGGTTAGAAAGCCTCACCATCTCACAGTTGGCCAAGCACAATATGGCTACACCTCTGACATGACCAAAACCAAACAAAAAGTGGTGGTGGTCAATTAGGGTGAGGTTCCTCCAACAGAAGTGAGAAGGTCCTGAATTGGATTAGCTTCAACTTAGTACAAAATTAAAGATGATCCATTTTATACATCACAAGCATTAATAAAATATGAAAAAATACATCAAATGAATGAAGCTGATGATGATATACTTATCGCTATGAATTTTTCTGTCTTTCACAGAAACCTGGCAATATCTTTACCATAGAAGCATGGTGATACCTTTACCATAGAAACATGACAATATGTTTACCATATCAATGAAGGAAAACATTTCATCTCACAAAATGTTTAAAACATCAAAATTAGGGTTTCTTAAACTGGTCCATATAGAACTCAAGAGGATGAATAAAATATTGGCAGGGGAGAATAAAAGATTAGAGGCCCATTAGGATTAAATCTTTTTTTTTAATCGATCAATAAGATGTGGTGGAACTCATCAAATCGGATCAAGGAAACAATGTTTCCATTGGTCTTTCCATTACTGATACTATCTACTAGTTGGAACTCCTGTCAGAAAGAGCAACATGAAATAAAGTTCTTGCTCAAGGACATAATTCATCACCTGGTCCAGGAATTGAACTCAATCTCACGAATGCTAATCCAATTCTCTAACCACTAAGCCACATGCCTTGACAAGGATATAATTTACCAGTTTGTATTTGTTTAATCCTTTTATAAAAGTAGAACAAAAATTACTGGATCATAAAGACCCCCAAACCAGAAATTGTAGACTAAACAACAGAAACACAGAAAAATTTTAATTCTATAGTTACCATAAAATCATCAGCATGGATTCCAAATAGTTCACGGAAATATCGAAAAGCTACAGGAGCATACGTCTTGAATCGAAAATCACTGTAGTGATGGGCTGGTGTAAGATTACTACCTTCACTGAAATAGATGATGGCAAGTGAACAAAATTAAAAATACAACTCTTCATGAAACACAGGTATTAAATATTTAACCCTATATTTCTAATGGACAATACCTCCTATGGTATACAATAAATTCTGAAAATAATCAAGAATTTTGAGAGATTTAGCAATGTAACTAACATTTTCATTATTATTCTTTTTACATAAATTTATCATGGATGTTTCAAATTTAAATATAAATAGTATCAGGAGTGGCTTGGAACCAAAAGAGTTAAGGAATTCAATCTGATAAAAGGGGTGGCCCAAAATAAAAACACTAATTTGTAAGTTCAGAAATGGATTTCTGATAATATCAGTATAGTCTTTCATTTTCTAGTCAATAAAATGTTCTATTGGATAGCTGAGTATTATGTATCATCATACATTTGAATTTCTGTGATGAGTTAAAATTAGAACATTTCCAGGCTACTAACTTTATCTTTCATGTGCTTCTCTTCTACATTATTCAATTCCCCACTCACAGGCTACCTTATTCCTACATGCATATATATCCAGGGGTTGGGTTTGAACTCATGTAAGTGTATATGTGTGTTGGGCTTATATCGGCTCTGACAATGAGTGTTCTAGTTGTACAGAAAACAGAATAGCCTGTCAGTGAAATTAATATGCAAGTGGTTGGGCAACCTACAGCAGATTGAAAAAAAGTATCCTGTTCAAGGATACAATGCACCACTAGGAATCAAACTAATGACAATCATAATTTCAACACCCTAACCACTAAGCCACACAAGAATGCAACTACATAATATATTGCTTATAATATTAAAACTAATACATTGAAAACATGATTATATTAAGTTGGGGATAATTTCTGTCAGAGGAGTACTAAAACCCCTAATACCAGTGTGTACAAAATTAGAGGTAACCACTCAGCAACCATAATTCTTCATGCTAACTTGATAATCCCTCAGTGGTTAATTCTGATTATCACTTGACTAGTTTTTAGTTTTTAAACAAATCAACTAATTTCATTAATTTAAAACTACGTGACATTTGCTCAAGTTTTTTTATGTTCAAGAAAAACATTGACATTAATCATAAGGATGAGATATAAAAGTCTTTGACAGTTAAATAATCTAGAATTAGAGTTATTTTGAATATATAACTGACTCTGGCTGTGAGATGGATGTCAGGATTGCTCAGTTGTGGAGTGCACTTCACTCTTTGCAGAGGGTGTAGAAGGTGGCCATTAACAAGGACACAAAAACATGGGTGTTTCTGTACTGTATAGAAACAATTCTTCTGTACAGTTTGGAGTCATAGATGTTGAATACAATTTGCCACAAGAGACTCAATGGTACATGCACCAGAATGCTTTTATGGTCGACATACAACTTCTAGAGACGTCACCCAACAAACAAGTCTCTGTATGGATCACTGCCCTGGATTTCTGATGTTGTGGTGTCGTCACCTGGCCCTTGCTGGTCATGTTACTCACTATGATGAACCCACTGGAAAATTACTCCTCTGGAGTCCAGATGCAAAGAGATGATTTGGACGGCCATATATCACCTTCAAATCAATCATCGAAACAGACACTGACCTCAAAGGAACGGATCTGTGTGCTGCAATAGTTGACCAAGGACTCTGCAGCTCAAACTTTGTCAATGCCTCACCACTGCTTCAAGGCATTAAATGACTCAAGAAGAAGAAGAAGTATTCCTTACCTTGGAAAAAATACACTTTCAACTACAGCAAAGTCTTGTAAGAGTACATCACGTTCTGGTTTGGATGAGAGTCCACCAACACTTTGACCAATCCCCAGTTGGATGGCGGCCATCAATTCTGAGGTCGGTTTCTATCAATAAAAACAATAACTTCATTTAAAATACAAAAAATTCTAAGAAAAGGAAGCAGCAGGGACCATCAAAACTACCAGCTCATCAGAGTATAGAATATCTTGTTGCATACCTCCCAAGAGTCTTTGGAGTAACATTACTCAATAAGGTGTGTAGATCAAAGATCTGAGAGTCACTCCAGTTAGTGCAGCTACTTCTCCAAATTGAGAGATCTCTGATACTATGGGCATGTGGTTAGAATGTCTCAGGAAAGAAACGCTGGATAGATTTTATGTGCAAAACCAACAGGTAGGAGACCCACGGGTAGATTCTGATTAAGATAATTAGATAACATCCATGAGCTTAGCTGGTCTCGTTTGGTGATCCAGCCAGATCAATTGATGATGGTTGCTTCTGACAGGACCCACTGGAATCCATGCATGAGGATTCTACTCCCATGATCCTCCCACGGAGGAGGAGAAAAATAAAGAGGAGAAAAGGAGAAAGAGAAATAGGAGAAAAAGAAATGAAAAACTGACAAAAGGCAGCTAAGTAGAAAGAAATTTTGAGGATAAGCCAAGGCTAACAGAGAAAAATAAATATTGATCTCTTATATAGGCTCACAGCCAAATATTTATAGAAGAGAAACATTTAGTTGTGGTGTTCAATCAGTTCCCTAAGGCATTAGCAATGTAGGTGAAGTGACCTCAATCATATACCCAAGCTAGGTTTACTGCTGATCACCAGGGCATAACCTTTATTCTACTGCGATTGCCAATGTGAAAGATCAAATATTGAAATCAGTTTTATTAAGTTATTCTTTAACACTATTCTGCCTTACAGTATCCTTATTTATCATTCCTCAAGAGTTTGGAGGAGTTTCTGGTAGGAATGGGTTTAATACACACAAGGCTGTGTGTTTGTGTACAATTGTTTTGATGAAATTATTAATCAATAGAATTGAATAAAATGTTTGCAAACAACATTAATGAAGAGGATAGTGAAAATATAAATTTGATTGAATTTAGGCTCTGTTCCATTCTCTAACCTAAAAGAGTGCTGTAAATAATTTTTCAAGATTATTACACTATTAATTTCTTTACAGACCAATCACCACCTCCACCACTAACACTTTGTATGTAAGCAATGTGAGAGAAAGAGAGAGATTTATAGTCATACATTTGCAAAAAGCTTTAACAAAGTTATTTAAATAAAGATTTCATCATCATCATTTTATGTCCACCATCCATGCTGACATGAGTTAGACGGGTTGCCACAGTTCAAGGTTAGACTGGGTTGGAGAGACATATATTCCATATTTAGCATAGTTTTTATGGTTGATACACTTTTTAACACCAACCAAACTTCAGGATGCATTTTATTGTGACACCCTGTACATCCTCATTAGGATGGGCATTCCAATTGTTAATTGCAGCACCCCATTTGCTCTGAACCTTACAAAGATGAAGCAGCAACAAGAAAGAGATTTGTACTTTTCTTTTTAAAGACATAAAAGGAATAAACAGAACAATAAAGCTGATAATCATAACAATGTTTTGCTTGAGATAAAACACAATATGCATCACAAACATTTTATTCATTAATATTGTTAGAAGAATTGTAATGCACTAATTTATTATGACTGTTCTAGTCAAAATTATCATAATTATGGATGCAAACACCAATTTCATAGGCCAGAAATATTTGATTACCATATTTGATTACCATCATTACCATATTTCTAATGAAAGACACTGTGTATGTTATTAACCCTTTCATTACCAAGTTTCTCATGAAAGACATTGGCTATAATTTCCAAATCATTTTGAAAATATTTTTCAATATATATATATAAGAGACTCTTTTTTTACCAAAGAATTTTATGTCAGAAAATGCTAGTGTCATATACACTGTTGGTATGAATGTAATAATAGAAAATATATGTATACAGAAGTCATGTATAAATATAACAGTCTATTAACTTTTCTCTCAAATATATATTTTTCAAAATAAGGGTGTAGCTTATATTTTAAAAAATACAGTGATAAGGGGCTTGTTCAAAAAATATATTGCAGTCTCCATTCCATGCTGCAAAAACTAGTGATGGGCCAGCTCTGGGAGGCATAGATGGATGCACAAAGATTGCACATCCCGAGAGCCTAAAGAGAGTCCAGAAGGGAGAAAACCTTAACAGTTGGAACCTGGGACATTATAACCCTTACAGGTAAGGAGCAGGAACTAGTGGAGAAATCTAGATGCTACCAGATAGATATAGTTGGGGTTTCCTCAACAAAGTTCTCTGGTTCTGATACTGTAGATTTGGATGGAAGATGGAAACGCTACTATTCAGGTGTGATGCTATAAATGACTGCACAGGTGGGAGTGGGGATACTCACAAGGCGCCAGCTGTCAGAATGTGTTATGGACTGAATTCCGTTAGGAAGGAGGATTTGCCTCTTGAAGCTAAGGCTAAAAGATAAGTCTCTGTGCGTGGTGCAAGTTTATGCACAAAACAAGGAGTCCGAATACAGATCCTTCCTTGATCAAGTCACTGCAGTAATAGATATATTTAAGACAGAGCCATATATTCTGATGGGAGATTTCAATGCACATGTTGGCACTGACCAACTGACATGGAAAGGAGTGATTGGAAGGAATCGCAACCCCGATCTAAATATGAATAGAGAGGCCTTACTAGACTTCTGTTCTAACAATGGACTCTCTATTATGAACACCTTTCAGACAGAGATATCCATAAATATACATGGTATAAGGGGAATCTGGGACAGAGATCAATAATTGATTTTCTTCTTGTCTCTGATCTCTTTGATTCGGTGCTGGATGTACATGTAAAGAGAGGAGCTGAGCTGTCAACTGATCACCGTCCAGTTATCTGCAACTTGAGACTAACTAAATCCAAGAAAGCCCACAAAACCGGCAGGTCCGGGGCACCCTACAGGATAAAATGAGAAGCATTGGTGGATAAGGCAGTCAGGACCAGTTATGCAGATACTATTGCATCTAAATTCAGAGAACTCCCTGGGGAAATTGAGTACACTGAGACAGAGTGGAGATTGTTCAGCCCAACAGTTTCTGCTTCAGCTGTAAAATATTGCAGGTGAAACAGACTCAGTGTGCCAGATGGCAGGAGGATCCCTTGGTTCAATCAAGAGGTTAAATATGCCCGCCAAGCAAAGAAGGTGGCTTACAAAGTTTGGCTTGGAAATAAGTCCTTCTTGCAATTGTGGTACAAGCAGACCTGAAGAATTGCAACAGAGACAGTAAATGCTTCCAAAGTTAAGACATGGGAGGACTTTTGGGTTAAGCTGAAATCCTACTTCAGATCAGCAAATAAATTGTTCTGGTAGACCATCCGCCGACTTCGTAATAAGAAGTCCTCCTCCACATCTATCAAGAACGTGCCTGGGGGTCCTCCTCTCTGGAGAGAGGTGCATCCTCGTGAGGTGGGGGAATACTTTGCTGATCTCCTACACCCAATTACAACAGCATCTTTTCATGTACACAAGGTGCATCTGGGAGTGGTGAATAATCTCAAGGAGGCTGAGGTCACAAAAGCAGTTAAAAAGCTAAAATCCAGTCTGAGATTTTAAAAGTCTTAATTAAAGAAGATATTCTCATCTGTAGTATATACCTGTTTTATAAACTGTAGTATATCTATGTTTTTTTACAAACTGCAGTATATCTGTTTTATAAACTATAGTAAATCTACTTGTTTCACAAATTGAGGTATAAATTTATATTTTATAAACTAATATATCTATGTGTTTTATAAATTGTTGTATATTTATGTGTTTTATAAACTGTACTATATACCTGTGTGTTTTATAAACTGTACTATATACCTGTGTGTTTTATAAACTGTACTATATACCTGTGTGTTTTATAAACTGTACTATATACCTGTGTGTTTTATAAACTGTACTATATACCTGTGTTTTATAAACTGCTATATATATTTGTGTTTTACAAACTGTATAATATATTTATGAGTTTTATAAATTGCAGTATATTTGTGTTTTATAAACTTTGGTGCATCTATGTTATATTTTATAAACTGTAGTATATGTTGTTGTTTTTTGTTTTGTTTTTTCGGGTGGTTAAGGATAGTGATGCAATTGCAGAGCCTCTCCTGTCCAGGGGAAGTCACTGCTGCCATGTCAACAGCTTGCTGTACGCACATGCATGTGGCCTCTCCTCAACTGTGGATCCAGCAACTCCTTCCCATGCTACCTCCTGTTTTTACATAGCTTGCTGCAGGCATGACTGGGTACTCAGCGGTATAACTGAGCGATGGGCAGGCTGGGTCCAAAAAACTGTGACTCCAAACCCCCAATGCCTCCAGGATAGGCTTTTGAGCCAGAGGCTAGAAGGGCACTCTGATGTAAAACCTACAGGCTGGCAATTACCCCAGTCGTCTCAGTATGCTGAGCCACTGGGGAAGGACTTCATGTCCTAAAGAGTGGGATTGGTTTACGTGCACTGACTCTCACTTAAAAATCCACTGAGCACAGACAGGAAGTAGTTGTCTAAAAGTCCTACAGTGATGGAGAAGGGGCGAACTGACAGATACTAGATGGACTGGAAGTCGCAGTCTCAACTTCGCATGAAAGCGGCTGAGATGTGTGGGTCAGTTGCATGCATTCGGCAGCAATCTGGCGACCAAGCAGCTCTCTACAGGGACAGCATTGCTTGCTCTACAAAGAGAAAGATTTAGAAAAGGTGGTCTAAAAAACTTGTCGCACTTTCACCTGGTTGGCTCACCACGGCCAACTGGCATCTCATTACAGCCAGCAATAGAAGCAAGTTGATAATTGAAAAAACGAGAAGCTTTAAACTGACATGTTGGAATTTTGCACCATGCAGGATTCTGACGACAACTGCCCACAGAGGCGCTCAGCATTAGTAGCCATGGAGCTAGATAGACTGAACATTGATATTTCTGCCGTGAGCGAGGTTCACCTGGCCGAGCAGGGGTCCCTGGTGTTACACAGTGCAGGCTACACCTTGTACTGGTCTGGCAGGTCCAAAGACGATCACAGGCTGTCTGGAGTTGGTTTCATAATAAAAAAGAAAACAGCATTGCTAACCATCTTGAAGGTCTCCCAGTTGGTCACTCTGACCGACTGATGTATTTCCGTCTTCCCTTGCAAGACAACCAATTCCTCACCATCATTAGTGTCTATGCACCAACGCTGCAAGCAGACCCGACTACAAAAGAATTCTTTTACAGTGAACTGAGGTCACTCGTCCAGGAAACCAACAGCTCTGACAAAATTGTCATCATGGGCGATTTCAACGCAAGGGTTCGCAGAAATCATGCTGCTTGGCCTGGCGTGCTCAGACGACATGGGATAGGCAATTGCAACAACAACGGCCAGTTGCTCCTTGAGCTATGCACTGAGAACTTCCTGGCCATTACCAACACCCCCTTTCCAGCAAAAAAACAGGTTCAAAACATCATGGAGGCACTCATGCTCCAAGCATTGGTACCTACTGAATTATATCCTTGTGTGCCAGAGAGATTCGAAAGATGTGCTGAATACCAGAGTTATGCCAAGTACTGACTGACACTGACCATTGGCTCATACAATCAACCCTCAGATTGACAATCAAGCCCACAGTGAAGAAAAGAACCCCACAATTCAAGAAAATCAATGTTGATCACTTCCCCTTGCTGAAGAGGAAATTTCAGGAAGAGTTGGAAGTTAAGCTGAACACCATTGTAGCTACCAACGCCGAACCAGTGACTTATTGGCAAAACCCAAAGAAGATGCTGCAGGACTCAACAGCAGAAGTGGTGGGTTTCTCTACAAGGAAGAACTAAGACTGGTTTGACGAGAATGATGATGAGATCCAAAAGCTCATTGATGAGAAACACTCTGCATACCGAGGAGTGCTGTCGAGTCCGAATAGCCAGTCAGCCAGGTCAACATACAGGAAAACCTGCAGCACCCTACAGAGGAAGCTTAGGGAGATCCAGCATAACTGGTGGACAGAACAGGCCAAGAGAATACAGCACTATGTGGATACTGACAAAACCAGAACCTTCTATGAGTCACTCAGGGAAGTCTATGGCTGCATTCACCAAACACAAGCCCTTCTCCGTTCAGCAGATGGGTCAGCACTGCTCGCCGACCAAAAGGCCATCCTGAGCCACTGGACTGAACACTATGGCAACCTATTTAGTGACAAACGCTCAGTAGCAAACACTTTGATCAACTACATCTCACAGCAGCAAGTCAAAAATGAGCTGGATGCACCATCCTCCTTAGAGGATGGTAAAGACTGCAATCACCCTCATGAAAACACACAGGAATCCTGGTGTTGACAGAAGTCCCGCAGAGGTATACAAGTATAGTGGTGGCCCACTCCTTGAGAAGCTCACGGACCTGTTTATACAGTGCTGGTCAAAGGGAGAGATACCAACAGACCTCCCTGCACAAGAACAAAAGCCAAAAATCAGACTAATCAAACTACCGTGGCATCACGTTACTTTCAACCATAGGCAAAATTCTAGCTCATGTCCTGCTCAATAGATTCATCCCAGCCATTGCAGAGGATGTCCTCCCAGAAAGCCAATGCAAATTCCATGCCAACTGCGGAACCATGAACATGACTTTTGTCCTTCGCCAGATCTAGGAAAAATGTAGAGAGCAAAATATGGCCTTGTATGCTGCCTTCATTGACATGACAACGGTATTTGATACAGTCAGTAGAAATGGACTGTGCAAGTCCTCAGGAGACTTGGATGTCCGCCAACATTCCTGACCAGGCTCCAGCAACTCTACACAGCACAGCAGGGACAGATGAAGCACAATGGTGGTCTCTCTGGTCAATTCCCCATCGAGAATGGCATGAAACAAGGCTGTGCCTTGCACCAACCTATTTGCAATCTTCTTCAGTATGATGCTCCACAAAGCAAAGAAAGATCTGTGGGAGGGCATTTACCTCTGGTTCCATACTGGTGGGAGTCTGTTAAACTTGCGACGACTTCTTGCCTGCACCAAAATACTGGAGGAGTTGATCCTGGATCTGCTGTTCGCAGACAGCTGTGCCCTTCTGGCACACATGGAGGAAGATCTCTAGGTAGCCGTCAGCTGCTTTGCTCAGGCAGCCAAAGCCCTTGGCCTGACCATCAGCCTCAAGAAAACGGAAGTCATGTGCCAGAAGCCAACAAATGAAGAGTACCACTCTTTGCAGATTAATATCAACGGGCACCCCCTCAGTGCAGTGCAGCACTTCACATACTTGGGAAGCATCATTACCAAACAACGCTACCTTAGCAAAGGACATTGACAACCGCATTGCCATGGCCAGCAGCTCATTCGGACGTTAGCAGAAACGCATGTGGCAGAACCACTCTCTATGCCTCACCAGAAAGATCTGAGTCTACAAAGTTGTTGTAATCACTACCCTCCTCTACAGAGCTGAAAGCTGAGTCCTGTACCAGAAGCAAATCAAGTTACTGGAAAGATTCACTCCATTGTGGGCATCCGTTGGGAGGACTTTGTAACAAATGAGGAAGTTCTCAAGAGGGCCGATATGACAAGCATTGAGAGCATGCTGGTGCTGAGACAGCTCCGCTGGGCAGGTCATGTCTCGTGCATGAACGACTCTAAGATGCCGTAAGCAGTTTTCTGCGGTGAACTATATCAAGGCAATTGAAACCATGGGGCCCCCCAAAACGCTTCAAGGACTAACTCAAGTGCCAGCTGATCCAAGGCAATATTGATCACAAGGAATGGGAATACTTGGCAGAGGACAGAGAGAAATGGAGAGTAACCATCAAAACAGCTGCAGCCAGCTTTGCGGAGGGCAGGAAGGCGGTGGCTGAAGACAAACATCAAAGAAGAAAGCTGTCCTCAACCCAACCACCAACTAACCAAATATACACTTGTCCCAACTGTACCAGAGCCTGCAAGGCCAGGTTTGGCCACTACAGCCACCTCGGGGTGTGCCACCACACAGAATAGGACAATAATTCTTCCCACTGATCTTCGCAAGTGGAGAATCCTCCATTCCATTCCATATCTGTTTTATAAACTTTAGTATATCTTTGTGTTTTAGTAACAGTAGTATATTTATGTGTTTTACAAATTGTAGTATATGTTTTCTAAATTGTCGTGTATATGTTTTCTAAATTGTCGTATATGGGTTTTATAAACTGTAGCATATCTCTGTTTTATAAACTGTAGCATGTCTCTGTTTTATAAACTGTAGCATGTCTCATCATCATCATCATCATCATCATCGTTTAATAAATTGTTTTATAAACTGTAGTATATCTGTGACTTATAAACTGTAGCATGTCTCTGCTTTATAAACTGTCATAGATATCTATGTTTTATAAACTGTAGTATATCTATGCGTTTTATAACCTGTAGTATATGTATTTTACAAATTAAAGTATAAATTTATGTGTTCTACAAAGTGTAGAACAGGGTGAAGCATAAAGATTTGCCACATTTGGAGCAGCCCATATGGCAGGACAGATCTCATTCGGTAGGCTAGGCTCCATCATTTTCAGTGCCCATCATGAATTGGACAGATGAATATCGTGGCTTTGATGTTGGTTCAAGAATTAACTGAGTCAAATCATGCCAACCGCAGAGCCGTAAATTGATGCAATTCCACCTGATTGACCCAGATAGTCGTAGAGAACTTCAGGGAATCACTCCATATTGCCAAGGGCAGCTGCCATGTCAGATATAATTTTTTTTAAACACTTTTTCTGTACTTTTTAGATATATGTGGGTGTGGGTGTGTGGTGGTGGTGGTGTGGGTGTGGGTGTGTGATAACTTTTTTTTATTTTATATCCTTTCAAAGTGTGAGAGGTCTTAATGTCGAAACCTATATATCTTTGTATTACAAACTGTAGTAAATATCTAGGTGTTTTAACAAACTAATATATTTATGAGTTTTACAAACTGTAGTATATCTGTGTGTTTTACAAACTGAAGTATATGTGTTTTACAAACTGTAGTATATGTGTTTTACAAACTGTAGTATATGTGTTTTACAAACTGTAGTATATGTGTTTTACAAACTGTAGTATATGTGTTTTACAAACTGTAGTATATGTGTTTTACAAACTGTAGTATATGTGTTTTACAAACTGTAGTATATGTGTTTTACAAACTGTAGTATATGTGTTTTACAAACTGTAGTATATGTGTTTTACAAACTGTAGTATATGTGTTTTACAAACTGTAGTATATTTATGTGTTATATAAACTGTACTATTTTTATGTGTTTTATAAACTGTACTATATCTATGTGTTATATAAACTGTACTATATGTGTTATATAAACTGTACTATGTTTATGTGTTATATAAAGTGCACTATATGTGTTATATAAACTGTACAATATTTATGTGTTATATAAACTGTAGTATAAGTATGTGTTTACACATACATATACTACACTATATATCTATGTTTTATAAACTATAATATATCTGTTTTATAAACCCTAGTATATATTTATTTTACAAACTGTAGTATATTTGTTTTACAAAATGTAGTGTGTGTGTGTGTGTGTGTGTGTGTGTGTGTGTGTGTGTGTGTGTGTGTGTGTGTGTGTGTGTGTGTGTGTGTGTGTGTGTGTGTGTGTGTGTGTGTGTGTGTGTGTGTGTGTGTGTGTGTGTGTGTGTGTGTGTGTTTTTTATAAACTGTAGTATAAATATATATCTGTTTTATAAACATTAGTATATCTGTTTTTTATAAACTGTAGTATATATCTATGTGTTATATAAACTATAGCATATTTTTGCTCTTTTTAGAGTATCAAGAAGAAAAAGAAAATGGAAAACTATTTACATAGAATTGCTCCTCCTGCAAAGCATCTTTGATGTTACCAAAACTATTCCAAAAGAACAATTCAGCAGGTTTCAGTAAATCCAAATACAACTTGGGATCTGAATATGATGGTCGCATTGATTGAGATCTTTCAGTTTCCATGTCAATGAGACTGCCAGATTATCTCTGCTAAAAGCAGAAATATCTTCATCGAGATGGAAGTAGTCAGACAAAATATCCATTAACTGGGTATGCCCAGCAAATGTCTTTAGGATGCATCGCATTTACGGTAACTCAACAAAACATCCTTGAAGTCATCCGTCAGATGTAAAAACTTCACTTTGTTTTTCTTTTGTTTGGTTTTTAGGCCAACTGTTAAATCTAGATTAACTGTTCACTAACTTTACATGTTCAGAGTAAAACAGCTGAATGTAACTTAAAATAGATAAATAATCCAGGTAGCAGGGATGGATTCTACGGATTTACTACTGATCAATATATGCAATCAATATGAAATTTCAATGATACTGGTTCAGTAGCTGTTGTTGTAGTAGCTGTGTTGGTGGTGGTTGTTGTTGGTGGTGGAAGTTGTGGTATGTGTTGGTTGATGGTATGATAATACATGAAGTGATCATATATCTAAAATATTACATCATCATACGAGGCAAAAGTACAAAGTACTAGAAAAAATTTACACAGCTTTAAACATGTGGAATGTGTTCATGTAAGAAAAGAAAATGAAAAAGTAATCTTCAATTAATGACATTCTTTTCCAGTTTATTTCAAACAGGATGGTTTTAGTTATTGTATAATAAACCACTGCCCTTGTGTAGGATAACACCTAATTAACAAATACATTCAAACTAAAAACAAAAATGAGATCATCGCTAACAGGATGTGTTTTTGAGAGATCTATCATATTGACATTTATAAATTACTGAGTGACTATGGTCTTACATTACATTGCATTGCATCTAGAGCTTTTCACTTATATCATGGCCTAGATATATCTCTAAGGAACAAACTGTCTGACAGTAGACAGCTTCAGGTGTATATGTCCATACGCATACATTTACAAACATACCAATATAGTGTGTGTGTGTGTGTGTGTGTGTGTGTGTGTGTGTGTGTGTGTGTGTGTGTGTGTGTGTGTGTGTGTGTGTGTGTGTGTGTGTGTGTGTGTGTGTGTGTGTGTGTGTGTGTGTGTGTGTGTGTGTGTGTGTGTGTGTGTGTGTGTGTGTGTGTGTGTGTGTGTGTGTGTGTGTGTGTGTGTGTGTGTGTGTGTGTGTGTGTGTGTGTGTGTGTGTGTGTGTGTGTGTGTGTGTGTGTGTGTGTGTGTGTGTGTGTGTGTGTGTGTGCGCGCGCGCGCTGCAAATGTTTGTTTATATATATATAAACATTTGCAGCAGAGAGAGATTAGAAAGATTTATGATTTAGACATTTATATACAAAGATTATAAGGCCAAAGCAACAACAACAGAGCAGAAAGCCATTGCTTTACTGAAAGACAGACCAGTAATTTAATAAATTAAATGAAAAATGAGGCATCAGGAAGGATTATAGAGGAATTAAGAACAAGGTAAAAAAGAAGGAGGGCATAACCATGAAATTATCTAACTGGTAGGTATTAACCCAGTTTCATTAAAGGTAACTTGCACTTAAAATATTCACTTGCAAATATAATAATTTGTCTTGGTGTTCATAAGAGGAGTAAGATGGAGTCAGTCACTCCAGCCTGTTTAGTCTTGGACTGTGACAAACTGTCCAGCCCATGCCAGCAAGGGATCAGATGTAAAATGATTACTCTGTGTGGGTGTGCACACACATGCGCATGTGGCATTGTGAATATCATCATCATCATGGCAATAGATTCACTAACATTATTTTAATGATTTAAGTTCAAATCCCGCCAAGGTTAACTTTGCCTTTCATCCTTACGGGGTCGATAAAATAAAGTACCAGTAATGTACTGGGTAATTGCTGGCCTTGTGCCAAAAGTAGAAACAATTATTTTAATGATTGTTTTGCCTTGCTCTCAGTGGCAGATGAGTTTTTTCCCCAACACTGCATAACACTAATCATTGCAATCTTTTGTCATTTCCTTTATAAGGTTCAGCTTCTTAAGGCTAATTTTTATCACTTTGTCCCCCTGTGCCTTATGCTTTTCTTTGTTCTTAAACTTTTGATTATTTGTTTCAACCAGGGGGGGGGGGGGGGGGGCTTGGTGTGAGTATATCACAGATGAGTTTACCTTGTGAGTGGTGGAGTGTTTGACTAAATCATACTCAAAAGTGATGCCACTGAGTAGGATTTGCTGAAGAGAATCAATCTGACAATGACAAACAAATTTTGAAGTTTGATGCAAAATCCAGAGCGCAAACCTGGCACAGCAAAAATAAGTCAAAACTTCCAGATTGTGTAGATCTGCAGCTGTCATTGACCATGTCTTCCAACCATAGAGGAGGACAGTGAAATTGAGCATTCAATAAAGGTGGCCTTTTGTAGCCAGGTGGATCTCTGACTTAGACCAGAGCTGGTTATGACAGAATGCAGTACTTTTGTAGTTGATTCGAACATCTATATAATTTTTACCTTGGCCTCTCAACACATTTAACATATATTATTATATCAAGAGACATTTTCACAATATTCCCCTTTCTTTCATCATCGTTATAAAAAATAACTACTTAATATAATAATTCATTTGTGTCACAATGTTTCTTACATTGTTTCATTTTTCAAGATTTCTAATAATTAATGGATAGTTAAATGACACAGAAGGAGAGAATAACTCTGGGAATCCTATATATTAAGGTCATAACATTCTTCAATACAAACACCATAATATTACACTCATTTCTATCTTTGAGCTAAGTGGTTAAAAGTAGGAATAAAGAACCTAAACTTTCAAATGACAATTGTTAAAATATAAAATATTCCCTCATTGTATTGGTACCCCCATGGAAAAAGGGGAAGAGGACATACCAAGATGAACTGGTGGCAGACAACTGACAGAGACACAAAACTATCAACAAAAGTTGGAACGATGTATTGATAGATGCAACTGACTTTGGTCATTGGAGCACTTTGGCTGCTACGTGTGTCTCAAGACACAGGAAGTTCTAAGTCCCACTTTATTTCAAAAATGAAGGGCTGGGGGGGTTGTCATTGAATTTTTTTTTTTTTCTCTTGGAAAATGATAAGGGTTCAAGGACTTATGATTACACTATTATTTTTTTTTATTATTTTGGACTCAAAATATAAAACTCCAGTAGCAATACCATGACTTATTTTGTCCATTGCTCTAGCAAATCTGTTAATTCACTGCACTGGTGGATTAATTAATAATGATTTCATTTATCTGCTACAAAATATCATTAAACACTTCAAATGGAAACAAAATATATATATTTATGAAAGTAAAATAATTACTCTAACCTAGTTCAGTTTCTAATTTTCAAAAAACATATTTCCATTAAATTAGAAAGAAAAAAAAGCTTTTTGCACATTCTCTATTTCTGAAGTTGGGAGCTTCCTGAAATCCACACTTAAACAAACAAGTGAACAGATTTCTACTCTCTTAGCATCAGTTTCACAATCAAAACAGGGAAAATAATTCCAAGTAAACATTTTTTCTTTTTATATATCATTCCAAACATCAGAAAATTGGTTTTAAAGAAGATGGAATTGAAATATACTATGTGGGAAAGATAGGTGAGAAATGTTCTAAATATGGTGCATTCATAAAGGAAAGGATTTCAAGGAGCTCAGAAAAATTCTCCAATCAAGTCAATGAATAGGTGCTACTACTACTACCCATTACCCATCCACTTCCTCAGCTTTAAAATGTTAACTTTAAACACTGATAAGGGTATCAAATTTAGATATAACACTAGGATGTATAACACAGTTTTAGCTTTCAAAACATCCTAAGATGTAACAGGAACTAAAGGAAAAAAATCACAATACATTAGTTATGTATACACATACAATACATGGTGGAGTCTTCACTTCCATCAATTACATTCAACTCACCTCTACAAATTAAAAAAGGGATTGAGCGACAAGATCCCAGACCTCACTCGATGAGTGGGTAGAACTCATCAAATCAAACCAAGGAGACAATGTTTCCTTTGGTCTTTCTGTTGTTGATATTATCTACTGATCACAACTCCAAATTAGGAACTATAATTCATACAAAAATACATTTACAATAGAGTATACTTGCACTAGATGAAAGGAAAATCTTGCTTTCTAACATACAAATCAATTAAAATTATGACCCACTACAGTTTCCATTGTTATTACTGTTCACATTTACACATACTATAGAAATATAACAGTAATATAACAATGCAGAATATGCTATCTTCAAGATAGTGTGTTTCCACTATATATATTTGTGCGAAATCATCAGCATAAAACCCAGTGACAATTTGTGAAGCTTTTCAGTTTCAATAAAATTTAATCTTCAATTCTAGAATTCTACCAGAGCTAATGTTTCCATAAACCTAGTTAAATAGGACAAACAAAGTATATATAATACAATTTAAGTAATTTAATTCCTTTCTTCCTTCACAGTGTCCTGAATATTTGGGTGACTAATGAAGGTGCATGGCCTAATGGTTAAGATACTTGTTGTATGATCGTAATGTTGTGGGTTCGATTCTTGGACAGGCTGATGCATTGTGTTCTTGAGCAAAATACTTTATTTCACGTTGCACCCAGTACACTCAGCTGAGATGAGTAACAGCAGTAGCTGGGGAGTTAAACCTTTGATAGATCAGCATCCCGTCCAATCACTTAAAGCCAAGCAAACTGTGGTAAAAGCACCAGCCAGATGAGCTGTTAACTAACTTATCTTTAATGATTAATTTCTTTTTCACTCACTATTTTACATGAGAACAAATACATGCAGGCACAAACACACAGTGTTTAGAAGAGAGTACTGTTGGAATTATGAGATAGAAATGTAGGTGACAAAAAGAAAAAAGAAAAACATTTATAAATTCTTAAACGAAGATAGATATGAGAAAGCCACTGGGGATAGAAACAAGTGTTGGAAGACACTGGGATCAATGGATGGTGGGGGAGAAATGGTTTCATATGTATTTCTCCTTTCTAATGCTACATATAGGCCTGCCTGAACTATATCTAGGGCGGTTAAAATTCCCAAGATCCATGGACAAGTTCTCTCCAGCGATCTGTCCTTCATCATCGCCACTATGTCCAGCGTCTCCCAGAGACCAGTGTCTGTCCTTAGGGCATTAACATATGTCAACCTCGGTCTTCCTCTTCCAGTTTGTCTGTGTAGGGGCTCCCACAGGACCACTGAGTGCAGTGTCAACTCTGAATGTCAGTGAGCATATCCAGCTAACTTCAGTCTCCTCTGTGTCACTTTCAAACTGACTTTTGGGGGGCACCTGTACAGCTCTAAGTTCTTCATCTTCAGTGCATACTGATTAATGTTCAGTGCCATCCTTAGCATCCTCGTGTAGCACCCATCCACCATCTGAGTGAGTTTCTTGGTTAGTGTCCAAGTCTCAAAGTCCTACAGCGACACAGCCTCCACTATAGCGATGAAGAGACGGATCTTCAGGTCTTTATGAAGGTCCAACTTCCACACCAACCTCAAACTGTGGCACACCAACCAGACTTTGCTCTTCCACTCCATCATATCATCCTCTGTGTTCCAAATATTTGCTCCCAGATAAAGGAAGTTTTCAACCAGCTCCAGCAGCTTCCCACCCACATTCATAATGTTCTCTGGCTCCTTGATGTTCTATACCAGATATTTCGTCTTACTCTCATTCATTCTCAGTCCCACACTCATCGACAAGGTCTCCACCTCTCACATCAACTCCTCTGCTTCCTTCACTGTGTTTGTCACCAGAGCTATGTCGTCAGCAAATTCAGCATCTGATATCTTTTTAGCATTAACTCTCCTGCTCTGAGCTGGTGTTACATTAAAGCCCAAGTCCTGATGTTTCTCCAGTGCAAGGCACATACAATAGTTCACTGTCATGATGAAAAGGTAGGGAACCAACATACATTCTGCCTGAACTATACATTCTAAACATGGAGTTCTAGTGGCAGAAGCTATTTGCATACTATGTTTTGCCTTCTAGCATATCCTAGCATTCCTTATCAATCTGTCTGAACCTCCACATGCAAACATGGAAGTGTTTTATTATAGGCATATACACATAGTGGTATACACAAAACCTATCTTTAGAGTTTTCATGTTCCTAATCATTTTTTACTATAAAGTAGAATGACGTCATGGTCTTTAAGAATTGAATTTGTAACAAAAATTTCAGCAAAAGCTTTTGTTTAAGAGGTGCTGCCAGGAGTTGTGACCGGTAGATAGCCTCAGCAATAGAAATATTGTTTCCTTGGTCAAATTTGATGAGTTCCAGCCCATTCAGTAAGCGAATGATGTCTGGGGTATCGTTGATTGAACTCTATGTTGTTAAAAGCTACGTTAAAAAAAGGGTGAATTCTCCTAGCTTACAAAAAGCATAGCAACAGCTGCAGAAATATTCATGTGCTGACTTAGTTACTGTTTACTATTTCTCTTCTCTCTCTCTCTGACCCATAATTCCTCATGTTATAGGGGCACCAGCATGGGTATTTTAAACCTAGCAGAGCCCATGCCCTCTACAGATCTAAACACACCCATTTTTTTACACGGGGAGAGAGGGAGAAAGAGGAAGTGCAACAGAGATACAGCGGAAGAATTGACCCTATTATTCGACTGGTACTTTTTTTATTGACCTCAAAAGCATAAAAAGTAAAATTGACTTCAGTGGGATTTAAACTCAAAGAGTGCACAGAACTCAAACAAAGTTTTAACAACTTCTAAAATCAAAAGAAAAACATTTCACCAATATAGCATTTCTTTTAAATCTACTTATGGTAAGAATAGCCTAACTAATTTCATACAAAACAGTTTGAAAATAATAGCTATAAATGAATGGAGGCACATGGCTTAGTGGTTAGAGCATTGGCCTTGCAATCGAAAGGTTGTGAGTTCAATTCTCAGACCGGGTGATGTGTTGTTTCCTTGAGCAAGACACTTTATTTCACATTGCTCCAGTTTACTCAGCTGTAGAAATGAGATGATAGGACTGGGGTCCCTATCATTCCACTGCAAAGTGGTTGTGGAGGTGCCACGGCAAAAAAGCACCCACCACTCACTGTAAATGAGGTTGGTGTTAGGAAGGGCATCCAGCTGTAGAAATCAAGCCAGAATCAGTTTCTGTCCCACCCTTGCAAGCAGGGAAAAGTGGACGTAAAATGATGATGATGATGATGATGAATGCATAATATGGTAGGGCATATTTAGCTTCAAGCCAACCCTGAAAGAACAAACGTATGATGAAAGGTATTCCAGGTGTGACTATCTCATCATATTTTTAAATATCCTACATTCTAGAACTACATTATGTAACTATCTATTTATTCATCTATTTATTTAACCAATTCAAAAGCATGACAGACTAGAGCAAGTATTTAGTACTCCTTACAATTGAGAAACAAAAAAAACAAGATATACAAAGACAAGTGGATATAAAAATAAAAATAAAAATAAAAAAAATAAATAAAATTAAAAATTTAAATAGGAAAGGCCAATGAGAAGCAAAATAAGCATTTAGAAAAAAAAGATAAAGAAAAAATAGGAAACAATATAAGCTGTAAAGCAGCTAGGAGGTTTTTTAATCTGTTCATACCCTCCATGTACAAAGATTTTGTTTGTAGATGGTAGATCTTTTATAATATATTGTATCTCCAATTTTGGTACTGTTTTAATGATCGACATCAAGCTGACCTTCCTTTCTGATTGATAGTTTCTACACTGGAACAAATAGTGCCAAAGTAGTATTCATACTTTTCCTTCTTAAGATGGTAGGATGTGATTTGCAAATTTGGCTGTTATTTTTTAGCAGGTTAAGGAATGTCATAAAAGCTGCCTCATGACAGGTCAAGTGAAAGAGTGTGACATTTATGATATGATATAATTTTTCTTGCAGGTGCAATGTCAAATGAGACGTAAACCTGCTATGTGGCAAGGTTTCAACTAATGACCCACAGAGAACATGATCCTTCTTCTCTATCCACATAACCAGTAAATCAATACATTCTTTCAATTATACTGTCTAAGTCTAGATACCTAAACCAACCACCCTAAAATCAACATTAACTGTTCAGCCACAATATTTTAAAAGTTAAATAATTAACTCATTCATATTGGTTAATACATCTAGCTGACTGAAATTTGTTCATGTAATAGAAACTAAGAACTAAACTATTATTGTTCATTATAATGCAATACCTAGTGAGCAAAAGAATATGGTGAGAAAGTGTCTATATGAATAATAGATGATATTCAATAGTCAGAAAACAACATGTAACCCACTTAGTGCCAAACTGCTAACAGTGAAAGATACAAAATTCATTAAAGATACAAAAGATTTAGTGAAAAAAAATGATATATTTCTATAAAAACATTTAGTGTGAAAAATGATGTCATCCTCATCATCCTTGTTTTAATGTCCCCTTTCCCTGCTAACAAGAGTTGTATGGGTCTACCAAGTGCAGAGAAGAGGTTGTCATGTTTTTGACACTACTGAAGGTCCTCCCAACCCTTTGTTTAGAAAGCTTTCTACAGTTGGGTGCCATTCCTATCACCAACCACTTTACAGCATGTACTGGATGCTTTTATGGTGTAGGTCATCAACACTAGGGCAGCTGTCATATCCTTGGCATGATTGAGAGGTCCTGTCACCCCTTTGTTTGGCAAGCTTTCTACAGCTGGATGCTCTTCCTATCAATAGTATTTATATTAAAACATTTAGTGTGAAAAATTATATATAAATATTTAGTGCATTTTAAAACATTTTTATTTTTCATGCATTTGTACATGCATGCTTAATGTAGGCTGTGTATTTCATGCATAGAAATCTTCACTAAATGTGAATAATTTCTTTAGTACAGACTTTTACTGTAAAAGTAAAATGATTCAATATCTCTGTCATAGCAGTTCAAGTAATTCCCACCTACTTTGTGACAATAGATTTCAGAGGTACTACAATAAAATTTCAGTGATGCTTCAATAAAAGTTCATTGGTGTTGTAATAAAATGTCATTGGTGCCACAGTAAAATGCACCCAGTACACTCTGTAAAGTGGTTGGTGATTAAACAGAAACTATAAAGATAGAGAGGACTTGTCAAGTACATGACAACCTCTCTAATGCTTGTACCATGATACATTGCACCCTGTACACTCTGAAAAGTGGTTGATATTAGAAAGGCCATCCAGTCTTAGAAACCATGTCAAATATGGAAATCACATGCAAGATGTGGTTTTCCAACTAAACTTGTCTCTGACCCTGATGACCCATCCAACACATGCTAGCACAGAGAGTGGACATATGATGGTGGTGATGGTTGCCAGTATCCTGTATGGCGCTTTACAGTGGACACAACAAAAAGCACCCTTTTCAACCTGTCAGCTGGTCATTTTCATGGCAAAATAAAAAGCACCCAATCCATGCTGTAAATGTCGTTGGCATAAGAAGGGCATCCAGCCATAGAAACCAAGCTAGAAAGAGTTCTGTATGAGCAAGGCACAGTCATCTGACCTGACTTGTCACACAACGGGACAACTCATCTAACCCCTTCTAGCATGGAAAATGGGTGTTAAACAGTGATGATGATGATTATATATATATATTTTGTTTCGTAAGATCTCCTTTGTAAGGTAACATCTGGAGATTTAGTATAATAAATAAGAGAGAGGATTTTATTCGAATAAATAAAGATGTACGAATAAAGCCATCTCTCTTATTTATATATATATGTGTATATAACCCATGCTTGCATGGAAAATAGACAATAAACAATAGTGATGAAGATCATCATCATCATCGTTGTTTAACGTCCACTTTCCATGCTAGCATGGGTTAGACGGGTTGTCCCATTTCAGGCAAATTGGGTTGGGTGACTGTGTGCTGCTCATATAAAACTGTTTCTGGCAAGGTTTTTCCAGCTGGATGCCCTTCCTAATGCCAACCACATTTACAGTGTGTGCTGGGTGCTTTTTGCCATGACTCCTACATGACCACTTTACAGTGACACACACACACAATGATGACATATATAATAAAGTAGGTGCTTATATGCTGGGTGGCAAAGTTAAATGTATACTGTAACTTGCTAAAATTAAACACAGACTATTGAAAAGAAGGAAGCTTCTTACTTCTACTCTAATTCTGGATACAATCTATTAACCCTTTAAGCTCTAATCACAAGATATTAATCTCTAACCTCAAGACAGCTAAAATGTTGCAGTGCATATATAATGAGACAACTCATGTAAGCAACAAGCCTTCTGACAACTGGTCATGGATTGTTATGTCATCGCTGTAGACTTCCTTGTAAAACTCTATATTATTGGCTTATATATTTACTTCATAAGGAAATTTCATATATTGACCAAACTGGAAACATTTTACAATTATTAACTTTTAACATAGGGCAGTGAATTGACAGTATTGGTAGAGCATCGTCGGGCAACATACTTTGTGGCATATAGTTATGGTCCTTTATATTCTCTGTATTTGGGAGCAAAGATTGGGAATACGGAAGATGATGTGGTTGAGAGGAAGAGCAAGGCTTGGGCGGCGTGCCACAGCTTGAGATCGGTGTGGAAGTCGGACCTTCGTAGAGACCTGAAAATCCGCCTCTTCATTGCTGTAGTGGAGTCTGTGCTGCTGTATGGGTCTGAGACTTGGACACTGACCAAGAAACTCACTCAGATGGTGGATGGGTGCTACACGAGAATGCTGAGGATGGCTCTGAACATTAATCAGTATACACTGAGGATGAAAAACTCAGAGCTGTATGGGAGCATCCCAAAAGTCAGCTCAAAAGTGACACAGAGGAGACTGAGGTTAGCTGGACATGCTCACCGACATCCAGAGTTGACATTGCACTCAGTGCTCCTTTGGGAACCCCTACATGGACACACTAGAAGAGGAAGACTAAGGTTAACGTATGTTGATGCCCTAAGGACAGACACTGGTCTGTTGGAGACGCGGGACATGGCAGCGATAATGAAGGACAGAGACCGCTGGAGAGAACTCGTCCATGGATCTCGTGAATTTTACCCGCCTTAGATATAGATATTCTGAGTTCAAATCTCGCCAGGGAGGCTTTGCTTTTCATCCTTACAGGGGTCAATAAAGTAAAACCCCAAAACTGTTGGCCCTGTGCCTAAATCAGTAACTGTTAGCATGTCATTTTAATAGATAATAGCTAAATTGAGAGAATTTAGTCTCAAATACTTTTTTGAAAATAAAGCATACTACATCACCGACAGCTGAGTCTGGAGACAGGATTTGAAATTATTTTTTCTTTCTCCAAATACTGAACATAATGAGAAAAATGTTTTAATTTTTCTTAATATTACACAAATATTAGTACTTCTGATGTTAGTTGTAATGAGCAAGGCTCTGTCATCTGAGGTCAACTTTCATTCATTCGAGGTCAATGAAAAAAAAGTACCAGTCTAGTACAAGGGTTGATTCTTCCTCTATATCTCTTTCTCATTCTCTATTCTTCTCTGGAAGAAACCCGGAGAATGACGGGCTCTACAAGACTTAAAATTACCCAAGAAACACTGTATGCCACTACAGTGTTCCTACGACTCCATCAGGAGTTTCAGAACCATACCATGCACTGCCATAAATACCCCACATAAAAATACATTTATATAAAATTATATCTGAAGTGATAAATATATATTCCAGATGTATGGAATATTGCCCCAACAGAAAATGATTGAAGAAATTATTAAATGATTGGCGATAAAGTTAAAAGAGTTTCTAAGATGCCCTAACATCATTTTATTTCCATTTTCAATGTTGGCATGAATATGGAACCATAATCCGTAGTGCGTGGAGCTCTGTTTTCTTTCCAACTAACTAAAAATGTTATTACTGTTAGGCCATTCGACTTTAGGCCCCGCTTCCATGTTTGGAACCTTTTCTCCTGTAATTTAACTGATTCGTCTATAAGAATTAGGTTGACAGCACACAGCAGTTCTCAATTTTAAATTCTTCTATGTTGTATTTTGGTCTGAATGACAGGAAGGAGATGAGATCTTACCCATGATGGACATATACCTGCATATTTAATTCTGCACTGACATTGTTACTAACATACATCATTAACAGCACCCATGTAGAAAGCTTGCACACATTTTCTCATAAACCAACAGACAACAGAGTGTGGTACTCCATAAAAGCATTCTCCAAGTCAATGAATGCTAATAAGTGGCTCCTCATCAGGGAACAACCCAAATCTACACCTCACCAAACTACATCTCATTTAAGTTAATTCTCAACCTGATTAACTCTTGATGACCGGTACTGCATGAAACCATGTTAGCAAGGCGGCCTTCCAAAGTACAATATAGCACAATAACTGCATTACATAAAAAATTGAAGTCATAACTCTAGTTTACTGCAATTTTTCACAATGAATTGTCAACTAGTCATCATCATTATCGTCATCATTTTACGTCTGCTTTTCCCTGCTTGCAAGGGTTGGACGGGTCCTATTCAGCACAGCATCTCTCTACTTGTCTCGGTCCTTCATCATCTCCTCGGTGAGTTTCAGCGATCTGAGGTCTGCTCTCACCACCTCCGCCCATGTTTTTCGTGGTCTACCTCTACTGGGATTTCTTGGCACTTCTTTACCCAGCGGTCATCCTCCATGCGCATCACATGTCCATACCATCTCAGCCTTCTCTCCTGCCTCCACAGCTTATACCTCTTATACCCAGTTTCTTTCTCAACTTGTCTATGCTTGGTCGTTCAAGCACATTGACACTGCACATCCAACAGAGCATACTTGCTTCATTTCTCTCCAGCTGTCGCATATCCTCTGCAGCTGCTGCCCATGTCTCACTACTATGCAGCATCGCGCATCTCACACAGGCATCGCGCATCTCACACAGGTATCATATAACCGTCCTTTCGTACACAGGGAGAAACCCTTCTTTGTCAACAGAGGAAGCAGCGCCCTAAACTTCTTCCAACCCGTCCTTATTCTAGTTACTATGGCCTCGGAACACCCCCCTCCCATGCTAATCTGATCACCTAGGTACCGGAAGCTATCAACCACTTCTATAGAACCCACCTGCATTGGGAAAATGTGTCTATCACTGCGATTACTACTGTCAAATTTCCCTGTACATCTACTGCATATGTAGTTTTCCCTACCTGTTAGTTTGCCTGTTATCCCACTACATCTCTTGTGTAGAATTAACACACCCATTTTTAGATATTTTCCCTGCTAAATCATTACAGGATGTTAATAGCTAACTGTATACTTTCATAAGTTGAACCATAAATTGGAGGCCTCTATAATTGCTTATTTCTGAAACATCAAATTTACCCTTGCAACAGTTACTGACAATACTGATATGCTAATCATTGAGAAAAGCAGCTCACATAGACATGATCTCTTGGCCCATTTATTAGGAGTGTAACACCAATTGAGTACTGACTTGGTCTGTAATGGCCTGTCTAACATACTAGCATGGAAAAACAAATGTCATAATTTGGAAAACCACACAGTTTATACTTATGGTGCAGAAAATTAGCAGACTTTTTCAGTTTCAGCTTACTAGATATATAGCTACTATGTTCTCTAATAGCTTATCATTTTGGTTCTGTGAAACAAAACTGCTGATCTTAAAGGGTTCCTATTTAGATTTAAATATTCCAGGATAATTTTATACAAAAACCATATGTTAAGTTAAAAATCTTAGTAAATAAATTAATAATTTTAATCAATCCTTCAAAATTCTCTATTAATGTATTGAATTTGAGTGTATTTCATTAGAATCACAATCACAAAAAGGTTAACAGTGTTTATAACTCACATATGAATTGTTCTATTGAAGCTATGATTAGTTATAAGGAGTACTTTGTATTTCAACTATATGTCCCATTAATATCTACAAAACGAGATATCAAAGCCTCGGTTCTAACTGATATATATATATATACACTGGTTACATAATTATCGTGCAAATATATACTGAAAAAAAAAAAAAGAAAACATAATAACTCTGAAGAAAATCTCAGAGAGAATGAGAGAGAGTCATAATGGATTTGATGGGACCTCTGCTAATATTTAGGCCATCATGTTTGTGGTAGTTGTTTTTTTCTTCTCCAAAAACTTTGGGAGCAAATAATAGTAACTTGTGCAACCAAACAGACTTGAGATGCTCAGAGGTAGTGAAATTTTATTTTTAAAAAAAAAAAACATGACTATGACCAATACAAAAAAAGGATTGATTTGTTACTCGAATTTTCAGAGACAAGAAAAATTTACTCTTCATATTTCTTCTTCACATCAGTTACTGTTGCCATAATGAAGTTCCTCCTCCAGCTCACTCTATCCAGCATTACCATCTGAATTTCCCCCATGTCTCCAACCTAGTGTCATCTTCAAGAACATCCTTCAATGTGACAGTTGGTTTCCCAACTCGTCTGCACACATCAGGTTTCCAGAAAAGAACTCTCCCAGCAGGTTTATTGTGATGTTTCACACATACAGTTAATGCAAGCCTCCTACACCTTATGATGTCAAAAAGGTGAGGGTGTGAACCATAGAGCAATTTATCTGCTACATATGTTTTCCAGGATATGTTCTGGACCATTTTCAGCATTTGCGTGAATATGCCATTAATCCTCTTTGTGAGTGTTTTTCTTAGTGACAATGACTCATATCCATAGAGGAAGATGGACTCAACCATTGTTTTGAATATCCTAATTTTACAAATATAAATGCAGATACAAACAAAGTATGACATCAAAGACAACTTGAAAAAAAAGTCATTCATCCTAATGTCATCAAACTTTACAAGTACATAAATAAATAGGATAGATTTTATGGATTATTTAGGGTCAAATGATTGTGTAAGAAGAAAGTATATGAAATGGTAGAGATGAGTTGACTATTTTAGTCATATGTATGTATTGTTAATGCCTATGCACTGATGTTTCTGAGTGACAATCACTCAGTATCAACAGCAACATGTGGCAATGTAAACAATGTCAATTAGGATAGCTTGTCTGTTTCTTGAAAGTTTCAGATCTGGATGAAAAAGGAAAGTAAAAGTCTTTTCCTAGTGCTAAATACACAAAACTGGCCAGATAACTCAGAAAACAGAGTAAATGTTGTGAACAAATTGCTGGTTATAACAATTGCCAAATAAACTTACATGTTAATTTGGTTTAAACTATACAACATGGCTAATTTTACTGAAGTAAATTTTTAGGGGTGTTTTTCCCCATTATTATTATAAATTTCTTATTTGTGTATATATTAATATTTTATACTACTGATTTTCATTACTTAGGAGAGCTGGACAACAGAAGGTCTTCAGAGAAGAACCCCACCATCCCAAACAAGTGTTTCGGCCCTTCACTTTTTATTTGTTTGCATTACATTTTGCCCAAAATTATGTATTATATTCTCAAGCAAACTAAATTATTTTTACATCATCTGAAAGTTTTATTTATAAAATGCAGGGCCCAAATATGGCTTTGGTCTAATGACTGACACCAGTAAAAGAATGAAAGAAATTGATAAAATTGAAGCATTAGAAGAGTTTATCTAAAATAGAGAATTGAAAAATGTTAATCAGTTCTTGTTTTAGCCCATCCCAACTAAAGCCATGCTGGAACACTGGCTTTAGACAATGTAAATAAGTTTTAAACAAGCAATTTAATGTACCTACCTTTTTATATGTCACAACACCTGATTCATCAACTCTCCGATGACCAATTTTCTTTTCGCGATCCCTAGCCGTCCCCAACGAAGGAGTTTTTGGTCCATGAACTGGTCCCATGGGAATATGAGTCTGAAAACAAAAATATGATAAAAGCGATTGTTATTACATATAATAGTTGTTGCGATGATAATGATGAATTATTTCAGTCTGCAACAGATAAATGTTTTATAATACAATGTTAATCTGCTACATTCCAAAACCAGCTATTTAGATGCATTTAAGGCTGGAAGCAATGTTTGGTGGGAGTTTATAAGAAACTAATCAAAGCTGATATAATGAAAAATTGCTTTCAGCCAAACTATTATGAAGTTTTTTCCTTACAATTTTACACAACGATACACATCTATCTAAAGTCTAAAATCTGTCTTGAGCCTGGAGGCTCATCAGGCTAGTGCTTTGTGGCTTTAAGTAACTGAGAGTACAAGACTCCACCTTGAACTGAACACCAGTCCATAGTAGGATTAAACCCCCAGCTATTGCTGGTACTCATTTTCAGCTGATTATACTGGAGCAATATGAAATGAAATGTTTGGCTCAAGAACACAACATACTTTGCTCATGAACACAACTCAGTCCAGGAATCAAACACACAACATTATAATTGCAAGTCCAACAACATTACCACTAGGCCACACGCTTCCACATCTAAAAAGGATATTACAATCAGCAATTTGTAAGAGAAAAGACTACCAAGTCCACTTGTCTCTAATTGATGCTTATAAAGTTTCTAAAATAATTAACGTTAACATATTAGTAGTTAATCCAGCTTAATTAAGCAGTTATTTTGATATTCATCGTGTTTTTGTTAATATTTAGTTCGTAATCATGTTGACTAACCAAACCGACGTCTCATTACCAACCAAACTCATTCAATATATAGAAAGTCTCGGATATATGAAAAGAAACAGGTTATTATAACATTGATGCCTTTTTATTTAATCAATTTAAACATTTGTATAGAGCTAGTGAGCCATGACAGACTAAGGGAGTATCTAGTAATTCTTACAGTTGACATGGTCTTGTGGTTAGGGTGCTAGACTCACAATAGTCATAAGTTCGATTGCTGGACCGGGCAGCATATTGTGTTCTTGATGCTTCATTTCATGTTGATTTTCATTATAGGACTCGAGCTCCTATCATTAAAACACCCAAGAAGCCTATGAGATACAACCTCATAAATCGACTTCCATCAGTTTCGATGATGAGTATTTCAGATGTTTGATCAACAGAACAACCTGTTTGTGAAATCAACGTGCAAGTGGCTGAGCATTCCACAAATGTATGTACTTTAATATAATTCTCAAATAGGTTCAGCATGACACAGAGTGTGACAAGACCAGCCCTTTTAATTACAAGTACAGTCCATCCAACAGACTTCTAAACAGTTTCAGTCTACCCAGATTCACTCACAAGGCTTGGATCAACCTGATACTACAGTAAATGACTCTTGCCCAAGATACCACACAGTGGGGTTGAACCCAGGACCAAATGGTTGCGAAGCAAATTTATTAACCATTCTGCCATGCTATGGTTACTGTTAAAATGTATATAAACATAAAGTAAAGAATTGGCAGAACGTTAAAACATTGGATAAAATGCTTTGCAGTATTTGTTCTGGCTCTCTAAGTTCATACCCTACTGAGGTCAACTTTGCTTTTCATCCTTTCGAGGCCCAATAAAAAAAGTGTACCAGCCTAGATCTTTTTCACACTTCCTCTCTCTCACTTTCTATCCTTCTCTGGAAGAAATCTTCTGTACTCAGGCCTGGAGAAGAATAAGCTCCACCCAGCTTAAAATGTCCAAGAAATGCTGTATGTCACTGCAGCGCCCCTATGATTCCATCAGGAGTTACAGGACCATACCATATCAAACATGTCTAGCAGTTAACTTTTCTAGTCATATAAAAATATTTTAAAAAGATTCTCAGTTTGAAGTGCACCACACACCCAGTTATATTACTTTTATCAAATGACATTAAGAATATCCTGTTTATGATTTGATTGTAAGGGAGCATTTATGTGCAGTCAATTGGAACACCATAAACACCTGCCTCGTATACCAGAAATAAATGCATTTCTGGTTGACTTATTCGGTTTTACTCATACTTGTCACTACAAGAAATGCTGTCTGTCTCTCTCTGTTATGTTATCCAAATTATTTAATACATTATTTTTTACATCAAACATTTGCTAACTTTAGATAATTTAGACCATCTGAAGATTTGAGAGTTTAAATAGCTGTATTTCAAAGGGAGACAACTCTGTAATAACTTGAACTTTGAAACATGTTTGTGGGCATGAAGTTATTTCCCCTAAACTGTACCCAATTCATGCTCAATTTTATTCTATTATTGTATGGTTCTACTTCAGTTAGAAGAGATTTTTTTTGCTTTTCTTTTCTGAAAGCGAGTCATTTTGTTTTCTTTCAATGAGATAAATTTTATGATTTCATTGATTAATAATATCTTCTTCCTCTTTTATACACACAAGTATATGATTTCCTTCCAAACACCCTCACTACTAACCTAGATCTAAATTAAAGTCTGTTCTAAACTGAAGGCTCATCAGGCAGGTGCTTATTCCTGGTTTCCTTGGTGTCAAGCAATTGAGAGTACAAGACTTTCTCTGGATAGGACGCCAGTCTATTGCAGGATTAACTCACCAGCTACTGCTGGTACTCAATCATCTCAGCTGAGTATACGGGAACAACATGAAAAGTGTTTTGCTCAAGAACACAACGCAGCAGCCTGTCCAGGAATCAAACTAACAACATTATGATCCTATGTCAAGCATCCTAACCATTAGGCCATGTGGCTTCAGATCTAACCAACCCAAGAAATGAAATGAAATTTGCAGCTCATACCTATGTAGGTTCAGCCAGCCCCTTACAAGGTTGCATCTCATGGGAGGTGATTTTGGGGTTTTGATGATAAAGGCCCTAACGCAAACTTGAAGAGAAGTATCTTGCTCAAGAATACAACATGCTGTCTGGTCTAGGAATTGAACCTTGTGACCACGAGTCCAGCACTCTAATCATTAAGCTACATGTCTTAATACTGTTTCTCTAAACAGATGACAAGTTGATGTCTCATTTCTTTCTTGTACAGAATTCTACATTATCAAAGGGTGTTATATATGGAGTTTCTTGTGTAACCTGATCATATATTGTATGCAGTTAGACAATTCAAATGCTGAATCACCAAATTCTTCAGATCTCAGACTCCTTTTAGCTATGACAATAACTACTTCTTGATTTTCTGTTTTGAGCCCGGAGGCTCATCAGACCAGAGCTTATCCTGGTTTCCATGGTGTGAAGTAACTGAAGGTACAAGACACCACCCTGGACAGGACACCAGTCCATCTCAGGGTTGAACCCCCAGTTATTGCTGGTACTCATTTTTAGTTGAGTATACTGGAGCAATGTAAATTGAAGTATTTTTCTCAAGAACAGAACACACACACCAATCCAGGAATCAAACTCATATTATGATTGAAAGTCCAACACCTTTACCACTAGGTCACATGTCTCCACTCTTCAAATTAGGCCCCAGTGAATTTCAAAATGTATTGTGGCTAGGAAAAACATGGAGTGATCATGGCTGGAATGCATTTGATTATTGGTGCTCACCTGGGGCTGAACAACAACACAAGAATAGCATTTGATCACACAATAAACAGATGATAGTGACAGCTTTCCGATTCAGTCATTTATCCAAATCAACAAGATCCCATTGTTTGATTACTGAGTGAGGTGGATTCATCAGATCAGGCCAAGGAAACAATATTTCTATTGGTTTTGCCAATTGCTGATACTATCTACCAGTCTCAATCGGTATGAATAAGGTGACCTTTTTTAATGGCAACTTGATCAGCAATCATAATCTATCAATGATGATAAATATATATAGCAGGTCAAGTAACCAAGTAGATGCTTCCATGTTGGATCATCCTAAACTTGTTTTATATATATATATATATATATATATATATATATATATATATATATATATATATATAAAACTTCCTAAACTAAGCACCTAATGATACTAACATAGGACCAGAACTGACCAACAATTCCGCCGGTCTTCTTAGAGTCATACAGGGGCCGACCATTGAGGAAATAACATGACACGCCCGATTGGCCTCCTGTATCAAGACAAGAAAAGTAAACCTTTTCCAATTTTAAAGGCTTTTTGTAATATTTCATTGTTTTTTGGGGTTTTTTCAGGTTTACCGTTTGATAAGCTCAGGCTGTCATAACTGATAGTCCTCAGCGAACTGTACATTACGGATTTTAATAAACCAAAACCAAATGAATATGGCCTCAGTTTTGTATTGATATATCATCATCATTATTATCATCACCATTTTACGTTCATTCTTCCATGCTAGCATGGGTTAGCTGTCCAGTTGTGGGCAATGCCAGGTCAGGTGACCATGTCTTGCTCATACAGAATTGATTTCTACAGCTGGATGTCCTTTCTAACACCAACCTCATTTACAGTGAGTACTGGATACTTTTTACTACAGCGACTACACAACCACTTTACAGTGGGAGGGGCGGGGTATATATATATATATATATATATATATATATGTATCCAGGGCCTTCTTACGCCTGGATGACCTCCCTGGTTAACCTCCACCACCTTCTGTTTGGTTTTGGTCTTGTCTGTGCGCTCAGAGTTTACATTGAGTGGCAATAGAGAGAAAGTTCCAACTTCTTTTCTGCATGTTGTGCATATTAATTTGGCATGTAGCAAAGTGTTAAGAGACAAGCAATAATGACTTTAAAACTTAACACTCTGCAATGATTGAGCAGAAAATACCTAAAGATGGGTCTGTTAATTCAAATGTTTATAGTATCTTCACTATTGAACAGAAAATTGTGAAAATTTGTAAATTTTTAATGTGATGCAGTGATGGTGATGTTTTATACTTCTCAAGAATGTTTTGCTAATGTAATTTCATACGGTAAAGAACATTAAGAGTTAAAGACTCCATCTATTATGTTATAGTGATATATTTTACTAATCTCTATGCAATAATATGTTTTGATGAAACCTAGAGAACTAGCAGCAATAACAGAGTGTAATCAATGAAAGTGTTACAAGGGTACTAAATTGGAGGGAAATTGCAAACAAGCAATACTGTCTTTTTTTTTTTTAACGACTGCATCTACAATGTTAAGTTTATAGTTGCAGCCATATATACATCAGTAGTAAAAACAGAACACACTATTGAAGGGAACCAAAACAAAAACAAAAAAGAGAAGAAAAAAGAGGAAAATGAGAAAAAGAAAAAAGAATCGAGCAATGAAAGAAAGGAAGAGGGACAAACACTACACCCCAGTCTGAACAGTGCCTTAGTTGCAACCTGCAGACAAAATGGCCAGAAACACCTGCTGCAAAAGCCACCCCCACCTCATGGGGCTCCTCCTCAAGTGGGCCACTGTCTTTCCAATTTTGTGGAGGAAAATAGCAGTGCAGGGACCAAGGACATTAGAGGTTTCAACAGAGACTGGTACAAAGAGAAAGTGGTCGGTCAGGCTTCCTCATTATTTATTTCCATGCAACAATACAACATGATTGGAACTGGCAGTAATGACATCATCCTGTTCATAGAAGATCGGAATCAATTGTCAAAATAGAATAATAAAGACGATCTCAATAAAAAAAATATATTATCAAGAAATCAGAAACAATTTTGCTGTGGTGGCAATAAACAGACAAATTATATGATAGAAATAATTTTAGCCTTAACATTAACGACAGCTATAGTTGTTTTGCTTTGCACCAGCCAATATGTTAAGATCATTAGTATTGAATTATCTTTAACAACAATTCCAATTCTGTTAGATAACACAAAAGCCAACTAAAGGCATCAGATACCAATAAAATGTGTGGAAGGAAGGTTGGGAGGACAAAAAAAGTACAGCCATGGGGAGAGAGGGAGGGGTCTACATGAAAAGGTTAGAAATCAACACTCCAAATGACATTTGACAAACACCAAAACTGAAGGTTGACAAATTAATAAGATGAAGATAAAATAGGAACATGTCAAAATAAACATCAGCTGACAGAGATAGATATTTTTTTAAATAATAAAAAATAGACATAGATTATTATCAGTATATAAGAAAAAAAATACTAGAAATCTTCAGTTAATGGAGGAATTTAAAAAGATAATTTTAGATCCATAACTTAAATACATAAGAAATGTTCTAACAATGTTCCCCTCATGGTATACATACATAGATTAACCTTCAGCATGTTTCTTATTAAAAACACAACTTTGCAAACACAATTCCCATTATAGAGGCAAAGAGACAAAGTTAAAATGATACTCAAGGCTGTTATGTAACTCTCCTGCTGTATGTTTGGCCAACTAATATATGACATAGTCCAACCATTTCTAGCAGGGAACGTGGACATTAAATAATGATCATGATGATTCCAAGTGAATAATCTTGCAGTAGGAAGGAAACTCAACTGTAAAGGTAATTAGCTTAATGAAGGTGGCTTGCAATCAAAAGAAGTCAATATAGGTTAAATAGGACTCTTCGGTTTTACAGAGTACGTGAGAATCCCTCTAGTGCTAAAACCACAATCAAATGCACCCAGTACATTCTGTAAGCTGGTTGACATTAGGAAGAGCTTCCAAACATTGAAGATATGCCAAAATATGGAACATATGAGCAAGATGAGGTCTCTTCAATCCATCTAATCTTGAACTGTTACAACCAGTCCAACCAATGCCAGCACAGAAAGTAGGTGTTAAATGATGATGATGATGATGATGATGATGAGTGCAAATATCCAAATTTTGAAGTCCATCACACCCATGCTAAAGATGAATGCAGAACAATATGTTCTTCAATTTGTTTTAGCCATCAGAGTCAGGGCCATGCTAGAACACTGCAATCATAATTTTAAATTATTGCTTCAGCCATGAGTTTAAACTATTTATGGATTTCTGTCATTGAAATATGAAAGAAAAGACAAGATTAAGAGTAGTGAAAGTAGGGAATGGAAGAAAAAGAAAAGATATTTGTAGAGAAAAGAGAAAGTGCAAGATAGAGAAAAGAGAAAGTAGATAAAAATACATAAGAGAGTGTGGGAGAGAGAAAGTGTGAAGAGGAGATAGGCAAGTATAAAGTAGAAGAAGGAGAGGAAGAGTAAAAAGATGAAGAAAGAGTAAAAGGGAGACAGTGGGAGAGACAGAAAGAGTAAAAAGGGAGACAGTGGTAGGAGAAAATAATTACAAGTGGTAGAAAGATATAACATAAAGAGAGAGTGGAACAGTAGAGTGTGTGGGGGAAAGATAGAATAAAGCAAAACAGTGGGAGAAAGTCAGAGTAAAGAGAGTATTGTGAGATAGTGAGATAAAGTAAAGTAAAACAGGAGAAAGTCAAAGAAAAAAGCTTAGGGGAAAGGTAATAAGTGGAAGAAAGAAAATAGAGAAAGGGTGAGAAGGAAATGGAGAAATAGAGCAGTAGGATAGGGAGTAAAGAGAGAGAATGGTAGGGAGGCATTGTATAAGTGTCCAGTTTAAAACTGCCTGGTCAGAGAGGCCTTGTAGTGTCCAGTTTAAAACCACTTGGTCAGAGAGGCCTTGTATAGTATCCAGTTTAAAACAGCCTGTATAGTGTCCAGTTTAAGACCAGCTGGTCTTGGCTGTCTTTAACAAAGTTCGGGGAGGGGGTATAGTTTTTTTGTTTTCTGTTGTTGTTGTTGTTTTGGGGGGAGGGGGGGGGGGGTTAAAGATTAGATCTGCTCTGTCCACCCCCTCACTTTCTCCATTTATTTCCAGCAGATACTGAACTACACATGTTGCCTGTGGGTATTGAGCGACATTAATGTTACCAGTTTGGTCTTGGGGACAGGAGAGGGGAGCAGTTATAACCACAATCACTCCTCCTCCCCCTCACTGACAAAGAACAGAAACGGGGAGGGAGGGGAGTAATGAAAGGATAAAATAAAACAGAAAGAATGAAAAAAGAAAAGAAAAGAAAAAAAGAAAGAAAAATATCAGAATTAGATGACATATTTGCCAATGTTTTTACCATCATCATCAGAAACATGGTCAATTGCATCAATAAAAATGAGGCCTTTATAAAATTATTGGGAATTTAGTTTGTATAACGATTATAGTCAGCTCTGACATTCTGAAATCAAATACTGCTGTAGCCTACATGGGTGGTAGACTTAACCCTTGTTACCTATTTCAAATGAAAAAATACTGCCTGTGATTTTCAAATTATTTTGAATATAATCCAGAATTTTGAAGGGTTTGGGAATATAACTAACATTCTCATTATTCAGCTGGTGTCTGGAATATAGCATAACAAAGGTTCTTACATAAAATTATGATGGAAGGATTTTTAGAAAAATATAAACAAGCAAAAATAAACAGCCTTATACCATCATAAATCGAGGGGCAGTTTCAGGTGTTTTGTATGAAAAGGGTTAATCCGTCACTTGGTTTAATATCATAACCTGGCCCTTGGGTGTCTTTAGCAGAGCCCAATCTGCTGCAAGCATTCAGGGCAGGTCTGTGGTCTGAAGATGTTTGAAGATACTAATCTTGGAGCCCCTAAAAAAAATCATGGGTACTGCCCTTCCCTCTTCGATTAAACAGCATAAAAAGATCATAGGTGCTATGCAACTCCAACTAGTGCTCCAATCACCCAACATGCAAGGATTGTAAAAAGGAATAATATTGGCTTTTCTTAAAATCACAACAATGTGGAGCATTGATGAATGGACTATCAAATCAATTCTGACTTCTAGTGGCCTTATGGAACATCTATGTCTATGTGGCTTCCCTGGCACATGTTATGTAAATTAAAGATGGTAAGAAAACAAATATACAGATTTGTTAACTAGTTACACTATAGGAATAGTTATAGGTAGAAAGGAATTCAGAAATTTGGGTTTGAAGAACTGTGATAGAAACTTTGACTCCAACAAACAGAAACTGTGATGGGATGAATGAGAAGTGAAAATCTAGATAAACACATTCCACTCATGGTAATTTGTAACTTCTCCTTCCTCTCTCTCTATTTTTATTCAATAACTCATCACCACACCAGATATGAATAGAGCAGATTTCTTCCAGAGAAGGATAGAAAGTGAGAGAAAGAAAGTGAGAAAGAGATATACAGGAAAAACCTTAAATGGATAAAAGGCAAAGTTGACCTCAGAGGGATTTGAACTCAGAAAACAAAGAGCTGAAACTAATACTGCAAAGCACTCTATCCAATGTTCTAATGACTGCCAATTTGCCAAACTTACTATTGATTTATTACTTAGAAAGCAATAAATGAATAGTCAAAGGATGAAGGAAATTTTAACTTGGAATGGATACCAACAATATATATAAATAGGACGATGTGTATTTTTTAAAACCACATGTGATTATCATCGTTATTTCCTGATTTGCTTTTAGTGTGTAATAATAGATAGTTAAATCTTCTCCTTTGCCGATGATCCAAGATTTAACATCTGTGATTCACCGATTAATGGTGAAATATATTTCTTTAATGGAATATATACAACGGAGATTAATCATTATTGCAAGGTTCTCGTTAATTTTTAATACGTTACCTCCGTAACTATGTGTGTTTACAATCTTTACAAATTATTCCCTGTAATTGTTTGATATGTTTATTTTATATATATATATATGTCAATCGATTTTTAATTCAATGTTAATAAATGCTCAGATTTATTCCTTAGAATCTTGGAGCTTATTCTACAGGTATGACGCATGTTTCTGATATTCTCAGATATGACATCTTTAATTTAATTTTATATATATATTCTTCGCCCACTTATTCCTGAGAGGATCGTGGAGGCAGAGTCCTCAAACACTCCTTCCAACTGACCCAGTAGGATCCGTAAACGAGACCAGCAGAGCTCATGGATATTATCCAACCATCTTGCTCAGGATCTATCCCTAGGTCTCCTGCCAGTTGATCTTGCCCGTAAAATCTGTCTAGCTATTCTTTCCACATTCTAACCACATGCCCATAGTCTCGGAGCTGTGATCTCTCAATTCAGAGAAGTAGCCGCTCTACCTGGAGTGACTCACTGATCTCTGAGCTACACAATATCAAGTAATGTTACTTCAAAGACCCTTTGGAGGAACCCCATTCGATATCATATTCTTTCGGTCATTGCCAAAGATTCATGACCATAGGTAAGGGTTGACACAAATACCAAATTAAAGATAGCGAGTTTGGCTTTTGCGCCCCCCCCCCCTCCTTTCTTCTGATTATTGAATGCTGAAGCTGGTCCATTACTGCACCAGCTCCTGCAATTCTTGCACTTAATTAAGCCTCCTGCCTTACATCACTCGTGAACACAGCGCCAAGATACTTTAACTTCTCTACCTGCTTCAGTGGAACTCCATTTACACGTAAAGTGCACTGCACAGGCTTCCTTTAGAGGATGAGTGTCACAGTTTTCGCAGTATTGATTTTTATTCCAGCCATACAGCACTCGGCTTCAAACCTATCAAATGTAAGTAGAAGATCACCTTCTGTCGAGTTAAGTAACAGCATGTCGTCTGCAAATTCCAGCCGACCGATTTTACATCCGCCAGTCATGATACCTCTTCCAACCCAGCTACGCATTTCAATCCTGTTCGTGTAAATAATGAACAGGAGAGGTGATAGTACGCACCCTAGGCGGAGTCTGACACACTGAATAGTTTTGATTTAGCCCCATTTACAAATACTTGAGCATTCATATAGAGACATCAGGGCACCGAGGAGCTGACTATTGATCCCAGACTCCTGCAGAATCTTCCACAGCAGGTCCCAAGGAGTGCAGTCATATGCCATTTCAAGGTCGACAAAATAAAATATACCTCTTGGCAATACTCCCATGATTTCTCAAAGACCTGGCGCAGTGTAAATATTTGGTCGGCTGTGCTGCTTCCAGGTCGAAAGCCACACTGTTCATCAGCTAGCTTGGACATGACAATTTCCTTGCATCTCTTTGCCAGACACATAGCATAGATTATACAGGGGAGGCTTAACAAGGAGATCTCTCTGTAATTGGAACAATTTCTCTCGTCTCCCTTTTTGAAAATTGTAATTATCAATTCTGATTGCCATTGCTTAAGTGCCTTTCCAGATATCCAGGCGACCCAGCACACACGAGTCAGCCAGAGAATACCTTCTCTATTTAAAGCTTTTAACATCTTGGGGCGATTTTCGTCTTCTCCAGCAGACTTGCTACATATGATCTCTTTAACTGCTCTTGTGACCTCAGCCTCTGAGAGATTAGTCACTGCTCCCAGATACACCTCATGCACATGGAAGATGTTATTGTGATTGGGTTTAGGAGGTCAGCAAAGTATTCTCCCCACCTCGCGAAGATGCACCTCTCTGAAGAGAGGAGAACCCCAGATGTGTTCTTGGTAGCAGGTGTGGAGGAGAGTTTCTTATTACAAAGTCAGCTGACAGTCTGCCAGAACACTTTATTTGCTGATGTGAAGTTGGATTCCAGCTTAACCCTAAAGTCCTCCCATATCTTAACTTTGAACTTAACTGTCTCTGCTGTAATTCCTTATGCCTGCTTGTACTGCAAGTACAAGAAAGAGGACTTATTTCCAAGCCAAGCTTTGTAAGCCTCCTTCTTTGCTCAGGGAGGTGTGGGATGGATGCACAAAGTTCGCATATAGTGAGACCCCAAAGAAGGTCCAGAAGGAAGCAAACTTTAACAGTTGGAACCTGGGACATCACAACCCTTACATGTAAGGAGCAGGAAGTAATGGAGAAGGATAGATGCTATCAGATAGATATAGTTGGGGATTCCTCAACAAAATTTGATGGCTCTGATACTGTAGATTTGGATGGAGGATGGAAGCTCCACTATTCAGTTGTGGTGCCAGAAATGACTGTACAGGTGGGAGTGGGGATACTCACAAGACCCTGGCTATCAGAATGTGTTGGGGATTGGATCCCGTTAGGAGAGAGGATTTGCCTCTTGAAGCTTAGGCTGAAAGATAGGTCTCTGTGGGTGGTGCAAATTTATGTATTAAACAAGGAGTCCAAATACAGACCCTTCCTTGATGAAGTCATTGCAGTGTTAGATGTAGTTAAGACTGAGTCATATCTCCAGATGGAAGACTTCAATGCACATGTTGGCACTGACCACCGGACATGGAAAGGGGTGATTGGAAGGAACAGCGACCCCAATCTAAATACGAATGGAGAGGCCTTACTTGACTTCTGCTCTAGCAATGGACTATCTATTATGAACACCTTCTTCCAGGACAGAGACATCTATAAATATACATGGTATAAGGGGATGATGTCAAGTTGATCCATCCAATCTAAGATAACAGTTCCTCTTGCCTTGCTATAAAAATTAAACTGGAGTAGCTAGAAGATCAAAATTTTGGGTGGCTCACATATTCTTACATTATTTCAAAATGGCGGTGGATTGGCAGTATTGGTAGAGTGACGGATGCCATGCTTTGGCACATAGAGTTACGGCCCTTGCCATTCTGAGTTCAAATCCCGAGGTTAACTTTACCTTTCATCCTTACGGGGTCGATAAAATAAAGTACCAGTAATACACCGAGTAATTGCTGGCCTTGTGCCTAACGTAGAAACAATTATTTCAAAATGAAATCATCAAATATAAAATAAACAACATCAACAAATAAATACACTGATCTGTTATTGTAGCTAGCCCAAAATAAAGCTATCTTAAATCTTTCATTTCATACTGAGAAAATATTTCAATCTAAACCTTTAATGTTGTTTGTGTCTATGTTTATAGTGAAACTAACTAAATGAAACTCAGTAACAATAGCCAGTTTTTTTTACTTGGTTGAATAATGAAAATCACAATTATACTTACATCTAGAGGCATTGGTTTCTGTTTATCAACTTTTTTCATGCCTGTAAAGAAAAAAAATAAAGCTCAATGAATAAAAACAAAATGATGTTTTAATTTGCAAATATATACACATACTGGACTGTTGATAAAGCTAGAAATGAATAGCAATAACACAATAACAGCGCATCAATAGCAACAACAACATATCAAATGACAACAGCATATGAAACAACAATATCAATAACAACAATAGTATATTATTTTCAATGAATAGCATTCAAACCTTAACCAGCCTGTCATCTTTTCTGACATATTATATTCAAGACTAATTTATCCAGTACAGTAGGCTGGCATCTTATACCATAGTACTCATTATTTTCAAATCTGGTACTTATTTTATCAGTCACTATTTGTTAAACTGCTAAGTTATGGGACATAAAGGGTAAATATAAGAACAATGATAGCTACATACATAAACAATGTGTTTCTGCAGCTTTCATTTACCTCAAACTGTTTTTTGATTCAGTTTAATTACATAATATG
The DNA here is from genome assembly GCA_964016885.1 of Eledone cirrhosa. Lineage (NCBI taxonomy): Eukaryota > Metazoa > Mollusca > Cephalopoda > Octopoda > Eledonidae > Eledone > Eledone cirrhosa. Next base: position 390,602,998 of record OZ024741.1, read on the forward strand.
AAACTCTGAAATCCAGTTCTATGACTTGTACTAACTTAACTAATGAAGTAATTTAGACAGTGAATTGGCCTCAGTTGTTCCCGCTCTCTGCACTTTGCAATGAACTTCGCCTGTCATACTTTCTTTGTCAATAAAATAAAGTAATAGTTTAGGATGATGATGATCATCATCATCGTTTAATGTCTATTTTTCCATGCTCACATGGGTTAGATAGGTTGCCCACATCATGAGACAAGTCTGGCCAGCTGGCCACACCATACCATGCTCGGATGGAGCTGTATTTTGGCTGGGATTTTTACAGTTGGATGCCCTTCCTAACACCAACCATGTTAAGTGTTTGGCCAGTTGGCTGCACCGTACCTTGCTCATATAGGAACCATAATTTGGGGGCTGGATGGTCCCATTATGAGGGAGGTCAGGCAAAACCTTACTCATAACCCTAACCCTAACACCAACCACATTTACAGTGTAGTACTGGGTGGCACCGTTATGAGGAGGGTCTGGCCAGTTGGTCACGCCATACCCTGCTCACATTGGAACCGTAATTTGGGAGCTGGATGGTCCGATTATGAGAGAGGTCTGGTCAGTTGGCTCATGTTGTGAGATTAGTCTGACCAGATGGCCACACAGTACCTTGCACATATCAGGACTCTGTTCAGAACGGAACCATAATTTGGTGGCTAGGTGGTCGCATTATGAGATACAGTGTGAAACTGGATGGCTCCATGATGAAGAGGGAGATATAATATAATATATAGTATGTATATACAATTTTGCACATTGGTTTTTGGGGGCCTCTGACGAAGGAATTTCCATTTCAAGCCATTTTCAGGGGATACAAATAGATTCTTACATCAATTTAAAATACTTCATGTCTATTTTTCTATGGTTACCTCCATGTGTACTTTCAGAATATGTATAGTTTTATATGGTTTCAACTTCATGATAAGCAGTTATCATAGTTAAAAAATTTGAGGGGAAAAACTGGGCAATTTTACACTTTTTCCATTTTTTAATGCCCTTGATGCATTGAAAATGCATTACCTCTGGGTAATTGAATTCAAGTGTTCTGTCAAGTTTCTAAGTCATAATTAATGGTGGGGTGTTCAACCGTTGGTGCTATTCAGTAATATCCACATAAACTTTTCAAAAATAGCCCCCAAGACACGGATTTTTCAAACTTTCAGTTAAGATTAAAAAATGAAAAGAAATCGCCAGCTTAAAGCAACTGGCTTTTAGTGCCTGGGGGGCATCAGATGGTGGAAATTAAGGAAATCAAGTTCCAAAGGCATGGGATAAAAACCACTTGGAGTAATAGGTCTCTAAAAATCAAATAAATTTAATATTTTCAAAATTTCGGAAATTGCCCTAATCTTTAATTGACCATAAAATTTGATTGGTAAATGCTATGGAGCAAATATTTTCAGGAATTACTTCTCTCAGAGATACCAATAAATGGCGAAAATTTGAAGAAAATCTGAAGACCTCTGGAACGGACCCCTGAAATGACCCTATGGCCTTTCTCGGGTGTGAAATTGACAAAAAGTATCTTTACTTTATTTACCTATAAGGATGAGGAGGAGGAGGTGGTGGAGGTGGTGGTGGTGGTGTGGTGGTGTGGTGGCAGAAGTAGTGGTGGTGTGGTGGTGTGGTGGCAGAAGTAGTGGTGGTGGTGTGGTGGTGTGGTGGCAGAAGTAGGGGTAGTGGTGCGATTATATTTTATCAGTGGACCAGACAGCTAGTAGAAATGTAAAATCTGCCTTGAACAGATGTCACTTGCTAGGTAAGTTAACTCTAGATATAGAAGGATTGGCAGTTAGGCATTAATATTCAGGTATATAATGTGTTATATGGAAATGTCACACAGTGAATTACTTCAATGAAAGTCTGTTGGTGACTCATTATCAGCTAGGTTACTAGCAAACAAAGATATAATTTTCTGGAGTCCAGTGGACCTAGCTACAAATATCATGTGGTGGTATATGTCAATGAAGTTAATCTAATTCAATCAAAATCATGATGCCATATTATAACTTTCTTTTTATTGGCTTAAGTCATTAGGCTATGGCCATGTGGAACACTGCCTTAAAAAATTTTAGTCAATCACTAGACCACCAGTGACCTGTTGGGTCACATTCACTTCAAAATATTTTTTAAATAATTAAAATATACAGACATGTATATAATGTGAAATGAAACTGGAAGGCCCATATATATATACGTGTGTGCATGTATATATATGTGAGAGTGTGTATACATATACGTGTGTGTGGGGAGGGGGTCCTGATCTATATACACTGGTCATAGACACACACATATATTCACACACACTCATATATATATATATACACAACACACACAGCTCTCTCTTCCATTCTCCTTTGTCTTCTCTCCCTCTCTTTCAATTTACTCTCTCACAACCACTATCTCTTCCTCCCTATCCTTCTCTCTCTCTATTTATGAAGGTACTCAGAAAAACCCATATTGGGGGTTGGGGCACCGATTTACGTGAAACTTGTTTTATTCCGTTTGTATTCCTATTTCAGGGTCAACTTCCTTTCAAAGTATTTCCCCACTATGCACCCTTTTACATCAAAGACAAGCAAGCACAGACTTTTAGTTTTATATAGATAGGTAAATATCAACTGCAGTTCTTATTTTATCAAATTACTAAGCTATGGGGTATAAACACAGACATGGGCGCGCGCGCACACACACGCACACGCACACACACACACACACACAATGTACTTCTGCAGTTTAGAGCCACCCAATTTTACTTAAAAAGCACTGGTCAACCAATTGCTATAGTAAAAAACATCTGCCCAAGGTACCACACAGTGGGAGTGAACCCTAAGCCATATGTGTGCACAGAGTGAACTCCTTACCCACACAACCATGCCTGCACCTGTGTATTCATCATCATCATCATCATTTCATTTTACGTCCGCTTTTTCCCTGCTTGCAAGGGTGGGACAGGAACTGATTCTGGCTTGATTTTTACAGCTGGATGCCCTGCCCTTCCTAACACCAACCTCATTTACAGTGAGTGTTGGGTGCTTTTTTGCCGTGGCACCTCCACGACCACTTTGCAGTGGAATATGGACCTCAGTCCCTATCATCTCATTTCTACAGCTGAGTAAACTGGAGCAATGTGAAATAAAGTGTCTTGCTCAAGGAAACAACACATCACTCGGTCTGAGAATTGAACTCACAACCTTTCGATTGCAAGGCCAATGCTCTAACCACTAAGCCATGTGCCTCCATTGTATTGTAATTTATAAATGTTATCCACAACTAAAACTGTTCTAGAGATTGAAACAGCTAGCTCATTTTATTCACACCCATTATTTACTGTGTATCAACCTGAATAATAAGCTGTGAGGGAGGGGGGTGAATTAGAAGCTTTCGCCATAATTTTTTACTACTGAAAATACTCTAATAACAGGCTCCTGAACAGAAAAAAATGGGCATCAGCACACATAGGGGTGTTGAAGCCACACTTCCTACTGACCAGATTTGTGCACTACCATTTACACAAGCATGTCCATTCACTATGAATAAACTCTCTCCCCCCCCCCCGTTCTGGGGGCTTAAATGCCATGTTATTAGACTATTTTCTAAGGTAAAAAAATATGGCAAAAGATTCTAAACATACGTGGGGGAGGGGGGGGGGCTTTACTTTAAAGTTGACCTCTGTCATATTGCAGCATTAAGAAGTTTGCTTTCCAATTGCAGGGTCTTGTTGTTCTAAACCCATATTTGTCCCTGCAAATAGTTATTTCTCCACTCATACATTTAGTCCTGTTTGTCATTTGTAAATATATGCTGAACATTTATGTAAATTTATCCTAGAAATAATTAACATATCATTCTTATTTTTAATCACTTCCACATGCCACCAATCAATATTAACCATAGGATTTCACTTATGCAAACCATTAAAATACAAATTTCTCAGTTTGTATGATTGTTCATATATCTGGTATTCCTCGTGTACACAGCATACCAATCTTGGACTCCATAACCTAAATACATTCAACACTAATGCCATCATTATTAATGGCACAGGTCCACTGATAAGCACATATTATACAACATGTATAAGGGAAAACGACTCTCGTTATACCCTGCATTATACAATATAATGCAATCAATCAGGCCTCAACCAGTTTAATTTAATCCACCTACAACAGTTCATTCATGTCTATTTTATTTCAGTCAGTGAACAAGATAATTTATTAGTAAATACATAAATAGATTTTTTTTAAAGTCTGGAATCGGTGCAAAGAAAGAAACGGATATTGGAAATTCTACTACAGTTTTGTATTTTTCTGAAGGCAGACAGCCATTATGAATAACTATTTCCATTTCTAGAAATAGCAAGTGTAGAGTGTAGTCAGTATTTCTGCACCAGACAGCTAATATATCACTTTTCACAGCTGACATCTTACAGTAGTTGGTCCAGGAAGTGATAGACCAAGCAGCCTATATCTGTTGTACTCAGTCCCCTGTATTATTTCATATTTTTGTAGCCAAACACTTTCTGTCTGGGCTGAATCTGGCCTTATTTCCACAATAGCATTATCTAAATTTAATTTTATTCCTCAGCTATCACATGGTAAAAGGAATTAACTCCCAGTCATTTTGTCATAGTAGTAGTAGTAGTGGTGGTGGTGGCGGGGGGACTAAAGAGAAAATGTCCAATGGTGTGAATAATTTGAGTAAATGAAATGCTGAATTTCCAAACGGTAAAAGATATTATAGCATCTTCTGATGTACATCTGGGATCAGTGACTAATCGCAAGGACGACGCAGTGGTCACAAGAGCCGTTAAAGAGATCAAATATGGCAGGGCCACTGCGGAATATGAAATCTGGCCCGAGATGTTAAAAGCCTTCAATAGAGAAGGTATTCTCTGGCCGACTTGTGTGTGCCAGGTGGCCTGGATTTCTGGAAAAGTACCTCAGCAATGGCAATCAGGAGAGATAAACCCAATTTTCAAAAAGGGAAACAAGAGAGATTGTTCCAATTACAGGGGGATCTCCTTACACCTCCCCGGTAAAGTTTATGCTAAGTGTCTGACAAAGAGATGTTGGGAGATTGTCGAGTTCGAGCTAGCTGATGAACAGTGCGGTTTTTACCCCCAGATGTAACACAACCAACCAAATATTCACACTGTGGCAGGTCTTCGAGAAATCATAGGAGTATTGCCAAGAGGTATATTCTTATTTTGTAGGCCTCGAAAAGGCATATGGCTGCGTTCCTCGGAACCTGCTGTAGAAGGTTCTGCAGGAGTATGGGATCGATGGTCAGCTTCTTGCTCCCATGATGTCTCTGTACGAATGCCCGAGTATTTATGTTCAGATAAATGGTGCTAAATCAAAACCAATGTGTGGGTCAGACTCCACCAAGGGTGAGTACTGTCACCTCTCCTGTTCATTATTTTTGTGAACAGGATTGACATGTGCAGCCAGATTGGAAGTGGTATCATGACTGGCAGGTGTAAAATCAGTCAGCAGGAATTTGCAGATGACATGGTGTTACTTAACTCAACAGAAGGTGATCTTTGATAGGTTTGATGGCGAGTGCTGCATGGCTGGAATGAAAATCGGTGCTGCGAAAACTGTGACACTCATCCTTTCAAGGAAGCCTGCGCAGTGCATTCTACATGTGAATGGAGTTCAACTGAAGCAGGTGGAGAAGTTCAAGTATCTCAGGGTTGTGTTCATGAGTGATGGAAGGCAGGAGGCTAAATTAAGTGCAAGAATTGCAGGAACTGGTGCAGTAATGCACCAGCTTCAGCATTCAGTAATCAGAAGAAGGGAGGTAGGTGTAAAAGCCAAACTTGCTATCTTCAATTCGGTATTCATGCCAACCCTTACCTATAGTCATGAATCTTGGTTAGTGGTTGAAAGAATATGATCACGAATACAAGTGGCCAAAATGGAATTCCTCCGAAAGGTCTTTGGAGTGATGTTACTCAACAGAGTGCATAACTCAGAGATCAGAGAGTCACTCCAAATAGAGCTGCTACTTCTCCAAATTGAGAGATCACAGCTCCGATACTGTGGACATGTGGTTAAAATTTCTCAGGAAAGAATTGCTGGACAGATTTTATGAGCAAAACCAACCGGCAGGAGATTCAGGGGTAGACCCCAAGCAAGATGGTTGGATAACATCCATGAGTTTGGATGGTCTCACTTGGGGATCCAGCTGAACCATCTAGAGACGGTTGCTTCTGACAGGACCCACTGAGTGTTTGAGGACTCGGCCCTCATGGATTTCTCAGCAATAAGTGGGAGGAGGAGAAGAAGAAGTTAAAGAAAAAAGAATTGAGAAGACCATCTGTTGAAATTAATGCCAAGAGAAAAATAAATTGAGTTACCACATCCATTATGCCAAACCTGAAGTCGTTTTGATTTTCTTTTTTTTTTTATTTGGTTTTGCTGTTTTAAATTTAAAATGTTGCTATTTTCAAAGGGTGTGATCAAAAGCCAAATCAATAAGATATTGACCTCCTAGTCTATACTCTATTACTGGCAGTATTTTGTGTCCTTGGCAAAGATAATTTCCATGAGTCCAGTGCACTCAGTCTATAAATAACAATGTGATAGTTTAGCTTAATGTCCGGCAGAGACACTTCAATATGGGTTTCATTACTTGGCAGTATTGAATTCAAATTTCCCGATCGATTATTGAAAATATATCTCTTATTCTGTAGATCACTAACACTAGTGAGGCTGTCATGTCATTAACATGACTTGGGGGTCCTCCCATCCCTTTATGTGTGCTGGGTGCATTTATCGTGTAGATCACCAACTGTAGGGAGGCTGTCAGTGTGATCTACACAATAACATTTCCAGATAACCAGCTGAACATTTCATGATCTTCAGTTAACCACTGTTCATCATGCAGTTAACCACTTTAGTACAACTGTTACAGCTGAAAGTTCTGGTTTTTCTTTATATCTTTAGTAATTTCATATCACTATTGTTTGATTTCATTAAATCATAGTCAGTTTCTACTTACTAAGCAAGATCAACTTCATTGTGAAAAAAAAATAGTTATTTTAATAAATTCCTCCTAATTTTTTTTATTATTTTCAAAATTAATTGAAATCTATTGGATATATGATAATGAAAGGGTTATGCAGACCAAAAGCATTCAAGCTGTGATCATAATTCATTTTTTTTTTTTAAGCATATCTTATCTTGAATACACATACTGCGTTTTTTTTTCTTATTTCATAAGTTATATTTAAAATGGAATAATGTAATTTGAATGAAATTTGGCTACTATTTCTAGCAACATGTGTGACAATATAGAGGTGCTCGTTCTCTCTGCAGTTTAGTCTAATGCAGGCATGTCAAACATGCAGCCCGAGGGCTGCATGTGGCTCTTTACAAGCACATCTGCTACTCGCACAAAGGTTTTTAGAGAGCGAGCATGTTTTATCTTTGTAATATAAAATAAAAATTAGTTGTAATGTGCGCAATTAGTTGTCGTGTATGGCCCTCAGACAACACATATGTGACCCATGTGGCCCTTGGAGAACCCTCAGTTTGACATGCCTGGTCTAATGGGATGAAATCTGACACTATTTACTATTAGATCAAGTGTTGGTCTACACTTTGTAGCATCTATGGACAATACAACTACAGCAAATAGGAACTATTTATTTATTGCAAATTCTCATATTCTTTTAAATCAGAACCCAATAAGAAAATTCCATTTAACACATCTGGGATCCACCTTTCAGCTTTTTCAAGCAATTATTAACAGCATCAGACTGATTCACAAATTATAAGAGCATAAACTCATTCATTTACAAATTAAATTGGGTTTTATAGGAATTAGAAATAGTGTACAAAAGAGAAAACTGCATTGGTATGGACATGTGATGCAAATGGATGATGATCACTGAGTAAAGTACCAGGAAATTACAGTTGAAGAAAGCCCAACCCATGCAAGCGTAGAAAAGCAGGCGTAAAAACAACAATGATGGTGATATAAGAATTGCTGGAGCTGGTGCCAGTTTCAGCACTTGGTCATCAGCAGAAAGGAGGTAGATGTAAAAGCCAAACACACTCTCTTCAATTCAGTCTTCATGTCTACCCTCACTTCTCGTCATGAATCTTGGGTAATGACCGAAAGAATACAACTGTAAATATAAGCAGTCAAAATGGGGTTCCTCTAAAGAGTCTTTGGAGTAACATTACTCAATAAGGTGCAGAGCTCGGAGAAGAGATCACAGCTCAGGTACTATGGACATGCAAAGGCATCTCACATACAAGATGGTTGATCCAGCCAGACCATTTAGAGACAATTGCTTCTGATAGGCTCCTCTAGAAGGAGTCTCTCAGGAAGAAGTAGACAAAGAAAAAGATATGTGCACGCACACACAGAGTATCTTACTATCCCTTTACCAATATGACAGGCTTTTGAGGTGACATGTACTACAGCTTTAATCATCAACCTCTTTCAATGTCCACTTTCCCTGCTAGCAAGGGCTGAACGGGTCTTCAAAGACTGAGTCAGTGCTGAAGTAAGACTGCTGCTCTCCCAAACAGGCCAGGAGTTCGCATCTTGCTTACATACGTTTCCACAGTCTACCAAGTACATTTTATCATGGCACCATCTCTAGAGAAGTGGTTATGCTTTTGACACTACTGAAGGGTGCTCCCAACCGTTTGTTTGGCTTTCTATGGTTGGATGCACTTCCTATTACCAATCACTTTACAGCATGTTTTGGGTGCATTTATGATGTTGATCACCAACACTAGAGAGGTTGTTGTGCTGTTGACACAACTGAGGAGTCTTCAATATAATAGATATTTTGTAAGTAAGCATTAAAGTAAAACTAAATTATACTCTGAATTGCAATTACCTTTGGAAAATAACAATAGAGGGTGAATAGCACAGGATCAGAGTATATTTAATGCTAGTAGTAGAAAACATAATGCGCATAGCTTAGTAGTTAGAGAATTGGAATCGCAATCGGGATGTTACAAGTTTGATTTCTGGACCGAGCGATGCGTTATGTCCTCGAGCAAGACACTTTCTTCAAGGAGTTGGAACTGGTAGATAGTATCAGCAACAGAAAGACTAATGGAGGCATTGTTTCCTTGGTTCGATTTGACGAGCTCCACCTCACTTGGTAAGTGAATGAGGTCTGGGAAATTGAATAAAAAGAAGCTAAAACCTATAGGAAATTCCTATGTAAGAAAATAAAGACACTCCCAAGTTTTAAAAAATGCATTTTTAAAGAAGACTACCAACAGTACATTCAGCAGTGAAAGTAATAAGAATTATTATTGCAGTGGATAAAAGAATCAAACAAGACACAGATTTATAATACACCCAAGCAATGTATTGTGGATCTCATACAATTTGCAGAGTTGTCATAGCATAGGAAAAATTGCTATGCAGTATTTGTTTCAATTCTCAGTGCTCTGAATTGAAATCTCTCCATGGTTGATACAATAACAATATTGTTAGTGTTGAATGAGATACCTTGCGATATTTCACACTTTGTGTTCTGAATTTAAATCCTATAGTGGGATTTTTGGGTGACAGACTTGGTCCCCCAGTTTAACATCATCTGGTTTTTTTTGTGTGCCTTTAGTGGAGTTCATTTTTTACAAGCATTTAAACCAGTTCTCTAGATTCAGGATACATTCCACCCTCTTACAAATCTCATGCCCTGAATGGGGATTGTGGGCACTGACTAAACAGTATTAAAAATAACGTACACGTGGTTTATTTTCTAAACTAAATGATGATTGTTGTTGTTGTAAGCTTAGATTTGTGCATTTTTTCTTGTTGTTTCAATTACCTCTTAAACACTAGGAACCAGTTCCCTTAAAATAGAAATTTTACTCTATAAATCTTTCATGATCTCAAATTAAAATTTCATTTTTTGTTTCTTTGACATACAGATGCTAATTTCAAATTCTTTTTGAATTTATAAAATATGACTTAGTTTCTCTCAGATACTGAAGAAGCTTTTTCTTTGTGTGCTAATGTGTAATATTAATAAAGAAGAGGATATTGATTTCTTACACTGACAACCACAAACTGATGCTCTGTGGTGACTGACTAGAATTAGCAATAAAAGAATATCATTGATTGAATTGATCTCAGTACATGCCTGATATCATCTATTTTATTGACTCTAGGGGGATGAAATACATATAAACTGGTTGTGGTGGCAGTAGTGATGGTTGTATGTGTCTGTGTGCGCACACGTTATAGCCCTAATTTTCTGTCAGTCACTAAGAAAACTAGATGTAGATGAAGTCATGTACAGAGAATTTAGAAATCAATTTGGCAATTTAGAAATCAATTTGGCAATTTAGAGTGTAGGTAGATGTCCACCAGGACTCAGTTCTTAATCCCCTACTGATTATTATTCATCTAACCATATCTAAGTAAGAAATCCTATACAATCCTGGCCTGAGTTCTAATAACTAAATCTGTCAAAGATTTAGAGAAGAAATTCCAAATATGGAAACAAAGTCTAAACATAGCAAAGTGGAACGTGGAGGATGTGCAAAAACTGCAAAAAAGAATAATAAATAAAGCAAGCTTGATCTGCTCATTATGTAATGTTAGTGTGTGTAAATGATGGAGCACAAATGTGTTAAGAGATAAGAAATGGGCATAAGATGAATTTGATGTAGTGTGCATGAGCTGGTATAGACATGTGATGCACATGGAATATAACAGTTGGATAAAGAAGTGCCAAGCAATCCAAACAGAAGGAACATGTGGAAAAAGAAGGCCCAAATAAGAAATGGAAAATTGTAAAAGCTGATCTCAGGAGGCTGAATCACACATTAGAGATGACAAACATCTGAAACCAGTGGCAAAACACCATGCTTCAGAAGATCTGTCCAAATCCATGCAAACAAGTAACAGTGGACATAAGATGATGATGTGTTTATACTTATCTAACCACTGATGTTCTCCTCTTATGTCCAATAATTTAGCAGTTCAATAAAATCAATAAAATAAGTACTAGCACATAAGTATTAGAGTCAATAAGATCAACTAAAATCCTTGACAGGGGTTCCCCAACATGATCACAGTCGAATGACTGAAACCAGTAAAAGAATATTAGATAATGTAGTCCTAGATAAACAGTCTGAAATAAAGATGACATGGTCAGAGTTTATCTGGGCCTAAAAACAACAATGCCAAATTCTGCTAGAAATAACAGTCAAATCTCCCCAAATAAGAACCTGCGGTTTTAAAAAAAAAGATATATAGGATAATGTTCAGTGGCGCTTACTACCAAATTCTGGCAAATATTACTTAAATTACAATCAATTTAGCATGATGATGAGATTAATCTAAATTGCTAAAATAAATCCTTGGATTTACACTGGTAGTGAACCACAAATGAAATATTGAAAGACCCTGTAACAAGTTAATTCTTGTATAAACAATTTCAATGAATGGATTAGTGGATATTATAAATGTGAATTAAAATAGACTGCTACCTGCAGTAAAAAAAGTTTGTATATATAGTATGCCAGATCCTTCTCTTTTTCTTTGTCCCCCCCCCCCCCCCCGAGTGCTGAGGGGGCAGAGTCCTTAAACACTCCTAGTGGGTCCTGTCAGAAGTATGCATCACCAATTGGACCAACCGAGCTCATGGATGTTATCCAACCATCTTGCTCAGAGTCTACCCCTGGGTCTCTGCCAGTTGGTTTTGCTCATAAAATCTGTCCAGCGATTCTTTCCTGAGACATTCTAACCACATGCCATAATATCAGAGCTGTGGTGGCTCTACATGGAGTGACTTTTTTCTTCAAGCTATACACTATCAAGTAATGTTATTCCAAAGTCCTTTAGGAAGAACCCCATTTCAGCCACTTGTATTTGCGAAGAGTCTATGCCAGATCCACCAAATCCAAATCAACAAGGTTCTGCTCTAATGAAATACATATAAAGCAATTTTAAAGTTTTCCAGTGATAGATCCAGTAGGAGAATGCTAGAGTTTCAAACAAAATATGTTAAATATTCATTATTCTTTCATGATCCTATAGGTGTGGAGGCCTGAGTAATTAAGAAGATAGAAGACTGACTTACTGAGGTCATAAACTAAGACTGTCTGTTATATTGTCACTGTCTCAAGTTAACCTAGCCAAAAATAGATTGTCATTGTGGTACATAACTGAAATATTTGGTGTTTATGAAAATTATCTAAAACTTTTGTACCAAAATCCATGAAAACTATCAGAAACTAAAGAACCAACTAATCAATATTTGAGTTGAAAAAATCGTAGAAGTCAAAAAACAAAAAGCAAAAAAAAATGTTTAAAAATCTATGTACACTACTATATTAACTAAAATCACACAAAGATCAATTAAAATAAAATTTCTCCATATATGCACAGCACAGTATCAGAGATTGGCTAAAATAAAATATATCTCCATATATGTACACTACTAACATAGATTGGCCAAGTTTCTTTGAATAGCTAAAGAAACTGATTAACCCTTTCATTACCATATTCCAAATGAAAGACATTGCCTCTGAAATTCAAATTTATTTTGAAAATGGTTGAGAATTTGGAGGGATTTAGTAATATAACTTTCTTGTTATGAAGTTGGTGTTTGGAACATATCTTAAGAAAGGTTCTTCCTTCACTTATTCTTGTGAGGGTCACGGGGGAGGAGTCCTCAAACATGCCTTCTAGAGGGTCCTTTCATTAAAACTATATGAACAAATTTAATATGTCTATTTGACACCAAGGGAACCCCAGAATTAACTTCTTTTATCAATTTAAAAGGTAATTAATCTGTAAGGAGATAACATTTCAAACAATTTTCTTTTTGCCCATATTTTTTCTTCAATTTATGATTTATGCTCCTCCCCCAGTAAACACACAGAAAGCCACTGACTATCATTTGGGCTCCTCAAAATGATTGGTATAATAAGGAAGTACCATCTCCGATTCTGTGTTTCTTTATCCCCTTCCCCAACCAACACATACACACACACACTAAAAAGAAAACAAAAAACAAAACACATACAACTTGCTAGCTAGTGGTTTTAACATTAGTTTAACTTAGATTCCATTATTCCACCATAATGGACTCAAATCTTTTAATTTACATAATCTGGTTTTGAGTCAGAATTGAATCTATTTCACTTATTAATTAACAGTCACACTAACACAGTGTGATTCAGATTAGAGGTGTATATGGAAGCCTAGCAAGGAAAATATTAAATGATGATGACCTAAGTCTCGAAACAGTGAGACTTATGAACATTATACATAAACATCATCATCATTTTACGTCCGTTCTTCCACGCTAGCATGGGTTAGACGGGTTGTCCTGTTGTGGGCAGTGTCTGGTCGGCTGACCATGCCTTGCTCATACAGGAACTGATTTGGCTTGATTTCTACAGCTGGATGCCCTTCCTAACACCAACCTCATTTACAGTGAGTGCTGGGTGCTTTTTCGTGGCGCCTACACGTCCACTTTACAGTGTGGGCTGGGTGCTATTTTGCCGTGGCACCTCCACGACCACCTTGCAGTGGGGGGTGTGGGGGCATATTGTCTATATGCTTCAGCTTGTACCCAGTGATGTAGCTAAGACAAGGCGAGTAAAGGCTGCCTCTAAAAAAGCCTATACTTCAGGGGTTTGAGAAAGTATCATATTGGTGACTGGCGCAAAAAAGACCACGTAAACATATACGGCTTTATTACTTTACAGGAGTTGCAGCAGATATATAGAATCAGTAATGGAAACATTGTTTCCATGATCCGATTTTATGAGTTTCACTCCCACACAGTAAGCAAATGAGGTTTGGAATCTTGTCGATCAAGCTATCGACTTTACATGTCAGTAAGGCACCTGAAAACCCTTAAATCCTTTTCGTATGAATGTCTTTTCTTCACTCACTTATTCCTGAGAGGGTCTAGAAGGCTGAGTCCTAAAGCACTCCTTCCAGCGAGTCCTGTCAGATGCAACCATTTCCAATTGATCCAGCTGAATCTCCAAGCGAGACCAGCTGAGCTCATGGAAGTTATCCAATTATCTTGCTTAGGGTCTACTCCTGGGTCTCCTACCAGTTGGTTTTGCCCGTAAAATCTGACCAGTGATTCTTTCGTGAAACATTCTAACATGCCCATAGTATCGGAGCTGTGATCTCTCAATTCATAGAAGTAGCAGCTCTATCTGGAGTGACTTTCTGATCTCCAAGCTAAGCTCTCTGTTGAGTAATGTTACTCCAAAGACCCTTCGGAGGAACCCCATTTCGATTGCGTGTATTTGCGATCATGTTTTCTTCAGTAATTACCCAACGTTCTGTTTTGTGGCAGAGCTATTGTGTTAGGGAACACGGTACAGGTGGCAGATAGCAATATGGCCACTATATATGATGGCCAGTTGCAAAATAAGCGGATAGCGGCCAGACGAATAAGTAACCCCAGACCAATAACGGTAAACTATTAGGGGAGATGGAGCAATGGGTGACACCTGTAGCTCCCAAGAAAACTCTCACAACCCAGTGATGTAGCTAAGACAAGACGAGTAAAGGCTGCCTCTAAAAAAGCCTATACTTCAGGGGTTTGAGAAAGTATCATATTGGTGACTGGCGCAAAAAAGACCACGTAAAATTTTGTGTCTATGTAAAATGTAATTTCAGATTTATTTACAGTCTGTGATACTGTTAAAAATTCTCATTGAATGCAATCAACACTGCCAGTTTCCAAATCTTTTTTTAAATAATCAAAAATTTCAAGGGATTATAACCATTAGCTTCATATCTTACTTTTAGTTTAACACTTTCATTGCTATATTGTTCATGAAAATCACTATCTACAATTTTCAAATCTTTTTCAAAATAATCAGGAATTTCAAGGGATTTAGTCATATAACTTTCTCATTATTAAGCTGGTGCTTAGGGTGGTGGATTGGCAGTATTGGTTGAGCATCAGACAACAGGCTTTGTGACATATAATTACATCCCTTTATGCTCTGAGTTCAAATCCTGCAGGCTAGCTTTGCCTTTCATCCTCACGGGGTCAATAAAATAAAATACCAGAAACACACTGGAGTCAGTTTAATCGACTTTCCCTTCAACCAAAATTGTTGGCCTTGTACCTAAATCAGAAACCATGTGGTGATATATAAAAAAAAAATAGTGTAGAACAATTTTTGAATGAAGTGAGACAAGTATACAAGAGTAAGGAAGAATTCAAACAGGAAAGCAAAGAAAACAAATTGAGAGTATGGAGAGAGAAAAGGACACATGACCAATTTGTGTGGGATATGGAAAAAGAAGAGCACAGAGACAGGATTAACAGGGACCTGGATGAAGAAATCAGATTTAAAATTGGAACAGAGGCTTTGATCTGTCCTGCCCAGGAATAGTTGTTGCACACTGTTATATAGAATATTGACTGCAAAAAGTCTCCATTGTGCAGATGTAACAGGGGAAACTGTGACCAACATACTTAGTGCATATACCATTTGGGCACAGGAGTTCAAGAGGAAGCACAACAATGTTGTGTACATTGTACATCTGAA
This sequence comes from Eledone cirrhosa, assembly GCA_964016885.1. NCBI lineage: Eukaryota > Metazoa > Mollusca > Cephalopoda > Octopoda > Eledonidae > Eledone > Eledone cirrhosa. The sequence continues at coordinate 390,618,552 of OZ024741.1, forward strand.
AGTATGTGGAAACTTTAGATTGGAGAGGTCTGAGAAATGGTGCAAACATAAGCCTAAAGCAATGTTGGAAAATGCAAAAGTAAAGCTTCTTTGGGGATTCAGTGTCCAATGTGATGAGAGTATCATAGCAAGAAGACAAGATCTGATACTGGTAGAAAAGGATAGAAAACACTGCCTCTTGATTGACATAATACCAGGAAATGGCAGGGTTTCTGAGAAGGAAGATGCGAAGGAAGATAAATAGCAGCCACTTAAATTCAGAATGGAAATTATTCTAGTTGTTGTTGTTAGAGCTCTTTGTGTGGTAACAAAGAAAATTCAAAATTGGATCTCAAAGATTAGTGTGAAAATTCAAATTGAGTTGCTGTTAAAGACTACGTTCTTGGGAACAGCCAGAATTTTGAGAATGGCACTACAAATGTAGTAAGGAGGATGAACGGCAAGGCTGTTGGTCATTTATGATCTGCTCCCACATATTAATCTTGACAATCTACCACCCTAGTATGATGATGATGATGATGATGATGATAATAGTAATAATGTTTTTGTTGATTTGTTTTCATTTTACTAACACCCACTCTAAATTTTTGGTTATTTTGAAGACTAATTGAAACACCAGTGTATTTTGATTAGAGATATGATAGCATGAAGGATGAAAGATCTGTACTTAAATTTATATTTTCATCAAACCTCTTATTGTTAACTTTTATAGAATTTTGCCTTTCTTGTTCGTGTGAACTATTATTGGAACAGATATAGCTGCATATATCTGTTGACATTATTAACACTTATGATCATGTTTCTAATGAAATACACTTTATTAAAATATTTTATGGTTCTTATAGAAAATTATGTTGGAAGATTCAAATTCCAATAGGAACACGTTAACCCTTTCAATACCAATCCACCTGAAACCACCACTGGTTTAATTATACAAAATTGATTATATTAAAATGCTTCGTCATAATTTTATGTAAGAAATGTTTCTTAGTTATGCTCCAAACATTCAGCTTAATAATGAAAATGTTGGTTATTTTACTAAATTCTTCCAAATTCTTTATTTTGAAAATTAATTGAAACAGAGGCAGTGTATTTCATTAGAAATATGGTGACAAAGGTGTTAAAATGGGTGGTTTTGTTTCATAGGATCAGAGCCAGTTTTGGGTGGGTTGGTATCAAAAGAGTTAATCCATTTCTAAAGGAGACTGGTTCAATCTATGTACTCTGCCTATAATTACAATATATTGCCTGAAGAGCAATGTTTTAAGACATTGGACTATTGACTCCAAGAAAAAATTATTTGAGTCGATAGTCCAATATCTTAAACATTAGCTATAAGATTAGATAAATCTAACAAATATTTCAATATACATCGACATCATTACTATGATTATTTTTATATCTGTTTTTCCATGCTCACCAGGGTTGGAATAAGATTATTTTTTAGGCGGAATTTTATGTCAGGTTGCCTTTCCTGATGCCAGACCTTGTTTTTTTAAAGTAAAGTACATGTAACCACTGAGCTGCAAGACTTTCATATAAAAGTATCACCTGCTCTAGTATTAGAGTGTAAAGAGAACACACACACACACACACACACACACACACATACACACAGCTTCATACAGTTTCCGTCTCCCAGTTTCAGTCAGCATTCATTGTTTGGCCTGAGGCTATAGTAGAAGACACTTGCCTGCAGTACCTGTGTCTATACAATAGTAGCATAACATCCAACATACTATCATTCTTTGTTTAACCCTTTTGTTACCAATCCAACCAAAACTGTCCCTGGTTCTCTAAAACAAAATCACCCATTTTAAATGGATCCTATTAAATTAAAATCTTCCAACATAATTTTATCTAAGAACCATATGTTAAGTCACTATCTTAGTAATGAAATCATTTTAGTAGATCCCTCAAATTTCTTTATTAATTTATTAAAATAAAGTGTATTTCATAAGAAATGTGATCCCAAATAGATTAAGTAAAATCTTTACCAATGTGGGTATTCCATAAAAGATTCTTAAGTTATGCACAAATTGAAAAAGCAACAAATGTTACCAGCAACACAAGATTTGACAAAACCCAACAGCAGTTGAAAATACAGTAACATATTCTGTCTTTGGCCTTCATTAGAAATATGGTAAGGAAAAAGTTACTGCCTGTAATTTTCAGATCATTTTGTAAATAATCAAGAATTTGTCAGGATTTAGTTGATATAACTAACATTACCATTAGTAAGCTGGGTTTTGGAGAATAACTTAAAGGTTCTTGCATAGAATGACAATGGAATGTTGATAGATATAATCATTTAAATAAATAACTTTGTATTGTAGAACCAGAGATTTCCGGCAGTTTGATTTCAAAAAGGTTAATCTTGAGCTTGAATTTAAAATTTATTTACAACAAAATGGAATTTTTTGCTGAATGCTTATATCTCAGAGAATTACAATCGACATGGAAAAGCAATCATAAAACAAAGACTGTAGTAGCACACAATATAAGTGAATGTTCAAGATTTGAAAACATTATAAACATCACTGTTAAAAAATAATGGCTTCTGATTTAGGCACAAGACCAACAATTTTACGTGTTACTGGTACTTCATTTTATTGACTCCATAAGGATGAAAGGCTAAGCTAACCTCAGCAGGATTTGAAATCAGAACATAAAGAGATGTAACTATATGCTGCATATTATCCAACGTTCTACCGATACTGCCAATCCACCACTGCTAAAAAATAATAAAACTGTTTTAGTTTATAAAAGGAGGATTTTAAGGTACTAGCTAGTCAATTTCTTTTTGTGCCAGTTGCCATTATGGCTTCCAGTGTCCTCAGTCTTTGGGTATCATACTTGAGGAAGGGTCCCAGCAAAGTGGAAAGGCTGATGCAATGGGCATTGCCGGCTGTTCTCTGAGTCAATACTTATGCCATCCTATCTGTGTGAAGAACAGTGGAAATATGCCATCCAGCCAAGCGTGTAGAACTTCCTCTTACCAATTTCCTCCTCACCCCCGCCCCCCTTTTTTTGTCCTTCATAAATAAAATCAAAGCATAGCAAAAAAGAATTTTACAGCAAAACAAAATGTACTAGAAAAAATAACTGACAATTTGTAGGATAACAAAAAGCAATATAATCACTATTAAATGAAGTGTGAAATGTGAATGTAATTTCATTTTTACTAACAAATGATCCTAATTTCTAGATTAGCTTTAAAAATTGCTTCTCTTTTTTAATAACTTAAATCTTTTAATTGACATTTTATAGTGTTTTTGTGAGCATACAGAGAGAGAGAGAGCCTGTTTGTGTGCATGTGTGTGTGTACGTGTGCACATGTACGTGCATGAGAAAAGAAGCAGCAGCCTGCCTTTTATTGAGGCCTTTCTGGCCTCAATAAAAGGCAGGCTGCTGCTTCTAAGATTTATACCAAAATGATTATAGTCTCAGAGGATGTGTTTATGGGAATAGAAGATAAACGGTGATACAAAATTCTCATTTTATTTATTTACTTTTTTGGTATTTTTATTCTACACTGGAAACTAAAGTTATTATAATTTTGAAGTCATTAGCCAAAAATAAAAACCTAAACCAATTGAAAATATAAATATCTAAATTTAGCTCATATGTAGTGTGTTGTAATTTTCTGTTGCTAGCAAGTATGTTCTAAACATAATAGCTACATACACACTCAGAATGCCAATGTTATGAGTTAACAGGTTTGTTCTTATTTGCAGTAAACAAAATAACAAATTTCTGGAATAAATACATAAAAAATCTAAACAATTTGTTACTACAGAAGCAAATTTAATAATATCCCAGCCAAATATCAAATTTTGAAACAATTTGATTACAGCCACTTATAATTAATTAGAAACTAGTACATAACCTGTTGTTTTACAAATGGTATGAGTAATATAAATTTTATAATACAGTAATATATAATTTATATAATCCATATATAAAAGAGAGTAGTTTGTTGGTTGGTTTCTTTGCGCATCACACAAAAACAAAAACTGACAAACAAAAAGTAAGTACAATGGAAAAAGGGTACACCGAGAAAAGTTTATTGATACACATTTTATGACATCAAAGAAAAAAAAAACATCCTGGGTATGCTAACCAACCTGACTGCTATTTCTAGCAGCTTGGTAGATAACCATATGGGATTCTTTTTGCGCATGCGTTGTCAGCGATGCTCATGTTTCGCAGCCAGCATCTCCATGGATACGAACGCTAATTTACACACACTCACACATTTATATATAATTATCTATATCTATCATTGTCGTTGTCACGTCTACTTTCCCTGCTAGCAAATAATATAACAGATTGGAACTCCCTTTTGAGAAACCTGGACCTGCCACGTCTATGCACGCACTTAAGAGTCAGGTAGCTGAGGAACCATCTCCTAAAGGTCACTATTCATGGAGACAATCATCAAGAAGAAAATGCACTTATTCCCAAGATTCCTCACATCCCTTTCTCCACCAAGCTGCCATTCAAATTCTCAAGACGCCAGTTCCCTGACAGAACCAGTTTTTCTATTATCATAAATAAAGCTCAGGGTCAGAGTCTCAAAGTTGTAGGATTGAATATGAGAGAATCAGTTTTTTTACTCATGGACAGTTATATGTAGGTTGTTCACGAGTGGGAACATCTAGAAATCTTTATATACTATGCATGAACGGTAAAACAAAGAATCTGGTGAATCTAGAAGATTTTTTACTGTTTTTTTTTCTCTCTCTCTCTCACACACACACACACACCCCACAGTCTCGCCTCATGCTGTAAATTTTAAGAATGTGTGTGTGTGTGTGTGTGTGTGTGTGTGTGTGTGTGTGTGTGTGTGTGTGTGTGTGTGTGTGTGTGTGTGTGTGTGTGTGTGTGTGTGTGTGTGTGTGTGTGTGTGTGTGTGTGTGTGTGTGTGTGTGTGTGTGTGTGTGTGTGTGTGTGTGTGTGTGTGTGTGTGTGTGTGTGTGTGTGCGCGCGCGCGCGCGCGTGTGCACGCTTGCTTGTGAGTATGAGTGGGTGGGTTGTTGGTGTGAATGTGTGGGTATGTAAGAGAGATAGTGTGTGTGTGTGTGTGTGTGTGTGTACAGAAATAGGTAGATAGAAAGAAACTGACAACACAGGTGACTGTGAACATTGGCTTTTGGCAAGAATGAAAATATTTTAGAACATCCCCCACCTGGTTTTTTTCTTACTTTTAATTGTTTCATGAATTCATCATCATCATCATCGTTTAACATCCATTTTTCATGCTAGTATGGTTTAGATGAGTTGTCCTGGCGTTGTGAGACAAGTAAGATCAAGTGACCATGTCTTGCTCATACAGAACTCTTTCTGGCTAGGGATGGATGCCCTTCCTAATGCCACCCACATTACAGTATGGACTGGGTGCTTTTCATCATGGCACCAAAACAACCAACTAACAGATTAGACTAGATACTTTTTCATCATGTTGCTGACACGACCACTGTACAGGGTGACCTGGGTGCTTTTCTAAATATAATCTTTTGAACGATTTTGTCAGATAGTGACAGTCAGACAGATAAATGCTGTGTAACCATTATAATGGTATGGTCCTGTAACTCCTGATGGAATTGTAGGAGCGTCATAGTGGCATATGGCATTTCTTGGGTATTTTAAGATTGGCAGAGCCCATCCCTCATCATGTCTGAAACACAGTAGATTTCTTCCAGAGAAGGGTAGAAATTGTGAGAGAGAAAGTGAGAAAGAGATATAAAGAAAAAATTGACCCCCAGTACTAGACTGGATAATATACATTAATATACTTTGAAAGGAAATCATAAAATGTTAGTGGACGAAAATAAATAAATAGATAAATAAATAAATTAGTTGATTCAAATGACATTGAACAGAATTTGAAGTGTTAATAAAATTATCAATTGATTCAATCAATATATTCAGTTTCAGAATTCTACATACACAACAAATAATTCCCAGTAGTAATTCATAGAATCAACCTAGAATGTAAATATACCTTTTGTCATCTGTGGAGCAAGTAACCACTCATATTGAACACAATACAGACAATTGAAAATATTGAGACTGTTTTCAATACATGCTAAAATTACATAAAGAAACCTCTGTAAATTGAGTAACCAGCATGCACAATATTTAGCATCTTATTAAAAGAGATTCAAAGCAAAGAAATTTAGTTCATAAATATAGACAACGCTATGGGAATTATTTATTAATCATCAGAAATTCTTGATATAGCAAAAGAGCAGCCTGTCAGCTAGATTGTTATATAATTAAAAGGTAAGCTCCAAGAATGAAATGAAAACCGCTATTTAAATAGAACGATAAACAAGACAGAATATCATCGAAGTAGAAAACAAATGTAGGGAGCAAAATACAGGCAAAAGAAATTTATACAACTAATACATATTAGGGCTTATAAAGATTCTGTCTTGGGTTCAATACTTTTTGCATTGAATAAGACATTCAACTGTGAAATATGGAGATAAGCATTCCACCAAAAGCTAGGAAAACAAAATGACTCAACAATAAGCCAAATGAATACAATATTCAAATGACCATTGTTAACAAAAGAAGTCATTGTAAATGAATTTAATCATTATATTAATTTCTTTCAAAGAATTAATCTCCTGAATGTCTGTTCAAATCTAATTCATAACAGAAGCCAACTTAACACAACCTGTTTAATTTTAAATGATAAAAGATAAAAGCCCATTATATTAACAAATGCACATTCAAACTAGATGTGAATAGTATCATATCATATTTAAATTTCTTATTATTCCAAACCTACCAAGTTTTCCAACTTTACAAATTTTATAAACCAATTACATAAAAAAAAATAATATAGTGACAACAGCAGCAGATTTTTTAAGGCCAATGAAAGAGTTCATACTCATCATGGCATCTTTTTTGAAGGAGTGTTTTACTGCTGAGTGCCCTTCCAAGCATCTTTTTCGTCATCTCTTACAACATGCACGGATATGGTGTATTTGTTTTAAACTAGACACACACAACATAAAAAAAAACAATGTGTAGAAACAAAATGAAAAAAAATAACTCAAGTTGTTTATTCTTTTACTCTGTGTGTATGTGTGTGTACAGGGTGAATTTATTGAGTACATCACCAACACTAGAGAATTTTCCACACCATGACATGACTGAAGGGTCCTCTCTTTATTTTTTTCATAGGCATGGTTTCTACAGCGGGATACCCTTCCTGTTGCCAACAACCTGTAGGAGGGGGGTATAGGAGGGGAATAAATATGAGGTGGGAGTGGCACTCACCAGTGCCAGAAAGGAGAGGTGTAGTGAAGTGATGAAGAGAATAGCTAAGGAGTGATAGTGGAGGAGGCATGGTGGGGTGCATAGGAGTGAAGAGAGTAGTTACTAGGGTGCGATAGTGAGGGTATCTAAAGATTTTAGTGGGGAACAGCAGCTAAGGATGGTGAGGATAGCTACTAGGGAGTGCAAGTGGAGGACAAGTCAGAATACATTGTATGTTGTTAGCCAGGTCTTCACCAGCACAACTTAGCATCAGCCCTCACAGTTCTTTGTCATTTCTGTGGTGAGGTTTAGTTTTTAAAGTTCGGTCTTCACAACCTCTTCCCACGCCTTCCTGGGTGTACCTCTTCCACAGGTCCCATGGTTTAAGTGAAATGTTGAAGAGGTTTAAACTGTCAACAATTAGAAAAATACACTAATAATAAATTTTAATAGAATAACTAACAAGTATTTTTTTTTTAAAAAAGCATATAAAATGTATAACTTAGTTGATATAGTCTTTCTGCATAGAAATATCTACTTATACTATAATTACTAATATTTTATTACAAATGGCTGTCAGAAAAGAGAGTGAAATTGTTTCTGAATTAGGCACAAGGCCAACAATTTTGAGGGAGGAGAAAGTTGATTAAATTGCCCTCAGTGTGTTACTAGTACTTTATTTTATTAATCCTATAAGAATGAAAGACTAAGCTATCCTTGGCGGGATTTGAAATCAAAACGTAAGGGGACATAACTATGCTGCAAAGCATGTTGTCTGACATTCCACTAATACTGCTAATCCACCGCCCTCTATGTAATATATATATATATAATGGTTTGTGATTTAGGTACAAGGCCAACAGTTTGGGGGAAGAAGAAAGTTAATTAAATCTACCTCAGTGCATTACTGGTGCTTTATTTTATCATCCCTATAAGGATGAAAGGCAAAGCTAATCTCCACGAGATTGGAACTAAGAAGGTAAAGGGCCGTAACTCAATGCTGCAAAGCATGTTGTCTGACACTACCAATACTGCTATTGTTAACAATTTTGTTTTCTAAACCCCTATACTTAGCTTTCGTCGACTTGGAGAAAGCCTTCGACAGAGTCCCCCGTTCCATTATCTGGTGGGCCCTTAGAAAACTAGGTGTTGATGAATGGCTTGTGAGAGCTATACAAGCCATGTATAAAGAAACAGTCAGCAAGGTTAGAATTAACAACAAATATAGTGAAGAGTTTAGTGTAAAAGTTGGTGTTCATCAGGGCTCTGTTCTTAGCCCCCTACTATTTATTATTGCCCTCCAGGCTATAACAGTGGAGTTCAAGACCGGCTGCCCATGGGAACTCCTATACGCAGATGATCTAACGCTCATAGCTGAAACAATGGCCGAGCTAGAGAAGAAATTCCAAACATGGAAGCACGGCCTAGAATCAAAAGGCCTTAAAATTAACCTGGCTAAGACTAAAGTTCTAGTTTGTAAGAAAGAAAATAAGGCGGCGGTCCCCTCCGGGAAGTGGCCATGCTCAGAGTGTAGGAAAGGCGTAGGTAGAAACTCCATTTTGTGTCCCAAATGCAAAGTTTGGGTGCATAAAAGATGTAGTGGGATCACAGGTAAGCTAACTAAGAACATAGATTTTACATGTGGCCCGTGTTCTGGGGCAATAAGTAGCAGCAAGTGCCCACAAAATACTAGCTCTTTCAACTGCGCAGAGGGTTCTATAGAAATAGTGGACAGCTTCCGTTACCTGGGTGACAAAATCAGCAGTGGGGGAGGGTGCTCTGAAAGTACTGTAGCTAGAGTCAGAACTGGATGGAAAAAGTTCAGAGAGCTCATACCACTATTAGCTGCTAAAGGGTTCTCCCTAAAAATGAAAGGCAGGTTGTACGATGCCTGCATACGAACAGCAATGTTGCATGGCAGTGAGACCTGGGCATTGTGTGCAGAGGATATATGCAGACTAGAGAGAAACGAAGCTTGCATGCTCCGCTGGATGTGTAATAGTAATATACGTGAACGGCAAAGCATAAACGAACTAAGGAAAAAATTAGAAATAAGAGGGATCAGATGTTTACTCGAGAGAAGGCTACGTTGGTATGTTCACGTGATGCGCATGAAGGACGATAGCTGTATAACAAAGTGCAGGGCAATAAAGATAGACGGTAGCCACGGAATAGGCAGACCCAGAAAAACCTGGGACGAGCTGATAAATTCCGACCTCACACACTTACACCTCTTCAAGACAATGTCACTGGACCGAGACCTTTGGCGGTACTCAGTAATAGAGAAGACCCGCCTTACCTAAATACAAAGTAAAACCTACTACAGTCAGTAGGCACCTCTAACAAAATACACCCCCGTCCCACCACCCCCACCCCATCCACACCACCCCTTTCAATGTAAAATTATGTTGGTGCCACAACATCCAGGCCGAAACAAATGAGATAGTGTAGGTGTCACGTCAAAAAAACACACAGTCCACGCTGTAATGTGGCCGTGTAGGCAACACGGTAAAAACCTCCCAGACCCACACTGTAAATGTGGTTGGTGTTAGGAAGGGCATCCAGCTGTAGAAAACCCGCCAGACAGTCCTATGCGAGCAAGATAACCACTCTTGCCTCAAGTGGGAAAACCCTCCGTCCAAACCCATGCAAGCGTGGAACACGGATGTTAAACGATGATGATGATGATGTCATCACAAGGCAATTGCAACACAGTTTAAAACATACTGAATTAAATTATACCGATTAATTTACAATATTCAACAAATAGGCAGAGGCATGGTTATGTGGTTCTCAGTACAGTCTTACTGCATAGCACCTTAAGCAAGTGTCTTGGATTAACCAATGCCTTGTGAGGGGAAATTGGAAGGCAGAAACTGTAGCAGCCCTCCTACTCATAACCCTTTTAAATCCCACTATACACGTTACACATCCATGACAGCATCCTTATCCTTCTTACCTTCCCCCTATATCTCACCTCAGAGCATAGAGAAGTCCCTTCAATCAAGTCAATAACCAACAATCTCTAGTACTGGAGCCATGAAAAATGCACTCAGTACACCCTGTAAAGTGATTGATGATAGGAAGGGTATCCAGCTGTAGAAACCATGCCCTGCCCCACTAAAAAAGTTAAGAAAACTCTTCAGCTGTGTCAAATGTGTGAAAACCTCACAAGTGTTTGTGACATGATAAATGCCCTCAATACACTCAGTAAAGTGGTTGGTGATAGCATTGGTATCCAAATATAAAAAACTTGCCAAACAAAAGATCAGGAGAACACAGTTGTGACAAAGACCATCTAAGATGGTCAGTAGCATCGATTGAGTGCTGTCTTTGTTGGTGACAACCAATCCAACCATTGCTAGCAGGCAAAACAGACATTAAATGATGATGATGATGTGTGTGTATCCATATCTATGTTTACATCTGTGTCTCCCATCACATAGCAGTTCAACAAAAAAAAGGGATTGATAAAATAAGTATGAAAAAATAAGCTCAACTAAATCAAGGTGGTGCCACACCATGGCCACAGTCTAATAAATAAAACCAGTAAAAGAAAAGAATAAACAGCAGAGAGTAAGTAATTGATGCCTGACCAAAATGGAGATAAAAGAAAAACAATAGTCACCAATAAAACCTTCAGGTATCCTCAAAGGAGATGTTGAAAGCGGTTGAACCTTCATGTTCAAGAGAGTTGAAGTAAGTAATCCGTCCAGGATTGTTGGAAGAGGCTAAAGCTCAAGTAAGGAAAAATGTAACAGAATTGAAAGTAGCCAAGATGTTGCCAAACCAACAATATACTACTGTACACACCAAATGAAAAGCCAAGTGAAATTAATGGCTATGATGATCAGGGATACTGAGAACAATCAGTTGATCCATATGGCCTCTTTCAATAATTGATTTGAGCCAAATCACCAGCTAAGTCTCTTTATTTCTAGCAATGTAATCCATAGTAATAAAATAAATCAGAGAGATTATGGATGAATGGGTGGTTGATGTGTGTGTGGTTATGGAATGAATTCTGAAATGCTGACAGTAACCTACTTTATACTGAAGTGAAAACAGAGCAACAGTAAAGAAATTGATAGTAATAAGGAAGAAGTCCAGTTTGTAAGATTGAGAGTTTGCATAGCACATACATAATTAAGTGAAAAGGAGTCTAACTTTTTATTTATGATACTCTATACTATGTATATATATTTACAGACACCATGTGACATTAAAGCGCAACATTGTTATATATTATAGAGATTTCTGAATATATATATTATTCATAATCTATAACAATGGGAATAATTACATAAACATTCACATGCACACACACCACACAAGTTATTGCGATTTTCAGCTTATTCACATAGCTGCTGCCCTGAGGTTATAAATATAAAGACCTACACTTATGTACTAAATCAATAGAGAACTTAGCAATCTTAACTTTAGTGTTACTTGCCATATTACATAATTTCCCTATTTCATAAATAGAAATATAAAATATAAAAATCTTAACTTATAAATTAATCCCCAAATTACCTATTTAATATTAGGGATTTAATAAAACTGATTAAATCCCCTAATGTAACAATAGTTATTACTAAAGCCAAAATTACAGACATTTTTTTCTTTTAATTCTTTTATGACCATATTCCTAATAAAATACATTGTCTATGCATTTCAGTTCTTCTTTGCCCACTTATTCCTAAAAAGGTTGTGGGGGAAGAGTCTTAAAACACACCTTCCAGTGGAGCAGCTGTCTCCAATTGGTCTGGTAGGATCCCCAAGCAAGACCAGCCAAGCTCATGGATGTTATCCAACCATCCTGCTCAGGGTCAACCCGTGGGTCTCCTTTTACCCATAAAAATCTGGCAGGCGATTCTTTCCTACGACATTCTAACCACCTATCTATAGCTCTCAATTTGGAGAAGTAGCAGCTGTACTGGTGCGACTCTATAACATTACTCCAAAGACCCTTTGGAGGAACCCCATTTCAGTCACTTGTATTCATGATCATATTCTTTTGGTCATTCCAGTTCACTCCACCTTTCATCCACATCATAACACTAACTCTTCATCCATGTCCCTCCCTCCCCCTCCATGCACCTCCCACATCCTAATACTCCACACATGTCCTAACACCCCACCCTTTCATCCATATCCCTACACACCACCCTTCACCAGATAAGTACCCCACTCTAAATCTATTTCACCAATCCCCACATACCTCCCCTACCCCAGCCCCCAGTCCACACTGTAAAGTGGTTATTTTGGTACCACAACAAAAAGGACCCAGTCCACACCGTAAAGTGGTTGTGCAGGTATCATGATAAAAAGCACCCTATCCACACTGTAAGGTGGTCATGTAGGTGTCATGACAAAAAGCACCCAGTCCATACTGTAAATGTGGTTGGTGTTTGGAAGGGCATCCAGCGATAGAAACCAAGCCAGAAACACTTCTGTATAAGCAAGACAAGGTCATCTGATCTAGCTTGTCTCTCAATGTGACAATTCACCTAACCTTTGTTAGCATGAAAAAATGGACGTTAAACAGTGATGATGAAGAAAGCATATACAATATGTTTATGTATGATAAACATAATAAACAGTCTCACTATGAATATTTTAAGCTGTGATCAGCAGCCATGCGAGAACGTCAGATACATGTTTCTGGATTTTTATCAGTCATCAGTGTCATTTACTTACATGGTACTGAGACAAGAATAAGCTATAGCTTATATACCTTTTTGCATATGAAACATCAGCTGGTGATGCTCATTTGCATTTACTGTGAACTTGACCAGCTAGAATTAATTAACAGTAGCACTAACACAGTGTGGTTCATAATTGAAGTGTACAGGAAGGCATATATGTAGCAGTAATTTGATACTCTCTTCAATAGAATTTCATGCACTCAATCAAGTGGCCACCAAAAAGTTAACCTTCCATGGCCTCATTGATAAGTTTCTATTGTAATCGTTTTTTTTTGGTGTCATTGGGTCTACGATTTTGACATGGAAACCAACATCATATTCTCAGTTCTGGAGACAGAATGAGCTATACAGATAAATAGCCAGTTTGCAGAGTCAAAGCAAGGAGGTGCAAAGTTAACATCGAGCAGTTAAGATGTAGTAAAAAAAAATCTTACAGACCCCTGAGGGTGGGTGGGTCGGTCTCTCTCTCTCCTCTTCTCCTTCACTACCAGGCAAATGACCATCATCTCATTACAGAAGTACAGTAAATACCATCTTTTGAATCATTGTACACATGCATATATCACAACTTAAGCCTTGATTTCATTACATTGTCGACAATAGCCTCGTAGCACACTATTAATTTAACATATTTTAGTAGCTATCATGTTTTATTTGTTCATTCATCAACCTTTCACACAGCCCTTATATATGGGACAATTTACCTTATTCATGATCACCCATCAAGCCACCAACACACATTACTACCTCTTCCACGTTCAAATGAACAACATCACACTCAAACCAATTCTTTCTATCGCTACACAACCAAAAATCCATTTCGCTACATATACACCTCAATCTCGCTCTGATGTATAATCCATTCATCAAACTGAAAGAAGGGTGTACAGAAAATGTATGTTTTTACACAAGCTCTAGGCATTCACTCTTCATCCTTAAATGCCTATATATGTATATTATATTAAACAACCTGCAATCTCTCTCTCTCTCGCACACACATTCATTATTTAATTCAGAGTAAGTTTGGCATTCCAAGGATGACAAACAAACATAGATTTACATGCTATAAATTATATTAATAAATTGTTTCAGTTCAGTTACATCAGTATAACGTGCACAAATCTTAATATACTGTATTACATCTTTATTTTCATATCAGAGAACGGTGCATGTAGCTGGACTTGAACCCACTATAATCAGTTAACAAAATACAGTAACAGTCCCATTGAGCTGTGGATTCTAAAAAATATATATCTGTTACATGTACATAATAATTTAAATTAACTTCCATGATTAACTTCCATAATAATTTAAATTAACTTCCATGATAAGTAGTTAGACAATGCATAAACAGTATATTTTATTTGGAATATGATCGTGGATAATATGGTATCTATAATCACAATATGATTGTGGATTATGTGGTATCTATAATAGATTGTCTCCGGTGCTGTTCCATAATTTATCTGTCATGCAAGTAATATAAACTGTTTGTGTATAATAGAATATAACTGATTTCATTCCATAGTTATTAGTATTGCCTACATTGACAGTAGTAAAACAATAATCTATATAAGTCACATTTTGAATCTTAAAATTTTCAAAGATGTCCATCTTTCTGTTTTAGTGTTTCCTCAGCCGACAATCACTTGTATGTGTATGTTGTTCCTTTGCCCCTTTCTCTCTATCCTTTTCCCCCTCCCCATGTGTGTGCATGTGTGTTTCCTGGGTATGACATTGATCTGCATCCAGTGGCAAGGCTCCATTTTGTGAGTCCAGGAGCTGTGGGGAATGTGGAGTTACTCCTTAATTGTTGTCACTCCCAGGTCTGCTCTGGCCTGGAGCAGTGGTACCCGTTAGGGCCCCATTTATGGGTTAAATAATTACCATACTCATGTGGCACCGGTAAGGTATTATCAGCCATTGAAAAGAACCATGGTGAGTATAATTAAGAGCACTAGGGTTAGAACCCCTAACTACACTGTCAAGGAGCAGTCAGGCCGTTTTGACTCTGCTGGTTTAGAGGCGCAGGGAGAGTTATGGATGGTGTATTATTTCTGATTCACAACATAAAAATATAAAGAACTCAGTTTTGTCTTGCAGAAGAGCCATTAAAATCTGCGGCACTCTAAATGTGAGGACTGCTTGGACATTGAGTCATCTGTTCGAGGAGAGTGGTATGCAAATCCTTGCGATCAAAGAACACAGGATCCTACATAATGAACCCGAGAAGAGAATGATAATTGGAGAGAGGAACCAGCTCATCACCACATCGCTGTGAAGGACACAACTAATGCTGCAATAGGAAGAATTGGTTTTGTGTTAAGTACAGGAACCAACCTATTAGTGAGGAAGATCATACCTGTCTCCGGGCAAATTTTGAGAATGACCTTCAATGGAAACCCAAGGCTGACAATCATCTCAGCCTATAGTTCAACTGAGGGGGACAATGATGAAAGTGCAGAGGAGTTCCACGAGAAAGTGTATAGAGCTGCCAACACGACATGAGCTCATAACATCCTGCTTGTTCTGGGTGACTTCAATGCTCATCTGAGTAAGGAGAGCAGTGAAGATGCTTGCTGTTACTTCCATGACCTACCGAGACTACTGAATGCGAACCTGATGGTAACCAACCTAAGGTTTAAGAAGAATCCAGAGAAGATGTGGAGCTACATCTCTGATAAGCACCTGACCAAGTTCCAGGCTGATTTCATTCTGGTGAGAAGGAAGTGGTGGAATAGTATTCTGAACACTGAATCCTACAGTTATTTCAGTACACTAGGCAGTGACCACTGGTTTGTTATGAGTGAGGTCTGGATGAGTTTAAGAAAGAGTAAGTCTAAGCCCCAGAGAGCTATCTATGACTGGAGAGCTTTCAAAAAAGATAAGCTACAGGAGAGATACATAGTAGAAGTGAGGAACAGGTTCAGTGCTCTATGTGGAGAAGCAGAGGGGAGAGAGAGAGATAGGGGGACTGAGGAGAGTGTGATGAGGAGTTACGGGTACTTCACCACTGCAGTGGCAGAAGCAAGTGAGGCCCTGGTGACAAGGACAGAGAGGAAGAGGAGGGACTACAGCTCTGCAGACCCAAAAGTGTGTGCAGCCAGAGAAAACATGAGAGCTGCTAAGAGCCAATTCTATGCTGATCCTACAGAGAAGAGGAAGGAGAATGAATGTGGAAATGAGGAAGGAAGAACTCTGTGCCACTTACACAGAGGCCAGGGAGGAGATGCTGATGGAGAAGATCAGAAGTGTGGAGAGAGTGGTTGACAGGTGTAAGTGTAAAGAGAGCTCGACGATCATGAACGAGATCATAGGGAGGAAGAAAGGGAGTTCGAGTCAGATCCAGGGAACAGGGCCCGGGGATAGGAAGGGGAAATGGCTGGACCATTTTAAGACCCTACTAGGAGAGCCACCCTCCACAGCCCAGAACACTGGGAAGATCAGACAGCTGTTTCAGGAACTGGATATTGAGACAGAACCCTTTGCCAGAGAGGTGCTTCAGAGTGCCAAGGAGAAGATCAAGGAGGGTAAGGCCCATGGAGAATGGAGTGACATCAGAGGTGATGAAGAGGAGTGATTTTGATGATTTCATCCTGGAGTTCTGTAACCATGTACTGGAGAAAAGAGTTTCCCCGAATCAGAGGAGGATCAGTAACATTGTCCCAGTACCAAAGAAGAGAGATCTCACTGACGTCACTTGTGGCAAAGACCCTCAACAAGATGATTCTTAACAGGATCCAGCCTGAGATGGAGAAGAAGCTCAGAGACAACCAGAATGGCTTCAGAGAGGGAAGATCAACCACTGGTCACATCCTGATGCTGAGGAGTACTTTAGAGGGAGCTGGAGCAAAGAGTCTTCCTGCTGTCATGGTTTTCATTGACTTTATGAAGGCCTTTGATTCTGTGGACCGTCACTGCCAGATGAAGATCTTACAGGCTTATAGAATCCCCAAGAAGATAATGGACCTGGTATCACTGCTCTATACCAACACCAGAGCCCAAGTCATTACACATGATGGGATGACAGACTTCTTTTAAATACTGGATGGAGTGCTCCAAGGCAAGACATTGGTTCCCTACCTTTTCATCATCACAGTGGACTATTGTTTGCGCCTTGCATCGGAGAAACAACAGGACTCGGGCTTTTCTGTAACACTAGCTCTGAGTAAGAAAGTTAAGGCTAAAAAAATATCAGATGCTCAATTTGCTGATGACATAACTCTGGTTGAGGAGGCAGAGGAGTTGATACGAGAGGTGGAGACTGTGTCTATAAGTGTAGGGCTGAGAATGAATGAAAGTAAGAAAGTATCTGGTAGAGAACATCAAGGGGCCAGAGAAGATTATGAATGTGGGCTGATTGAGGACTTCCTGTATCTGGGAGCAAAGATTGGGAACACGGAGAATGAGGTGATAGAGAGGAAGAGCAAAGCCTGGGTGGTGTGTCACAGTTTGATTGGTGTGGAAGTTAGACCTTTGATCCTTCTCTTCATCGCTACACTGGAGTCTGTGCTGCTGTATGAGTGAGACTTGAACACTGACCAAGAGAGTCACTCTGATGGTGGATGGGTGTTACACAAGGATGCTGAGGATGGTTCTGAACATTAATCAGTATGCACTGAGGATGAAGAACTCAGAGCTGTACAGGAGCCTCCCAAAAATCAGCTCGAAAGTGACACAGAGGAGACTGAAGTTAGCTGGACATGCTCACCGACATTCAGAGTTGACACTGTACTCGGTGGTGGTGGTCCTGTGGGAGCCCTAACATGGACACACTGGTCTCTGGGAGATGCAGGACATAGCGGTGTGATGATGAAGGACAGAGACTACTAGAGAGAACTTGTCCATGGATCTCGGTAATTTTACACGCCCTCTATAGAGAGAGAGAGAGAGAAGTGGGGGGAGATAGAGAGAAGGGGAACAAAAGAAGGGAGATAGAGAGAGAAAGGGACAAAGGAACAACACACACAACAATAAAATGTAAAGATGGACATCATCATCATCGTAGATTTTAACATTCAAAATGTGACATATTTCTTTTACATAGGTATATTGTTTTACTACTGTCAATACAGGCAATACTAATATAACCCAACCTCTGCACCCCAGCCCTCCTCCTCTATCTCTCCCATTTTTTACCCCTCTCTCTTTATCTCTCCCATTCTTTGCTCCTTCTCTCTCTCTCTCCCCCCCCCCCCTTTATATCTCCCATTGTTTCTCTCTCCCATTCTTCACCTGCCACCCCACTCAGTATATATACTCATCTTTCAACCCGTTAATTCTCTTTTCTCTCTTTCTTTTCCCTGCTGTCAAATTTGACATCAAACTAACAAACCAGCACAAATTGGATATTATATAATAGAGATTCTTTTTATTCCATATTAATTGTCCAATGATTGTTTCAGACTTAACGTATTCTTCACATTCTGACATTAAAAAGCACAAAGCTTAACTTCATTTCATGTAAGGTCTGGAAGCACATTAAAAGATTGTATTGCCAAGATGGAATACAAGTGAATCAAAAGATTTCATCTTTAGTAGTTAACAGTATTTTTTTTTTTTTTAGGGAGGAGAAGGGGGAGAGCGGGTTAATAAGCCACTCCAGGTAGAGCTGCTACTTCTCTGATACTACGGGCATGTGGTTAGAATGTCTATGGAAAGAATCACTGCTCAGACTGTATGGACAAAAGCAACCAGCAGTAGACCCAGGGTAGACCCTAAGCAAGATGGTTGGATAACAAAGGAGCAGAGCAGAAAATTTATAAAGCAACTGAAGGAACTTGTAAGCCATAAATAAAATTTAGAAAGACTTTAAAAATAAAATATCAACTATAATACGCCATGTGTATATTTATTCAAATATATAACTATCAAGAACTATTTAAAATTTACACACACAAACATGCAATGCATTTTCTATCAGAGTCATGTTGCTACAATAAAAAATTTACTTGTAAATAGTTATTTCCCTAAAGTTGCTCATACATTTAATTCTGTCATTTGTACATGTGCTGAACATTTATGTAATTATATTTCAGAAATATATTATCAAAATATCCTTCTTATCTTTAATCACTTCTAAATGTCAGTAATCAATATAAACTGCAGGGTTTCTCTTATGCAAACCCTTAATTTAACAAAGCGCAAATTTATATGATTGTTCTTATATCAGGTAATCCTAGTATATATGGCATACTAATCCTGAACTCCAAAATTATTTACATTCAATGCTACAGTCATCATTATTAATGGCATGGATCCACTAATCTGTATATAGTAAATAAATGCTAAGTTAGCAGACTGAGGGAACAATTAGTAAAAAAAAAAATAATATAAATGGATTCTTATTGCTTTTTTGTTTCACCTTTTTTATTAATCCTTTCCCTACTCTATTTCTCAGTAAAGACACTACTATATACTATTTACTATCAGAATTTTATTACTAGGGCAATTCTTTTTAGATCTCAAAATTTTTAGTTTTTAGACCTTTTTTAGAAATTAAAAAGGTTTTTTAGACTTTATATAGACCTAAATATATTATAAATTTTTAACTCAAGATCTTTATTATTCATTAAAAAAAACATCAAACGAGAAAATCAAAACTAGTATAAAATTTCACATTCTCAGGAGAAAACAAAACTGTCTTCACTAGCTGATGTAGGTTGACACTTAAATAATAGACTGTAGTCCATGGGAGATATTGATGAGTTTTCCATTCGGCAAATTCATTCACGATTGTTTTCCTGCAATCTAGATTTCCGATACTTTTTTATTTGGTATGGATCTAGGGCAAAATTCGAATTAGTGAGACTTTAAATGTTTCCTCAATTGAATATATGAACTCTCCAGTTTTTTTTTTATCTAATCCTTCAGTGGCAAATAGTATCGTACTATCTGTGTCAAACTCGCTTCAGTTGTTGTTGAATTGACACAACGTTTGGCTTTTTTCACAAGAATTCTTCCTTCATCGATTCCATTAATTATCTCAAACACAGGGTAAATTCTTGGCATAATTTTCAGCTGCTTCGATCCAACTGCCCCATCGAGTGACTATTGGTTCAGGAAATATATTTGAAAAGGGTATTTCTAGTGCAATTTTTGACAGTTGAAGCTTTTACAGACGCAATGAGATCGCCCACGTCTTCATAGAAAGCTTCGACTCTCAGGGCACAATTACGAAGCAGATGTGCAACACATGTCATGAAAACAATTAGGATAAAGCATTCTATTGTTGGCAAATTCATCCTAGATTACTATTCTATGCAACTAAGTTGGATGTTTTATTTCACAAGACACTTCATTGTTCTATTGGAAAAGGTAAGAAATATTTTCCATAATTCGTATTTCTCTGAATTGAGAGATCACAACTCCGATAGTAAGGGCATGTGGTTAGAATGTCCCAGGAAAGAATCGCTGAACTGATTTTACAAGCAAAACTGTTGTTTGTTTTTTTTATTTGTTTTCTTTCTCTAGGACAATTATCAATGACAATTATCAATGTTTTAAATAAAATTTTATTCGAGATTTTATATTAAAAATTTTTTAGACTTTATTTTGACTTTATTGTCCTAGTTATTACATAATAGCTATTACCATACTGTAAATTTAGAAGGATTAATTATTCTACTTAACCCTTTTAATACCGACATGCCAAAACTTGCCTTTGGTTCTATAAAACAAAACCACCAATTATAAAATCTTTCTATTTAAAGTAAAACCTTCCAACTCAATTTTATTAAGAACCTTTGTTGTATTGTAAATACCTCCAGATTTATTGATTAATTAAAATACAGTGTATTTCATTACAAATATGGTTATTAAAGGGTTAAATTAGTTTAGTTGAATTTTAAGAAGCTAAATTTGACAAAATAATATTTATTTTGATAAAATTGATATCATTCTCCAGCATTATAAATCAAACTTGTTCAATCATAGATCGATAGCTAACAATCAGTTAGCTTTTTTTAAACATTATCATATAAATAGGTAAACTATATGAAAGAATATATGTAACAAATGATAAAATTGATACCAATGACTGTGTAAATAAAACATTTTTCTTTACTAAAGCAAGTGAAATATTTATTGCTTCCATGTCACATCAACATTCAATTACTGTCACCATTGCTTATTTAGCAGAATGCTGGGTTGATGTATATATATATATATATATTGTAAAGGAGCCTTTTCATGTCTAAATACTCCTGCGTCGAAAGTCACCAGTTTTAACAGGATGGTTTTAAGAGTAGATGTATCACCACGAAGTATTGAGGTTAGGCGGCTGTGATAATACCTCTGGAAGGAATCCTTCCATATCACATTTAAAGGCACTGCTGTGGTAAAAGTTTGGTAGTAAGATGTTAGGGTCACCATTTTTAGTGAGCTAGTCCCAGGGTTACCTACTCCAGTAAATACCACCGGATCCCAACTATTAAATTTAATCGAAATATGAGGTAGGAGAAATTTTGTATAACCCCATGTCGTGTGAGAATTATCTCTCACTACAAAGGTAATGATTAAAAGTATAACCAGTTTCTCAAAGCAAGTATCAAATATAAATTTTCATTTATTGTAGTTCCATGTTACAATTGTGGTAAACAAATATCCTCGTACATAATTAGGTACAATCCTGATCCATAAGAGGTGGTTAGAGAAAGATTAGCATGCTTGCTCTCAATGTTAACCGTTTGAGAAGAAACCGCCAGAAAGAGAAAAAAGGATTTGCGTTCCCTTTTTTATAATACCTTGTGCGGAAGTTACAAGGAAGGTTCTAGAATTTCGACGGGAAGTAACTCTGGCTACTTCCCTTGTCTAGAGAGCGCTACAAGACTCCCCTCTCAGACGAGAAGTCTAATAACCAATCGAAGATCATTGTAGCGAGAACATGTAAGAAATGAGGAGCAAAACAAAAGGTACAAGAACATGAAAGAATAAAACATGAGCAAGCAAATAGCAAAAATGAGCATAAAACAAGTAGTAATGCATTTTTACAAAGAATATGTTTGAATGTAACAATTGATAAATCATAGTCAATACAAAGGAGCAGAGAAAATTGATGCTCAATGGTAAAATCAATGTTTTTCAAAGTCAAATAGTTCATCCTTTACTAGTGTACAGACTTTCTGACACTAGTTCTATCTGAAAACTGAAAAAAAAAAGGTATGTAAATGCCACTAGGGGTTAAAAGTATATTGTTTTTGATAGTTTTTGTGGCCATTTTACCGTCCTGCCACCTCGTGTGTCATAAGGTTGTGTGGTATGTGGTGTTTGCGGTGGAGGTGAAGGTGTTGGCATAGGAGTGTATGTACGAGGTGTATCAGGCAGTGTGATGAACCACATCATTATCTACGCCTGCTCGTGGTTCTACCGCGTGTTTCATAGCTGCCCCTGGAAACCAGTTTCATTCTCTTCTTGCCTCGTTTCTCCGAGTTAACTGACATTTCATTTAAACCGCACCAAGTAGTCCACTCGACTCGACATTTTATTACAACAACTGCTCCGCCTGTTTTCTCTCGTCCACGTAGGCTTGCTCCATACAGGCTAAAGAAAACCAGGGATGAGTTTGATCACATGCTTCAGCTTGGTCTTATACAACCGTCAACCAGCCCATGGGCATCTCCGCTTCATTTAGCTCGTAAGGGTGAGGCGGATTTTAGACCTGTGGGAGATTATAGACGACTTAATGCTATCACAACACCTGATCGTTATCCTTTACCAAATTTACAGGATTTTTCATCCGTTCTGCATGGATGCAAGATATTTTCTAAAATAGATCTGGTACGTGCATACCACCAGATACCCATGCATCCAGAAGACATACCAAAAACAGCTGTGACCACCCCTTTTGGTTCGTTTGAATTTCTATCCATGCCTTTTGGTTTGCGGAATACTTCTAGTACGTTCCAGCGTTTTATCGATGAAGTCACGCGTGGATTGGATTTCGTGTTTGCTTACGTTGATGATCTCCTGATAGCCAGTGATTCGGCTGAGCACAATCATCAACATCTATCTCAGTTATTTCAACGTCTCCAATCGTACCAAGTCAGAATCAACCCAGCTAAATGTGTGTTTGGTACAGATTCACTGGAATTCCTTGGACACCTTATAGATTCAGAAGGCATTCGTCCTTTGCCATCTAAGGTAGAGGCGATTCAGCAATTAGCACCACCAACATCCTTGAAACAATTACGCCATTTCTTGGGATTAATTAACTTTTATCGTCGCTTTATTCCTAACTGTGCGGACAAGTTGTTCCCCTTGACAAGGTTTTTAAAGGCTGCAAAAAAGAAAGATGCTCCTATTTCACTTTCTGCTGATGCTTTGCAGTCTTTTGAATCCGTCAAGTCTGAGCTAGCTGAAGTTTCCTTACTCGCCCATCCTGTTGCAAACGCGAGACTTTCCTTATCTATTGATGCATCCGATCATGCTGTTAGTGCAGTTTTGCAACATGCAATCGATTACCAGGTTCAACCACTGGCATTTTTCTCACGCCAACTAAAACCAGCAGAGCAACGATACAGTACTTTTGACAGAGAGCTTTTAGCGATTTATCTTGCTGTGAGACATTTCCACCATCTTCTTGAAGGTCGGGAATTCAAGGTATTCACAGACCATAAACCACTCACATTCGCTCTTCAAACCAAATCCAACAGGTACTCTCGGAGAGCGTATAGGCATCTGGATTTCATCTCACAGTATACCAGTGACATTCGTCATATGGCTGGAACTGTCAACATACCTGCGGACGCACTATCTCGACTTTCTGTGTGTTCTCTTGCGTCTCCTGCACATATCGATTTAGTTGCCATAGCAACCGACCAACCTACTTTGGATTCGTTGGACATTTCTTCTACCCAACTTTCCTGCTGTAAGTTTGATTATTTACCTCTTCCATCTGCTGAAGGAAAAATTCTTTGTGATATTTCTTCTGGTTCACCCCAGAGTGTTTGTTCCGGATTGTCATCAGCAGACCGTTTTTAATGCACTTCATTCCTTCTCGCATCCCGGCATAGCTGCCACGGTGAAGCTTATTACGGCTCGATTCTTCTGGCCTAACATGCATCATTTAATCATCAGTTGGGCACGTTCTTGTTTGAAGTATCAGCGCTCTAAGATTTATCGGCATGTCCGCGCTCCTCCTCTTAGGAAATTCAGCCCGCCAGACGCACGTTTCCGTCATATTCACATGGATATTGTTGGTCCGTGGCCCGTTAGTCGTGGGTTCACATACATATTGGCTAGTGATTTCACGACGAAAGAAAGTTAGGTGTTTACCTTTTCGAAGAGAGCGATTTCTCAAATCCACGCGGGAATTTTTCCCTCCGGGTGCGTAGGCATACATTCTCTTTAACTGGCACTGATTGGCTGAGCTGAGCCAAATCACGCACAGAGAATGTATGTGAGCCCGCGGAATGTAGGTCACTACACTTATACTAAGTTTCTTGGGAGTTTTTTCTAGATATTTTCATTTTGTATTCTTTACCATACTGTTTTCCCCACACTTCTACTATTTTATGATGTTCACCAGGAGAGTAAGAAGTCCATTGTAATATTTATATACCTACTACATTCCCAGTGATTCTTTTACATTTTCTCATAAAAGAAAACATTAACTCTTTGGGAACAAGAAAAAAGATATCTTTTGAAATAGCTAATTCAAATAAAATATAGACTCATAGACTGAATACTCTTAAATCCAAGATAACCCTTTTAGTATTCATCATGCAATAAATACATCTGGCCTTTCTACATGACTCCTTACGAGGTGCTAAATAGGGTGTATATAGTCATGAAAATATATTTTGCCAAACCAAATGTATTTCCAACTGATGAGAATGAAATAAAACTGTCAATAGATAAGTGATTTGCTGTTTGCACCAACATAGCTGGCAGCCGAAATGAAAAGGAATCCTTTCTTTAACTTAACATCCTGTAATGATTAAGCAGAAAATATCTAAAACACGTTTGTTAATTCAAATGTTTTAATGTCTTTACTAGTGGAAAGATCATAGTGAAAATTTGTAGTAAAGACTAATTTTTAATGTGATGCAGTCCTAGTCCTACTTTATACTTTTCAGGAATGTCTTACTAATATAGTTTCATGCAGTACAGGATGTCAAGAGTTACAGTCGAAATAGCTTAAAGCATTAGGAAAGTTTAACACAGTATTTGAATGAAAAAATATCCTTTTACTCCAGAAGTCTCAAGCATGCATCCCACAAACTTTTTTTTTTACAGCCCGTGGCAGAACAATTTTCGTGGCTAAAGTTTTCCTAAAACTTGGTAATTTGTCCCTCACCCCTTCCATACTCTTGCAGCAGCAGCAGTAGTAGTAGTAGCAGCAATAGCATTAAGCTTGGCTTGCTAACCTAATGCAAATAGACAATCGAGTCTGACCATGTTTCTACCAGGGTAAGGGTAGAATGTATGTTAATATTTCAGTCGCTTTTACTTCAAAATAAAAACTGAAAAGTAGAAATATATATCCAATTTATATACATTTAAAAATCATTCTTAATAAGAACATTAGTAAAATCTCCATTGGCTTGTATCGAAAACCTATTGTGGTGGAGGGGGTCAGTAAGATTATAGCAAACTAACTCACACAACAGAACACGAACAAATTTGTTTTGTTTCATAATGTGAGAAAAGGTAGATTTAACAACTCATATTGGTGTGGAGGGTGTATTTGAGATGTCAGACATGCACAACAAAACAAAGAAATTGTTTTGTTTCATAAAGGAAGAAATAGATTTGTCAACTAATATGGGCATGAGGAAGGTGTACCTGAAAAGGCACACAACACACAAATAGAAAATCGTTAAAAATTGTTTTAAGAGAGCATTGATGAATAAACAGAAATTTTGAAGAATGACTGTTTTTTGGTCAAAAAAAATCATCACGGCCATTCACTGAAGTTAATTTTATCAAAGACTATTTTAAAAGGTGGTGGAATCCTCTATCCCAAGAAAAGGAAAATGTTTGAAAGCATAGCTTGCAAGCAATTCATACCAAACACTTAGCTACCACTGTTCAACATTTTGAAAAAAATTTGAATGTACTTGATGAAAGTACATGCATTACAAGTACTGCTTACAGTGCTGTCTTTATCAAAGGGGTTGACAAAAAACTTCAATGAAGAATTATTGGATTTACTACCTGTGAAGGAAATAGAGATGGAGGTGAAATATATTTAGTGAACTAGAAATGTGCATTGAACATGAAGCATTGAACCTGATGAAATTCGTATCAATCAGATCTACCAAGAAAAATCAAAATATCATTCTTTAGAACACCTTTTGAGTCAGTGTTGTATGGATCAGGTACATTGACCCTGACACAAGCACTTGAGAAAAAACTAAAATGCTTGAGGTTGTACAAAATAAACAGGTGTCAGCGTATTACAAATGAAAGTTTGTTCGGAAACCTGCCCAAGATAACAACTACAATTGCTCAAAAGTTGTTACAATTTGCAGGACATTACTGGAGAAGTAATCAGGAAGTTATACACAAGCTACTATTGTGGGAACTAACTCATGGGAGATATAGTAGAAGATGACCTACTCGAACATTCATTGATTAATTCTCAGATGATACAAACCTCAGTAGGGAGCAGTTGCCAGGAGCAATGGAAAATCATGAATTGTGGAGAGACATTGTCAGGAATGTTCAACTGTGGTCGCGATGAAGATGATGAATATTATTCAATATTTCATCTAATAATGTCTTATATTATCTTATGACAAAATATTCAGCTTCAGTGTAAGATGTGGAGAAAACAAAGAAATTGGAAAGAAAAAATATAGTAATACAACTATTGTACTGTACAAATATTTGAGTGTGGTGGTGGAGGGCTTCATATTTGACACAACTGTTGAGTAATTTGACATGAATTCTAGGAATGTAAGATTTTAAATATCTGTCCTTTTAGTTAACAGCAGTCATTAAAGACATTTACAACTTTCATTGTAGTTATTGTGTATAGTAGCAACACCATCCCATATTAGTGAATAGTACCTTAATGTGAGTTACTCTAATCAGGTCTGAAATATGTTCTTGTATTCAAGATGAACTCCTCAGAGTCAACGCCCATCCACCCCAACTATGAGTTAAATAGCCTCACGAATCTGCAACTGGCCAAGCATAGTGAGTATGGCTACACCCCTGACATGACCAAAACCAAACAAAAAGTGGTCAACTAGGGAGGAGTTCCTCCAAGAGAAGTGAGAAGGCCCTGGATTGGATTGTATTAAATTTTAACATCATAAATACAAGATTGACATTAGACCATTTTTATCAACATTGAGAAATTTCAAGGTTTTAATGTTCCAAATATTATTATATATTAGTTAGCAGAAACAGTACCCAAGTAAGAAATTCTTTCAAATGCTCCAGTGACTCTCCCTAGAAATAGTTAATAGTTTCTGTTACTTAGGTGTGGATGTGCATGTTCCAAACATATAGTAATCAGAGTAAGAATGAGATAGGAAAATTCAGGAAGCTATTATTTCCTCTGCTGGCAACAAAAGGATTATTTCTCCCAGTGAAGGGCAAATTCTGACATTTGTGTATAAAGTGCAATGTAGAAGGGTAGCAAAATATGGACAGTCAAATGGAGGGTGTGCAACAGCTGCAAAGAAATGAGGAGGCAAGTATACTTTACTGGTTGTGTAAATGTGGTGTGTTTGAATAATGAAATACAAAATTGAGAGAAAAACTGGGCACAAGTATGCTCTTGTACAAACAGTTGGGTATAAAAATGACCTTGAGAAAATGAACCTTATGAAGGAAATAACAAAAGACCACAAAAAGTGGTGAGACACTGTGTTGTAGAAAATCCACCCCAACCAAATATAGAAGTATTCTCTTGTAGAATACTATAGAATTATTTTTTAAATGGCAAACTAGTAATTAGACCTATCTGAAAAGCAACTAGTTCGTATGATAACTAACATCGATTCACACTGCACATCCACAATACAATAATTGTAGCATTAAATAAAACTTAATCAACTTATTAGACATATTACAACTGAAACAAACATTTACATTATGGCATCTGTATCAAAGAAATTTGGATCATCATCATCATCATCATCTTTTAATGCCTATTTTTCCGCGCTTGCATAGGTTAGACAGGATATCACCTTATAAAACAATTCAGATCTGGAGGCCATGTCATGCTCATATGGATCTCTATTTTGGCTTGGTTTCAATGGCTGGATGCCCTTCCTAACAATTAATATAATGGTTATACATAATAAAAGGAGAAAGATATTTTTACATTTATTTTGCAATTTTGACAGTCTTTCCAAAGTTCCTATTATGATGTGGGAATAATAACCACTTTTGGTTAAGTAAAAAGATGGGAGGCGAGACAAGTGAAAATAAAAAGATAATACAGAGTAAGGTGATGAGATTTTCAGTCAATAATTCATGAGAATCCATTACCAATCCTATGAATGAATTGTGCGCATCTCAGACAGGCCCGGCCGATGGCTCTTCCATGTCTGTAGAGCTTATCCCCAACTGGCAAAGTTCCCCAGTAGCACTGCCAGGCCAGGGATATCTGGAAATTATCCATGGGCCCTGAACCGAAAGTCCTCCTGAAAAGAGTGGTTAGTTGATTTTTGTCAATGTCTAGAGTTTCCCCAAGAATGTTGTCACTTTCATCTGCCACTAACCCTCTATAGAACGCCAAGGTAGAGTTTATACCAATCATACTACCTGATTGGCAGAGGAGTGTGAGCACCTGAAGACATTCCAGTTTCCAAGCGCTCCCACTTGGTCTCTGCTTGACCCAGGAATGCAGCTCTGTCAAGAAGACAAGCTGGGAGAACATGTGTGTGCTGAATGGCACCCACAGCGGTACACTTTTAAGGAAAAGATTGAGATGTCATAGCCTCAACGCATGTTTGTGCATCATCAACCACAGGATTCCCAGTCCTCCACCAGTGGGTGTTGACAGCAGATGGACCACCTGACCATTGGAATGCATCTCCTCCACAAAAAGTGGAAGAGGAAACACTCCTGTGTAGTCAGACATAGTTTCGGACAAGGTATGATGATCAGGTGGTAGTATATGTACATGTTTGCCACCTCTGCCCTATCTTTTAGGGATGGCTTTCTCTCAACCCATTTCTGGGCAAGATTGGCCACTTTGTTTGTCACTATGTCCCAGTTTTTGTCCATCTAGATGTCTGAACTGAACCAGGCATAGACCTGCCTCTCCAGGTGCCGTGTTACAGGCCCACCAACATTTCCTAGTTAATTTTCGCTACTGTCAGCACTTGATATTCCCAGGGAGCAGTGCCAATCACCTCAACGTGTTTGGTGCTTGACACTACAATGGTGACATAATCGGCATTAGCTGACATAGATCTCCCATGTCCAAGTTCGTGGAGAATGCTCTACAACATCTCTAGTTTGTGCAGTAGTGGCTAGAGAGGGGCTAGCTTTGGAGGACCGAGCGCATGATATTGAATGGTTCTGAGAGGCAACCATTCACTCTAACAACAGAGCAGATGTCGTTGTGCATAGCAGCGATCCATCCTCTGAAAACAAGCACAAAGATCGGATTGTGGCTGTTGCCACGCCATGCCTCCATCACAAAGGCCCATTGAATGGCTTTGGTCCCTTTGTGTCTAAAACCGCATGCCTTAACTCTAACAATGCAGCCTTTGTGCTTAGCCTGGAAGTATTGATCCAGAGCCAATCTCGTTGCAAGCACATCAGTTGCAATGCCTCGGCTAATTGCCTATCTAGTTTTTTAACTAGATCTCCATCTTTATTTTGTCTATTGCTACAGCTTTACTCAACCTTACCAATTCTACTCTAATGGCTCTTTTGAGGGTGTAACACCACTTATTATTGGTGATTGTTCCCGTCAATAACAGCTTAACCTATTCACTAATCCGGTCTCTGTAGGATTTACACACCAGAAATTTGACGTTCAGCTTCCAGTAACCAGGTCCCTACCTATAGAGCTTCACTAGATCTACCACACAAATCACAAATTTATGGTCTGTGTAGTGGACTATTTTAAAATGTGGACTACCTATGCTATCTTTATCTATATGTCGGCATTATAAAATCCAAGCTGCTGACAAGTGGTACCATCATCACCCTGAGGCTATAACTGAAGGAGAAAAAGTAACGATTGTTTGGGACTTTCCTGTACATACTGACTGGACCATAAAAGGTAGTAGACCAGATATTATTGTAAAAGACCAACATAATAAAGTCTGTTAATTAATTGATATGAGCATCCCATGTGATCACAATATCGCGGCAAAAGGATTTGACAAGCTAAGAAAATATAAATCTTTGCTCATTGAAATTGAAAAAATGTGGCACCTCTAGGCCGTTACAATACCAGTGATTGTAGGACCACTGGGAATGATCAAAAAAGGAACAGAACAGTATTTGAGAATGATCCCTGATTCACCATCTCTGCACGAGGTGCAAAAAATTATTTTAACTGGTACTGCACACATATTGAGAAGAGCACTATCTCTGTAAGAATAATATCCCTCCGCACATGCGTGCGTGTTAAGATGTAAATATAATCAATATGATGTGTTAACTGGCTTATTAATGTATACAGTGAGTTTATTTGCCCTAGGTGTCAGGAAGATACTCGGCAATAAATGGAAACAATACTGAAGGGGGAAAGCAAACAATCATAATAATGATAATGATGATTTGGACACAAGACCAGTAATTTGGGTTGGAGAGAGGAAGTCAGATAAATTGACACCAGTACTTGGCTGGTACTTTACTTTTCATTCTTCATTGATTGATAAAAGTTGGCCATGCAGGATTTGAACTCAGAATGCAAATAACTGGAATATATGCCACAAAGCAATTGTCCAACACTCTAATGATTCCATTAATACACCACTCTTAACAAAAACAATAACAACATGAGCCAGGATTACAAATAGCAACACCTAAGCAAATTTACAAATCTAAGCCAAAATGGAAAATCAAAAAATCAAAAATATATATATACACTCCTATGCGTGAAAGTAACTAAATTTCTCATGAGTGACCTAATAGCAATAGTTAATGCAACATATCTGAATAAATCCACTCACAAAATTGCTGCCATTAGATGGAAGTGTAGTGTAAAAATAAGTAAATAAATAAACAGTTTGTACAGACTGTTCCCTATTACCTTAATTACAAAACTGATTTGAAAAATGGTGCTGACATTGATTCAGATAATGAATATTTAAAAACCTAGATTATCATTTTTCTCTTGTTCATATAAGCTATATAGAACTTTTGTTCTCAATTGTTCATCCAATTTCCATTGCTGCTAGACAGACTACAGCATAATCATCAATTTATCAAACATGTTTTCCATATTTTCATAAACTGGACAGATATTACTATACCATCTAAAAATATGCTACAACCATGACAAAAGCTACATCTCACCTAAGATCTCATGCCATTGAACATAATTATTACATTTTGGTATATAAAAAGAAAAGGCAGTGAAGATATTATTTTAGATATATATTCCATTTATTGACTAACGTAGTTGTCTTTAACAAGACAAATCAGTATTCTAATCGGAAATTAAATATTTAGATCAAGCTCGTTGAATCTTTTAACAGTTACAATCAATTTTTCAAGGCAAGAAGAAATGATTACATTAGTTAACATTTTAATCTCAGATATAAAAGCTCAAGAGATGAAACTCTTTCAACAAAGATAAAAAACAAAAGTACAATTTTTTCAACAAAAATATAAGAGTAAAGTGTATAAAAAAAAACATTTATATTTACTGAAACATTTATGTATACCTGAAGAAATTCCAGTTATTTTGAAAACTAAAGAAATTAATACCGAACCATAAAATACAATTTCAAAACAAACCATGCATTTTTTATGCAGATGGTGTAAAACCCACACAGATAGTACTGAAGGGACAGTCTTAAAAGAGAACATCTTTGAAAAGTATATTCTTTGTTCTACATTTGTCACCTCTTTTTTATCTTTATACTCTGATTCCATCAGGGAAATGGCCATGTTCGATATGTAGAAAAGGAACTGCATAAATTCCATAGAATGTACGCAATGCAGATCTTGGGTACACAAGAGATGTAGTGGGATAGCAGGCAAACTAACAGGTTGGGAAAACCATGTATGCAGTAGATGTACAGGGAAAGTTGGCAGTAGTAATCGCAGTGATAGACACATTTTTCCAATGCAGGTGGGGTCTATAGAAGTGGTTGATAGCTTCCGGTACCTAGGTGATCAGATTAGCATGGGAGGGGGATGTTCCGAGGTCATAGTATCTAGAATAAGGACGGGATGGAAGAAGTTTAGGGAGCTGCTTCCTTTGTTGACAAAGAAGGGTTTCTCTCCGCGTACGGAAGGACGGTTATATGATGCCTGTGTGAGATGCGCGATGCTGCACGGTAGTGAGACATAGGCAGCAACTGCAGAGGATATGCGACGGCTGGAGAGAAATGAAGCAAGTATGCTCCGTTGGATGTGCAATGTCAATGTGCGTGAACGACCAAGCATAGACGAGTTGAGAAAGAAACTGGATATAAGAGGTATAAGTTGTGGTGGCAGGAGAGAAGGCTGAGATGGTATGGACATGTGATGCTCATGAAGGATGACCGCTGGGTAAAGAAGTGCCAAGAAATCCCAGTAGAAGGAAGACGCAGTAGAGGTATACCATGTAAAACATGGGCGGAGGTGGTGAGAGCAGACCTCAGATCGCTGAAGCTCACCGAGGAGATGACGAAGGACCGTGACAAGTGGGGAGATGCTGTGCTGAATAGGACCCATCCAACCCTTGCAAGCAGGGAAAAGCGGACGTAAAATGATGATGATCAGTAAGAACCAGGATGTTGTTGGGATAAAGTGTGTTTGAAATGACATCTGTTCACTGAGCCTCATTGACACTCAAAATAAAGAAGCCTGGAAATGCTATTATGAGAGGTTGGTGAATGTGGAGAATAAGTGGGAGGAAGAGAGGACCTTCTACCAGCTGACACAACAGAGAGACCAGGTCTATGGTCAAAGAAGTAATCAAGGAAATGAAAAATGATAAAGCTGCCAGTTCGACAGAGATAGTTGCTGAGATGCTGAAATCAGGTAATACATGATGGAGTCATACCCAATAACTGGCATAGCAGTACACTCATTAACTGTTACAAGGGTAAAGGTGATATACAAGGGCGTAAAACAGATGGACTAAGTTTTGAAAATGACAGAAAGAGTACAACTAATTAAGAAAAGAGAAGTTCCTAGCTTTTGTTAATCTAGAGAGTACCACAATCTGTTATCTGGTGGTCATTAAAGAGACTATGTACTATGATAACATACACCCAATACACTCTGTAAGGTGATTGGTGTTAGGCATCCAGCCATAGAAACCATGCCATATATGGAGTGTATGCACAAAGCAGGTTGTTCCAACTCATCTGGTATCAGACTATAACAAGCTTTCAAACACATACCAGTATGGAAAGTGGATATAAAATGATAATGTTGAAAGTTGTAAATTTGTTTAGTAATCCTTCAATGAGTTTGCATGATAGCAGTTGGATAAAGAAGTGCCTGAAGTTCCAAAGGAAAGAAAGCCATAGAAGTGGAAGACCAAGGAATACTTGGGCAAATGTGGTGAATGCTGACATCAGGATGCTGAAATTCACAAAGGAAAGAGAAAAGTGGAAGGAAGCTGTACTGAAGAGAACTCATCAATTCATACAAGCATAGAAAATTAGACATGATGATGATGATGATGATGCTGCTGATGATGCTGATGCTGATGATGCTGATGCTGATGATGCTGATGCTGATGATGATGTATTAGGTCAATCAAGAATTTCATACTTTTAATAATCTGCAGTTCATGTAAAGCACTCCCTTGTCCAGGGGTTTAACTAACACCATACTTAATCCACAGATAAGGCATGCCAACACAGTTATATGACTGCAGTTAGAATAATACTCAATAAATAGCATACAACATCTTTATACCTAGTTGACTTTTACTTCTACTTGTTAAGATCGATATTATTCAAAATATGGTTTCTTCAGTTAAGGAGCTATTCCTCAGAGAATTATACTTGCATTACCATTCCTGCATTCCTTCAAATTGTTCTATTTAATAATTGTTTCTACTTTAAGCACAAGGCCAGCAATTACCCAGTGCATTACTGGTACTTTATTTTATCGACCCCGTAAGGATGAAAGGCAAAGTCAACCTCAGCGGGATTTGAACTCAGATCGTAAAGGGACGTAACTATGCTGGAAAGCATGGCGTCCGACCCTCTACCGATACTGCCAATAATGAAACAAAATTCTATTTACAATGCATAAAATAAATATATAACTTTTCATGAATAAATTCATCTTTTTAAATAGCAATACAATCAATCTATAAAATTTGTAATTAGAAAGAAGAAGAAAAAACATAACAAAAGAAAAATAAAAAAAGCTTCCTGAGAAAGTCCCAGCAGTAATTATCCACAGAAAGTAGTAAAATATTTTTTAGAAAAACATTTCCTATTTATATTAAGTTTAATGTAAACAAGGAGAAAAGTAGTCACTGAATAATGAATATATCAGTTCAAAACATGGAGGTAAACTCCTACTGTATTCTCAGTTATGACTTTAGGCAACAAATATTACCTAGCTCAGATCATTCAACTGAAGTGAAAACATCAAAACATTTACAAACAGATGCTATTAAGCATTGCAATCAGCTTTCAAAACACTTACTTCAAAAATTCACAGAAAAATATCTAAGCATGCATTTAAAATATCTTCTTCACCCACTTATTCCTGAGAGGGTCGTGGGAGCAGAGTCCTCAAACACTCCTTCCAATGGGTCCTATCAGAAGCAACCGTCTCCAACTGATCTGGCTGGATGCCCAAGCAAGACCAGCCAAGCTCATGGATATTATCCAACCATCTTGCTCAGAGTCTACCCCTGGGTCTCCTGCCGGTTAGTCACTGCAATGTTAGATATAGTTAAGAATGAGTCATATATCCTGATGGGAGACTTCAATGTACATGTTGGAACTGACCACCTAACATGGAAAGGAGTGATTAGAAGGAACGGCGACCCCAATCTAAATATGAATAGAGAGGCCTTACTAGACTTCTGTTCTAGCAATGGACTCTCTATTATGAACACCTTCCAGCACAGAGACATCCATAAATCTACATGGTATAAGGGGAATCAGGGACAGATATCAATAATTGATTTTCTTCTTGTCTCTGATCTCTTTGATTCGGTGCTGTATGGTTCATGTTAAGAGAGGGGCTGAGCTGTCAAATGATCTCCATCTAGTTACCTGCAACTTTGGACTACCTAAAGCTAAAGAACCCACAAAACTGCATTTACAATATGACAGAAAAAAATTATAATCTTACTATTTAACAAGCATAACCATTTATTGTTGCTCCTTAAATCCTCATCATCATACATCATTTAACATAAATTCTTCCATGCTGGCATAGGTTGGACAGGTCCTCACAGATTAAGTCAGTACTTAATTGGAGTTACTATTCTCCCAGATGAACTGGAGCAACGTATTACCCATGTACGTACCTGTTTCAGATTAGTTTCTATAGCTGGATGCCCTTGCTATCACCACCCACTTTACAAAGTGTACTATATATATATCATCATCATCGTTTAACGTCCATCTGCCACGCTAGCATGGGTTATATATATATATATATCACCACCACCCCACTCTCAAGAGCATGAACCAAATAAACCTTTATTTGTCTGCCTCTCTGTTTTTGTTCCCGTCCAAGTTTTCACTATATATATATATATATATATATAGTACACTTGGAAAAATTTGAAAAAAAGATAAAATCATACAAAATGAATATTTAAAAATATGGGTGAAGACAATGGAAAAACAAACGAAACACAGACAGTCCCATCTCATCAGTCGTGTATATATATATATATATATATATATATATATATATATACATACGATTTTTCTCTCACATTAATATGATGATGTGTGTGGGTTTGCATCAGATCTGCCTATAACTGCTTTTCCATGCTGCCAGCTGTCATTATCTCCCCTTTGCCATTCACTAGTGAGACATCCAACACTACTCTTACCATCACCCATCTCTTAATATACACCACTCAATCTCTCTCTCTCACTCACTAACAAACATGTAGCTGCCACCACTATCTCTCTTCCATTACCCAACTCTCTCTCTCTTTTCCATTATTCTTTCCTCTAGTATTCACTCACCCCAAGCACTCTGTTCTGCTCATCATACTCTTACTCCTCTCATCCTAGTCCTTGTTCTCTCTTCTATTCACCCTCATGGTAACATTGCCTTCAATGAATGAAGACACTGTAAAAAAAAAAATAAGGACTCATAAGCCTTGTCAGTCACAAAGTGACCTCCTCACTAGTGCTTATGCCATGTTAAAATGCAGCCAGTATAGTCATAATGGAGTTAATGAATGAGTAGAGACAAGGGTAGGGAGGATTTTTTTAGTCTGGCTCAGAACAATTTCTCTGGTGTTGCATCATGATAAACTGTTGGGAAGGACATCCAGCTGTAGAAACTACATAAAAAATACGGAACATATGAGTGAGATGTGGTCCCTCCAACATGTCTAATAATTCTAAATAAAAACAGATTTGGATCAAGACAATTTTTCCAACCCATGCCACTATGGAAAGAGGGCATAAAATGATAATGATACATACACACTCAAAGATATATAAGGGAAACTACCTAATCATTTATTCAAATTGCCACCATGCTATTTTTTTCTTTTTGGTTTGTTCAACAGCAAATTTATTACAACTTAAAACAAATCTTTGAACAAAATAAGACAACTAAATAAATCAGAGTGAATAGCAGGCATAGCAAGGCATTTAGTCAGAGCCGAAACTAAATGCTAACAGCTCCTGATTACATGGCAGGGTTATTATTCATTCTAATATGGAAGGGTTTCAACCCAAGCACATTAAACCAAAAGACTGATCAATTTTTAATTACATTGTTGCCCCATCATCAATTTATTTTCTTTATTTAGCTATTCATATCTATTTATCTTTCATGTACCCTCATTAATAACAGAGGGTCAACAATTCTATGCTTGCCTGGCATGGCTCCGTAACTCCTGGTGAAGTCGTAGAGGCGCTGTATTGACATGCAGCATTTCTATGGCATTTTAAAACCTGGCGGAGTCCATTTCCTCTCCAGCTCTGAATACAGCAGATTTCTTCAAGAGAAGGGTAGAAAGTGAGAGATTGGAAATGAGAAACAGATATTGAGGGGGGGAAAAAAAAAAAAAAAGAAAAAAAAAATCGACCCCAGTACTAGACTGGTACTTTTTTTTATCAACCTCGAATGGATAAAAGGCAAAGTTGACTTCAGCAGGATTTGAACTCAGAGAGCAGAGGGCTGAAACAAATACCACAACGCATTCTATTTAACATTGTAACAGCTCTGCCAAAGGTACTACAAAACACATGTTACAGGATACATACTCACAACACTTCAACCACAAACTGGCAGAGTATTTAGAACATAGGCAAATGCCCTTTGGTATTTAATCCAGCTCTCTCCATCTTTGAGTTCAAATCCTGCTGAGATCAACTTTACCTTTCAGAGTAGATAAAATAAAGTACCAGTCTAGAGCAGTGGATTGGCAGAATTGTTAGAGTGTAGAGCAGGCAAGATGCCTTGCAGTGTTTGTTCCACCACTTTGCATTCTCAGTTCAAATATATCGGTGTGGTCTACTTGACTTACTGGAACTTAGAAGCTCCTACGTCTTGAGACTCATGAAGCAGCCAAAGTGCTCCAATGACCAAAGTCAGTTGCATCGATCAATACATTGTTCCAACTTTTGTTGATGGGTTTCAGGTCTCTGTCAATTGTCTGCCACCAGTTCATCTTGGGATGTCCTCTTCACCTTTTTCCATGGGGGTACCAATACAGGATTTGATTAACATGTCACTCACTTGGGAATTGTGAGGCAAGTCCCTACCAGCCAAGTAAATGCTTGTACATGATGTTAGATGTTAGGCACACGCTATTGGTAGGTCCATTGACAGACTTCTTTATTGATGCCTTGGGTGGTAGACTTAATCTGTCATCCAGTTCAACAGCAACATGTGACTCTTGAGTGCATTTAACTGAGTGTCCATTCTGTTGTAAAGCATCCAGAACAAGTTTCTAGTTTAAATATACAATCCGCCAGCCCTCCCACTGGTTG
Organism: Eledone cirrhosa; assembly: GCA_964016885.1. Lineage (NCBI taxonomy): Eukaryota > Metazoa > Mollusca > Cephalopoda > Octopoda > Eledonidae > Eledone > Eledone cirrhosa. The sequence continues at coordinate 390,656,785 of OZ024741.1, forward strand.
GGGGGAGGGGGGTACCAAAAAGGGTTATAAGCACTGCCCTTCCCTCCCTTACTAAACAGTAAAAAAAAAAAAGACAAGCCACACATTATAACTGGATATTTACAATTAATCTAGAAAATACTTAAACTAACAATGCTATTTTGTTTGGAATATATTCATCAACAATGAATTTGTGAATAAGGACAAAAATTAATATAGACTTACTTTTGTGGTTTATGTTGCCAACAAAAGAATATATACTCTAAAACCAATATTAACTGACACTCAAACAACCACGGCTACAATCACCATTCCAACTATAATAAAATTATGAATTTTATTTCATCTATCAAACCATTTGATTGTGGTAGAAATATTTTTATTTTATTATCAATTATTCCACATGGGTATGAAAAAGCAATTTCATCCATTATAATCTCTCAATTCTTCTGTGGCTGTCAATTCTCCTAAATAACCCCTAATTAACTCAAGTCTTACATGACTGAGTCTCATTTCAAGCTCTGGTTTTACTATATATTTTTAACAGTCAACATACATTCATCATGAGTGTCTCATTTCCATTCAGTAATCAATACTACTTATAATTCAAACATTTTCTTGTTTCATTTGCATTTAATCTATTCTTCAAATTTATTACACATGTTCAGTTGATTACACATTGTTAATTATCTCCCATTTATATATTTGTAACACTATGCTACTTCTCACATCACTGATTATATATATATATCCAGGGAGTGTAACTTTATTTCACTATATATATATATATATATATTCATTCATTCATTTCATTTTACGTCCGCTTTTCCCTGCTTGCAAGGGTGATTTCTACAGCTGGATGCCCTTCCTAACACCAACCTCATTTACAGTGAGTGCTGGGTGCTTTTTTTGCTGTGGCACCTCCACGACCACTTTGCAGTGGAATGGGGTCCCTATCATCTCATTTCTACAGCTGAGTAAACTGGAGCAATGTGAAATAAAGTGTCTTGCTCAAGGAAACAACACATCACCCGGTCTGAGAATTGAACTCACAACCTTTCGATTGCAAAGCCAATGGTCTAACCACTAAGCCATGTGCCTATATATATATATATATATAGTAATAATAATAAATATATATATATATATAGTAATAATAATAAATATATATATATATAGTAATAATAATAAATATATATATATATATAGTAATAATAATAATAAATATATATATATATATAGTAATAATAATAATAAATATATATATATATATAGTAATAATAATAATAAATATATATATATATATAGTAATAATAATAATAAATATATATATATATATAGTAATAATAATAATAAATATATATATATAGTAATAATAATAAATATATATATATATATATATATATATATATATATATATATATAGTAATAATAATAAATATATATATATATATATATATAGTAATAATAAATATATATATATATATATATATAGTAATAATAATAAATATATATATATATATATATATATATATAGTAATAATAATAAATATATATATATATATATATATATATATATATAGTAATAATAATAAATATATATATATATATATATATATATAGTAATAATAATAAATATATATATATATATATATATATATATATAGTAATAATAATAAATATATATATATATATATATATATATATATATATAGTAATAATAATAAATATATATATATATATATATATATATATATATATAGTAATAATAATAAATATATATATATATATATATATATATAGTAATAATAATAAATATATATATATATATATATATATATATATAGTAATAATAATAAATATATATATATATATATATATATATAGTAATAATAATAAATATATATATATATATATATAGTAATAATAATAAATATATATATATATATATATATATATATAGTAATAATAATAAATATATATATATATATATATATATAGTAATAATAATAAATATATATATATATATATATATATATATATAGTAATAATAATAAATATATATATATATATATATATAGTAATAATAATAAATATATATATATATATATATATATATATATAGATATATATATATATATATATATATAGTAATAATAATAAATATATATATATATATATATATATATATATATATATATATATAATTGAATATCCAAGTTAGCTAAGTTGAAAAAAAATACAAATTAAAAACAAGGCTGTTGCCCAATATAGGTTTGTTATTTTTATTGATTTATTACTTTAAATCGAGTCAGGCAAACCATATTGTTTTAAGTTAGTATTTTTTTCAATCTAGCTAACTTGGTCATTTGCAATTGGAACACATGTATACTTGTATCTGTGTTCATTCCCTCTTATATATTCAATTATATTACACGGCTCGGAAAGATTCCTTTCTTTGAGCTATTTAATTGTAAAAGACTATTTTGAGTTTCTAACTCAATGTATGATATTTATCTATCTATCTATCTATCTATGAAATTGTTTGTTTTTATATTTTTTACACGACTGTATGTAAAATCCCCGGCATGTCTTTGTATTGTCCCTTTTCTTGTTGCGCCCTTGTGGCTAATAAAGAAATCTATCTATCAAGCTCTACAGACATGGGCGCCCGGGCAGGGACCCTGCAAAAAAGATCTGTCCGAGGTGCGTGCGAGACCAAGAAACCGTCGCGCACGCATTCATACACTGCCCGGGCATCACTGACCTGTGGGGCTATGTAGAACGACTATTGTCGCGGGTGGGACCAGTCCAGTTGACCACCGAGTCCATTGTCATGATCAAACCGCCACCCTCCTTCAAAAACGAAGGAGAGGCGGTTTTCCTTTGTGTGATAGCTATGACGAAAGAGGTTGTATGGTGGACAAGGTTGAAAGGGCTGAGGTCAGACACCTTTCTCTCCGGCCAACTGATTCTTTTTTTCAAATACCACTTTGGAAGAAGAATCAGGATGGAGAGAGAGGTGCTGTACCCCAGCAAGTTTTATGAAAGGTAGGTGAAAGTGGCGAGAATGGCCCGAGTGAATGGGCCTTCTCTCTATATCAGCCTATAGGTTGAGGAAAAGGAGGAGGAGAGGAAGGGAGTACAAACTCTTCGTACTCCTGGAGATGAGGGTTGCACATTTTTTTTCGGGGGTATGTGTTACCCATATAAACTGTCTCCCTCTATTGGGGAAAATCGACTAACTTTTTAAATTCCATCTGTGATAACATTTTACACGTTTTTATTGTATGTAAACTTCCCCCTTTGTATTTGTCCCCTTCTTTTGTGCCCCTGTGGCTAATAAAGAAATATATCTATCTATCTATCTATCAGACGTGTGTAACTTCGCGGAGAAGTTTCCGTTAATTTATGTAAGAAAAAAACGTGAGTTTTTAGTTAAATTTTATATCATTGTGTAACTTCACCCCCCGTCTGAACCTTCAGGTGGTGGGTCAACTCATTTTCGCCCCTACAGGGGCGGAATATTCATTTGAAAAATTTTTTCTCCATCGAATCTTGGAAAACATATTGTAAAATTTTGATTACGTTATGAACGCTGCGTCCAACGATAATGGTGGTGGAGAGGCGGTAAGACTACAAAGCTCGCAGTCAACAACGTCTTCTTCACTAGATACTATAGAGATGGAAAGACAAAATGAAAATGTAAAAACGAATTCATATCCAAACAACACAAATGACACCAAACAGCTCAATGACAACAAAAATAACAGCAACACCAAAAGCAACAATGATAACAACAACAAAGAAAAAAATAAAGACAACACCAATAACACCAGCATTAAAGACAACAACAACACCAAGGAAAAGACGAATACTATCAACATCGGTGACAACAAGAATAACAACAAGAATAACAACAATAATGATAACACCACCAATACGGATTCCACAAAGAAACCAAAAATCTCCTTTGCAGAGAAAGTTCAAAAGAAGGAAGAATTGATATATCTCGACATAACAAATGCTGAACAACTTTTAAAGGACGCTAGGAGATATGTCACTTTCGAAAAAAATGGTGCTTTCAGCATCAATTCTCCGGTAGAAATTCGCAAGGAAACTGCTCTCAAAACGATAGTTTTTAGGACAGTTTCCAATTCTACCCGAAAACCAGTCCAATTGTCACAGAAAGAAATTGAACTGGTTTTCAAAAGTTTAATGAATGATATTGCATTCATTCAAAGAAGCAAACTTGTTGGGAGTATTTCGGTACTCATGAAGGTCAATAGACGGCCCAAAATTACTGTGTCGCCAATTGTATCCAACCTGTACACATTTTTCCCTACATACATGGGAAAAAGGACACAAAAGATCAAAATCACGAGTGTCACACCAAAGGTGAACATATGGTGGATACTGTGCGACTTCATCAATTTTGATGAAGACAGAATACTGTCGGTAGGAAAGTCCCCCAGAGATGTATTCAATGAGACTAGCATTGAAGTTCTGGTGCAAATGAGCCCAGAGCGAATAGCTATGATCCCACAACTTGTACTCCTGGACGGACTCACCTACATAAACTTTTCGGTTGAGGGTAGGCGGCCTTCATGTTACCATTGCTTTAGCAGGGGTCACCTGAGGGCTTCCTGTCCTAAATTAATGAACCAAAAAAAGGCTCTTCTGCCGACACCCATCAAAACAACACAACCACCAACACCACCACAACAACAACACCAACACACAAACATAACCACAACAAACACAGTCCCACCCAACCCCACTCCACCTAAAACCACTGCAAAATCACATACAGACACAACAGCTCCCCAAGACATACCCCTCCCCAATCACACAGACGATACAACAGATGAGGCTATCTCGCCATCACCCAGTGAAGACGAGGGAGAACCCCATCGCTCGAAAAGAAAGAAAAGACATCACATAAGCAAAAACCCAGCAAACACTACCACAAACATACAACCACCAACACAAACAACACAAACATCACAAACAAAACTCCCTCCTCCAGAAAACAAAATACCTACAACAAAACGAAAGCACACACAAGAACTACAGACAAAAACAAACACAACACAAGAAAATTACACTTACACTTACATAAACACTGAAAACAAAACACTAATGGAGACCATCACGAACGACCCTTCGGTGAAAACCAAAGGGAAAACTTTCGCCCACTCTATTAAAAATAACAAAAAACTGAACCTAAAACTGATTAGGGTCCCTATACAAACTTATAGGTCCCTAAAAGAAACATTTGAGAAGGATGTGGGGAATTCCTGCGTGAAACCACTTAACTGCGTCCTTCTCAAATGTCTCCCCACCCCAGCCACCCCCATCCCACCAAACATCTTTGTCCCCCACCCCACCGGAAACCACCACCCATCCAGACAACCCCTCCAACACCCCCATGGAAATCGTGCAGCCTGGTCCCCAGGAGACGAAGGGTGAGTGATCTCTTTTCCTCTTTTAACTTTTCAGCACCAACATGGCCAATATAAGAGTTGGATGTGTGAACGTACACGGCCTGGAGATGCCCTGGAAACAGGGCAAACTCTTAAACGACCTCAGGTCGCACAGTATGGATGTGGTAGCCATTTGCGAGTCCAGGATCCACAGCGAGCGACAGCTGGCCCCCATCTTCAATGACTTTGAGATCTACGCATTTCTCTGTCAACCGAGGGGTGGGGGCGGAGTTGCCGTTTTGCTGCGGAAGCACCTGGGCCTCGTTACACATACGGTACATCTGGACCCGGAGGGTCGACTGGTGGTCCTAGACGTTGGCGGTAGTGAAGGTGGAGCCTTCAGGCTGGTGGCCACATATGCCCTATCCGGGACACCGCGGCCAGACTTCTTCAAACGTCTAGAGACTTTTCTGGGAACGTCCCGCTCCTTGCTTTTAGTGGGGGACTGGAATGGAATCCTAGATGCACGTTGGGACTATGTGGGAGCATGTCCCGATAAAGGGGGGGTGTAACAGCCTCAAACAGTTAATCGACCGATTTGACCTGGCCGATAGATATCGACTAGATTTTCCGACTGCGCCACTGTGGACGTGGAGTAATCGTAGCGGAACATCTACATCGTACCTAGATAGGGTTCTAGTTAGAAATAAGGATAGGGACATGTTAAGCTGTCCACAAATGTTCATGGTTGCCTATTCAGATCACAAACTAGTGACCTGCATGGCCAACCTTGATAGAACCCATAGACAAGGACCCGGCTACTGGAAGCTGAACTTGTCGTTACCGACAAGCAAAGCCTACAGTAGACGGATTAGCACTTTAGTTAAACACCACTTGACAGGGGCCATTGTCAACAACAGATGGTGGTACTCTCTCAAGAGGGCAGTTAGATTAAACTCGATAGTTTTTAGTAAAGAATTAGCGTTAGATAGAAATAGAACCGAGAAGGAACTGGTAGATAAAGTAGAAGAGGCAATTAGAAGTGGCAACGTAGCCAGCGTGCTAGCAACGAAAATGGCCTTGGACCAGTTCTTCGATGCAAAGCACGAGGGCTGCGTTGTCAGAAGCAAAATACGTGCTCTGGGAAACGAGGGAGCTAAAGCTGTTAGCTGGGCCCGAGTGACGGAGGCAAAAAGTGGCAACAAGTCCACGATTCGGTCTTTGAAGGACCAAAACGGACGCGTGATACGTGAGCCGAAGCAGATGTGTGTGGCCTTTCAGCGGCACTTTGCTCAACTGTTCGGGAGGGTCGGCACGCCGGGAGGGGCTATGGATTTCAATTCATACCTCGACGGCCAACCACGACTCTCGGACAGCGAGACAAAGTTCTGCGAAAAGCCGATTTCAGCCGCTGAGATAGGGGACGCGTTGAGCCAATGCGGCAAACGCAAATCTCCAGGTCTCGACGGTCTACCCTACGAATTTTACGTAGCAATGCCGGACTTATTCTCCGGTCTCCTGCAACTGGCAACAGAACGGGAGAATTCCCAGTTCTGTAACCGGGGGCGTAGTCACACTAACCAGGAAGGACGAGAATAAGGGGGATGACATAGGCAACTTCCGGCCCATAACTCTGCTGAACACAGAGTTACAGATTTTGGCCAAGGTGTTGGCAAAGAGGCTGGCGCTTGTCGTCGAGAACCTGGTGGGAGAAACACAGACATGCGCAATCCCGACCAGGTCCATACACGACAACCTCCACCTCATGTGATACATCATAGAGAGGGTAGGGTGTAAACCCGGCTTCGGTGGGGCCCTGATCAACTTGGATCAGTCTAAGGCTTTCGATAGGGTTGACCATCATTACCTGGATGCGGTGCTCGGGGCGGCAGGCTTCGGACCCGTGTTCAGGGGCTGGATTGCTGCAATGCACAACATCTGCTCAAGGGTCAAGGTGAACAGCTACCTTTCGGAGCCGTTCCATATTACGCGATCCATTCGACAGGGATGCCCTCTCTCCTCCCTTCTGTACGTACTGACTCTCGAGCCACTACTGCGGAAGTTGGAGCTATTGCAGGGCATCCCTCTGGAACCGGGACTGCGGAAAGCGGCGTTAGCCTACGCCGACGACGTGACAGTAATGGTGTCGACCGCCTCGCAAATCGAGGAAGTCGGCACCTTACTGAAGGAATACGAAAGTTTCACAGGAGTGAAGCTGAACTGGGACAAGTCCATCGGTTTGCAACTCGGATCGTGGAGAGGCAAACCGATGCCTTCCGATGGCGTCGTCGGACGCTGGACGGAAGGACCGGTAAAGCTGCTCGGGGTCTGGTTTGGTCCGGACCTCCAGGTGGAGAAGAACTGGAACAAAGTGACGGCCAAGGTGTTTGCACTCACCCAGAAGTGGGCCGAGTGCAAACTATCCTTGAAAGGTCGAGCGGAGGTGGAGAACACTTTTATAGCGTCCGCCATCTACTACCGCTTGACCGTCGTGCCTTGTCCAGCCAAAACTCATCTCGCTGACCAAGCTGCAGTCCTGGGTCAAGCAAAGACCGAGGAAAATGGGCGACTGGCACATCGAATGTGCTCAGGCGCTCACAGCCCTCTGGCAGGCAGACCCGGCGATCAGTGGAGACTCCACTTCTTCATTCTATAGAGGGTTGATCCGCAGCAAGTGCGACGACGCGCTCAGTGAAACTCTAGGCGTAGAGGAAGATGAATTGGCCAGTCTGTTCGGTAGGACCTTCTGCCCGGGACCGATGGACAACTTCCAAATGTCCCTGGCCTGGCAGTGCTACCGAGAAGCTCTACCAGTTCAAGACAAGCTCTACAGACATGGGCGCCCGGGCAGGGACCCTGCAAAAAAGAACTCTCCGAGGTGCGTGCGAGACCAAGAAACCGTCGCGCACGCATTCATACACTGCCCGGGCATCACTGACCTATGGGGCTATGTAGAACGACTATTGTCGCGGGTGGGACCAATCCAGTTGACCACCGAGTCCATTGTCATGATCAAACCGCCACCCTCCTTCAAAAACGAAGGAGAGGCGGTTTTCCTTTGTGTGATAGCTATGGCGAAAGAGGTTGTATGGTGGACAAGGTTGAAAGGGCTGAGGTCAGACACCTTTCTCTCCGGCCAACAACTGATTCTTTTTTTCAAATACCACTTTGGAAGAAGAATCAGGATGAAGAGAGAGGTGCTGTACCCCAGCAAGTTTTATGAAAGGTGGGTGAAAGTGGCGAGAATGGCCCGAGTGAATGGGCCTTCTCTCTATATCAGCCTGTAGGTTGAGGAAAAGGAGGAGGAGAGGAAAGGAGTACAAACTCTTTGTACTCCTGGAGATGAGGGTTGCACATTTTTTCGGGGGTATGTGTTACCCATATAAACTGTCTCCCCCTTTTTAAATTGCATTTGTGATAACATTTTACACGTTTTTATTGTATATAAACTTCCCCCTTTGTATTTGTCCCCTTCTTTTGTGCCCCTGTGGCTAATAAAGAAATATATCTATCTATCTATCTATATATATATATATATATTGTAAGCTGTCCCTAAAAGGTCGGGCGGAGGTGGCGAACATTTACATAGCGTCCGTCACTTACTACCGCCTGACTGTCGTGCCTTGCCCTAAGGAAACACTCACCACCATGGAACGCATGCTCTTCCAATTTCTTTGGAAGAAGCGCCCTCCTATGGTGAGAAGATCCACCTGCTGCCAACAACCTTCGAAAGGAGAGCTGGGGATGCCGTGGTTGATGATGCGTAGGCACGCAGTAAGGCTACGGCACCTACAGGTATTCCTCACTGGTCAACCGGTGTGGGCTCCGTTCGTGAAACGAGCCTTTCCGAGACTCGTCTCGCTCACCGAGCTGCAGTCCTGGGTCAAGCAAAGATCCGGAAAACTGGGAGACTGGCACACTGAGTGTGCCCAGGCTCTCAGGGCTCTCTGGCAAGCGGGCCAGGCCATCGGTGGAGAATCCACCTCATCATTCTATAGAGGGCTGGTGGCTAGCAGGGGCGATGACAAGCTTGGAGAGTCGCTGGACATGGAAGAGGACGAACTGGCCAGCCTGTTCGGTAGGACTTTCGGCCCGGGACCAATGGACAACTTCCAGAAGTCACTAGCCTGGCAGTGCTACCGGGGGGGCTCTACCCGTTCGAGAGAGGCTCTACAGACACGGGCGCCCGGGCAGGGATCCCTCGAAAAAGATTTGCCCTAGATGGGTGCGTCACGAAGAAACCGTTGCGCACGCATTGGTGCAATGTCCGGGCGTGGCTGATCTGTGGGGCTACGCCGAACAACTGCTGTCGCGGGTGGCGCCGATTCGATTGACCGCCGAGTCCGTGATGACAATCAAGCCGCCTCCCCTCTTCACAAAGGAAGCAAAGGCGGTTTTTCTGTGCGTAATAGCCATGTTGAAAGAGGTTGTTTGGTGGACACGATTGAAAGGTCTGAGGTCAGGCAACTTCCTCTCTGGCCATAGTCTGGTCTACTTCTTCCGATATCACTTCGGAAGAAGGATAAGAATGGAGAGAGAGGTGCTTGGCCACAGGCAGTTTTATGAAAGATGGGTGATAGTGGCGAGAATGGCTCGTGTAAATGGGCCTTCTCTGTATACCATCCTGTAGGTAAAGAAGTGAAGGAGAGGGGAGCACCTTCTCCATGTGCTCCCCGGGCAAAGGATTGCACACTTTTTCGGGGGTGTGTGCAACCCCCAGCACGTCCCCTCCCTTTTGAGGTTGTTTTCGATTATTTTCATTTTATACCCTTTTTACTCGATTTTATGTAAACTCCCCCTTTGTATTTGTCCCTTCTTTTATGCCTTTATGGTAAATAAAGAAATATATATATATATATATATATATATATATATATACACATACACACACACATACATACTGTAGAACCCCACAGAATGAGTGCCCCATTTTATGAGAAATTTGCTGTACGAGCCGAGGCTTGTGCACATTTTTGTCTTGTAGTAAGAGTGGAAATCCGCAGTATGAGCGAGTTTCATACAATTAATAAAACCAGTTTACATATTTCTTTTGCATTCTCTTTTATTATGTTTTAAGAATGTCATTTTCCTTGCAACTGCACCTTTTCTGTTTTAAAACCCATAAAAATGATTTTGAGGTGGGTTTTGGGAGCCAGAGTGGATTATTTATATTTTACTTAATTTCAATGGGGAAAATTGATTTGTAAAGTGAGTAAATCATAAAATGAGCTCGGTCACGAAACGAATTAAACTCGTACTGCGAGAGGTAGGACGGGTGGGTGTGTGTGTGTGCGTGCGTGCGATTATTATTATTATAAAATCCAATACTACAATGAAGACAATACGGAGAAACGGTAGGTGTGTTTCATTGAATGAACTCAACTTATTCAACTCGCAGTGTTTCAACGAAAAAAAAAACACCGAGTTCATTCAACGAAACGTATGTCCTTGTTATATTTTTACTATAGTATTGAATTTAATAATAGATTGAAACTTGTCCCATGGACTGAGTGCTCTACACCTCAGATATCATCACCAAATTTATTACTAGACTATATATATCATCATCATCTATATATATATATATATATATATATATTATATATATATATATATATATATATATATATAGTATTCAAGAGATGCAAGATTTAATTCCTTACAGGAGCTTCTTACCACTTTTTTCCATCTCTCAGGGTATTTTACCATAATAACAGTATTACTGTTATTATGATAATTTTCTGTGTTTACGACATCCACATTTTAAATTTAAAACTTTCCGGGCACTTCGTAAACCATAGCTTGCATACACACACAACATACACTCATGTATGTATTGCACTATTATTTTACATACAACATTTACAATGGGCTCTGGTTTTTCACAGTACATACGATGTATATGCTAATTTAGGCTACTTTTTTTAATTATTTAGGAAAAAATATACTGGATCTCCTACATGACAGTAGAATTATTAAAGCAACAAATTCTGCAAGCTGGAAACTATCCGAGTGAAGCTTTTCTTTCTCCACTATATTTATACAACTGTGAACAAATCTTGTTTAAACACGCTGGAACATGTTTTGAAAAGTACAGTGTAAAAAATGACATTACTTATGAGACACCCTGATGAAAACCTTTCATCATAATGTTATGCTTTAAATACCAGTTTAATAAATAAGTTAGCTATATTACTTAATCTCTCAAAACTCTTGATTATTTTCAATATTGATTGAAAATCGTAAATGGTGTTTTCATTTAAAATATGGTAACAAGATGATTAATAAGTACTATAACCAGCAGAAAATGAGTCTTTGATAACATTCCCAGATATAACATTTCAGTCAACTACTACTAATGGGCATCTACGACAGATGGTCATTCACTGCTGCTTTTATGTCTTAAGTTATACAGTTTGCTAAAGAGCATGGGAGGGGTGTAGTTGAACTAAAAGTACAATTTGGGAATGGCAAAAGCAAAAGGATAATTACATACCTTAGGTGTAATTTTTTTAACAAAACTTTTTAAGTAAACACAGTTAGAAGAAAAGTTGGAAAGGTGGGTAATTAAAAACAGAAAAGTGTCAACATAAATGATCATTTGTAAAACTAGAAAATTGAGCTGACAATGGAATCAATGGTTTTTATAAGTAACAAGCTTTTAGAGCCATAGATTTGTGATTAAACATCATATAAGAACAAAACTTTCACAGAGAAAACTGATGCATATGAAGAAAAATCATTGCATTTCACAGATTTATTATCTGAGTATGGCAACAAACAGATATTGAACTTGATCAAATAGAAAACAAGGATTTTGATGTTACTTTAAAATAAAATAAAGTAAAAAAAAAAATGAAGTGTAAAAGTAATATGAAATTTACAGCTCATACCTATATATGTTTAGCTGGCTTTCTGCGAGTTTGCATCTCGTAGGAGGTTTCTTTGGTGTTTTAATGGGAGGGACCCCTGTCCTAACATGAAAAGCAAGATGAAATGAAGCATTTTCTATGTGCCATCGGATCCAGGAACTGAACGCCCGATTTTATGATAATGAGTCCAACACCCTAATCACTAGCTAATGTTAATTCAATAGCAAAAAAAATATTGTTAAAAGAAAAACTATCAAGTATTATGCATGTTAGTGTCTACCCCAAAGGTTGGATTGAGGAAGGGAAAGAAATCTGAGTCAAACTATCTGGTGGGTTGCTAAATAAAATGTCATTTGTTTTAGATTTGTTTAGAGCACCCATAACTAATACTAATAAAAAGCCTTTTAATCATTTTGATACCAAACTGCTTGAAATTGGCCCTGGTCCTATGATACTAAACTGTTTATATTTATCTAAAAACAAACCATCATTATTTTATGTAAGAATTTTTGTTAAATTATGTTCCAAACACAAGCCTAATAATGAGAAAATTAGTTATATTACTTAATCCCCGATTGTCTTCAAAATGACTTGAAAGTCATAGACAACATTTTTCATTAGGAATATGGCAACAAAAGGGTTAATACTTATAATATGAAAACAGTGATAATACTTGGTAAGCTGACTTATAAAAACCCCCAAACACAGTTTACAATCCTCCATTCTAGTTCGCTCCTCCCAACCTCCTATTCCATGCGGTCTAGGCATCTCTTCTACTTACCCTCAACCGTCCACCTCACAGATGGTTGACCGGTGCCACTTGTACACCACACGCAACAGACGAAAGAGAAGACAGAACTGCTCCAACTGCAACAGCTTCTTTCACCTCTCTTGGGTCAAACTCATGCGCGTCGGATTCCTTGCACCGGTGGCACTGCCTGTCGTGCCTATCCACCCCAAAACCACTGATGCTCACGGGCACCCGACCCAATGGGCACCTGAACCCACTTGACTCGGACGAGTGTCTGGTGGCGATCTTCCGCCTCAGGCATTAGTAGAAAGTCATCACCAGGATCCCCAGGTCTGCCCGCACTCCCATGGCTGAAGCGCTAGTGACTTTAATCGACCAAGTGCTTGACTCGGGCAATCCATGGAACTGGACCAGACTGTTCAGTTTTGCTACACACGTACTCGAGATCCCGTTGGTGGCGAACCTGACAGCGAGAGACAGATCTGACAACTCTCTGGCTTCAAGGCTCAAGGGCAATGTCGTCTCTTTCTGCGAGCCTTCACCCGGGAGCCTTTCGGCACACTCATACTGCCCACCAATGCCAACACAACACCCCCCAATTCACCTACGACAGCACGAAACGTCTCCAGAACAGAGTCAACCTCAAACTAATTGAGGGTGAGGTTTTGGCGGCTGTTCGTGTGCTGGCCTTGAGCAACGCTGTGCTCCGACCAACACCGGATGTTTTGTCAGCGCTTCGGCTCAAACATCCGGGACGTTCCAACCCCGGCCAGCAATCTTTCCCTAGCAGTGTCCAGTGAGGACGTGATAGCCACCTAAGATCTTTTCCTGGTAGCAGCGGTGGTGGAGTAGACAGCTTGCGCCCCGGTCACCTCCGAGACCTCATCTCGCCTCATGCGGCAGAAGCAGGGGTCCGACTGCTCCAGTCCTCAACAACTGCCTCCACAAGATCGGAGCATCAGTGGACCATCTGAGGAAGGAGCCCCCGTGAGATTGTGGCTGTTGCAGCGAATGTCACTGGCTATTGTCCGTGGGAATGCTGTTGCAGTCTTGTCCTCGGGGAACAGCACTTCTACCCCCTTGCCCTAGACCCAAAGCCCAATCATTCTCCCCCTTCATTCCTCCCCTCTCTTCTGCGACACCAGAGTTCTTGCCATCCCCTCCCCTTTTTCTCTTTTTCTCTATATTTCCCTATTCCTTTTTTTTTTCTTTTAATTCCTTTTCTTTTCTTTTTTTATTATTGCCGTTATTATAGTTTCATTATTAATATAATAAGGGTGGTGGATTGGCAGTAACGGTAGAGAGTCGGATGCCATGCTTTGCAGCAAAGAGTTACGGCCCTTTATGATCTGAGTTCAAATCCCGCCGAGGTTAACTTTGCCTTTCATCCTTACGGGGTCGATAAAATAAAGTACCAGTAATACACTGAAGAAATTGCTGGCCTTGTGCCAAAAGTAGAAACAATTATTAATATAATAAACATTATTTGTATATAAATTGAAAAAATATCATGTGTGAAGAATAAAATAAGTAGATAGTTGCTCTGATACACCAACTGGCAACATGAGGACAGATTAAATGACCTGCCTTTCTCAATGCATCAAAACTGTATGAGATTCAATTAGTAGTCAAGTAATCATAACAGTATCTGAGAAATATGAAATTAGAAATGTCCTTCATGATACTGAAGATGATTTCCTCCAAGATTCAACCATCAAGTGTAACAGAAATCAACCATCAAGTGTAACAGAAATGAGGAAAATGAAAATGACAGAAGAAGGTTTAAAATGTTTCTATAGGGGCCTTGTTAGGTGGTAGGGAACCAACTGACCATATAAGGGGTAAGTGCATCAAAACTGCATGGGATTCATTTAGAAGTGAAGTAAGCACAAAAGTCTATTCCTATTTAAGTTTTCTTCACTGCTATCATGACGGCCAACGTTATTTTTCCAAACTCATTTAAATACAGGTTTTGACAGCAGAGTCAACGGAGGGGAGTTTCAGCTAGATCTTGTCAACAAAATCTCCATATGGAAGTCTCCAATATCCAAATGGCTAAATGTCAGCAGAAGGGCACCCAGGAGTCATGACCTGGATGTGGCCTGGCCCTCTTAGAATGTAAGAAGTCAGTGACAAAACACTTGCTTGAGGGAGGTTTCTTCCCTGAAGACCTTCTGCTGTCCAGCTCTCCTGAAAGTTCCTTACCACTTCTTTTTCCCTTACAGTGAGAAACAAAACTCATTAAACAGCCCAAATGTGGGATGGAAAATCAAAAATTTTTTTTTTTTTCTTTAATTTTTTTTTTATATTAAAGTAGCCATCTTTTATAACAGGGTATGCTAGATTTTAAATAATAAAGCAACCCTGAAGCAAGGAATTAATTATATGGAATCAATAAAGTTTTAGAATACATGCTTAATAAAATGTTGATGGAATTAGATTTTAGGATTTTTTTTTTTTTCTATTTTGCAAGGAAATCAACATTTTGTAGCTAAAAGTAAATTGTATCTGAAGAAAAAGTTCAAAGCTATTGAAACAACAAAAGAAATAAGGAATAAATTTTATATTAAATTCTGAACTAGAGAAGAAATTCCAAACATGGAAGCATGGCCTAGAATCAAAAGGCCTTAAAATTAACCTGTCTAAGACTAAAGTTCTAGTTTGTGGGAAGGAAAATAGGGCACTGGTCCCATCTGGAAAATGGCCATGCTCAGTGTGTAGGAAAGGAGTAGGCAGAAACTCCATTTTATGTCCCAAATGCAAAGTATGGGTGCATAAAAGATGTAGTGGGATCACAGGTAAGCTAACTAAGAATATAGATTTTATATGTGGCCGGTGCTCAGGTGCTCATTCCATTGCACAGATGGTTCTATAGAAATAGTGGACACCTTCCGTTACCTGGGTGACAAAATCAGCAGTGGTGGAGGGTGCTCTGAAAGTACAGTAGCTAGAGTCAGAACGGGATGGAAAAAGTTCAGAGAGCTTATACCACTATTGGCCGCTAAAGGGTTCTCTCTAAAAATGAAAGGCAGACTGTATGATGCCTGCATACGAACAGCAATGTTACATGGCAGTGAGACCTGGGCATTGTGTGCAGAGGATATACGCAGACTGGAGAGGAATGAAGCTTGCATGCTCCGCCGGATGTGTAATAGTAATATACGTGAACGGCAAAGCATAAATGAACTCAGGCAGAAATTAGGAATAAGAGGAATCAGATGTTGTTTACTCGAGAGAAGGCTACGTTGGTACGGTCACGTGATACGCATGAAAGACGACAGCTGTATAAAAAAGTGCAGGGCGATAAAAATAGACGGTAGCCACGGAGTAAGCAGACCCAGAAAAACCTGGGACGACTTGATAAATTCCGACCTCACACATTTACACCTCTCCAAGACAATGTCACTGGACTGAGATCTTTGGCGCTACACAGTAATACAGAAGACCCGCCTTACCTAAGTACAAAGCAAAACCTACAGTCAGTAGGCACCTCTAACAAAAATACACACCCATCCCACCACCCCCACCCCATCCACACCACCCCTTTCAATGTAAAGTTTATGTTGGTACCACAACATCCAGTTCGAAATAAATGAGGTCGTGTAGGTGTCATGACAAAAAAACACACAGTCCACGCTGTAATATGGCCATGTAGGTAACACGGTAAAAACCTCCCAGTCCACACTGTAAACGTGGTTGGTGTTAAGAAGGGCATCCAGCCGTAGAAAACCCGCCAGACAGTCCTATACAAGCAAGACAACCAATCTTGCCTGAAGTGGGAAAATTCCCGCCCAAACCCATGCAAGCGTGGAAAATGGACGTTAAACGATGATGATGATGATGATGTCTCATTTTTCACTAACAGGAAAAGGAATTCAATCCCTTTAACCTGATAACAATAGTCAAATCGCTTCAGAATATTGAAATAACAGACGGCACAACATAAAGGTTTATTAGAACAGACTACCAGTGGGACTTTTATGGAACTGCAATTATGAAAATGGTTGACTATTATAAAGGGTGGGTGGAAAAAACTCCATATTTAAGATTGTTAAATAACTTTATTAATTATTGGTCTATTTTTGTAAAACCTATTATATTTTGAACAGTATAATGATAGAAGTACAGTACATTGTTAAAATTCTACATAGGCACTAGTGTTTGTAATCGTCTGGGTATATCCTCAACTGATTTCATCAGGAACTCGGACAGTATGTTGGTCAGACATGACAAATGCTTTCCTCCAATTAAGTCATAGTTTTTGGTTTTGAGCTCTAACTTCTTACAATATTATTTAAAAAAAAAAGAAAGTGTGTGTGTACGTACGTATGTATGTATATATATATATCATCATCATCATTTTACGTCCGCTTTTCCCTGCTTGCAAGGGTGAGACGGGAACTGATTCTGGCTTGATTTCTACAGCTGGATGCCCTTCCTAACACCAACCTCATTTACAGTGAGTGCTGGGTGCTTTTTTGCCGTGGCACCTCCACGACCACTTTGCAGTGGAATGATATGAACCCCAGTCCCTATCATCTCATTTCTACAGCTGAGTAAACTGGAGCAATGTGAAATAAAGTGTCTTGCTCAAGGAAACAACACATCACCCGGTCTGAGAATTGAACTCACAACCTTTCGATTGCAAGGCCAATGCTCTAACCACTAAGCCATGTGCCTCCACTATATATATATATATATATATATATATGCCTAACCTCCCTCATAGTGGGACCATCCAGATTCTAAATTATGGTTCAGATGTGAGCAGGATACAGTGCGGCCAACTAACCAGACCTCCCTCATAATGGGACCATCCAGATCCCAAAACACAGCAACAGTCCCAATATTGTGCAAGGTACGGCATGGACATTTGGCCAGACTTGGATCATAACAGGACCACCCAGTAACGTGGCTCTAATATGTGTAAGGCTTGGTGTGGCCAACTGGCCAAACCTCCCTCATAATGGCACCACCCAGCTCCCAAACTATGGTTCTGCTGATGATATTGTCAGGATCTTACATAAACAGGCCATTGAAATATATATAGCGTTTTTGCAACAATAAAACTTTAATGGAACTTCACCAATCCAGCCTCCTGTTATTTTAATTAAACTTATATTTAACTCCATTCCTGCACCACCCACAAAATTCAACAACGATGGATGAGTTGTGTAACATTAAGTGCTTTTGCTACTATTACATCATGGTTAACTATACGGAATGACCAGTTCTATCCAGTGGTGAACCACTAAACTTAAATGCGTGTGTGTATGTGAGAGAGAGAGAGTATGTGTGTGTGTATGTGAGTGTGTGTACCATAAGGAAATATTTTAAAAGTTTATCTTCAATATGATTGCATATATTTAAACTTCATCTCGAGCTTCTAATTTCTTTTCGAATAAAAAAAAAATTATTTTATTGTTTTATGTCTAATGAATCAATATGTTGTTACACTGATGGTTGTAATACCGCTTTAGCAAGCCACATATGCCAACAGCTTTCATAACAAACTATGCCAAGCAATAAAACAAACTGCCAAATATGTTTTGTGTTTTCCTAACTATCAATATCTATAATACAGCCCATTCAAGTTTAACACAAGAAGGTTGTTACAAATCTTTTTGGTATTTCTGGATAGTTGGATGAGAAACTTTCAGGACTCCGAGTTATTTAGGAATTTTTTTTTTTTATTTAGTTTAATCAAGGAGGTAAGAGCAATGCTCATGACCCTTTTTAATTCCTGCAAGACTGATGAGAAGAGGAAGGTATCTTCAAACCAGAAACTTGCTTCAAATGCATGCAGCAGAGTGGAGTCATGTGCCAAAAGTAGAAACAATTATAATTTTGTATAGGAACCTTTCTTAAAATATGCTCCAAATAACACCTAAATAATGAGAGAATTGTATCTTTCCAAATTCATGATTATTTTCAAAATTATTTGAAAATCATAGGCAATGTCTTTCATTAGAAATATAGTAACAAAAGGGTTAAACTTCTGCAGGTTTTTAACTGATTCTGTGATGATAACCAGGTTGTCAGCATTTGTTTGACTGTAAGAAATAAATACATTGTATGGAAAAATTGAAATGAAATGAAATGTACAGCTCACACCTATGCAAGTTTAGGCTGACTTCATATGAAGCTGTATCCAAGAGGAGGTTTTCCAACTGTTTTAATAATATGGCTCTAGTCCTATATTGAAAAACAATGAAAAATACAGTATCTTTCTCAAGAACACAATGTCAAGGAATCAATCTCACAATCTTATTATCATGAATCAAATATCCTAGCCACTAAACCATTTACCTTCACATATTACATGGTCAAACTTCGGATTTGTTTGGTGAATATTTATTCTCAATATTTTTTTTTTTTTTTTAGTCAAATTGTATAGAATTCCTTTCAAATAGTCCCATGGTACAATGCTGCTACTAATTTTACCTTTGCAAATATTGAAATGGTACATAATCTAAATCCTGACAAGAAGCTCATTTGTTTGTTTGTTTTTTGGAGGGGTTTCCAAATTTTATCTCACATTTTGTGAACA
Organism: Eledone cirrhosa; assembly: GCA_964016885.1. Taxonomy (NCBI): domain Eukaryota; kingdom Metazoa; phylum Mollusca; class Cephalopoda; order Octopoda; family Eledonidae; genus Eledone; species Eledone cirrhosa. The sequence goes on from OZ024741.1 coordinate 390,676,363, forward strand.
ATAACAAAACAACCTTCCAACAGGCCAATGTCAATTTTACTGAATTTCTGAATGTGAAATTGATAAGATAGTGTCTGTGCAACTCAGATGGAATAAATACCAAAAGGTATTTTCATTTGAACATACCAGTTTATTGATTTTCATACTGATGTGTACATCTTTCACCAATATACATTAGTGAATAACACACACACACACACGGTGGCAGTCAACAAACCACTTCTTAAATACAAACCCAAACTAGAGCAGCAACAGAGGAGACAGCCATGTGGTCATTGAAATAATTTCCACTGTTCCTGCCTATGCTACACCTTCCATGTACTTTCATGCATGAGCAAACAATGGGAGTGGCAGTATTTCACCTTCACATATGTACATAATACTCTGACAATCACAATAAGACATTCACTGCCGGTTTGTGATTCTAAGAAGTTATTATGCATGAAATTAATTATAATGAATGAAGTGTACATAGAGCTACATTCACTTTTCAAGCATAACAGCTTTTCTACTGGGAAACCAACATTGTTTGGTATGACCAGAAACAAAACGCTTCCTCAGTTTTAACAGCAGAAAGTCCGTCTCCTAGATGGAAGTTCTGACAAGAACTACCAAAAGTCTGTCACTCCACAGTGGCTTTACAGAGTACTCTTTTACTATCTCAAGTATTTCTATGTCTTTGCAAATTATTGCTACATAGTTATTGACCCTATGTCAGATGCATCTGTTCTTTTTCACAGGTCTTGTTTTTTGTGATGCTAGGTTTCTAGCAACTTTCTTCACCAGGCTAGCTTGGTTAGGGTGTTTATTTAGGAGCCAATAGCACCCCAAACAACCTGTGTGTGTGTGTGTGTCTGTAGATACATACTCAACAGGTGACCATGCAGTTTCCATCTATTAAATTTCACTCAAAAGGTGTTTGCCAAGCTAAACATGTGGTATAAAAGTAATTTGCCCATGGTGTAAGTGAGATCAAATCCAGAAGCACATTGTTGTGAAGTAAACTTTCTAATAATATGGACACATCTGTTTCCGTTATCATTTTCACAATCAATTACAAACTAATATAATAATTATATTCTATCCTTTTGATACCAACCACCTGAAACTGTCCCTGGATCTATGATTTGAAACTATTTATGTTAAAGTGATCATAATTTTATGTAAGAATCTTTGATTACAAACACCAGATAAATGAGAAAGTTAGTTATATTACTAAACCCTCCAAATTCTAAATTATTAGGTAGTGTTTTCATTAGAAATATGGCAATGAAGGGGTTAAGTAAATCAAATGCAAATAAGATATTTTTCTCCTCTCTCATCTTAATGGTTACTCAAATTTCCTGTAATCTAATAATCCAAGATTTTCTTTTAATTGGTCATTAATCAAAAAGCAATAATTTTGTAAATCTTTTTAGCAAGTTTAGCCACCAACCAAAAACAAAATTGGTAACTGGATCCTTGTAACCGATTAAAGATACTATATTTCAGCATACAAAACAGAGTGAACAGATAAATTAGTTATTTGCATAATGCTAATGAGATATCTAACACTGATAAGCAATGAAACAATTTTTTTGTCTCAACAGTTTTCTAAAATAGAAAATCATTTATATTAATATAAATTGTTTAAATCTATAGACTGCACAAGAATCTATGCATCAGAATCATATTATAAGATTTTATATTCACTATAATATTCAACGGTCTGCCCTTAATTTTTCTCAACAGGAGAATAAAACAATGACAAACATAATGAGCAATCAAATGGTTACCTACAAAAAACAATATATTGAGAACAGCTATGGAAGTTATCTTAACTATAAGCATATGAAGGCCATCAACCAATTAAGAATGACTGAGTCTCAGATTCATAGACACATTCAAACATATTCTATCCTTGAGCTAAACATTTCTCTGCTTCTCTTAACCCTTTTGAAAATTGGTGGTTTTGTTTCATAGAACCACTCCAGTTTGGCTGGGTTGGTATCAAAAGGGTTAAGAGAAGTAGAGAAATGTTTAACTCAAGGATAGAATATGTTTGAATGTGTCTATGAATCTGAGACTCAGCCATTTTCGCAGTAAAGGCTTTATCTCACATAATATGAAATCTATGAGATTTTAATATTTATTTTGAGAACAATACATCAGTGTGAGTGGCAAGTTAGACTAGTTTGAAAAGAAAGAGCTGAGAGAATTCTGGTCAGATACCGCTGATTTAAATGCTAAAGGCTTAAAGAGTTCCTATTTAAACTGAAATCTTTAAACATAATTTTACTGTATGCTAAATCTTAATAATGGAATAAGATAACCTAGATAAAATGTAGAGAATAGTTTAAAGAAAAACAGGTGTTCAAAATCTACAAAATCCAAATGTGAATATTTTCCTCTTAATGCATATTAGAATGGCTAGTTATTTAAAGAATTAATTAGATGACTACTTCTTAATGTTTTGTCTTGCATGAAACCACATTAGCAAGACATTCTTAAAAAGTACAAAACAGTACTCTGACAGTATCACATTAAAAACGAAAGTCTTTACTCCAACACAGCAAATTTTCACAAAGATCTGTACACCAGTAAAAATACTACCAACATTTGAATTAATAAACCTGTTTTTAGATTTTTTTGCTAAATCATTACAGGATGTTAAGAGCTACAACACTTAATCATCTGTGTGATTAAGATTATATAAGTTTCCGTGCTAAATTATTTGTATCCACTTTATATTTTAGCTTCAGTCTTTGACCTGCATTTAAATTTTTTTGGAATGCTGACATAATTGCAATCTTTGCTAATACAGTCTAGAAAAGTCCTGGAATCATAGATATCATAGCAATATGTTTCTTTGATCTCTGTCTGGAACAAAACATATTAACCGATACTTTTAAGCCCTCATTCCTGATTGACTAATAATATATGCAACATTGGTTATTAGGATTACAGTCAGCCAATAGAGAACTGTGCATATATCTTTTGCGCATGTGGAAAGCATGTATATATGAATTTATGAAACTGCCTATCATCACAAGCACATTTGTTTTATAGAATAGTATTTTATTAAAGCAGTTGTTTCACATGCAATATCATCAATGTATATTTGTCTACACATTTGCCAATGTGTTTGTGTGTGTGTGTGTGTGATTACAACCCCAGAGTAAAGCTTAGTAGATAAGCATGCAGATTTCACAGGTGTTTTCTGTTTGTTTTTTAGTAAAAAAAAACAGAGATCAGAGAGTTGCTACAGGTGGAGCTGCTACTTCTCTGAATTGAGAGTTCACAGCTCCAATACTATGGGCATGAGGTTAGAATGTCTCAGGAAAGAATTGCTGGACAGATTTTACAGGTAAAACCAACAAGCAGAGGACCCAAGGTTGACCCCAAGTGAGATGGTTGGATAAAATCAATGACCTCAGCTAGTCTTGCTTGGGGATCCAGCTGGAAATAGTTATAACAGAACCCGCTGGAAGGAGTGTTTGAGGACCCTGCCCCCTTGAGCCTCTCAGAAATAAGTCGTTTTGACGAGTTCCACCCACTTGATTAGTGAATGAGGTCCGGGATCATGTCGATCGATTCCTTATTTTTATTTTCCTAAGCCTCTCGAATAAAAACAGACAAAAGAATTTTAGCATTCAGATGAGAGGGAAGAAAATATAAGTGACAGATAACTTTATCACAAAAGAAACAAGTAAATCTGAGGGTAACATAACGTGTATAGGCTAAATTTGCTCATCTTCATCTATCGCTAACAATTGTCTAATGTAAAAGAATAGTTCTTTATGTTGAGAATTTGGTGGTGTGTGAAATAACTTTACTTTAAAATCTGGGAAAAGAGTCATTTTTTATTCCTATTTTTTAATCATAAATTAATGTAAAATCTATCACCTGCACTCTCTCTCCCCTAACAAAAGACTGTAATGGATCTGATTCCCTTCATCAAAACACATTTAGTGTTATATTGGCTAGAATATCTGATCATAAATTTACTTGATCAGAGCTAATCTAGAGTTATACAATAACTACTCACTAAACTATACAGCACCAGACAATGTTGAAAGCCTTATCTAGGTCAGCAAATGAATATGAGATGGTTGTTTCTTGTTTATAAACTATCCTTGTAGCTAACTCAGTAGAAACACACCATTATGGTTCTACATCCTTCATATTATCTATCAACCCTAACTATTTTGAGGTTGGTTCAATGGGACTCTTTTCCTACTTACATAACTTGCTCTATCAACTATAATTTCCCTCTGAGGTCATCTCTTTACATGTGTAACAGTAGGTGATGATGACAGCATATACTAGTGACTATTGACAACATTTTGCACAACCTAATTAACTAAGTGACTAGTGTCATTTTTTTATGACAGGAAAATTCTTCTTCATTCTATTTTGACTTTTATTTGAGGTGACCATTCTCATAAGAACATTGACCTCCTGGAAACTGTTCAGAGACGTGCAACCAAGCGCATACCCTCCATCAGACACCTACCACTGAACACCTTGCTTTCCAGGGCATGGATTCATTGAAGCTCCGACGTCTGGCAATAGACTTGGTAAACACCCACAAAGTTATTAACCATCTCGCCAACAACAACCCTGAGCACCTTTTTGATCTCCATATGTCTAACACACATGGACATGCCTATAAAATCAGAAAACAGCACAACTCCCATGACTTTCGGAAACATTTTTTCACGCTTAGAGTTGCTGAAGCATGGAACAAACTGCCTGCGTCAGTTGTTAGCTGCCGAGACACTGCTTCCTTTAAAACCCTCATGCTTCCCGAAATTCGCCAAAACTACGCCTGATGTACCCCTTCCATACACATGCACACGTGTATATCATGACTCATGCACTGTTAATTTTCCTGACGTTTGTACATTACCCTATGTACTATACATACACTTTTTGATGAGTTGTAGAGCACCTGAGCACTGTACAAATATTTTCATTATTATAGACACATCACTTTCTTTTCAGCATAAGGAACTACGTCTCTTCTGGGTGCATTCTTAGAAGAAGAGAGAAGTATATAAGGGATGGAGAAGCAGTTTAGTCACATAAGCAGCCAACAAATGAAATTATTTTGCAAGAGCAAAAAAAAAAAAACCAGACGGTTACCAAAGCACTCCCAAAATTGATACTCTCTCATGCATGATAATTAAGAAATTACATAGCAATTAACAGAATTTAAAAAAAAAAAGAGTAAAATCATCATCATTTTACGTCCGCTTTTCCCTGCTTGCAAGGGTGGGACGGGTCTTATTTAGCACAGCATCTCTCCACTTGTCAAGGCCTTCTCTAGGTCAACAAAGGCTAAGTATAGTGTCTTATTTTTCTCTAAGAACCTCTCTTATAATTGTCTCACCAAGAAGAGGGCATCTGTTGTACTCTTCCCAAGCACAAAACCAAACTGCATCTCACCTAGTTTGACCCTTTCTCTAATTAGTTGTGCTAATATCCTTTCTGCCACTTTCATAACCTGATCCATCAGTTTTATACCCCTATAATTGCTCCTCTCCAGAGCATCCTCTTTACCTTTGTAGCAATTTATGAGAATACTGCTGCACCAGTCTTTGGGTATGACACCACCATAAATAGCCTGATTGATGATGCGTGCAACCAGTTTAGTGCCTACGTCCCCTGATGCCTTCAGCATCTCAGCAACTATCCGCGATGGTCCAGCAGCCTAACCATTTTTCATTTCCTTAATCGCCTCTTGGACCCTATATTCGTCAATCTCAATAGCTGGTCCCCCTGTCGGATCTACTGAGGGTAATTTCTCTCTCTCCCATTCGTTCTCCACATTCATCAGTCTCTCATAATGACATTTCCAGGCCTCCTTTTTCTAATCATTTGTGACACTAAGTACACCAGCATCATTCCGGACACATTTATCTCCAACAACATCCTGATTTGCATTGACACACTGCCTTGCAATGTGGAACACCGCACGCCTCTGATCTTCCCATCGCAGAACATTGGCAAACCCCCTACTCTCAGCCTCCCTGCGTGCTAAGTACACCTGACGTCTAGCTTCTCTCTTAGTGGCTGTATATCCTTCTCTACGCCCACCCTTTTTCCAAACCTTCCATGTTAGTCTTTTGTCTCTAATGGCCTTATCTACTGTGCTGTTCCACCACCAGGTTACTCTCTGTCTGGTTGGAGCTTTGCCCCAGCCACAAGTTTCATCAGTAGCCTGCAGAAACACAGATATATACATATATAGTGTTCAGTAAGGGACAAGATTCGTTAAGTTATGATACCATGTGTGTTATTGTATGCACACTATCCAGTTTTCTAATATATTTAGAAGTGAGGAGCTTACTAATTTTCACACACTGATGAGCAAGAATTGGTAATCCTCTTCACAATTAATTTGCGAAACAGCATAGCCAAACGCTGTATGGGTGATTGGTAGTTACCATAATTCCGGTTTGTATTTATTTTCTTGATTTACTCTTAAATTGAGTCAAGCAAACCCTATTGTCCATAGTTAGTATTTTTTTCACCTTAGCGAATCTGGTCCCTTATGATTTGAACACATATATGTATATATCTGTGTTTCTCTCTCTTTTATATTCAATTATGATATACGGCTCGGAAAAATCTCTTTCCTAGAGCTGTTTTATTGTAAGAGACTATTTTTAGTTTCTAACTCAATATATACCTTTGATATATATATGATGGAGATAGTGAGAAAAAAGCATGAAAGAGAGAAGAGACTTAGCTATATGTTTCACTTGGAGGTCCCAAGACAAATGGAATAGTTTCAAAATCAGTGTTTATCTACAGAAAGTATCTGAAACTTTTTATTTGAAATAGTATATATATATATATATATTACGGGTGGAGTCTTGATGGAGATCAGTTTAAAAAAGTACTTCATACATTGATAGAGTATAGGCATATTTATTTTACATAGAAATGAATGCTACAGGACTAGAACTGTTTCATTTATATGATTTAATATAAAATAAATATATATATAGAGATATATATATATATATATTACACCCGATTAAGAAAATTATTGTCATCTGAAATCTTTGCAGACAATAAAACAGTGGCTCACAATATGTTTGCTGTGCCTAACACCAACATTTGGAATACTCAATCGGACAATAGATGAAATACGAGGTATTGATGTTAAAACACGAAAAATCCTAAACACCGGAAATTTCCACATCAATAATGACATAGATTGCCTCTACCTAAAACGTAAGCAGAGAGGCAGAGGCCTCACATCAGTCCAGACAGCATTTGAGTGTCGCATCATATCCCTCCGACAACACCTACGAACCTTCAAGCGTAGGAACCCATCTACTGAGCAAATCTGTCTACATGGGAAAGATAAGATCATGAGATTTAGAAAGCAGCTCCTTGAGAAATAGTCCCTGCATGATAATGAAAAACTCACACCCAGGGAAATTACCCAGCAATACCACAGTGAATTCATGGATGAAAAGCGGTATACTTATCAGCATAAAATCATGCGTGAATATGTTGCCAGGAAGCTCCAAAGTGACAGTAATATAGATAAGCAAGATGTGTATGGCGAAAAAGAAGACGATTTAGAGTCGTATGACATAGATGATAGCAGGAATTGCAGGCTACTGAAAAAACTTGTGGCTAGAGCAGAGCTCCAACCAGACAGAGAGTGACCTGGTGGTGGAACAGCATGGTAGATAGGGCCATTAGAGACAAAAGACTAGCATGGAATTATTGGGAAAATGGTGGGAGTAGAGAAGGATATACAGCAGCTAAGAGAGAAGCTAGACATCAGGTGTACTTAGCACGTAGGGAGGCTGAGAGTAGGAGATTTGCCAATGTTCTGCGACGGGAAGATCAGAGACGTGCGGTGTTCCGCATTGCAAGGCAGTGTGTCAGTGCAAATCAGGATGTTGTTGGAGATAAATGTGTCCAGAATGATGCTGGTGTACTTAGTGTCACGAATGATCAGAAAAAGGAGGCCTGGAAATGTCATAACGAGAGACTGATGAATGTGGAAAACGAATGGGAGAGGGGTATAAAACTGAGGGATCAGGTCATGAAAGTGGCAGAAAGGATATTAGCGCAACTAATTAGAGAAAGGGTCAAACTAGATGAGTTTGGTTTTGTGCCTGGGAAAAATTACAACGGATGCCCTCTTCTTAGTGAGGCAATTACAAGAGAGGTTCTTAGAGAAGAATAAGCCACTATACTTAGCTTTGTTGACCTAGAGAAGGCCTTTGATAGGGTACCCCGATCTGTCATCTGGTGGTCCCTAAGGAAGCTGGGTGTTGAGGAATGGTTTGTGAGGACAGTGCAAGCTTTGTACAGAAGTGCTGTCAGTAAAGTGAGGGTAGGAATGGAGTTTAGTGAGGAATTCCAGATACAAGTAGGAGTACATCAGGGTTCGGTCCTCAGCCCGCTCTTGTTCATTATAGTCCTCCAAGACATAACAGAGGAGTTTAAGACTGGCTGTCCATGGGAACTCATCTAGGCTAACGACCTGGTTCTTATAGCAGAATCAGTAGAGGAGCTGGAGAATAGATTCTGGCTATGGAAACAGCAGTTGGAATCAAGGGGACTGAGAGTGAACCTAGCTAAGACAAAAGTGTTGATAAGTAGAAAAGAAGACAAAACTCTGATTCCGTCAGGGAAATGGCCATGTTCGATATGCAGAAAAGGAACTGGCATAAATTCTATAAAATGTACACAATGCAGATCTTGGGTACACAAGAGATGTGGGATAGCAGGCAAACTAACAGGTAGGGAGAAATACGTATGCAGTAGATGTACAGGGAAATTTGACAGTAAAAGTCGCAGTGATAGACACATTTTTCAAATGCAGGAGGGCGCTATAGAAGTGGTGGATAGCTTCCGGTACCTAGGAGATCAGATTAGCATGGGAGGAGGGTGTTCCAAGGCCATAGTATCTAGAATAAGGACGGGTTGGAAGAAGTTTAGGGAGCTGCTTCCTCCGCTGACGAAGAAGGGTTTCTCTCTGCGTACGAAAAGCTGGTTATATAATGCCGGTGTGGGGTGCGCGATGCTGAATGGTAGTCAGACATGGGCAGCAACTGCAGAGAATATGCGACGGCTGGAGAGAAATGAGGCAAGCATGCTCCGTTGGATGTGCACTGTCAATGTGCGTGAACGGCCGAGCATGGATGTGTTAAGAGAGAAACTGTGTCTGAGAGGGATAAAACTGTGTCTGCAATGGTATGGACATGTGATGCGCATGGAGGATGACCGATGGGTGAAGAAGTGCCAAGAAATGTCAGTTGAAAGTAGACGTAGTAGAGGAAGACCACGAAAAATATGGGCGGAGGTGGTGAGATCAGACCTCAGATCGCTGAAACTCACGGTGGAGATGACAAAGGACCGTCACTAGTGGAGAGATGCTGTGCTGAATAGGACCCGTCCCACCCTTGCAAGCAGGGAAGAAAAGCGGACGTAAAATGATGATGATATATATATATATATATATATAGATATATATATATATCTATATATATATACACACACATAGCATGAGTTAGACAGGTTGTCCTGCTGTGGGCAGTGTCCGGTCGATGGACCTTCTCTTGCTCATACGAGAACTGATTCTGGCGTGATTTCTACAGCTGGATGCCCTTTCTAACACCAACCTCATTTACAGTGAGTGCTAGGAGCTTTTTTTCCGTGGCGCTTATACGTCCACTTTAGTGTGTGGGCTGGGTGCTTTTTTGCCGTGGGATCTACACGACCACTTTGGAGTGGGAGGGGGTGGGGCATATTGTCTATATGCTTCAGCTTCAGCTTGTACCTGTGGAAAGTCGGGTCTTCTGTATTACTGCGCGACACCAGAGGTCACGTTCGTGTGACATCGCCCGTGAGAGGTGCAATTAGGTAAGGTTGGCTTTTATCACCTCATCCCAGATCCTCTTGGGTCTTCCCACACCGCGGCTTCCATCGACTTTTAGTGCTCTGCACCTGTTTATGCAGCTGTCTTCCTTCCTATGCATCCATGTTCATACCAACGCATCCTCCTCTCCTGCATACACCATTTGATTCCTATTATGCTCAGTCTCTCTCTCAATTCATTTATGCTTTGCCGTACACGTATATTACTATTACACATCCATCAGAGCAGGCAAGCTTCATTTCTTTCTAATCTACCCAAGTCTTCTACAGACAGCGCCCAGGTACACTACCATGTAACATTGCTGTTCGTATACACACATCATACAGTCTGCCTTTCATTTTGAGGGAAAAGTCTTTTGCAGCTAGCAGTGGTAGTAGCTTCCTGAACTTCTTCCATCCCGTTCTTACCCTGGCTACTGTACTTTCCGAACACCCATCTTCACTGCTAATTTGGTCACTTAGGTAGCAAAAGCTGTCTACTGTTTCTACAGTGCCCTCCTAGAGTTTGGTGGTGCTTGTTTCCTGTGGCCGATTGTTGCTTGATGTCCCAGCGCAGCTGCTACATGTGAAGCCTACATTCTTAGTTAAGCTTCCTGAGATCCCACTACATCTCTGGTGTACCCATTGCTTGCATTTGGGGCAGAGGATGGAGTTCCTACCTACGCCTTTCCTACATACTGAGCAAGGCCATTTCCCTGGGTGGATCTGGGTTGTTTTCTCGTCTACTTATGAGGACCTTAGTCTTTGTCAGGTTGATTTTGAGACCCTTTCTTTCTAGTCCCTGCTCCCATGTTTGGAATTTTTTCTATAGTTCCACCATAGATTCAGCTATAAGTGCGAGATCATCCGCATATAGGAGTTCCCATGGGCATCCGGTCTTAAACTCCTCTGTTATTGCCTGCAAAACTATAATGAACAGGAGAGGGCTCAGAACAGAGCCCTGGTGGACACCGAACTGTATGCTAAATTCCTCGCTATAGTCATTGTTAACCCTAACTTTACTGACTGTTCCTCTATACATGGCTTGAACAGCTTTCACAAGCCATTCATCTACTCCTAGTTTTCTAAGAGCCCACCAGATTATAGCGCGAGGCACTCTGTCGAAGGCTTTTTCCAGATCGACAAATGCCAGGTAGAGCAGCTTACTTTTCCTGTAACTGCCTCACAAGGAAGAGGGCATCAGTGGCGCCTTTTCCTGGTACAAACTCAAATTGCATCTTATCTAGTTTTACCCGGTCCCTAATCAACTGTGCTATAAGCCTCTCTGTTACTTTCATGACCTGGTCCATCAGCTTTATACCTCTATAGTTTCCTCTATCTAGTGCATCACCTTTACTCTTGTAGCAGTTGACAATGATGTTGTTGCACCAATCCTTTGGTATGACACCCTCTAGTATTACCTTGTTAATAATACATGTGGTTCTGGTGTGACCTACCGACCCAGATGCCTTCAGCATCTCGGCAGCTATACCCGATGGACCGGTTGCCTTCTCAGTCCTCATATCTTTGATTCCCTTACTTACTACGTACTGCTCGCCCCTCTATAGGCTCCACTTGGGGTAGGGTCTCTTTTTCCCATGCATTCTCCTCCTTTAGTAATCTTTCATAATGGCTCTTCCATGCATCTTTCTTCTCAGCACTTGTGAGGGCAAGCTCACCTTTATCATTCCGGATACACTTCCCTCCAATGACATCACAATTCTCTCTGACACACTGCCTCGCTATCTTGAACACCTCCTGTTTCTGGTCCTCACATTGCAAAACATGCTTGAATTTACTATCCTCCGCTTCCCTTCTAGCTAAGTATACTTGTCGCCTAGATTCCCTCCTGGTCTCTATGTAATGTGCCCTACTTTCCCCGTTCTTCCATTCTTTCCATGCCTGTCTCTTAGCCTTAAGTGCCTCACCTACCTTATTGTTCCACCACCAAGTCACTCTCCTCCTCCCTGTGGTCTTGTTCCAACCACAGATCTCATCTGTTGCCTTTAGAAAGTTATTTTTTAGGAACTCCCAGTGCTCTTCTACATTGAATGTCTCTATCTGTTCTTTACTATCATAGGCGTCAAGTAAAATATCTTTAAATCTGTTACTGGCTGAGGGGTCTTTCAGCTTCCACATCTTTCTTCTCCAGGTTGCCTTCTGTTTCCAAGTTCGTCTAGTTTTGACAGTGAGGTCGCTGACAACTAAGTTACGTTGGGAGGTACATTCCTCACCATGGAAGGCTTTTGTGTTTACAACCGTCCATCTATCGCGTCCTCTGATGAGGATAAAATCTATCTGACTAGAATGCTCCTCTGATTTATAGGTGATCAGATGGTTGTCTGGTTTTTTTAAGTTTATGTTACATATCGACATGTCATTGGCGTCGCAGAATTATAGAAGCCTGAAGGCTTCTTCATTTCTTGTGCCAACCCCATGGCCTCCATGGACTCTATAGAAGCCGTCACGGTGTTTACCAACATGACCGTTAAAATCTCCTGCAATGATTAGGTAGTCATTGTCGTTTGTTAGGGCAGTAGTGTGCATTAAGGGACTTGTAAAATCTATCCTTAAGTTCGTATGGCAACCCCGATTGGAGTGCGTAAGCTGATATGATTGTGGCAATTGTTTTATTCAGGACTAGTTTGAGTTTAATGATTCTTGCGTTCACCCTGTTTACTGAGATTACTTTATCAACCCATTTGTCAGCTAATAGTATACCTACACCACCCATCCCATTGCCATTTCCCACCCAGAAATATTTGTAGCACTGACTTTTGCCTACAAGGACTCTAGCAGACTCTCCTCTCCCTCTAGTCTCTTGCACACAGCATACATCAATTTCCTTTCGCTCTAGCATCTCTATGATCTCTCCTGCTCTTCCTTTCATTGTGCTTACATTGATGGTTTCAACTCGGAGTTTTGGACATTTGCCATCATTCATGGGAAAGGGTGAAATTTTGCGGGGAGGGGGTATGCTTCCTGTCTCTGAATTAAAGCTTTGCATGGGTGCTTGGTAACATGCGGATTCATATTCATTTATTAATTCGGGTTTGCCCCATTTATCCTCAGCTCATCCATACATAACGGTAAAAGAATTCAGGGCTAGAAGGACAGTAGTAGTAATAATGGCAGGGTTTGTTGGGGATGGTAAAGGCTAGAAGAAAAGTAGTAGTAATAGTAGTAATGGCAGAGTTTATTAGGTTGGTAATGGGTTGGGGGGGGGGGGGGGGGGACATGTGCTGCGGTTTGATTGGTCGAATAGGCTATGGTGGTGTGAGAGGATGGACGGGAGGGAAATTGTGAGATAGGTAGCCAGCATGGCCTATAGCATCCCAGGAGATTTGGGTGAAATAATCCGATACAAGTATGCATATTAGACAAGGCGAATATGTTAGGATTTCGAAGATTTTCCTCTAGCTTTGTAAACCTTGAAAAGAGAGAGGAAGAGAGGTAATGGGTAAGGGGATAGATGACTTTCATAGAGATAGAGTCATAATAGCCAATGTGGGAAAAACAAGAGTAAAAATACATGTGTTGTGAAGGCAAGCAAAGTGAAAATAGCAACAATAATAATTGTTTCTACTTATGGCACAAGGCCACCAATGAAAAACCAGTATGACTCTAAAAACCGGTTTGTCTGTGTGTTTACATACAGAATAGCTGGATACTCACAGTAAAGTAACCAGTGAAAGACTTGGTACATCTACATATGTATACGTGTGTGTATTCATATGCATACTAGTATTTCAGTATACATATGTGGATGTACATTTTTAACTTAATTGTTTAAGCGTCAGTCATACAAAAGTGAGTTACAAACGAAACGAAATTTAATTTTGTTTCGTTATTTGTTTTTATCGTCTCCGTTGAACCGGTACGTACTCTCACACTATGCAAATTAGTCTGCCCACTACTAATTTTCATAGAAAAAGCATATAACGATATGTGCTTTTACGATTCTCCAGAAAGGCCGGTAGATAGGTAAATATTGCTGATGAGTTGTAACAACAACGAAACTAGTTCAATATTCCTTGTCTGGCTTTCTGGAGAATAGAGGAAAGGCGTTTCCTCAAAAACCAGTATGACTCTAAAAACCGGTTTGTCTGTGTGTTTACATACAGAATAGCTGGATACTCACAGTAAAGTAACCAGTGAAAGACTTGGTACATCTACATATGTATACGTGTGTGTATTCATATGCATACTAGTATTTCAGTATACATATGTGGATGTACATTTTTAACTTAATTGTATATATATAATATAATATATATATAATATAATATATATATAATATAAAATATATATATAATATAATATATATATAAAATATATATATAATATAATCATCATCATCATCATCATCATCAACGTTTAACGTCCGTGTTCCACGCTTGCATGGGTTTGGACGGGGGTAGTCCCACTTGAGGCAAGAGTGATTGTCTTGCTCGCATAGGACTGTCTGGCAGGTTTTCTACAGTTGGATGCCCTTCCTAACACCAACCACATTTACAGTGTGGGTCTGGGAGGTTTTTACCGTGTTGCCTACACGGCCACATTACAGCGTGGACTGTGTGTTTTTTTGTCGTGACACCTACACGATCTCATTTGTTTCGGCCTCGATGGCGCGGCACCAACATAACTTTACATAGAACGGGGTGGTGTGGATGGGGTGGGGGTGGTGGTGGTGGGACGGGGTGTATTTTGTTAGAGATGCCTACTGGCTGGAGTAGGTTTTACTATATATTTAGGTAAGGCGGGTCTTCTCTGTTACTGAGTACCGCCAAAGGTCTCGGTCCAGTGACATTGTCTTGGAGAGGTGTAAGTGTGTGATGTCGGAGTTTATCAGCTCGTCCCAGGTTTTTCTAGGTCTGCCTATTCCGTGACTACCGTCTATCTTTATTGCCCTGCACTTTGTTATACAGCTATCGACTTTCATGCGCATCACGTGTCCATACCAACGTAGCCTTCTCTCGAGTAAACAACATCTGATCCCTCTTATCTCTAATTTATTCCTTATATATATAATATAATATAGCACATGGAGGCACATGGCTTTGCAATCTAAAGGTTGTGAGTTCAATTCTCAGACCGGGTGATGTGTTGTTTCCTTGAGCAAGACACTTTATTTCACATTGCTCCAGTTTACTCAGCTGTAGAAATGAGATGATAGGGACTGGGGTCCATATCATTCCACTGTAAAGTGGTCGTGGAGGTGCCATGGAAAAAAGCACCCAGCACTCACTGTAAATGAGGTTGGTGTTAGGAAGGGCATCCAGCTGTAGAAATCAATGCCACCCTTGCAAGCAGGGAAAAGCGGACGTACAATGAAATGAAATGAAATGAAATGATATATATATATATATAATATTAGCAGTGGTACCCGGCGTTGCACGGGATAAGGTATTTTGGAACGCGGGCCGCCAACAGACCTAATCATAGAAAAACTGCATGCGTGGACAATATGTAAAGAAAATAAACCGAATACTCTGATGGCTGGATAATCTTTAAGATTTTCCTCGATGAAGCAGGAAAAATGCAGGTTTTCACCAAGGGGTCAAGAAAATGAATTTTCTTTATGTGCATAATATGCCTTGAAATTTCAGGAAAATCGGCTAGATGTAACGCCTCCAAAAAACCCTACAAAGCTGAAAAAATAAAGTTTTTCACCTAAGCCCTAGGCCATAAAAAAGTTGGATTTTCTTTGCTCACGGTATGAAGAAGAGACCGACTAATACATAGTTACAATTTCAAAGAAACCAGTCTGATGTAACGACTCAAAATAACCCTAAAAACCTGAAAAAACGCAGTTTTTCAACTAATGTGGGTCCTAGGGGATCAAAAAGTTGAATTTTATGTGCATAACACTCCCTGAAACATAAGTAATACATATGTAAAGTTTGAAAAAAGTCGGTTGAGTACTTCTCGAGTTTTAGGGATTCAAACTCACAGACACACACACACACAGACCGACATCCTCAGGGAAGTGGCATAATGCAGACAGCCAGACAGATATTATAAGGGCGCGACGTTATATGTATGTATCTATCTAAAAAGAGAAAGACTAAGAATTATAGAGAGAGATCGCTAAATCGCCTAATGCGGAGGGCATTGAAAATTTGAAATTTGTTTTGCTCAGAACACTCCTTGAAACATAAGTATTACATGTGAAAAGTTTGAAAACAGTCGGTTGGGTGCTTCTCTAGTTTTAGAGATTCAAACTCACACACGCACACACAGACAGACATCCTCAGTTTTATATATAAAGACTAGCAGAATGGCTCGGCGTTGCTTGGGATTTGCTCTAGGGTTCTTATATATTTGATATATATTTATCCTTATCGAGCCTCGTGAAATAAATACGTTTGTTTATATTTTGTTTTTGTGTATGCAAAAATATCGGTACACAAATATCTATATTAAAATAACATATTAATGTTTAAGCAAAGAATCGCTGCTTTCAACCTTAACGGGATCTTGTTAAACTAAAAAAATCAATCTGGCAAACAGGAAGCCGATACTTTGGTTCGTGAAGACGTTCCTGGCTTAAGAATATATATACACACTGATCGCGTCATAATGACGTAATGCCGACAGTCAAGCATACAGACAGGTGCGACGTCATACCTATGTATCTATCTAAAAAGAGAAAGACTAACAGAAAGAAAAAGATCTCTAAATCGCTTAATGCGGTCCCTAGGGCATTGAAAATTTGAATTTTTTTTTTGCTCAGAACACTGAATAGGACACATAAGTATTACATGTGTAAAGTTTGAAAAAAAAACGGTTGGGTACTTCTCGAGTTTTAGGGAAACAGACACAGATACAGACATCCTCTGTTTTATATATATAGACTAGCAGAAAACCACCCGGTGGGTGGTTTTCTGCTAGTCGATATATATTTAACACACACACAAACACACAAACACAAACACATATATATATATATATATATATATACACCCATGTTCATATTTTGAGATGCATTATTCTCAAATCAGATTATTATCTCTGACAGGAAGAACCAGTTTATAATTTTTAAGAAAAAGTAACCATACAGACATATTTTAGGAAACTTATGAATTCCTGTACACACACACACAAACAAACACTTACACAGATACACACAGACACACACGCATACAGACACATACGCTAACACACACATACCATACACACACTCATACATACACGCTAACACACACATACACACTTAAACCTATATATATGTATATATATAGAGAGACACACATAATATACATATATAATATATATATATAAAATATATATATATATATATATATATATATATATATATATATTATATATACACACACACACACACAACACACCCATATATAAAACACACACACGTACACATATACACACAGATAACACACACACACACATACACACACGCACACATACACACACACACACATAATACACACACACATACACACACACACATACACACACATAACACACACACACACATATATATATATATTATATACTCAGCCCCAGTGAGTTGGTTAAAACACCAAAAGCCAGTCTTAAAGTTGTCTGTAAATTCAAAGAACTCGGCTGTCTGGCTAGATCTCCATGGTAACTACTCCAAGGTCGCGCGTGCCATGGCTGGGAACGCAGGTGTCACGTGCTGGCCTAGAATGCTGGTTGTTGGAATCAGTGGTCAACGACATAACATATATATTATGTGTGGAATAGTATAAATATTTCTTCATATTTACTAACATATATATATTTGT
>OZ024741.1:390713375-390735875 GCA_964016885.1 Eledone cirrhosa
TCTCCTCGTTTAGTAATCTTTCATAATGGCTCTTCCACGCAGCTTTCTTCTCAGCACTTGTGAGGACAAGCTCACCATTATTATTCCGGATAAATTTCTCTCCAATGAGATCACAATTTTCTCTCACACACTGCCTCGCAATCCTGACCCTCACGCTGCAAAACATGCTTGAATTTTCTATCCTCCGCTTCCCTTCTTGCTAGGTATACTTGTCGCCTAGCTTCCCTCCTGGTCTCTATATAATGTACCTTACTTCCCCTGTTCTTCCATTCTTTCCATGCCTGTCTCTTAGCCTTAATTGCCTCACCTACCTTATTGTTCCACCACCAAGTCACTCCTCAACCCTGTGGTCTTGTTCCAACTACAGATCTCGTCCGTCGCCTTTAGTAAGTTATTTTTTAGGAACTCCCAGTGTTCTAGTTTTGACAATGAGGTCGCTGACAACTAAGTTATGTTGTGAGGTACATTCCTCACTAGGGAAGGCTTTTGTGTTTACAACCGTCCATCTATCTCGTCCTCTGATGAGGATAAAGTCTATCTGACTAGAATGCTCTCCTGATCTATAGGTGATCAGATGGTTGTCGGTTTTTTTAAAGTTTGTGTTACATATCGATATGTCATTGACATCACGGAAGCCTGAAGCCTTCTTCATTTCTTGTGCCAAACTCATAGTCTCCATGGACTCCATAGAAGCCATCACAGTGTTTCTCAACACGTCCGTTAAAGTCCCCTGCAATGATTAGGAAGTCACTGTTGTTTGTTAGGGCAGTGGTGTGCATTAAGGGACTTGTAAAACCTATCCTTAGGTTCATCTAGCAACCCTGGGATACGTAAGCTGATATGATTGTGGCAATTGTTTTATTCAGGACTAGTCCGAGTTTAAAGATTCTTACATTCACCCTGTACACTGAGATTACCTTATCTACCCATTTGTCAGATAATAGTATACCTACACCACCCATCTCGTTGTCATTTCCCACCCAGAAAATTTGTAGCACTGATTTTTGCCTACAAGGACTCTAGCAAACTCTCCTCTCCATCTAGTCTCTTGCACACAGCATACATCAATTTTCTTTCGCTCTAGCATCTCTATGATCTCTCCTGCTCTTCCTTTCATTGTGCTTACATTGATGGTTTCAACTCGGAGTTTTGGACATTTGCCATCACTCGTAGGATGGAGTGAATTTTTGTGGGGGTATGCTTCCTGTCTCTGAATTAAAGCTTTGCATGGGTGCTTGGTAACTCACGGATTCATATTCATTTATTAATTCGGGGTTGTTCCATTTATCCTCAGCTCATCCATAGATATCAGTAAAAGAATTATTTAGTGCAGGGCTAGAAGGACAGTAGTAGTAATGGCAGAGTTTGTTGGGGCTGGTAAGGGCTAGGAGTGCAGTAGTAGTAGTAGTAATGGCAGTTTGTTGGGGCTGATAATGGGTTGAGGTTTGATTGGTCGAATAGCCTATGGTGGTGAGTGGAGTGGGAGGGAGGGAAATTGTGATATAGGTAGCCATCATGGCGTATATCATCATAGGAGATTTTGAGGGAAATAAGCCGGTGCAAGTAGGCATATTGGACAAGGCAAATATGCATAACCTAGCTTCGTAAACATCGAAATGAATGTATGAGAGAAGAGGGAGGTGATGACGGGGGTTAGGGATGACTTTCGCAGAGAGAAACATAATGACCAACGTGGTGTATTTCGAAAAACAGGGTCGGAGTATATAAGTTGTGGCAACAGCGAATGATAATAACAACAATAATAACGACGTGAACAGGACATTTTGGAATTGATGAAGGTAGATATGTTAAATGATGATGATATACATTCGTACACACACATTATATACATATATTAGCAGTGAAGGTTCAGGGAGCTACTAGCATTGCTAGCTAAAAAAGGCTTTTTCCCAAAAATGAAAAGCAGACTGTGATGCATGCATACAAGCAGCAGTGTTGAATGGTAGTGAGACCTGGGCGCTGTGTGCAAAAGCCTTGCGTAGATTAGAAAGAAATGAAGCTTGCATGCTCCGATGGATGTGTTATAGTAACATATGTGAACAGCAAAGCTTAAACGAACTGAGAGAGAGGCTAGGCATAAGAGGAATCAGATGCAGTGTGCAGGAGGGGAGATTGCGTTAGTATGGACATGTGATGCGCATGAAAGATGACAGCTGTATAAAAAGGTTCAGAGCGCTCAAAGTTGATGGAAGCCTTGGAGTTGGGAGACCTAGGAAGACCTGGGACGAGGTGATAAAAATTGACCTCACCAAATTGCACCTCTCAAAGGCCATGACACAGGACCAAGATCTCTGGCATTGCGCAGCAATACAAAGATCTGAATTCCCACGGGCACAGGCCATAGCTGAAGCATATAGAGGTAAAATTCTGTTATAACGAATACCATTTATAACAAATTTTTCAATATAATGAATTTTCTTTCAATCTCCGGCCACACGCTCGATGCATTATGTCGATCCCGTTATAAAGAATTTTTTTTATACCTCGTGAATTGCGTTATAATGGAATTTTACTATATGTAGCATGCACCACCCCACCCCTCCCACGAGAACAGGCTGAAGTATACAGCCCACACTATAAAGTGGTTGTGTTGACGACACAACAAAAGGTACCCAGTCCACGCTGTAAAGTGGTTGTGTAGGAGTCAAAACAAAAAGCACCCATCACATACAGTAAATGCGGTTGGCATTAGGAAGGGCAGCCAGTTGTAGAAACCAAGCCAAAACACGGTCCTCCGACCAGATCTCTCTCAATGTCACAGCCCGTCCTACCCATGCTAGCGTGGAAAATGGACGTTAAACTCTGATATATATATATAAACACACACACATATCATCATCATTACTGTTTAACATCTATTTTCCAAGCTTGTATGGTTTAGACTGACTGTCATATGACATGATCAGACAGTCTGTCTCAAGCCTGGAGGCTCATAAAGCATGTGCTTATCCCGGTTTATGTGGCATTAAGCGACTGAGAGTACAAGATTTCCCCCTGAAGAGGATGCCAGTCCATCACACAGTCAAACCCCAGCTATTTCTGATACTCAGTTTCAGCTGGGTATACTGGAGCAATGTGAAATGAAATGTTTTGCTCAATAAAACAAACATACAACCAAGTCCAGAAATCGAACCCATGACATTATGATCATAAGTCTAACACCCTTACCACTAACCCATGGGCTTCCATGTATATATATATATAGGAAAAAAGCTAATTATAAGATCAGACCAAAGAAATTAAGTTTCTATTGGTCTTTTCGCTGCTGATACTATTTGCCAGTTGCAACTCCTGGCAGCAGCTTCATTGCTTTGCCAGTGACAGAAGTCTGGGTTTGGCCCTCAGGGCACACAAATATGGAACAGACACTACATAGCATCTACTTATTACATTCAACTTTAATCAGTGTTCACCCAAAATGGTTTGTGCTGACCCCAACTACAGTATCCACAGCATCACGAACAGAGCCCACACACACACAGTGATCAGATATCCAAAGCAGATATTGTTAGCCAGTCATGATTCCAATGGAAGAGACTATATATGCAATAACCAAACATTAACTTAAAATCTGGCGTGATCCACATTTTATGTCTGCCTCGATATTTACGTTACCCTGAGAGAAACTCTAGTGCAAGAACATCATGGAAGAATTCACCTTGTGGTTAGCGAAGTGCATGATCAAACTAACAAGAAAGCTTTTGAGTAAGAGCTTCTTACTCTGACAATGAATTTATGTGTTTTCCACAGATTCTAATGTAGGATTTGGCAAAGAAAAAAATGGTCAAAAACTTCCTGCTTGCATAAATCCAACACTTTTATTGACCACATCTCACAACCATATAGAAGGATAGTGCAAACAAGTGCTTAATAAATGAGGAATTTTATGGGTCGTTGGATCTCTGACTTAGATCAAGGCTAGCTTTGAAAACGGCAGAATGCAGTGTGTGCACATTTGATGCAAACATCTATCTTGTCTTTACCTTGATCCTATGATACTTGAATGAGTTCTTTCAGAATCTCACCATTGGGTATGAAGAGATCCTTTCAGAAAGGTGAGATACTAGCAGAGACAATCTTTGTTTTGGCCTGAAATAATTTTCATGCCAAGATGAAACATATATATTGAAACATCCACAGCTGACTGAACATTGATGAAGCTATTGCCAATTAATGCAATGTCATTGATATAGACAAGCAAAAGAAACCTCGTCATATATCCATCTACATGCAAAGCATCCCACTTTAACACTTTCAGCAATTCACTGCTTGTATATTAGTACTTTATCAACCCGGAAACAGTGAAAGACAATAGACTTCAACAGGATTTGAAAGTATGGAGAGCCATATTAGATACACATAGATATATTTTTATATAAATGCATATAGATATATCTGTAAACACACACACATATAATCATTACTGTTTTATTTATTTTCCATGTTTGCATGGGTTAGGTTGTCACGTTCTGAAGCTAGACAGGTCAGATGCTTGTGTCTTGTTCCTATGTTCCACTTTGGCATGGTTTATACAACTCAATGCCTTTTCAAATACAAACCACTTCATGATGCATACAGGGCTTGTTTTCTCGTGGCACCTGAGAGGATGGAGAGGGTACTTTTTCCATGGTTCCAGTATTACAACTTTACACTGTGGGCAAGGTGCATTTTATCATGGTATCAGAACTATTCATATCTCAATATACAGTGTGTAGGTGATAAAAGACAAAGTGAACCTTTGCAGGATACTGACCCACACAGGTGAGACATGAAACCAGATCTAACTTGTTGCCCCCACCATCTGTGCCAAATCCACTGTCTTAATAATAATGGTTTCTAATTTTGGCACAAGGCCAATAATTTGGGGGGATGGTAATGTTGATTAAATTGAGCCCAGTGTGTTACTGGCACTTTATTTCATTGATCTTATTGGGATGAAAGGCAAAGCTAACCTTGGTGAGATTTTAATTCATAACGTAAAGGGACATAACTATATGCCACAAAGCATGTTGTCTGACGCTCTATCAACACTGATAATCCACCGCCCTAATAATAATAATAGTAACAAATAATAATGATAATCATAATATTAATTAAGATTTCTAATTTAGGCACAAAGCCATCAATTTGACAGGTAGGGAAATTCAATTGCATTATCAACTCACAGTACTTGACAAGCTACTCTATTTTATCAATCCTGGAATGATGAAAGAAAGTTGACTTCAGTGGAATTTGAACTCAGAATGTAAAGAGACAACTAAATATCAATGCTCTACTGATCCTTCCAATCCATGGCCCACTAATAATAGTAACAATAATAATATTCTTTTAAATATCACAAAGTAAGAATTTAATAATTATTCATATATACATGTGTGTGTTTGTAAATGTATGCATTTATATATGTGTGTGTGTGTATATGTATATGTTTGTGTGTATGTGTGTACGAATATATATATCCCAGTTTTTAAAATAGGTTGTAAGAGGTGACTAAAAGGGTTGGCATCAGAAAAGGCATCTGGCTAAAACAACTCAACCCATACTCTGAAGAAGGGAATTTTAAGGCCCGAAATATTAGGACAAAAGAAAAAAAAAGATAATAAATACCAGGTAACTAACTTTTTCGTTGCTTTCATTTTACCATCAATTTTGCATTACTTTAGCCTTCTCATAAATATCACTTTCTACATTATATACCAAGCACAATGCTTCAATTCTATGCACATTCTTGGATTGGAAGTATCGGTAGAGGGTCTCCGCCATGCTTTGCGTTTAGTGAGGAATTCAAGGTACAAATAGGAGTTCATCAAGGTTCAGTTTTTAGCCCACTACAATTCATTATAGTCCTCCAGATTATAACAGAGGAGTTTAAGACTGGCTGCCCATGGGGACTTCTCTATGCAGATGATCTGGTCCTTATAGCCGAATCCATTAAAGACCTAAAAAATAAGTTCTGAGTATGGAAACAGAAATTAGAATCAAAAGGCCTAACAGTAAACTCAGCCAAAATTAAAGTGCTGATGTATAAAAGATAGGACCCCAATTCCTTCAGGGAAGAGGCCCTGCTCAATATGTAGAAAGGGAGTAGGCATAAATTCCGTATGATGTACGCAATGGAAATCTTGGGTACACAAGAGATGTAGTGGAATAACGAAAGCCTTTGTTTGTAGAGGATGCACAGGGGTAACCGAGGGGAAGATAACCAGTAATGTAAGCTTATTCTAGTCACAGGAAGGACCCATAGAAGTGGTTGATAGCTTCTGCTATCTAGGCAACATAATTAGCAATGGAGGATGGTGCTGAGAGCATAATAGCTAGAATAAAGATAGGATGAACAAAATTCAGAGAGCTACACCTGTTGACCACAAACAGTTTCTCCCTACATATAAAAGCATGACTGTATAATGCCCGTGTGCAAAGTGCGATGCTGCATGGTAGTAAAACATGGTCTGCGACTGTGGAGAATGTGCATAGGGTGGAGAGAAATGAAGCAACCATGCTCCATTGGATGTGCTATGTAAGTGTGAAAGAGAAGCAGAGTTTGGATGAGTTGAGGGAGTAGCAGGGTTTAAGAGGAATTTGAAGTGGTGTGCAGGAGAGAAGACTGCATTGGTTTGGACATGTGATGCGCATTGGACATGTGATGCGCATGGGTGAAGTACCAAGAAATGTGAGTGGAAGGAAGTCGCAGTAGCGGTAGACCAAGAAAGACCTGGGAAAAGGTTGTGAGAGCTGACCTCAAATCACTGAGACTCACAGAAACAATGACAAAGGATCACGACAAGTGAAAATT
Organism: Eledone cirrhosa; assembly: GCA_964016885.1. NCBI lineage: Eukaryota > Metazoa > Mollusca > Cephalopoda > Octopoda > Eledonidae > Eledone > Eledone cirrhosa. Next base: position 390,720,190 of record OZ024741.1, read on the forward strand.
GCCATACTGAAAAGGACCTGTCCAACCCATGCAAGCATAGAAAAGCAGATGTAAAAATAATGATGATATATATATATAGAGATAAACATAGCAAAGAGAGAAGAACACAGGTATATAACTATATGTGTTCAAATTACAAGAGACAGAAACCGCCATGGTGAAGAAAATACTGACTAAAATAGTATAGTTCACAGAACTCAATTAAAAGGATAAATCGAGATATACAAACCTACCATGACAACTATCATGTATCTAGACAGCTTACAGGTAGAACTGTTTCGCAAATCAATGAAGAGAAATACAGGTCCGATGCTTTTCAATGGATACTCACGACCAGTAAATTCCTCACTACTAAATTTCTTAGAAGACTAAATAACGCACGTGTTAAGAGAGAAAGCACATGGTTATCACGTGTGAGGTGGATCAAATAGAACGTAAGGCTACTAGAAAAAATAGCAGCCAGTACCATCCGATATATTAAAAACTCTAGGTTTGTATATCCCAATTTATCCTTTTAATTGAGTTCTGTGAACCATACTATTTTAGTATTTTCTTCACCCTGGCAGTTTCTGTCCCTTGTAATTTGAATGCATATAGTTATATATCCGTGTTCATCTCTCTTTGCTGTGTTATAAGGCTCAGAAAATGTTTTCCTTGAGCTAATTTGATTATATGGGACTATTGTGAGTTTTTAACACAATGTATATTTTTGATAAATTGAGCTCCTATTGCTTTTAATATATCGGATGGTTCTGGCTGCTATTTTTTCTAGTAGCGTTATGTTCTATTTAATGAATAATGCCTCGATTGTTGAAAAAGATGATGAGCATGCTCTGTCTCGTCTTCTTTGGTCATGGAGATAATGGACTCTTCCATTGCGTTGACGGCTGCTTTGTCTCTGGATCTTACTCGTAAACCCAAGACTCGTCACTGGTGATGATCTTCAATATTAATGATGGCTCATCCACTGCACTCCATTTAAGTTCTTGGCAAACTTCAACACAATTTTCCTCCTGGTCCTGTGTCAGAAAACAGGGGACAAACTTGGCATATGACACATCAAGAATGTTAGCAAAGATCATCCTCAGACAATCCTCATGCACAAGTTGCCTAATTTTTTCAACATTTCCGGGATTGATGCTCGTCAGTCAAAGATCTTCCAGAAACATTCTTCCACTTTGGAAGCACCTGTGCCACTCAACACATTGCGAATGACCCATTGCCTCATGACCGTAAGCTTGCTGAATCATGTTCAATGTCTCTGTGGCCAATTTTCCAAGTTTAACGCCAAATTTCACATTAGCTCTTTGTTCCAACTTGATGTCCAAGATGTAATTGCAGACTTCCACATGGACCTGATCAGATAAACACCAGTTAAACAACTCACTATGTAAACACAATGATGTCACTTGGTACACTGACTTATGACAGTTACAGCTATCATTGCACACAAAACGCTGTGTTGCCATCTGTTGGTGCTACAGAACTAGTCTGAAAACTTCTTGATACCACTTCATATATTCAATAGGATATTAAGGATTAAACTCTGTTTAAAATTTGCTCCACTAGTCCCGGCTGCGTTTGTTTTTTCTGGATGATTTTGGGAATAATGCATAACCTCCACACATGGAGTGCAGCATATACACACTCCAAGTGTGCGATGCAATAATGAAACCATGACCATGGTCCGGAGCAAGATTTATTGCATTCCCACACAAGATCGTTTTTACCACAAACTAGCTCATTGTGTACGCTCTGATATATAGACTTGTATTTTATTAATACAGGTTCTGTAAAATCATGCTTCCATCAGTAAAACCATGCCAAAAAATGTTGAGAGAACCATTCAGTCATGACATGACCTCTCTAATGTTGGTGCCATGAAAAATGCCTCCTGTACATCCTGTAAGGTGGTTGGTGATATATGCACACAATTACACACATATATATATGTCTGTTTTCCATGTCGGTACATCTTGCTCATACATTCCATACTGTGGCAGTTTCTACAGCAAATGCCCTTCCTAATACCAACCATTAAGTTTAATGACTGTATCTTATCATAGCTCTAGTACTAGAGGTTGTCAAGTCAAAAGAGTTCTCCTAACATATTTCTCAGAGAACTACAGTCCATTTGACTTCGTAACAGTTTCTGCCAACCTAATTTCACTCACAATGACACTTGTTGCATATACTACACAGTAGGATTAAACTATGGACCTTATTGCAAGGCGTTTGGCCATACTACATCCACAGCTAAGGGTGGTAATGTCCTTCTTTTTCACTAGTGCATATACATGTTAGTGGATTATTTACTACTCTTAATTACCAAAGAATTTCTTAAACTTTTATTTAATGTTAATATTATTGTTAAAAGGCAAATTGGCAGTGATTAGAATGTCAGATAGAATACTTTGCAGTATTCATTCCAGCTCTCCACTCTCAGTTCAAATTCTGCTGACGTCAACTTTGCCTTTCATCCATTCAAGGTCGATAAAAAAAAGTATCAGTCAAGTGCTGGGGTTATTTCTCCCTCTATATCTCTTTCTCACTTCCTTTTTCTCACTCTTTATCTTTCTCTGAACGAAATGTTGTATTCAGACCTGCAAAGGAAATGATCTCTGCCAAGTTTTAAAAAGTGCCCTAGAAATGCTGTGTTAATACAGTGCTCCTACGACGCCCTTGGGAGTTACAGGACCATGCAAAAATAAAAAATATTATTGTTGTGTGTTATCTGAAAATAATACAGATATTTTTAACCCTTTAGCATTCACATTATTTTATATATACTATTATATTTTCATGGTAAAGGCTTTACCTCACATAATTATCTCACATAATATCGAATCTATGAGATTTTGAAAGTATTTATTTTGAGAACAATACCTTAACATCAGTTTGAGCGACCAGTTACAGCCAGTTTCAACAGAAGAGGTAGAGAATTCTGGACGGTTTGGGCCGGTTTGAACATTAAAGGGTTAATTTTAAAATGTAAGAAGAAGAATCTATCTTAAAACCACCCTTATAATCTTGCCAATTTGTTTGATACTATGAAACTATTGTATCTATGAAAAACCCAAATGAAGGAATTAAATTCGATAAAGTTCTGTGATTCATATTGAAAACCAAAACAGTAAGGATAAAGACCCAACAAAGAAAAATGGGGGCAGAGTAGTATAGAATCTGAAAAATGTCTGGAGCATGTAGGACAGTTTTCAAATAGAACTAGGTAGTTATATAAAGTAAAAGACAGCAAAACAGTTGGATATTCATAAAAAAAACAACTTGAAGTCAGTTTTTTTTTAATAGTTTTGTTATTAGAGCAAGACTCTAGCCAGACAACAGAAGTCAGTGTAGCAAATAAGACTATAAGAGACAACAGGCTTGAAAGTGGGAAAGGAAGAAATAAATATCTGGAAACAAGGAAGAAAGCTGGATTTAAGGTTCATCTAGCAGAGAGAGAAGCAGAGTTTAAGAGGTCTGCCAACATTCTGCATTAGGAGAATGAAAAACATGAAGTGCTTTCAGTTACAAGACTAGACAAATCTGTTCAAAATGTCATGAGCACATACATGTGTGCCCTCAATGTCAAATGATTGAAAGAGTTGAGAATGTCAATGAACATCTTACTTAAACCGTACCAAAAGAGGAGCCAGTGTGGAGATAGTTGATAGAGCAATTAACCCTTTAGATAGCAAACAGCCAGAAACTACCTCTGGGTCTACAGTATTTAGTTTTAAATGTTTATATATATATTTGAAAACCTTCCATCATAATTTTATGTAAGAACCTTTGTTACATTATGTTCCAGACACCAGCTTAAGAATAAGAACATTAATTATTTTAATAAATCCCTCTAAGTTCTTCATTATTTTCAAAATTATTTGAAAATTATAGACAGCGTTTTATTAGAAATATGGTAAAATGATTAAGGGGCATGTAGGCAAATAAAGCTGCAAATCAATCAGGGACAGCTGTTCAGATAATGAAAATAAAAATATGAAATGGGTTGCTGCTAATAACATACAAAATTAAAATAAACCTTGGATGTAATTATATAATGATTTTATATGAATCTTTTTAAAGCCTTTTTTATTTTAAAGAAAAAATGCCCTTCCTAAGGTAGTAAGTGATTTATTAATAAGCATATAGCAAATATTGCAAAATATTGATATACTACATCATAAACACGGAATCAGAAAATAAGACTGATGGTCCATACCGTTCTCAAGGACATTAGCAAAGTGAAGAAGTGAAATAGCTTCAATTTGGGATTGAAACAAGATTAGGGACTCAGCTACTCCAGTACTTATCTGTATTCCTATTGTATTCACCCTTAAATGTTGAAAACTTGTTACAGAACTTGTTTGGGAACAATTAAGAGTGTACAACTAGATCAGTAGAAAATAAGAAAGTGGTGACATCAACATGGGATGTTATCTAGTTATCGGAGAAAGAAGTTTACTGGAACAGGGGGGAAATAAAAGAAGAAAAGGAAATAATACATGCACATAAACAATTTATTCAAAAAAGATTCTGAAGATATATTTGTTCATTGCAAAGCTGTCTGCCAAAACTTCCATGTCAAAATAGTAAAGATTTGATTTATTCATCTCTTAGATATTGACCTAACCAAATGTATATAACTTCCCAAAAGAAAATTCCTATTAGATATCGTATTACCGATTTATAAATGTCTAACTAAACCACTAAAGATCTTATGGAGGCCATTTCCATGATGAATTTTCAATGAAGTTTGTTTTTTGTGGGCGGTTTACATTAGCCAGTAACATCAATTAATGACAAAAAAAAAAAAAAAATATTTCTAAAAATTAAAGTCTCCTAGAAAAATATCATAGCAATATGAAGCAGTAGGGAAACTATCTAAATTGATTATAATTTCGTATTTTATTTCATCAGTTATGGGGCCGTTTAGCATAAACATTGATCCTTATAGTAAATTATAAAATCCAATACAACTGATTAGATTTGTTGAACCAAGGATGGACTGCAGGAGAGAGGAGAAAAATAACTGAAACAAAACACGGATGTTCCGAAGTTATAAGAAAACGAAGAATATTTTGACTCAAGAATTTCTTAGGAATTGTTTGAAAGAGACCTTTAAAAAACCATTCGTTACTTTATGAAACAGGAAGGCGAGGAGGAGCAACAGACAATTTATGAATTTGAAATAATTATTTTAATCATGCAAACATGGCTGTCCCCAGAGTAAAAAAAAATCAACAACTCATTTTTTTTTTACTGCTCATTAGCTAAGCGAGTTGTTTTGAAATCTTAACCCAATGCCTTGTGTCAAGACAAAGGTTATTTTGTAGCAGTCACTAGCTACCACTAGAATGACCTTTGGTGGTACAAATGTGTCAATTATCCATGAGCAAAAATAGCATACAAGTAGTTGACCAGCAACAATGGACAATGTGACTAGAGAATGGAATCTGATCATAGGCGACAACTACTGATGCTATATAAACAAATTAACATATTCATCTGAAGGAGTTTGTTAGACTCAGATAACCTATTCAAAATATGTGCAAAATAAACATGATTTCCTTCAGAGAAATCATATATTATGCGTATATATTAACCTAGTCAGGTAGTGAATCGAACATGCTACAATTATTATACAATCGGCAACAAATAGCTAAAATAATTTTATGTACAGAGATTTTGTTTCAAACTAAGTTTAGCAGAATGCCAATTAACTAATACCGACCACATATTAGTCAGAACAATAATACTAAATAAATGCGTGGTGTATTATTTTGACCACAGTAGTTATTTCAAATATACACAATAGAATCTTATGAAAGAAACAATGCCTTCTGTATTGTTATATTAAGCCAATTATTTATTTGATAGAGCGTAGCAGAAGAAAAATATTCATGTCCTAATTAAAAAGAAGTGAATAAGAAATATCAGGTGATCGAAATCGGTCGAAATAAAAAAAAAGACCACATTTCTGGGGAAGGAGGGCGTGAAGAAGTAGCTCTCGATATCATCTGACCATCTATTTCATCTACTAAGACAATCGTCAAAAACACCTCTTCTGTAGGATTTTCTTACTACAGTATTTTGTCGTGTGGTGGCAACAAAATACATTTTGCTAAGTAGAATAAAAACCCAGCCACATATGATTTATTTATTTGCTTCCCACCAACGCGAGGAAAGGTTGTCATAGCCTCAATGTGAGCTTCAGGGAAATAACAATAGTCGGCTTTTCCTTCAATGGAACAAATGCTCGATCAACTGAGAAGTAATATTCGGAACCATCCAATCAACACATCTCCATATATTATGACGAGTTTACTTTCTCAACATTGATCTAGGTATTTTCTTACTAAGAAGTGGACAAACCTATTACCAAAATAGAATTCGTCAAGGCTGTCACAACATACATTTGAAATATTTTACTTGGCACCACATGAGTCAGTACAACACAGGTTTAGCTAAAACCATAAGTTAGGGAACCAAATCTTGAGAGGGACACTGTTGTCTTAACATAAAATCTAATCAATGATTCACTAATTACTATTACAAAAAAAATCAGATTTAACAGTTGTAGGATGGGATGCGTTTTTTTTTTTTGTTTTTTTGTAATAGTAATTAATGAATCATTGATTAGATTTTATGTTAAGACAACAGTGTCCTTCTCAAGATTTTGACAAATGGTGAAATATTTAAGTGTTTGAAATACCCTGATACATGTTGGGTTACAATCATTTTGAAAACTAAATAGTCAGTAAACAAAAGTTTGCAACGAAACAATGACAAATCTGAAGATTATTAGGATATAACAATATCCTAATAACGAATGGAAGTCAATTTAGATAATATCGGCCAGCTTCATTAATGTTTTATGTTTATTTATTATAACAGATAAATAAATAATCTGCAGTAAAAGAATTTCATAAGAGAGTTTCTACAGGGTGTGGAACTTAGTCACGGGAAATGAATCACATTAAAAGAAAACTAAGTTTCGGTTAGAGGGATTAAATATGCGGAATTAAAATTTTTTTTATAAATTGAACATGTGGGATCTACGTAATAAGATTTGTCATTTATTTTATTATTCAGTGAAAAATATAAAAGGATGCTGACAGGAAAAGAAGTACTGATCATATGAAGTAGTGAGTGCCATGTACTTACCGGCGCCTGCACCGACAACGGTGGTAGTGGTTTGGGAACTGCTGGATATGGAAGATGGAGGTGGTGCACTACCTGTAGGTGTCTTGGTACCACTAGTTTGTAATAATCCTGTCTGCTGAGATGCTATTTGTTGCTGTGTTGTATTTTGTTGTGGCTGGCTACTACCACCATTTCCTTCTGTTGGCACTTCAGGTGTATTGGGACTACTAGGATTCGAGGCGCTCATCCCAGCAGTATTGGGGGCACTGGAGGTAGACACAACTGGTACAGAAGTGTTTTCGAGAGTGTTGGGTGTCACCATCGTAGGGGAAGTGTTTTTAGTGGTAGAGGAAGCCGTAGAGGTGTTCGAGCTAGCAGTCGCAAGCACATCCTTCACTTCCGTCGCCATGTTGAAGGAAGTTGGTCGGCGGTGACCAGCCACGGCACATATACCGATCCAAAATCAGTTTCACTTTTACAAATAATAAAATTATGAAACCTATTCTGAAGTATCATAAACTATGAGACATTAATCTCCCTCATCCACTTCCGGTGCAAACTTAATTATACCTGTCTTCGTTTCTTCACTCGTTCAATGAAACGCCAATTTTTTTTTTTTTATATCGATTTATATCAGCAAATTTATAATTCAGTTTCAATAAAGGAGAAACAATACTTAATTGCCAACTGCTTGTTATACACAGTTTGATTATTTAGTAACTGCTATTTGCCCACAAACTAAGCCGAGGGTGTTCTGAACATAAATACATAATAAAATATTAATAAGATAGTTGTGATGCAACTAATGTTGATGGTGTTTTTTGACTAGCCATATTCTAATGATAATTACAAGAAAATTAGAAAAAAGTAACGTCCGATTTGGTTGATGTATCTACACACCAATAATAATCCGTTGGATGAGATATTAATTCTAATGACAATCTGCACGGTAGAAACAAGGTTTAGAATAACAACATCTCATTTTGGTAATGTGGTACCTCTTTAGTATTTTGTACAATTATAGTGATAGCATCAATGGCGTGCAATGCAATGATATCCGACAGGGAGTGTCAATTGAAGTATTATAGATAGGCAGTATTGAATAATAGGCACTTTCCGTTGTGCTTTCGTGGTACATTCATGATAGTAACACCCTTGATCCTTCATCCATTCGCTGTCTCCATTGTAGTGGGAATCTACAGGCCACAATGCCGGGTGCTACTAGTTGTTGTGATAGAGGTACAGTAATGCTAGTAGCAGCAGTAGTAGGTAAAGCCAATGATGTAGCAGTATTACTTAGTTCAGCCAGCAGCAATATCAGCTGCCGCCACATTGCCTGATTTTATTGAAGTAGCGCATGCGTATCACGGGAAATTCCTAGCGATAATCCAACATGATTAGTGTGGGTGTAACAAGGGAAACAACTCTATTTTCTTACCAGTCTTACCACATAAGTATTGAACTTCCTATTCATATCCAAGTTACCAAGAACTGAATATATTAAATATTCGTGGTTATGCAACGATTTATTTGTGGGTATTTTATATTATAATAGTTAAACCAAAATATTTAAACGGAATACTCTTAATTCGTATATTCTAACGAAGAATTTAATATCAAAAGTAATTTAGAATTATATATTTGGTCAAATTTTAAAATTAGGAACATTATTAATATCAATGATAAAATATTGTTTGTTTGTTTTGTTTTTGTTTTTTTCAAGCAAAAGGAGATCCTATTCGTTTGATTGACGGAAAATTTATATACATATATTTAGCTATCTCTTGAAACGATTACTCAACATTTCAATTAGCTAGATTTTAAAGCAAGGTTTTCGCTTTATGTAATATTTGAATGTGATGGCTTATGGGCTTGTGGCATCTTACAATGCGATCCGTCAGAAAAATAGTTTAAATTCCTATACACACATATTAAAACCGTTCTTCATAATCACGAGTTTTAAAAGTTTGCTTTTCATAAAATAATAGTTTGAAGGGTTCTTTTTGTGTGTGTGTGTGTTTTTGTTTTTGTTTTTTTTGTATAACAATATGATTTAATAAATATAATGTTTACGTTCTTTCGTGTTTGTTGCATTAAAGTTTCCTATTACTATACTTAACCGTTAAAATCTAAACGTAGAACCATTAATTAAGTTTTCTACTGTCCTTTCTTATCTTATATGTTTCCAGCTATCAGATCTAATTTACTGACACTAGCCAAAGCTCCCCTGTAATAACTATTAGCGATGTTGATACACATGTATCAGTTAGTACAAACGTTTGCTCATAAAGGTGTCGTATAGCTTCAAAATATGTTGTATCAAGCAAATGAGAGATAATTTCTCCCAGGATAAACAGCTAGTCTACTGTTGGTAACATTTCCCAGAACATCTGGTGCCTATCCCACGCAGCCTGATGGACTAAAGCTCATATAATTAATGTTCCCTGATACACAATAGGCATAATTACATCTTCAAGAAGATGCCTCTAATTCATTCACTCTCGGTGAAGATAGCCTTGGTCAGGCGGCGTTGATGTCATCGAACGGTGTCCAATGTTAATTGGGTGTTTCAACCATAACTTTCTGGTGTGTCAGCAGTGGTGGCCAAATTACTGCCCATCTTCGCCTCCTGACTTCCTGCTTGCCTCCTTTCTCCTGCTCCAAAACCAACAAGAGGCCCTTTCTGCTGCCTCCCTCATCCTGCAAACTTCTACTCTCTTCCTGGCATTCCAATGGCAGTGAGCGTTTTCCAATCCGTGAAGGTGAATACTTGACATTCGAACTGTGACATTGTTGTTTCTTTTTCATTTCTTTTGTTCTTTTTTTTATTTTTATTGATTGATTTACCATTCTGAGATATGTCTAACACATCAATTCAAATCTCATCATAGTTTAGTTAGACCTACATTTATTTTAACATTTTACTAACTTTATTTCGTTTGCATTTATAATATCAAAAATTCATTAGATATATTATAATCATGATGTTTCACATCATGATTATAATAATGGAATCTTATAAATATAGCACACAAAAATATACAATCAAAGCGGAAAAAGACATTAATTCAGCGTTGTGTCAATTGGTCACACCCTACATGGGGCCGCGAAACCTCCCTCTAAAACATTTTGAGGCAAGCCAACAGCATTACCGCAGGTGATGACAAGACTAAGGTACTACAACAACCAAACACCCTCATGGGCATCATCCAACACCTCGGTAAGGTGAGCCGCTAATGATGACAAGAACATCGTTGTCAGTGGCCCAACTCACCCAAATGTCTTGAATGCCACAGGCTGGAAGAAATAGTTTAACGATACTTTAGAATTTTATTTCATTCAGCTACATACAGAAGTAGTGACCCTCACATTTACCACAGTATCTAGGATGTGGGAGGGAGCAAAAGAGTCACTGACTGCGGCATCCCAGATGAGCCATCTTCCTCTAACTCAGAGACAAAGGGTAAGACCATCTTGTCTCCATCAATTCTGGATAATCCAGCCAGCTCCAAAACTGAAGGGATATTTACCCAAGCTAGGGCCTGCTTGATGATTAGGGTTGGTAAAGTACAAATAATTTAATGGTATTGAGTTAGTTGGTTATTAAGCATACGCATTATTAAAATATTAGGCCTTACATATAATAACTGTTGTGAGTCTTATTATATTTCTTCCTCTTTCTGTCCCTCTTTTACGTAGGTAGCTTTGTATTTCATCCCTAAAAGATTGATAAAATGAATACCAGGTATATACTGAGGTTTATGTAATCAACTTTATCTCTTAGTTTTATATCTATTCAGAAAACATTGATATAATACTATCAGGTAATAGTAAGTTCCAGAAAGGCTGAATTCTTGAACCACTTTCAATATGTGATTATAGTTCTTGCACTTCATTTGGTATTTACAAATGCTCTCGAGAAAGATACAAACATCACACTAGAGGTGTATGTGAAGGCAAATGTGATATGTTTATGTAGTTAAAAATACAAGAGCTTTTAATATAATAATGAAATTATTATGTACAGTGCTCAGGTGCACTACAACTCATCAAAGGTGCATGTATAGTACATAGAATAATGTACAAATGTCAGGAAAATGAACAGTGTACGAGTCATGAAATACGTGTGTGTGTGTGTGTATGGAGGGGGGACATCAGGCGTAGTGTTGGCGAATCTCAGGAAGCATGGAGGTTTTAAAGGATGCAGTGTCTCGACAGCTAACAACTGATGCAGGTAGTTTGTTCCATGCTTCAGCAACTCTGAACGTGAAAAAATGTTTCCGAAAGTCATGGGAGCTGTAATGTTTTCTGAATTTGTAGGCATGCCCACGTGTGTTAGATTCATGGAAATCAAAGAGGTACTCAGGGCTGTTGTTGGCAAGATGGTTAGTAATTTTGTGGGTGTTTACCAAGTCAGTTGCCAGGCGTTGGAGCTTCAATGTATCCATGCCCAGGGAAGCAAGGCGTTCAAAGTATGGTAGATGCCTGATGGAGCGTATTTGCTTGGTTGCATGTCTCTGAACAGTTTCCAGGTAGTCAATGTTCTGAGCAAGATAGGGGTTCCAGACTGGTGATGTAAATTCTAAGTGTGGCTGCACCATAGCTATATACAACTTTAAATAGATAGCTGGAAAGTGACTGACAAAGGTCTTGTTGAGTGATGCTAAGACACCCTCGGCCTTCTTGACAATTTTAGAAACATGCTTCGTCCAACGCAAATCGCTGCTGACAGTAATGCCCAGGTCACGCTCACAAGAAGACTTCTTGATATTAGTGTTGTGGAGGGAGTATGTGGATGCTGGGTTCTTACTCCCAAAATGCATGGTGATACACTTGTCCACAGCCAGCTTCAGTTGCCAGTCTATGATCCATTGTTGCATTGTGTCCAGGTCAGATTGCAGGAAAGATCTATAGTGTTCAGGATCTGTCTTTTTTATCTCAAGGTACAGCTTGATATCATCTGAATATTTCAGTACTGTGGCATTCTTTAAGTTGGTATCTATGTCATTAAAATATGCCACAAACAAAAGGGAGCCAAGAACAGATCCTTGTGGTACACCAGATGACATTTCATATGGTCAGGAATGCTGTCCTAGAACCGTGACTACCTCTCTTCGACTGAGAATGAAGGACTTCAACCAGTTATAAAGATCAGCTCTCACACCCATTGCAGAGAGTTTTGCCATAAGTCTTTTGTGTGGCACAGAATTAAAAGCTTTAGCAAAGTCAAGGTAAACAACATCCACCCATGAGCCGCCATCAGTGATCCGGGTGATGTCTTCAAGAAACTCGATAAGTTGATCATAGCAGCTGGAGTTAGGGATAAATCCAAATTGTGACGGGTGGATAAGCCTGTGAGAGTTCCAGAAGTTCCAAAGTGTTTCTCTGACACAGGATTCCATCAGTTTGGCAATGCAGCTAGTAAGACTGTCTGGACGATAGTTGACAGGTGACATGCGGTCACCCTTTTTGAACAGAGGAATGACACTGGCAGTTTTCCACTGCTCTGAAGTAGCACCATTGTTCAGACAGAATTGGAAGAAGTGTGGTTGCATTTTCTATGAATGTTTTAAGCTGTTCTTACATGTCTACTGAGATAGCTGGGGCATAATCACAGCTTGAAACTTTCATAGCAAGACTCCTGTATGCTTACCTCTATGGTGAACAACATCTTTAGTGCTTCTACCAATTATATGTCATGCTATCATATTTTCTTTTACATTTAAATTTCATGTTCTTTCTCTATTACACAGACACACACACACACATATATATATATATGTATGTATGTGTGTATATATATATATATATATATATATAAATAAACAAGCAAGCATGGAAAAGCAGACATAAAATGATGATGAAACAAAATTAGAATTTGATTTCTTGCTCTATCATAGCAGATTACATAAATGTAAGTATAGGTTATATCGAATAATAATAATCTAGTAGCAGAAAGGTATAGAGTCCTGATGAAGGGTAATGACCCAGAAACATGATATTTCCTCAATGCTACTGTCGAACAAACAGATGGTGATAGCCATCAAAGCACAGCAAATTATATATCATTATTTATTTATTTATTAATGACTACAAAATCAAATTAGTTACAAAATGTTCCTTTTAACTAATTACTTGATTTATTTCATTTGCTGCATAGAAAATAAAAATATATTTTAAAATATAAGGCCCCTGAGGGTGTGTGGCCCTAAGCTATAACTTATAGATAAGTTCAGTACTGATGCTGACACTACAGTTAGTCAAACTTTTCATTACTATATTTATAATGAAATATACTGTATGTGGATTAAATAATGCAGAATTTGGAGAGATTTACTAAAATAATTAATTACTTCTTTATTAAAATAGTATCTGAGGATGGTGGGTTGGCAGAAACGTTAGAGTGCCAGACAAAATGCTTTGTAGTATTTGGTCCAGCTTTTTGCATTCTAAGTTCAAATCCCACCATGGTTAGCTTTGCCTTTCATTTTTACAGAGTTAATACAATAAAGTACTAATTGAGTGTTATTAAGTTGTCTAGTCCTCTTTTCAAAATGTTTTGAACATTAATGACATGATGTGCATGAACAACGATCGCTAGGTGAAGAAGTACCAGGAAATCCCTGTGGAAGGAAACCCAATAGAGGTACACTAAGGAAGACCTGGGCAGAGGTGGTGAAAGCTGATCTTAAATTGCTAAGACTCTCAGGGGAGATGTCAAAGGAACATAGCAAGTGGAGAGATGCTGTGTTGAAAAGGACCTGTCCAACCCATGCAAGTATGTAAAAACAATGATGATGATGATGATGATCTGTAAGAATAACAGAAGATTTAGGGATGTCATAAGCTGAAAGTATAAGAAGAGTGCAAAGTAACAATACTTATGATTGGAAGTGAAATGAAGGAATTTCAATACTGTTCAATCTAATATATAGAACACTAGGAACTGAATGTCTATTTAATCATTTCATTACCATATTTCTAATGAAAGACGGTCCTTGTAATTTTCAAATAATTTTGAAAATAATCAAAACATTTGGAGGAATTTAATAATTTTATAAAGACTCTCATTATTTATTTATTTAATCAATTTAAGTGTCTGTGTAGAGCTAGTAAGCCGTGATAGACTGGGGGAAGTATCTAGTAGTTTTTACAGTTGGGAAACAAAAAACAAGATAGAGATAAGTGAATATAAAAATGAAAAAATAAAGTTTAAAAGAATAAAGAAAGAAGGCCAATGGGAAGCAAAATACACATAAAACAAAAAGTAAAATAAAATTATAAGAGAAAGATTTAGATAAATATAAACACTTTAAAATAAATAGCATTGTACCATGGAACCATGTCTTCTCACTATGGCATGTGAAAATATCCAAATTTACAAACTATACACCAACATATGCATTTTTTATTGGAATACATTCTTACTAAATGCAGGAAATATTAGCAAATAATATTTCATTGACACCCACATAAGAAAGCAAGCAGTTTTATGTCTAAAAGCTGAAGAAAATAATCTTTTAACCTAAAATTATCAAGAGATTAAAGTTGCAACTGAAGTCAAATGAAGCCTTCAGTTCTGTCCAAATTTCAACCAGTGTTTCTGAAGGAAGGTTATACTAAATTTTCAAGCTGTCTGTGTTGTTAAGTATTTCCCGTATTTGTTTTGTATCATGTTTTCAAGCTCCTTCAAAAAGCCATCAGAAAAGAACAAATCATATCAGCCTGATTATTTAGGGTTTGACCAAATCTAAGCATCATACACTCCCTCTACTATGATAGAATATATACAAGTGTATGTAATGGTAAAATGCATGTAGCAGAAATATGTGATTGATAAATGGGTGGTATTGGCTCTTAACACATGGAATAATAACTTGGTATATTGCAACAAACCTTTCCTTACATCCTTGGAAAAAATATTTAATTTTTCACAGAAACATTGCAAATTGTTATAATTTTTATTTTAGAAATTTTAAAGTAATGTTCTAAATATCAGCTTACTACTGAAAAACTCAAAATTAATTGTAATACATAGGCAGTGTGTTTCATTAACAATATGGTAATGACAGGGTTAACCCTTTCATTACCATATTTCCAATGAAGGACACTGCCTATGATTTTCAAATAATTTTGAAAATAAAAATTTGTAAGGATTTTAAAAATATAACTATTTTTCTCCTTATTTATCAAATGTTTGGAACATAACTTAACAAAAGTCCTCACATAAAATTATGATGGAAGATTTTAAAATAAATATAAACATTTTAAAACAAACAGTTCGTACTATAGAG
Organism: Eledone cirrhosa; assembly: GCA_964016885.1. Lineage (NCBI taxonomy): Eukaryota > Metazoa > Mollusca > Cephalopoda > Octopoda > Eledonidae > Eledone > Eledone cirrhosa. Next base: position 390,735,630 of record OZ024741.1, read on the forward strand.
CAGGGTGGGGAGCAGTTTTGCAGAAATTTAAATTGAAAATAGCCAGATTTATTTTTTTTTAAATATTAATAGTTCTCAAAAAAATAAGTAAAACAATTATAATTGCACATATAATAATACTGAATACAAGCAGCTGAAACGGGGTTGCTCCAACGGATCTTTGGAGTAACATTACTCAATAGAGTGCACAACTCAGAGACCAGAGAGTTGCTCCAAGGCACTACTCCTCTGAACTGAGAGATCACA
>OZ024741.1:390740875-390810875 GCA_964016885.1 Eledone cirrhosa
AATCAAAATATATGTTTTATTATATATATTTTGAAGGTATTGTGACTGCCAATACTGGAATTGAACCATCAAGACCTTTGAGGTATGTCATACATCAATTCATGTATTTTATCTGACGAGGACGTACTGAAAAAACAGCACAGCACCTTCGAAATATATATAATAAAACATATATTTTGATTATGTGAATGTCTTCATTTATTAATATTCTGAATAATATATATATATATATATATATATATATATATATATATATATATATATATATATATATTATAATTGAATATAAAAAAAACGAACACAGATATATAGATATATGTGTTCAAATCGCAAGGGACCAGATTCGCTAAGGTGAAAAGAATACTAACTATAGACAATAGGGTTTGCCTGTCTCAATTTAAGAAAAAAATCAAGAAAATAAATACAAACCGGAATTGTCGTAACTACCAATCACTCAGACAACTTTGTGTTGTTTCGCAATATTAATTGTGAATAGAATTACCAATTCTTGCTCATCAGTGGGTGATGAATTAGTATATTGTCTATAGTTAGTATTCTTTTCACCTTAGCGAATCTGGTCTCTTGCGATTTGAACACATATATCTATATATCTGTGTTCATTTTTCTTTTATATTCAATTATAATATACGGCTCGGAAATATCTCTTTCTTAGAGCTATTTTATTGTAAGAGACTATTTTGAGTTCCTAACTCAATATATACCTTTGATATATATATATATACCTTTGATATATATATATATATATATATATATATATATATATATATATATATAGTCTTTCGGAGTTCTTTCATCACACACCTGTGACATCTGAGAGACTACATATTTATATATATATATTTAACTGTAGGTCAATCAAGGATAAACATTGATAGCCAGCTACCTAAATTCACTATAGGGATATAAAATATACGGAAGTGAAAACCGACTCAAACCAAAGAATGAGTGTGTTTTATTATCTATTTCCGGCAATATTATATGAATATGACCCTCCCCCAATATAAAACTATTTGTTTCAGCAGACGATCTCATATCAATATCCTTGCAAAACAAATTCATCGTCGTCATATATATATATATACTCAGTAATTTCCGGAAAGTCGATGCGGGACAAACCGTTACCCTCATTCCAGTACGCTAATCCACGTTGCTGAATAGGTACTATTTCTGGAAGCAAGAAATAGAACTTATTCTATAAGTGAATAAAGGACGGGAAGATACGCATTTATCGAGGTATATATACTGTGTGACTGCCTGTATCGTAATATCTATTGGTATATATTTGGCCATTTTACTTTCTACGTAGACACAGTTTAGCAGTCGATCTTTTCAAAACAACCAATAAACGTCAACAGGCATATATTCATTCATTGTCCAGTCACGTGATAGTTTTCTCACGAGTGATTGGTTGTTATCAAAATTGTTAATTTAAATGGCGAACGATTAGTTGGCGGTTAATTTAATTTTGATAAACTGTGTATCTATACACTAATTTCAGCGTTGTTTCAGAGTCGGCTGATTTTATCGTCAATATGAAAGGACAGTAAGTAACTGTATTATTTTGATTTAATTTAAGAACAAAAGAAAGTACAAGAAATTCACTCCACCTGCAAAACTTGCTTCCTACCCGTCTTTTGCTTTTGTTTAGATAGATCTAGCTGATGTAATTTTATACTTCAATTTTCTCTTTGTTGTAAAATTATTTATTCGTTTTTAATGAATTGCAGAATTTGTGAAGCCGGCAGTCGGTTTCGTAGTGTTGACAGTAAGTTAAGCAATTAACCAGCATTTTAAACAAATATCATTTAACCGTTCCGTATAGTTTTTTTATATTCAAATGTATTTCACGTAATTTCTTAGAAATTTAGTTAATTAACGATGAATAAATCCAATTTATTTTATCTTATTCGAAATTATCTTTTTCATTTTTAGAATTATATTCGGTTTTGTACTGGATGTAGTTTAACATTTCCTTATTCCTCTTATCACATATGTTTGCATAATTTAAAACTTCAGCTAATCTCGTGCTTGCCAAAAGAAATTTTTCATTAGTGAAAATGTGAAAGCCACTTATTTGATTTTAATGCAAAACATACACACACACACACACACACGTGTGTGTATATATTTGTGCGTGTATACATATGTGTGTATAGGTTATGTTTGTATATATATATATATATATATATATATAGTCAAGGGCGGTGCCCCAGCATGGCCTCAGCCGGATGGCTGGAGCAGGTAAAAGAGTATCGGATAGAATGCTTTATAGTATTCGTTCCGATTCTTGAGTTCAAATCTCGAGGTCAACTTCGACTTTCATTCTTTCGTGGTCGATTCTTCCCGTATGTCAATGGGACGCCCCTCTATCAGGAGTTACGGGACCATACAATTATATATGTGTATATACATCTTTGGAGTAACGATACTCGGAGTTCAGAGAGTCACTCTAGCTACTGCTCAGCTCCGATACTATGGGCATGTGGTTAGTGTCAGAGGACATTTTACGGGCAAAGCCAACCGGCAAGAGACTCAGGTGTAGACCCTGAGCAAGATGGTTAGATAAGATCCATGGCCACGCTTGAGGATTAGTTGGAGACGGTTATTTCTGACAGTGTTTGAAGACTCTGCCCCCACGGCATTTCCTTCGAATGGAACAGTTCTAGTCCTGTAGAAGCCATTTTTATATTTATACTCTATGTATTGAGTACCTTACTTACTGTGGTTACTCCCGATTGAACCCGGAATATACGCACGCATACACATTAATATATGTATAGATATACGAGTTATCGTTTTCTGTTATTCTAGTTTAAGAGATAGAGTAACGTTAATCGAGGACTGTCTCAGCATAGTGGTTTTTGTCTCAACAAAAGGGTTACTGCAGGAGGTCGATCGTAGGGTGATCCTTATAGGGTTCCGTAATCAGTATTCCATGGAGTAAATACAAATAGATAAAGATTTACATGGGTTCGCAGTATACTGTACATTATGATTTATTTCAAGCATTTACATATGTTTGATTGACTATCAATCCATTAGCTATCAATTCAATCACACCCATTCTATAATCAAATAAATAACACGCACCTTAGAATATCCTAACTATCATCATCATCATCACCGTTTTACGTCTGTTCTTCCCCGCTAGCATGGGTTAGACGGGTTGTCCTGTTGTGGGCAGTGTCTACTTGGCTGACCTTGTCTTGTTCATACGGGAACTGATTCTGGCTTGATTTCTACAGCTGGATGCCCTTCCTAACACCAAGCTCATTTACAGTGAGTGCTGGGTGCTTTTTTTTCCGTGGCACCTACACATCCACTTTACAGTGTGGGCTGGGTGCTTTTTTGCTGTGGCACCTCCATGACCACTTTGCAGTGGGAGGGTGTGGGGGTGTAGTGACCTACATTCCGCGGGCTCACATACATTCTCTGTGCATGATTTGGCTCAGCCAATCGGCGCCAGTAGAAGAGAATGTATCCCTACGCGCCCTGAGGGAGAAATTCCCCGCGAGGATTTGAAGAATCTCTCTCTCGCATCCTGAACATGGTAATGTAAAGACCACTTGGTCTCTTGCTGCTTCAACGCTGAAGGACCGACACGTACAGCGGGCTCACATACATTTTCTGTGCGTGATTTGGCTCATCTCAGCCAATCAGCGCAGAGAATGTAGGTCACTACAGGGGCATATTGTCTATATGCTTCAGCTTAATGAGTATGCTAATTACTACAATAGTGCATTACGTAAGGCTGGACATAACAATAAACAGGAGTATATAAGCGAAAGTGAGATGATTAGACACACACTACACTGTAGGACCAAACCCAACAATAACTGTAAGGTTAGCCGTAGTAAAACCTATCACATAAAATACAACAGTAAGGATAAGCTCAAACATGTAATTGATAACGAGACAAATATATGCACTCTACCCCCAAGAACTGGACGTAAGAAAATCTTTAAGAATAGCCCTAGTAGCACCCACCACACTGAAATCAACAATAAGAGTAGACAAGGTAATAGGATCTTATATAACCCCTACCCCCACCCCCCGCAGAAACCCTACACACCAGCGCCTTAAAAAAAATTTTGAAGCAGATGATACCTCTGGTCTAATCCTGTCTTTAATTCCGCAATTAAAACCTATCTACCCCTACCATTTTTCAATCTAATAGATAAGCATTTCCCAAAATTGCATAAATACCGCAACATTTTTAATAGGAAAACCATCAGATTATTGTAGTCAACTGCCATCAATCTCGATGCGTACATAATGAGGCTCAACAAAAAGTGTATATCCAAGCATAATAATACACAAAACCCTAACGTATATTTTAACAACAAATGCAACACACTAGTACTCTCGCAACTGGCTAACCAACCTAAAACTACAAACCCATGTAGCATAATCAAATCTTCATCACAACCTAATGCAACTCATACCGCATATAATAGCCTAGAATCCTTACATAGAAAAATGGTCAACTGTAACTGTCCCCTCCAAAACAAATGTCTAGACTGTAGCTTAGTATACTTGTGCCCTATTAACACTAGCAAACGTAAATGGAAATATATAGGGTCCACAGAGAAGGATTTCAAGAAGCGTTGGTATGTACATAGACACTCTATAAGGGATTACAATCTCAAAAAGCAACCACATTAGCTAGCAAAATTTGGGAGTTGGAAGAATGTGGTACGAAATGCCAACACATACAATCAAGGTTTGAAAACTTGTAACTTATGCAATCTAGAGACATTACATAATTACGGGGATCGACCTATTAAATAGCAGGATCGAATGTGTCTTTAACTGTAGTCATCATCATCATCATCATCGTTTTACGTCCGTTCTTCCACGCTAGCATGGGTTAGACAGGTTGTCCTGTTGTGGGCAGTGTCCGGTCGGCTGACCTTGTCTTGCTCATACGGGAACTGATTCTGGTTTGATTTCTACAGCTGGATGCCCTTCCTAACACCAACCTCATTTACAGTGGGTGCTTTTTTTTCCGTGGCGCCTACACGTCCACTTTACAGTGTGGGCTGGGTGCTTTTTTGCCGTGGCACCTCCACGACCACTTTGCAGTGGAATGATAGGGATCCCAGTCCTATCATCTCATTTCTACAGCTGAGTAAACTGGAGCAATGTGAAATAAAGTGTCTTGCTCAAGAAAACAACACATCACCCAGTCTGAGAATTGAACTCACAACCTTTCGATTGCAAGGCCAATGTTCTAACCACTAAGCCATGTGCCTATATATATATATATATGTATATGTATGTGTGTGTATATATATGTGTGTGTGTATATATATGCGTGTGTATATATATATATATACATGCATGTGTATATATATGCACAGGGACATAGAAATAATCGGGCTGGATACCCGATCACGTAGTTAAACCACTGGGAGAGAAGGACCCCTAGCCTTTGTCAGGGCATTCTTCTAGAAGGCAATTCAGGAAACTGGGATAACTCTGAAATAAAACCTGCGGTTCAGTAGTTACCGATGATGTTGATCTTTTCTTCTTTTCGGGTTATAGCTACTGTTGCTCAAAGAGTGGGATTGGCCCAGTGTACAGCCTTTCCTCACTTTAAAAAAAATCTTCACGTACAGGCATTGCACGATAGCATTAATTGACAATTATTAATAATGTTATATCATGCAATGGTCATACTCGATATCGGGGGGGCGGCCATCATGCATATATATATATTGACACATCAAACTTTCTTTCTCCTTTTCCATATAATGCGTGAAACTAAGACTTTTTGTACCTTCGTTTTGTCGTTTCCTTGAACTAAATATATCACCATTGTTTAACATCCATTTTCCACGCTACATGGGCAGGACGAGCTGTCCCGTTGTGAGAGATCCAGTTCGAAGGATCGTATTTTGCTCACACACAACTGATTTTGGGTTGGTTTCTACTGCTGGATGCGCTTTCTAACACCAACCACTTTACAGTATGGGCTGGGCACTTTTTGTCGTGACACCTAAATGACCACTTTATAGTGTGGACTGGACACTTTTGTTGTGGCTCCAGGGAGACCACTTTATGGTATGGGTTGGAGACTTGGGTGGTGGGGAAGATGCTGTGCAACATTGTTGTTTGCATACATGCATCTTACAATCTGCCTTTCATTTTGAGAGTAAAACCTTTTGTAGTTAACTTTCTCCAACCTGATCTCACTCTAGTTACTGTGCTTTCGGAACACCCTCCTCCACTGCTGATTTGGTCACCCAAGTAACAGAAACTATCTACCATTTCTACAGAGCCCTCTGGGCATTTGAAGGAGATTGTATCCTGAGAGTCCTTGCTATTTACTCCACCTGTGCACTGACCACATGTAAAACCTACGTTCTTTGTTTGCCTACCTGAGATCGCACTACATCTCTTGTATACCCATTGCTTGCATTTGGAACATAGGATGGAATTTCTACCTACTCCTTTTTTGCACACTGAGCAGAGCCATTTCTCTGAGGAGATCTGGCCCCCGTTTTCCTTTCTACTTACTAGAACTTTAGTCTTTGTCAAATTGACTTTAAGACCTTTTGATTCTAGGCCATGCTTGCAGGTTTGGAATTTCATCTCTAATTCACCTATAAGGGTTAGGTCATATGCATAGAGGAGTTCCCATGGGCAGTAAGTCTTAAACTCCTCCATTATATAAATAATAAATCCAATTATAATTGTTATCCAAAGGCACATGGCTTAGTGGTTAGAGCATTGGGCTTGCAATCGAAAGGTTGTGAATTCAATACTCGGACCGGGTGATGTGTTGTTTGCTTGAGCAAGACACTTTATTTCACATTGCTCCAGTTTACTCAGCTGTAGAAATGAGATAAGACTAGGGTCCCTATCATTCCACTGCAAAGTGGTCGTGGAGGCGCCATGGAAAAAAAGCACCCAGCACTCACTGTAAATGAGGTTGGTGTTAGGGAGGGCATCCAGCTGTAGAAATCAAGCCAGAATCAGTTCCCGTATGAGCAAGACAAGGTCAGCCGACAAGGCACTGCCCACAACAGGACAACCCGTCTAACCCATGCTAGTGTGGAAGAACGGACGTAAAACGGTGATGATGATGAATGTAAGTAAAATTGCATTTGCTTTTAAATGAATTTTTCTTACTATGCTTTATTTTACTAAATATAAATATCATACCTCAATAATATTGTGAAATTGATGCTCTGAAAATTTGGATTTTTTTTTTTTTTTTTTTTCTATAATTGAATTGAGATAATTTATTTTGTGATATATGTCCAAGAACTACTTCAGTCATTATTAGTTGTTGTCCCTGTATGAAACACAACTCACATTGGCGCACTTGGTATATCTCTGGCTGTTACTGCTGCTAAAATTTTAGATTGAACCCAAAAGATAAAATTTGGTTAAAGATTCACATACCAACGTGCTATATATATCCATTAGCTCACATGAATGTTGTTCCTTCTTCTAAACACTGCGACCCTATCCTTCCTTAGAATTGTATCACATTAAAATGAATGGTTTTGTTTAGGTGCCACGACAGATCATGTAGGTGTCACAACAAAAAAACATACAGTCTACACTAATGTGGTCGTGTAGGTAACACAGTAAAAAGCTTCCAGTCCACACTTTAAATGCCGTTGGTGTTAGGAAGGGCATCCAGCTGTAGAAAACCTGCCAGATAGTCCTATACGAGTGAGACACGGTCACCCGACCAATCTTGTTTCAAGTGGGACAACTCCCGTCTAACCCATGCTAATGTGGAAGATGGACGTTAAACGATGTTGATGATGATGAATCGGGCAGTTTCATGTGGTTTAGTATCAAAAGGGTTAATATGGAATTTCGCGTGATTTGTTTGTATTTAATTGGGGAAGATTGCTTATGTTTGGTGCAAGTTATATACAACTGTGTCATTAAGATGCATGCATAGTTCCGTAACTTCTGGGGAAGTTGTAGGTGCATTGTATTGACTTGCAGTGTTTCTAGGGCATCTTTAAGCCTGGCAAAGCCCATCTCCACTCCAGGCTTGAATACAGCAGATTTCCTCCAGAAAAGGATAGAGTGAGAGAATGGAAGAAAGATATAGAGGAAGAATCAATCACCAGTACTAGACTGGTACTTTTTTTATTAATCTCAAAAGGATGCAAGGCAAAGTTGACCTTGGCAGGATTTGAATTCGGAGAGAAGAAAGTTGAAATGAATACTGCAAAGCATTCTATCTGACGTTCTAATGACTTTGTCAATTCATCACCTGTCATTGAGATAGTCATGTATAGATAGTGGGTCATTAGAATGACAGAATTGAAGATATGATGATTCCTTGGGGATTGTGGAGTTAACTAGAAACATCATCACTATATGCAAATATTGTACAGATGGAGAAAGATTTTTAATTAATTCTAAGTATTATTGGTCAAAAAGATGTTTGATTACCCCACTCATTGTTGAGTCACTGGTTGAAATCCTCTCATAAGAACTGTATTGTCTTCTTTTGTAACACATTCTCTTTTTCTTTGGTTTCTCTCCAACTGTAAGATAGTTACAATCTTTATCTTCTTTATAATGACTCAGCTGTAGAGATGAGTGTTGTGAAAGCACAGCTGGACAAATTTCAGGAAGCTATTACTCTTGGAAAACAAGGGTTTACCTCTGAGTGAGAGACAGGCTGTATGGACTACAGTACTACACAGGGTAGTGAGATGTGGCTGCTAAATGTGATGGCTGGAAAGAAATGAAGCATGTTTTGCTGAATGTGTACTGTCAGAATGATGCACAAATATGCTGAAATGAAACCAAGGTTTTAGAAGTCTTGGCTGTAGTGTACAAGACAGATGACTGTGCTGGTATGGATTTGATGCATATGAACAATGATAGTGTGACATGGTACGTGAAAGATCAAAGGTGTAGGTGGAAATGGTGAGGTTTGATTTCCAGATATGGTTCCTCACAAAGATGATAATAAAGGCTGCAGCAAGTAGAGAGATACGATTGATTCATTTAATCCATGTCACTCAGGGAAAGCAGAACATAAAAATGATGGTAATATGCTTATTCACACTATCCTCTTCTATGCAAGCTGGAAGTTTTTTTACTGCTTTTGCCTTCACTGCATAGTCCTGTGCTCCAAAACTACTCATCACTACTGGATCGATTCAGAGGTTAACTTTGTCTTTCAACCATTCAAAGTCGATAAAGAGTACCAGTCTAGTACTGGGGTTGATTCTTCCTCTATATCTCTTTCTCATTTCCATTCTTTCACTCTTTCTATCCTTGATGCCGTGAATGTTGGTGTAGACATTAAAAAATGTGGATTTGCATGATCAAGTCAAAACTTAAGCTAATATCTGATCTGTGCATATCATCATCATCATCATCATCATCACCGTTTTACGTCCGTTCTTCCACGCTAGCATGGGTTAGACGGGTTGTCCTGTTGTGGGCAGTGTCTAGTCGGCTGACCATGCCTTGCTCATACAGGAACTGATCTGGCTTGATTTCTACAGCTGGATGCCCTTCCTAACACCAACCTCATTTACAGTGAGTGCTGGGTGCTTTTTCGTGGCGCCTACACGTCCACTTTACAGTGTGGGCTGGGTGCTTTTTTGCCGTGGCACCTCCACGACCACCTTGCGGTGGGGGGGGGGGGAGCATATTGTTTATATGCTTCAGCATGTACCCATGGGAGGTCGGGTACCCTGTATTACTGCGTGACGCCAGAAGTCACGGTCGTGTGGTATTTATTATTGGAATCATGACTGGCTGACAATATCTGCATCATCAGATACTTATAATTGCTGTGCATATGCAGCCTCTGTTCATGATACTCTAAATGCTTTGGTTGAAGCTGGTTCAACCCACCCTTGGTGAATGCCAGCACAAGTACAAGATGATGACTACTATTTGTAAAGATATTCATTTATACAGTTGTTTACTTCAAAAATACATACATTCTTCACCCATATTAACAGCATAATACAAACTGTTCAGTTTTAACACTTTCATTACTGTATCTCTAATAAAATATAGTTTCAACTAATTAATGAAAAATGTTGATGGATTCATTAAAATAAATTATTTCATTACTAATATAGTAACTTAGCATATTGTTTCCACATGAAACTGGAAGATTTTAATTAAAATAGACACTTTTAAAATGGGTAGTATTGTTTCATAGAATGAAGGGTAGTTTCTATCAGTTTGGTGTAAAAAGAGTTAAGGTAGCATCTATAATACTGACCTGGGGAAATAATCTCTGCAATCCTCTACATCAAGTGTGGGCAAACTTTTTGGATTGGGGGCCACATTGACTGGGTCATGAACACCAGAGGGCTGCACCATTTATTATTGGATATAGTGTGCTAGTAACCTTACTTTTCTTCAGTTAGAATTTAGAAAATATTAAATATAAACTGCATGATTATAATACATTTAATAAAATGATTAAATACAAAAATTTTAAAACAAAGTTTTCTTTTAATTTGTGTCTGTACATCACAAAACATTAAGTATTATATACGAAAATTTGTCGATTTTTATTTTTTTTATTAATTCGTCGAATGCTTCCACGGGCTGCACAAAACTCTTTGGTGGGCTGCATTTGGCCTGCGGGCCATAGTTTTCCCACCCCTGCTCTATATCAATGTATTGCTTATATTTTGTTTTCTTTTTTAGGAGGGGGAAAACCCCAAAGAAGAAATTTGCATTTACTGGAATATCTGTTACAGAACCTGTGGAGGTGAAGTTTTATGCATTTCTTTTACTATCTAGTTCTGCATAGTTATTTTTAAAATTCTGATACTAGCAGAAATGAGGTTAGAGTTTTTATTAGATAGAGGATAGAGAACCTAGTGATTATCATCAATCCTTTTAAGCAGTTTCATCATCATCATTTTACATCTGTTGTTCCATGCTTGCATGGCTTCTCAGTACAGCATCTCTCCACTTTTTGCTTTCCTTTGTCATCTTCTCTATGAGATTTTGTAATCTGAGATCAGCTCTCACCACATCCATCCAGGTTTTCCTTGGTCTTCCTCTACTGTGGCTTCCTTCCACTGAAAAAGAAACATAAAAAAGGCATAATTGATTTTAAATAATTATGTTTGAAAAAGGGAGCAAGATGTTTAGATGATTAAATGAGAGATGAGTTACTAGTATTTATTGGTGGTGGATGAATTCATCAGGATTTGAAGAACTGTTTATATTGTCTTCACTGCTTTATACAGCTGATTGCCAAATGTTATTCATTTGGGGCAATAAAAGGACGTTTTCTGGAGATTGATGCAATCAGAGAAATTAAGTGTATAGTTCAACATATTAGAATCTAAATCTAGTCATATGAAAATAAACAAAAATAAAATGTTTAAAGTCTGTCACAAGCCTGAAGGCTCATCAGGTCGGTGCTTATTTCAGTTTCTGTGTTGTAAAGTGACTGAGAAAAAGACTTTCCCCTGGACAGGGCACCATTCCATTGCAGGGTTAGACCCCTGCCAGCTCAAGAACACAACACACAATCCAGTTCAGAAATTGAACCCACTGTGTTATGATCATAAGCTCAGCACCTTTACCACTAGGCCATATGAAAATAAGGTATGAAATATCTAATTTCCTGCGGCCTGCAAGTGTAGATAAGAGCTCATCACCCAGTCCAAGATTGAACCCCATAACCTTATGATTATGAGTCCAACATGCTATAAACAATAGTCTGCAGATTGTTTGGGTTTAGTGAATAAAATCTTGCATAGTTTAGACAACTTTTACAGTTACCTCAAAAGGCTATGAACTGCAGTAGTGAGCGAGTTAAAATGAGTTCGAATACCCTTGGCAATTTGATCAGTTTTAGGACAGTCCATTCTGTAAAGTGAGTGCTGGTACCATGAAAAAATGCACTCACTACACTCTGTAAAGTAGTTGATGTTAGGAAGGGCCTCCAGCTTATAGAAACCATGCCAAATAGGGAACGCACGAGCAAAATGTGGTCTAGCCTCAGAACATGACAACCCGTCCAACCCATAACTGTGGAAAGCAGACTAAAAACGATGATGATTATGGTTCAAGCAGTAGAGCGATAACATAAGATTGGTGATTTTATGATTGAGAAAATAAAATGTCTAATAGAAATTTTTATAGATATCTCTGTAAAATGCATTGATAGTTTTGTAAATGTTAAAATATTTTCACAGGTCTACTGTCGTATTAAACCAGCTGATGACCCCACTAGTGTATGTCTGGAAAGTGTATGTGATAACCAGATACGGCTGACACAACCTGTTGATGTAAGTAACTTTTTCTTCTTCGTCCACTTATTCATAAATGTATACATGTGTATGTCTTTGTATATGTATGTTAGAGTGTATGTGAGTGTGTATGTGTGTTGACTGACATAACGATATTTTCTTTAGTCATCTATAGTAAACCACCACCACCACGAAGTCACATTTTGTATATGAGTGTGCACTCAGACAATTAAACACACACATCTATACATACAGATATATGTGATGACAGACAGGTGTGCGTGAATGTATGTCTGTGTGTGTCTGCCTTAGTATAGGTATGTGAGTGAGTGTATGTGTGATAATCTTTATTTTCATTTGGATTAAAACAATAGGATGTCGCATTTTGCATATGCCTGTGTTTGTGTGCGTGTTCATTAGGTACGTTATTAAATACACACATACAATGAATATTGTTTACTCTAAGGTGCTCCAAGATTGACATTTTAATTTCTAAATTATATTATCATTACAATTTTTATATTTTTAAAATAAAATATAGATATTTTGAAATAATTATGAGAAAAAAAAACATATCTTCATATTTATTGTTTACTAATCTGAATAAGAAGAGCAGTAACCCGGGCAACGCCGGGTAATTCAGCTAGTCTATAATAAAATTTAAATATTTTAATGTATTAGGAACCAATTAGAATTTAATTGTTGATTTGGATATGATAATTTTTGTGATAATTGTTGATTTGGATATGATAATTTTTGTATTGAAATAGAAATCAATAAGCTATTAAAAACAAATTGTCATCACTGTTTTCTATGCTGGCATGGGTTAGACAGATTGTCACCAGACAGGTTGGATGACCACATACTGCTCAAACGTTTCAGTTTGGTATGGTTTCTACAGCTGGATGCCTTTCCTAACCATTTTTATTGTGGCATCAATCAGCACTACCACTTTATAGAGAGGAGTAGGTGCATTTTATCATAGCACCAGCACTACCATTGTATATAATTTAGGAGTAAATTAAATTATCTAAAAACAGGTTTGTTCATTCAGATGTTTATACTGTTTTTACTAGTCATTGCGAGAATTTGTAGCATTAAAGATTTTGATTTGATGCAATTTCAGAGCTTTATTGTACTTTTCAAGAGTGTCTGGCAGAATTGGTAGAGCGTTGGATAATATGCAATTGTGGTATTTGTTCTGGCTCTTTACATACTGAGTTCAAATCCTGCCACAGTCAACTTTGCCTTTCATTCTAGGGTTGATAAAATAAAGTACCAGTCAAGTACTGTGGTTGATATAATCAACTTTGCCCACCTCCCATATTTACTAGCCTTGTGCCTAAATTAGAAATCAGAAGTGAGTTTTCTAAATTTTGATGTTATGTCTGTGAACACACAGATTAGTGGTCAGTGTGGGTTTGATTACTGGACCAGGTGGTACATTGTGTTCTTGAGCAAGACACTTCATGATAGTTCACTTTTCATGATAGTTCTGGGGCTCCTATCATTAAAAAATACCCTATAATATGCAAGCTCACTTTGTTTTCAAAGCACAGCTGAGGCACCACCTTTGCTGCTTAATTCTTTTTCTTTTCATTTTTTTTGTTCGTTTTAATAGTGTTTTGTTTTTGTATAAGCAGCTTTGTATACATATTTGTTGGAATAGAGCCATTAGAGGTCACTATGTGCATTTTTTTTAGCTGATTGCATTTACTGCTAGAAACAAGTCAGAGGCCAGCTAAACCTGAATAGGTGTGAGGTATAAATTTCATTTCATTTTTTCATGTTACGAAATGAAAGATCTCTAAAGACATATATAATAATTGCTTAAATGTTTTAACAAATGTTCATTATTTTGTTTTTAATTCTACATAATTGTGTATTATTTTTTTCTTTCAGGGAACCCGACATACACAACCAAGAGAAGTAAATATGTGTTTGTTATAGTTTAATTTCTATTTTTATGAACATATACAAACCTACAGATGTGAGATTATATTTCATTATCATAGGGGAGTATATGATAGCATATACATGTTAATATATTATGAACATATAAGAGTCTTGCTATGAATGTTTTAAGCTGTGATCATGTCGCAGCTATCTAAGTAGCCAGTGAGAATGCCAAACAACTGTTTCTGTGGTTTTTATCCTTCATCAGTGGCATTTACTCACTCAGTACTGGGACAAGAATAAGCTAAAGCCTATATAGTTTTTGCATATGAAATATCGATTGGGGATTCCCATTTGCATATAGAGTGAACTTGACTAGCTAAGATTAATTAGTGGTACCCATATCATTTACAGACAGCCATATTATATATGCTTTCATATACACCCTTGTTATGAACCATGCTATGTTAGTGCTACTGCTAATTACCATTATCGTCTTATGTCTGTTATATACATAATACACAAAAGTAATACATTGATTCTGAGGCACCTCTTGTTTCGGTTGTCAGAAAAATAATTATTCTAAGAAAATATTTTAGTCAATAAGAATTGTTTCCCTTTATATTATGTTTTTACTGACATTATCACAAGTATTCCCTGCTAGCAAGACTGGGAACTATGTGTAGATTTGCAGTTGTGAGGCTATTTCACTTCACTTCCAAAATTGGAATCGTAGCACTTTTGATGCCACACCTGGTTCTACGATAAAAAAACAAACAGTTTAATAATAATGAAAATATTATGTACAGTGCTCAGGTGCACTACAACTCATCAAAAGTGTATGTATAGTACATAGGGTAATGTACAAACGTCAGGAAAATGAACAGAGCATGAGTCATGATATACACGTGTGCATGTGTATGGCAGGGGTACATCAGGTGTAGTTTTGGCGAATTTCGGGAAGCATGAGGGTTTTAAAGGATGCAGTGTCCCTGCAGCTAACAACTGACGCAGGCAGTTTGTTCCATGCTTCAGCAACTCTGAACGTGAAAAAATGTTTCCGAAAGTCATGGGAGCTGTGGTGTTTTCTGACTTTGTAGGCATGTCCACGTATGTTAGACACATGGAGATCAAAAAGGTGCTCAGGATTGTTGTTGGCGAGATGGTTAATAACTTTGTGGGTGTTTACCAAGTCCATTGCCAGACGTTGGAGCTCCAATGAATCTATGCCCTGGGAAGCAAGGCGTTCAGAGTATGGTAGATGTCTGATGGAGGGTATGCGCTTGGTTGCACGTCTCTGAACAGTTTCCAGGAGGTCAATGTTCTGAGCAAGATAGGGGTTCCAGACTGATTATGCGAATTCCAAGTGTGGTCGTACGATAGCTGTATATAGCTTTAAATAGATGGCTGGAGAGCAGCTAACAAAGGTTTTGCTCAGTGATGCCAAGACACCCTCAGCCTTCTTGACAATTTTAGAGATGTGCTTTGTCCAACGCAAATCGCTGCTGACAGTAATGCCCAGGGCACGTTTACAAGAGGACTTCTTGATATCAGTCTTGTGGAGGGAGTATGTGGACGCTGGATTTTTCCTCCCAAAATGCATGGTGGTACACTTGTCCACAGCCAGCTTCAGTTGCCAGTCTGTGATCCATTGCTGCATTGTGTCCAGGTCTGATTGTAGGAAAGAGTTATAGATTTCAGGATCTGTCCTTTTGATTTCAAGGTACAGTAACACCATCAAGACCAGGGGAGGCATAGTTGCGCTTATTCTTAAGGAGACGTCACAGCATTGCAGGTGTAAATTCCATAGTTGTTATGGAATTTGATGTTAGAGATGGTGGAGATGGTACATTCTGGTTTTCAACAGTAAAAATGCTTGCATAGCACTCAGCAATGAGTTCTGCGCATTCTTTGGGATCGTCAGTGATCTGGCTTGTGTGGGGATTGCAAAGAGGACCAACTGGAGCGTGAGGTCTCTGCTTATATACTATACTATATACTACCAAAACTCTTTGATTGTGTGCTTGTCTGTAATTTAATAGTCAAAACGGTGCATAATGGGAAAATACTTTGCAAGGAAGTTGCCCCTGAAATGGGAATACAAATGGAATAAAACAAGTTTTGCGTAAATCGGAGCACTTTTAATGTTCCAAACACCAGATAAATCATGAGAAAGTTATTTTACTAAATTCCTTCAAATTCTTTGAATATCTTAGGCAGTGTACTTCATTAAAATTATAGTAACAAAACTGTTATGAAATAATGTGGGCATATGGCCTAATGGATAGGATTTTGAATTCATCATCATAAGGTTTTGGATTTGACTCCTGGACAGGGTCATATATTGTGTTTTTAAGACACTTCATTTCATGAGAGGACTGAGAAACCTGAGATGAAATCTCATAGGAGGCCAACTAAACCTGCATAGGTGTGAGCGGTAAATTTTATTTATTTTTTATTGTTGCAAATTATTGACTATTTTCATTAAAAATATGGTAATAAAAGTGTTAAGAAGGGAGATTCTGTAATTGTAGAAACCTCTTTAAATTGTTTCCTCTTATGGTTTTTAGCTAATGATTTGTATTTTGAATTTTTTTTTTTCAGTTCTTGTACACATTCCAGCAAGTCTTTAATGAATGTTCATCACAGAAAGAGGTGTTTGATGTGGTTGCTTTGCCTCTTGCTGAAGATCTTATTGCTGGTCGTAATAGTAAGTTGTTCGCTTTAACGTTTCTAATTTGTTCTGTAAATTTTTGCAATTATGCTTGAGGACTGAGTGGAGGAAACAATCATTAAATTGTTAATCATGATGATGGCTTTGAAAAATATATTTATAGAGAATTTGATATCGTTATTGGGTTTATTATTATTTCAGACAAAAAGGTGGTTTGGCAGTATTGGGAGAGCATCGGACATGTTTCACGTTATGTTTCATAGTTATAGTCTTTTATGTTCTGAGTTCAAATCTTGCTGAGGTTAGCTTTGCCTTTCATTCTTATGGAGTCGATAAAATAAAGTACCAGTAATGCACTGGGGTCAATTTAATCGACTTTCTGCTCCCCAAAATTGTTGGTCTTGTGCCTAAATGAGAAACCATCATTATTTTAGACATCCACCAAACAATTCTCATTCCCCCCTCCTCCCAGCCTTCTTTCTTTCTAATATACCAAGTAACATTATTCATCTTCATACTACAAGACAAAATACAGTGGGTCCTTGATATACGGTAGTTCTTTATCCGGTAAATTCACAGATACGGTTTTGGGTAATTACTACCATCAATTCTATTTACGGTAAAAAAAATTCAGATACGGTTTTTGGTCGTGTTTTGTTTATATTGTACCGTAGCGCCACCTGTAGTAAGCAATAAATTCCCCCTTGAATTCGTGGAAACTGATTGCTATTCGAATTCTAGGAAAATTGTGTTAGTACTGCTATCGTACTAACTGACCTTACCGAGAAACTGGCCAATCACGAGCGAGTTCAGATATCGATCGATGACGTCATAACTCTTAGCTGATTACTTCAGTTCGGCAAACTAGCGTGTCTTCTCAGTGAGAGAATTTTTGCCGAACTGAAGTGATCAGTTAAGAGTTATGACGTTATTCAAAGTAAGAGAAAACTCGACGGCATGTTTTTGAAGCATAATTATCACGGCATATCTTATAACCCCATATCTCATGGCCCCAAAACGCCCTGTGTATATTCCTGATGCAGATGGAAACGCCAAACGCATGAGGAAGAGCCTGACTTTGGAGATAAAGCTGGACATTTTGAAAAGGAAGGAACAGGGGCAAGGTACGTCCGCCATAAGTGGTAACTTAGGCCTAGCCCAGTCTGGACTGTTTTAAAAAAATAGTGAGGCTGTCAAAAAAAGCTGGGGAGAATACTACGAGTCTACAGAGTAAATTGTTGACCAAACATCGTGAGCCGATTATGGATAGGATGGAAAAGTTGCTCAAAATTTGGATCGACGACCAAAATCGTCAAAATATGCCTCTGCCTTTAAATATAATCAGTGAGAAAGCATTGTCCATTATTGACAAGCTCAAGACTGAAATGGGGGTGGAGAACTTTGTATTCAAGGCAAGCAAAGGCTGGTTTGATAAGTTCAAACGATGTTCGAGTCTTCACAACATAAAAGTTACAGGTGAGGCTGCCAGTTCCGATAAAGAGAGTGCTGAAAATTTCAAGGCAGAGTTAGAGAAATGCATTGCAGAGAAGGGGTACAGAAAAAAGCAGGTTATTAATTATGATGAAGCAGGACTTTATTGGAAAAAGATGACCAGTAATACCAGTAATTGACAAGGAGGAGAAAAGTGCAAAGGGTTTCAAAGCCTCAAAGGACCGCGTTACTCTGTTACTTGGAGGGAATGCAGAAGGAGATTTAAAGCTAAAGCCACTCATTATCTACCATTCTGAAACTCCAAGAGCACTCAAGGGGTTACTTAAGCAATACCTACCAGTGATATGGAAGTCTAATAAGAAGGCATGGCTGATCACTTCAATTCACTAGGATTTTTTCACCTCATATCTGTCACCAACCCTTAAGGAATATGCATTAGCTAACAACATTGACAACTATTTTCTGATTTAAAGCCTCCAGCCACCCATGGGCAATGGAAGACTGGTCAGAAAATATTGAGGTTTGTTTCTTCTCCCCCCCCCCCCCCCAACACCACATCTCTCATTCAGCCGATGGATCAAACAGTCATCAAAACATTTAAAGCATACTACCAGCGGAGAACCATGCAGCAGCTGATAAAGGGCAGATTGGCCTGACAAGCCCACGATCAGGGAATGGTGGAAATTGTACAACATCAAGGCATCTTGGGAAGAAGTGATGCAGCCTACCATGAACTTGGCCTGGAAGATATGGCCAGCATGTGTGAATGACTTCCAAGGCTTTGCTGAGGACATTGGTGCGATAAAAAAAGATATTGTAAATCTCTGCCATAGAGCTGGCTTCGATGGTGTTAATGATGATGATGTGCAAGACAAAGCCACGCTGAACCACTCTCCAATGGTGAACTCATAGAACTAGACAAGGCAATACAGGAGACAGAAAAAGAAGAAGAGGAGGACGAAGAACCTGTGTGTGGCTTGGACATAAAAGCTCTAAGAGAATGTCTCGGGAGTATCGAAACAATCTTAGAAACCCTGAAGGAGCGTGACCCCAACCCTGCTAGGAGCAGCAAAGTGGCTCAAGATGTCGAGAAAAGCGTCAAGATTTACCAAGAAATGTATGAAGCCAAAAGAAACCGCCAAACAGTCCTCCATCTACTCTTTCTTCAAGCCAGTCACACCTGCCAACCATGCTACAGCTGGCCCTTCAATATCCACTGCAGTCAACGAGTTTGTTGGTTTTGAGCCTCCCACATCACCTTCATCCTCCCCTGCCAACTCAGCCCAAGATGAGTAAGAGCTGAAACCCATACTGTCCCTTAGCCTCGGGAGGGACAAATGAAGTGGCACATCATCTGATGGACTACACGGCATGTGTAAGGTACAGTAAATAAAAAAAAACATTATTTCTTTTCTGTAGGGATGACTTTTTCGATGTGCTGGAACGCATCCCTATCTATTTCATGTTACAATGAGTTCTTTATACGGTAATTCGATATACGGTAAGGATTTTAGGAACGCATATATACCGTATATCGAGGACTCACTGTATATCATTTTGCTTACTTTTTATTCATAATTTTTCAATTAAGAAATTGAAGTCAATTTTTACCTATAGATGATGAAATTGAGAAATATATTATATGAACACTTGAGAAATTATCTTTTTTTCTTTATTTGTTAGCTCTTCTGTTCACCTATGGTGTGACTGGGTCTGGTAAGACCTACACCATGACTGGTAGTCCAAAAGATCAAGGTTTATTACCAAGATGTCTTGATGTCATCTTCAACACAATTGATCATCATCAGGCAAAAAAATATGTAAGAAAACTTTCTATTTCCTTCTGTAATGTTTTGTTTTATTTTTTGGAAAACATTGACTGGTGCTTCGGTTGTTCACACTGGAGTCCTAGACCACATTCATAAAACTGTTACTTGGCTAATCAGTATAAAATTATTCAGTGACACTCTCCAGCCTCTGGTTCACAGATGTACTGACTCTTCTACCATTATTACAACAGTTCTTACTCTTTGTAGCTTCAGACCGGCACTCCTGACTCACTTGTCTTTCCTTCACTTAACACCCATGTTGTGCCCAACCGTCTATCTCTATTCCTTCCTCTTTAGAACATTATTAGAAATTTATTTTATTCTTATTATTAAAAAAAAAATCTATTCCAACAGGTTTTCCAGCCTGACTACCAGAATGGTTTTACAGTTCAAAGTGAAGCTGATGCAATGGCAAAACTCCAAGATGATATCATGCCCTCTCGTTCAGATTGTCCAAAGACTCCTAAAAAGTAAAAAGAAATAATTCTACCTGTTATTTTCATGTTCAAATACTCCTGCAAAGTTTAGTAGAATGTAAAACACATGTAATATATATGTTATATTAGGGCTGTATATGGAGGTGTATGCAATGTTGATATACAATAAATATACAACAGTCTCACTACGAATATTTGAAGCGGTGATCATGTCACTGCTATCTCAGGAACTGGTGAGAATGCCAAACAGCTGTTTCTGTGTTTTTTCATCCTTCATCAGTGACTAAAAGTTGATGGAAACCTTGGAGTGGGGAGAGCCAAAAAGACCTGGGATGAGGTGATAAAAGCTGACCATGACCAATTGAACCTCTCAAAGGCGATGACACAAGACCGTGACCCCTGGCGTTACGCAGTAATACAGAAGACCCGACTTCCCAAGGGTACAAGCTGAAGTATATAGACAGTATTCCCCTACTCCCTCTCATTGTAAAGTGGTTGTGTAGGTGTCACAACAAAAAAACAACCAGTCCACATTCAGATTTGCAGCGTATTGCTGGAGAGCTAAAGATGAAATTGATTATGAAGTTCTTTTGTGGGCACCTACACAAGGAAAACAAGCCAAGACCTATATTAAGCAGAGTTGTGACAACAAACTGGAATCCCTCTGACCTACCGAATATGATGAATAATAGAATTGGATGGTGACAGAGAGTTAAGGGAATACAGTGCAACCTATTGATATAACTACTGAATTAGAAGCCTTAAATATGAAAAGTGGGAACATTTTCAATTATTCTTCCATCCACAGAAAAGTGTAATATTTTGTTTTGAGCTAGCTATTTTAGAACTTGATGCCTTTTTCTAATGTTAAATTGTTCAGCTGTGAAGTAAACTGGAATTTATAAGGTACAATGTGTGTAGTCAAGTATCCATAACAGTTATGTCTTGACTTCTTGTAGGTAAGACTGTTTTACTCTTCTCTTTTAATAAAAACAATTTATTTTATTGATTTGTATTGATTTTAACCAAACTCAAATTCATCCTTGTATAAATTCAAATTTTACTTAGATAGTTACTGATTAACATGTTTTAATGTGAATCCAGCTACAAATGCATCACTATATTTTCTTTTTATTTATGTGTTCACATATTTTTTTTTTTCATAGAGACAGATCTGAGTTCTTGCAAAACCCACGTCTACGAGATAAAACAAAAGTTGAAGGTGTCAACAACCAGATTTTGTATGCTGTGTTTGTATCCTATGTTGAAGTTTATAATAATGCAGTGTATGATTTGTTGGAAGAGCTGACCTCTGATCCTATTGTTGGCTACAAGTAAGTATATTTCCTCGGTATTCTGTTGAATTGGCCTACATATAGCCAAATAATTAAATCAACCATGGATGGCCAAATCAGTAAGCAGTTGTATTAAGAATCATAGAGATTGTCCCTGATTGTATAGAACTGATGCCACACAATTCAAGCTGAACACCTAGTCCCTCTCAGTTTGTAAACCAACCCACATCCTACATGTGGTGCCTCTGATATAGCTATCATGGGATAGTCTAGCAGAACAGGTCAGATCTAGAGGAGTAAACCTCAATAAAAATCCTGCTTGTTTCATAGTAAGCAGTAGTTCATGCGACGACCATCAGTTTAATTAGATGATCTCAGCTATTAATTCAACAATGGCTCCAGTTAGCGGAGAAATCTATGAGTATTCAGGTGTGGGGAGCTGCATATATTCTATCCTTTAACAACAGCTATGCTTCACTTTCAATGGCAGGATGATTCAAGAAGAGAAGTATAGGTTGGATGAGTCTTCTTCATCAGTGTATTGTCACATTTTGCACCTTTGTCATTTTTGTAAGCTCACAGTTTTCTTAGTTCAGCTTCTATCCCTCTTTCCATGTCTTCTTTGATTTCCCTCCTATGTAGTTCTTTTTAACTTGTATCATTTGACACTTCTTTACCCAACTGTCATCCTTCATATCTATTATATATCCAGACCAGCTGAGTCTTCTCTTGTACACTACACTATATTTCTTTTCCACTCAGCTTTTCTTAGCTCATTTATGCTCTGCTGCTCATGTATGAATGTTACACATTCAGCAGAGCATGTTCACCTAATTTCTTTTCAGCCTTCACACATTCTTTGCATTTAATGCCCATTTTTACACCATGCAACATTACACTTAGCCAAACATGGCTTTGGTTCCTATTGAAATCAAAATCTAACAAGTTTATATAAGAACCATATATTAAGTTACTATCTTAGTAATAAAATAATTAAGAATTTTAGTAAATCCTTCAAAATTATTCATTAAGTGTTTAAAATGGGGTATATTTCATTAGAAATGTGACCATAAAAAGTTTAAGCCATAAAAAGAAACTAGCAATTATTTTCAAATTTTTCAGAGGTCAGTCATTTTAAAGTAAATACTAGAGGAGTTATTCTTTATAATAAGTGCAATTGTTAAATAAGATGACATCTACCTGAAAAATACTACCAACAAGATTAAATGTTCAGATTCGTCACTAATTTCCTACCGGTATGGAGAAATAAATAATATAGTAGTACAGAAGTTAGGTTGAATTGTATAAAAGTGAAAAGTAGATTGCTGGTACACAGTGTACCATTCTGAGCATCATAATCTCTTGGTTTTTGTTAACTCTTTTTGATAGTTTGGTAGTGCAAAAATGTTTGTTTTGAAATGTTTCTATCTATCTAAATGTTCTGTATATTCATCACTACCACATAATGACATAGCATACAGAATATATTAAAATGTGGCTGGCATTAGGAAGGGCATCCAGCTGTAGAAAGCAAGCCCAAATATAGATCTGTATGAGCATGATGTGGTCTCCAGACCTGACTTGCCTCATAACATGGCAACCTGTCTAATCCATGCAAGCGTGGAAAATGGATGTTAAATGATGAAAGAAATGCATAAAACTTCACCTCCACAGGTGATATTCCAGTAAATGCAAATTTCTTCTTTGGGGTTTCCCCCTCCCCAAAAAGAAAAGAAATGAGAGCAAAACATTGATATTGAGAATTGCAGTCATTAGCTCCCCAGATCAGTATTATAGATGCTACTTTAAACCTTTTTATGCCAAACTGATCGAAACTACTCTTCATTCTATGAAACAAAACTGTTTTGAAATGTTTATATTTATCTAAAACCTGTCATAATCTATATATATATAAAATGCTTTGTCTGTTTCCTTATACATTCTCAAATGGCTCGATCAAATTTTACAAGGTAATAGTATTATACCCCAGGATTAACATGTAATTTTTATTTTCATTTGGATTAAAACATAACATTTTATCTAAAATAATCTTTCTATAGTCAACTATATAAAACAGACATTTTATAACACTACAACGACGACGATGTCACATTTTGGTATGTGAGTGTGTGTGTGTGTTTGTTATGTACATTAGGTCTTAGTAAGGTGCATACACATCTTCACGTAAATATTTAATCAGATACACAGAACTAAACACACACATACATATACACATGTGGTGACTGACAAGTATATGTATGTGAGAGTGTTTGTGTGTGTGAGTATACATGCATTTCTGTGACGACTGACATAACGAACACATACACACACATCTAAAGAGAGAGAGACACAGGGAGAGGCAGAGAGAGAGATAGGCTGTTATACAGAGAGAGAGAGAGACACAGGGAGAGGCAGAGAGAGAGATAGGCTGTTATACAGAGAGAGAGAGAGTAACGTCCCACAAAAGTCTAGAATCGGCTTAAACTATAGATCAAAGTATCAATTGAATGTTTAACAATATTGTTAGCTTTTATAAAGTCGTTTTACACCAGTCTTTGATTTTACAGAACACAAAAAAAATTGATACTATTTGAAATTAATCTATGGTGTATATTAATTTAGCTTTTTGAGGATAGTGTCATATTATTATTGACCTAATTCAGAATATGAGACGGGGAAACAGAAAGGTTAAGACAACAAGAAAGACGATCGCAACTTTCTGAACGTGCACAGAACCTGAGACAGGAAACAGAAAGATTAAGGCAAGAAGAAAACCTATCGCAATAAACAGAGGTTCAATAGGAAAATCACTGAGAGTCAATGACAGTTGCAATGCAAACTCGACACACACAAACGACTCTTCAAGGCAGAATAAACTGACAAAGAAATAGAAATGATCCTAAAGTTGGAATTGGTAGCATGGATATTACACTTGGCATGTGTTGCTTAGGAGGGAAGGTCAGACTTCCACTGATAGAGGACCCTCCAGCTTTTATCCTTATACGGTTTACAGACCATTCTAAGGAAGCTAAACACTTCAGAAGTAATGTTATGCAGTATATTGCTGTGTTTCAGATGACATCTATTGGAACTGACAAAGATCATACTGACTATGGTTATTTCACATTTAAAATCCAAGGCCAATGCTACCATTTAATCGGCAGTTTACTCACCCAGCCTAATAAGGAAGTTTTATGATTGTATTTTTTTTTTGTCTCTCTCTCACACATGCGCACACACACACACGTTATGTAAACCAGACAACACATCCAATAAAGTCGTTTTCTCTTTTATCTGTCTTATCTTAACTATTTTTCTGGGCAAAGCTGGGTACCTCAGTTTTATATAAGAATCTTTAAGTTGTATTCCAAATACCAAGTTAATAAAGAGAAAGTTATATTATGAAATTGCTACACATTTTTAATTATTAGAAAATTATAGGTAATGTCTTTCATTAGAAATATGATAATGAAAGGGTTAAAGTGTTTATATTTATCTAAAAACCTGTCATAATTTTATGTAAGAACCTTTAAGTTATGTTTCAAACACCAGATTAATATTGAAAAGTTAGCTATAGCACTAAATCCTTTCAAATTCTTAATTATTTGAATACTACAAACAGTGTATTTCATTAGAAATATGATAATGGAAAAGGTTAAATCTGGTAAGACTACATAGTAAGTTTAAGTAAAAATTAATTTTTTTCTGGGTATTCTTTCTCCATAATACTATACTAGGACAGTTCTGCATGATGAAACTTTTGTATATGGATTTATAACTTGCCCTGGGTCTATCCAAGTGTCTCCAGCCAAGTTTGGTTGGTTTTGCTTGTAAAATCTGTCCAGTTCTTTCCTGAGATATTCTAACTACATGCCCATACTATTGGAGATGTGATCTCTCAATTTGGAGAAGTAGCGAATCTCCGATCCCCGAATTATGTACTCTATCAAGTAACATTACTCCAAAGATCCTCCTGAAGAACCCCATTTTGACTGCTTGTATTTGCGATCATATTCTGGTCATTACCCAAGATTGGGTAATACGAATACCGAATTGAAACTAGTGAGTTGGATAATATCCATGAGCTCAGGTGGTCTCGTTTGGGTATCCAACCAGATCAATTAGAGGCAGTTGCTTCTGACAGGACCTGCTGGAAGGCATGCTTGAGGTCTATTCCACCACAACCCCCCCAGGAATAAGTGGATGAAGAAGAATTTATGAATTGTTGGTGTTGAAGTTAACTTTTTAATTAGAATCATAGTATAGCGCTAATCAGTGACCCCCTATGTCTCATGCAGTGCTTATTTGAGTTGTAATTCATCATCATCATCAATGTTTGTCTATTTTCCAGGATTGTATGGGTTAGATGTGTCGTGTTCTAAGTCTAGACAGTCTGATGACCATGTCTTGTTCACATGTTTCTTTTTTTTGCTTGGTGTCTATGACTGGATGCCCTCCTTAATGCCATGACAGATACTTTCTTACGACTATTGAGTCATGTGTTATGTAACTTGCTTAAGCATTTAAGTGATATACAAGAAGTGTTTTTGTTTTAGGGCCCAGCAAGCTAAAATAATTCGAGAAGATAATAACAAGATGATGTATATTCATGGTTGTAAAGAAGTTGAAGTGAAAAGTCCTGATGAAGCTTTCAATGTTATCTACAAAGGTCAGTACATAAAGTGGGAGTAAACCACACACAGAAATACCCACACACATTAGTCTTCCTTGATGAAGGACACTATCTGAAACTACCTTTTCTTTCTCATATTTCTCCTAAATACTCAGTATATGTATATATGTGTACATGTGCGTAGAGAATAAAATAACTTATGTAAAAAAAAAAAAAAATCATTCTCATTGGATTTGAACACAGAATAGTAGCTTATCACACTCAGAAAGATGGTGGCCAGCTTGTGTTTCATGGTTTTTAACGATAAATCATCATTTAACGTCTGCTTTCCCTTCTAGTAAAGATTAGATGGATCAACATAGACCAAGTCAGTACTGAAGTGGGGCTACTGAACTCCCAGACAGGCCAAGAGGTTTGAATCTCATTTACGTACAGTTATACATTCTATCAAGTGCAAAGAAGTTGTATCTTTTGACAGAAACTGAAGGGTCCTCCCAATCCCTTGTTTGGCTACTATGGCCATAGGGTTAGAATGTCAAAGAAAGGATTTTATGGGTAAAACCAACTGTCTGGAAAGCCAGAAGTTGACTAGGAGCAAAATGGTTAAATAACAAGCTCGAATGAGTCTTGTTCGTAGATACAGCTGAATCATTTGTAGACAGTTGCTTCTGATAAGACCCTCTGGAAGGTGTGTCTAAGGACTGCCTTCATGACCCCTTCAAGAATTTGAAAAAAAAAAATACTTTGTAACATTTAATGTCTGTGTATATAGTAAACATTTGGTGGATGTGAAAAAGGAAAACCGTGCTCAATCTGGTATGAAGCTTCATCACCATTTAACATCCGTTTTTCCACGCTAGCATGGGTTAGATGAGTTGTCCTGTTGTGAGATAGGCCAGGTCAGATGACCATGTCTTGCAGATACAGAATTGATTTTGGTTTGATTTCTACAGCTGGATGCCCTTCCTAATACCAACCACATTTACAGTGAATACGAGGTGCTTTTTATCGTGACACCTACACGACCACTTTACAGTGTCGGCTGGGGACTGGTGGAAGAGATGCGTGGGGTTGGGGGGAGATGTGCAGAGGGGCGTGTATGTGGGGTGGTTGCCATCACAACCACTTTATAGGGTAGGCTGGAGACTGGTGGGGGGGGGGCTAGGTAGGTATAGAGGCATGTGTAAGGATCAGTGTTAGGATGTGGGAGGTGTATGTCATTTCTCACCCAGAAAAATTTGTAACACTATTTTTTGGCCTACAAGGAGTCTAGCTGACTCATCTCCGTCTAGTCTCTTGCATACAACACACAAATTTTCTTCCGCTCTAGCATTTCTACAATCTCTCCTGTGTTCACTTCGATGGAGCCAGTTCGGAAATTTGGGCATTTGCTGTCAATAGTAGAGGAGGAAGATGAGGGTGGGTGTATGCTTTCTGTATCTAAAATAAAGAAGGTTCGCATGGTCACCTGGGAATGCGTGGATTTATATTTTGGGTTGTTCCAATTTATTATATTATTTATTTGTGGTTATACATGGAACATAAGATTGTACTTGCAATCTAGAGAGATGGTTATAATTAGACCGTGAAACCTTAGGTAATGCTTTTCTTCCGTGTATGAACATAAACAAATAATATAATATTTAATGTCTTATGTTTTTTAATGTTACTAGGTCAAAATCGGCGGAGAGTTGCTCGAACTGCTTTAAATGAATCTTCTAGTCGTAGTCACAGTGTTTTCAATATTCGTCTTGTACAAAGCCCATTAGACAATAGAGGAGATGAAGTGATTCAAGTAAGTTTCAATTTTCTTAAGTTTGTCATGAGTGCTTAAATAGCTAACATATTTACTCTCTAATCCAATTTACAGCTTTGATTTGAAATAACTCAAGCATTGGTATCTTTAAATTTTACCTCACAAATTTAAGTTTACTCTTTT
This sequence comes from Eledone cirrhosa, assembly GCA_964016885.1. Taxonomy (NCBI): domain Eukaryota; kingdom Metazoa; phylum Mollusca; class Cephalopoda; order Octopoda; family Eledonidae; genus Eledone; species Eledone cirrhosa. The sequence goes on from OZ024741.1 coordinate 390,769,282, forward strand.
GTCTAGGTTGGCATTGATGGAGTGGTAAGAACATCTATTAATACATTAACATTCTCAGTGCTGTGGATGCTTGGGTCCTCTTTCTGCATGGCTCATTACACTGAATTATCTTTTCCTGATAACTTTTAAAACTTTGCTTGCAGAAATTGACTATTTAAATACTTTCTTTTCTAAATTGTTTCCCTTCATTTTGATATTTTCCCTGTGTCGTTATTGCTTCACAATAGATGTGATTGATAAGTATAAGGTAAGTTGAAATATATAGAGCTATTTTGAAAGTTCTGTTTTTGTCTGAATATTTCCTTCATGTTAAATGTTAACTTTCAAGGTTTACCAGATGAAAATAATTCGATCAGACTCGCATATCAAAGCCATAGATAATATTTTAAGGACATTTCATCTTAAGCATGAAAACGTTATAAGGGAAGTGAAATAGAAAATTCTGACGTTCACACCAACAGAAAATTGTTAATATAATGGCATGCCTGATTCCTGCACCACATTTGACACTTCTGTTATCTCTTTACCCTTTCTATTTCTATGGCTGTTTTAACTAGAAAACATTTTCCCTCACATTCTTTTGCAACACATCTTCAGCAGCTATTAATAATGATGTTTAAAAAAGAATAAAAATACATAAACTGTATTGACTTTTAAAAAATGTTTTATTAATGCCCGACTTTCACATGTGGTAAAAAATTATTAGTTGATTTTGTTAATCAGTAAGCTCTTCTGCCATATTGATAAAGCATTTTGTATTTTTCTCATTTCTCATTTCAACATGCTTGCTGCTTTCATGACCATATTTCTAATGAAATACTGTATTTCATTTAATTAATAAAGAATTTTGAAAGATTTACTAAAATTAGGATGATATTTGTAACATAATTTAAGAAACTGTTTTTATATAATTTTGTAAAATTTAAATAGGAATCTTAAAATAGCAGGTTTTGTTTCATAGAACCAAAGACAGTGTTCGTTTAATGTACCAGTTGAGTCTAAACAACGACAATTGCTTTGGTTGCAATTTCCCATTTCTATAGCTAACTCATTTGATATCAAGCCAATGGTTCCATTCATTTTGAGCAAATTTAATTTTTAGTGAATGGTAATTTCAGTAAAGATTAATTTTAAGCGAAATATATACTATCGTACATTTTGCAATGGACATTATTGTTTCAGATTGTGGCAAAAACAAAATAGCCTATAATGGTTTCATCTATACAAAAGATAAAGCTACTCAAACCACAATTACATGGCATTGTGAAGAGTTGCAAAGGATGGTTGAGTACCTCATTTGAATACGAAAAGGATAGAAGTATATTTTTATTTTTATCAACTTCGCTCAAAGCACCTTTAATAAAACAGTTTGAAGTTCACTCAAACTGACATCACTTAATAGTCATTGCTCAAAATGCACATAATTTTAACTTCGCTCAAACGACTGGATACGCAAGTCAACAGAAACTGCCCTGGTTTTGTTACAAAGCTGCCCATTTTAAAATGTTCATACTTATATTAAAATCTTTCATCATAGTTTCATTTGTTAAGCTATGTTCTGAACATTAACTTACCTATAAAAATGTTATTTTATTAATTTCCTCCAAATCATTTATTCTCAAATTAGTAATATGATAACAAAAGGGGTAACATAAAGGCAGATATACATTCACATATAATAAACATACTGTATCATTATCACCATCATTACCGTTTAACATTTTCTCATGATAGCATGGGTTAGATGAGTTGTCCTGTTGTGAGATTGGCCAGGTCAGAGGGTCATGTCTTGCTTATACAGAACTTATTTTAGCATGGTTTCTATGGCTGAATACCCTTCCTAATGCCAACCACATTTACAGCGTGTACTAGGTGATTTTTGTCGGGATACCTATATGACTATTTTACAGTGGGCCGGATGCTTTTTGTTGTGTCACCCATGTGATCACTTTACATGGCTGGGCACTTTTTGTCGTGTTGCCATCATGGCCACTTTACAGTGGGCTAGGGACTTTGGTGGGGGGGGTAAAGGGGCAGAGTGTTAAGAAGTGGAAGGTGTATGGGAGGGCAATGGAGGTGAAGGTGGTGCATACTAGATGTGTGCTTCAGCCTGTGCTCATGGGAAGGTGGGTCTTCTGCAAAGATCTTGGTCCTGTGTTATCGCCTGTAAGAGTTGCAATTGTGCAAGGTCAGCTTTTATCACCTCATCCCAAGTCTTTTACTCCATAGCTTCCATCAACTTTGAGTGCTCTGCACCTTTTTATACAGCTGTCATCTTTCACATGCTTTACTTTTCCGATGCAGTCTACTCTCCTGCACAATGCATCTGATTCCCCTTATGCCTAGTCTTTCTCTCTCAGTTCGTTTATGCTTTGCTGTTCATATATATTGCTATTACACATCCATCAAAGCATGCTAGCTTAATTTCTTTCCAATCTTTGCAGGAAGTCAAAGGGATTAATATAAATGAATCATTACCCGTGGGTCACAACTCCTAGGCTGAAGTGTGTGGAGAAGAACAGATTTTCTCTTGGAGGTGTTAACATCTTAGGCCCTTAGGCTGCCGGTTGCATTCTTCTTGGTGGCGAAGGATTATGAGAAAGGAATCATCTCATGATAAGGTCGCAGGTGTTGTTACTGCTTTGGGATTCCGGAGGCGAGAGAGCGAGATCGTCCTAACCTGTTCCTTTTATAGGGTCTGACCGGAAGTGACCAACAGGGTTCTATCACCCCAAAGGGAAGCAACTCCAGCTACTTCCTGTCTAGAGAGTGGTGATGAGATTGTCATGACAAGGGAGGCAACTCTTGCTACACACGTATCATACAATCTGCCCTTCTTTTTGAGGGAAAAGCCTTTTGTAGCTAGCAGTGGTAGTAGCTTCCTGAACTTCTTCCATCTATTCACACTCTGGCTACTGTACTTTTGGAACACCCACCTCTACTTCTAATTTGGTCACTCAGGTAGCAGAAGCTGTCTACACTTTTACTGAACCTTCTCAGAAGAGGTTAATTCTCTATATCACTTTCTCACTTCTTTGCAAGAAATTGGCTGTGTTCAGACCTGGAGAGGAGATGAGCTCCATCATGTTTTTTAAAAATGATCAAGAAATGCTGTAAGTCACTACGTCACCCCTACGACTCCATCAGGAGTCACGGGTCCATATATACATTTAGGCAAAGTCAGTGTGGTCGAGCTTGACTGTCTGCAAACTAAGTTGTGAAAAGGAATCTGAATCCACAGTTGCTGCTGGTGGGAATGGAGAAAGGCACCTACCTATTATTTCTTTAGTTAGAATGAACCAGAATGATTCATATATAGATGACAGAAGTAGTTGCAAGGTTAAAAAGCTTTGAGATTTTCAGCCAGTTAACTAACCCTATCAACATACATTTAAGACATCTAATTATTTCAGTTTACTATAAAAAGTAGTTGTGTTGGTGACACAAAAAGCACTCATTACACACTGTAAATGTGTTTGGCATTAGGAAGGGCATTCAGCCGTAGAAACCAAGCCAAAACCAGTTCTGTATGAGCAACGGGACAACTCATTGAACCTATGCTAGCATGGAAAAATGGATGTTAAACGGTGATGATGATGATATAACTGGAATAGGATGGCATGTTGAACAGTAATTGAAATTACATATGTATATTACTAAAGTAATTTTTTAGACACAAGAAAATTGGCCTGTTGTCTAATGTATCTTACAGTATCTTATATATCTTGTGGTATTAATAAAGATGATTTTCTTTTTCTGTAATAGGAAGCAAACTCAATTTGTGTTGGGCAGCTGTCTTTGGTTGATTTGGCTGGTAGTGAACGTACTGAACGCACCAAGAATGTCGGTGAACATCTCCGAGAAGCATGTATGTTGTTTTATTTTTTATTTAGCTAAAGAAAATATGAAATTTACAGTTCCCACCTATGAGATTGCATCTCATAGGAGGTTTCTGGGTTGTTTTAGTGATAAGAGCCCTAGTATTATCATTTTCTTGTTACAGCTCTAGGTTTAGCTGACCTAGAAAGTTGCATAGGACTGGGGCCCAGTTCTATCATGTTACAGCTTATATCTCTTGAGCTCCTACAAAGTTGCATCGTATAGGAGGTTTCTTAGATGTTTCCATGATAGGGATCCCAGACATATGAAAGGCAATGTGAAATAAAGCGTCTTGCTCAATAACACAATGCACCGCCTAATCCAGGAATCGAAACCATGATCATACCATTAGGTCAAATGCTTTCATGTGGAGGAGTTTTGATTTTTAACTTCTAGTATGCTGGTTTGTTATTTGTAACGTTTATGTATGGGTTTTCATCCCTTCTAATTTGTAATCGTGAAATATAGTTATATTATGTAAGGATATTACATTCTGGAAATGGATTTGAAAATTAAAAATCTTCTTGCTCTTGAGGCACATACAATAGCTTAACCTAATATGTTTGATTGTGGACTCTAGTTAACTTTGTGCACACTCTCATATATGACTGCATGAATGTGTATAGATCTACACATGACACCTGTAGGTGAAGTGCCATGCTGCATGGTGAGACATGGCGAGTGAACACAGACTACATGCAGAGGCTGGAGAGAAATGAAGCAAGCATGCTTCAGTAGATGTGCAATGTTAATGTGTGAAAATAACAAAGTATGGATGAACTGAACGAGAAACTGAGTATAAGAGGAATCGGAAGAAGCGTAATATGTATGGATGATGATCGCTGGGTGAAGACGTGCCAAATAATCCCAGTAGAGGAACGTGACAAGTGGAGAGATGCTTTCCTAAGAAGGACCCGTCCAACCTATGCAAGTGTGGAACAACAGATGGAAAATGACGATTGCATGAATGTTTCTTCATTTATGGTTGTTAACATAATTAATAATTTGAAGATGGTATCTTCGTTCATTTTCAGGCAAAATCAACAACACTCTTATGACGCTACGAAACTGTATTGATATTCTCCGTGAAAATCAGAAATTAGGATCCAATAGGGTTTGTAGAATCATTTCTCTACTTTTATTCTTTTACTGATTTCAGTTCTTAGACTGTTGTCGTGCTGGGGTATCACCTTCAAGGTTTTAGCCAAACATATTGACAAAAAGCACCTAGACCACCCTGTAAAATGGTTGTTTTGGTGACACGACAAAAAGCATCCAGCCCACCATGTAAAGCGGTCATGTTGGTGACACAACAAAAAGCACCCAGTCCTACCTGTCAGTTGTTTGTTTTGTTGACACGATAACAAATACCCAGTCAACACTGTAAATATGTTTGGTATTAGGAAGGGCACCCAACCGTAGAAACAAAGTACTACATAATAATCTGATCTAACTTGTCTCATAAAATCGGAACAAATTGTCTAACCCATGCTAGTGTGGAAAAATTGACTTTAAACGTTGATGATATTGACATCAGTCTAATACTTATTTTATTCAATGGCTAAGTTATCGTGACTAGTAAATTCCTTATTAATTGAAATAGTATATATTTCACTAGAAATACACTCATGAAATGGTTTATCTAATTAATAATACTAGCAGAAAAACCACCCTTCAGGTAGTTTTCTGCTAGCATGTGTAGTGTGTATATTGATATTATACGCAGGTATACATCTATGTAGATATGATAAATCAAATAAGATTGTTATTGACAATATATAATACATAGAAATTGAACGAAGACTGCGTTTCACTGTCTTATTTAATCAGTAACGTAATCCATGATATATATAATAATATGATATAATAAACAATGGGTACACAAGAGATGTAGCGGGATCTCAGGAAGCTTAATTAAGAATGTAGGCTTCACATGCAGCAGCTGTGCTGGGACAGCAAGCAGTAAACAGCCACAGGAAACAAGTACCACCAATCTCTGGGAGGGCTCTGTAGAGACAGTAGACAGCTTCTGCTACCTAGGTGACCGAATTAGCAGCGGAGGTGGGTGTTCAGAAAGTACAATAACTAGGGTAAGAACGGGATGGAAGAAGTTCAGGGAACTACTACCACTGCTAGCTGCAAAAGGCTTCTCCCTCAAAATGAAAGGCAGACTGTATGATGCGTGTATCCGAACAGCAATATTACATGGTAGTGAGACTTGGGCGCTGAAGGTGGAAGACTTACGTAGATTAGAAAGAAACAAAGCCTGCATGCTCCGATGGATGTGTAATAGTAATATATGTGAACGACAAAGCATAAATGAATTGAGAGAGAGAGTGAGCATAAGAGGAATCAAATGCTGTGTGCAGGAGAGGCGGTTGCGTTGGTATGGACATGTGATGCGTATAAAGGATGACAGCTGCATAAAAAGGTGCAGAGCACTAGAAGTCAATGGAAACCAAGGAGTGGGGAGACCCAAGAAGACCTGGGATGAGGTGATAAAAGCCGACCTTACCCAATTACACCTCTCAGAGGCGATGACACACGACGGTGACCTCTGGCGTCACGCAGTAATAAAGAGTACCTGACCTCCCATGGGTACAAGCTGAAGCATATAGACAATATGCCCCCTCACCCTCCCACTGCAAGGTGGTCGTGGAGGTGCCACGGCAAAAAAGCACCCAGCCCACACTGTAAAGTGGACGTGTAGGCGCTATGAAAAAGCACCCAGCACTCACTTTAAATGAGGTTGGTGTTAGGAAGGGCATCCAGCTGTAGAAATCAAGCCAAATCAGTTCCTGTATGAGCAAGGCATGGTCAGCCGACCAGACACTGCCCACAATAGGACAACCCGTCTAACCCATGCTAGTGTGGAAGAATGGACATAAAACGGTGATGATAATGATGAATCCATGATATTATATATAAACTGCATTAGGAGAAAATTAGTATGTTTATTTAAGCGATCGCTACCGGAAGTGTTGACATTTCAGAAATTTTAAAGAAGTGAATCTTTAAATAAACAAAATATATTTAATCAACAGCCACGAAATTTAGTAGATAAATTATGTAATTATTCATTCATTATTTATTCAAAGTAATCCAACTTATTTTACTACTGTGATAAAAAATTATAAACCGTACGCAGTCCCGCGCTCCTTACTTTATTATAGTTTAGATTGGTTGTTTCATAAAACCAGAGGCGGTTTTGATTGAGGTGGTATCAAAAATTTTAATGTTTATTGAATTTAATTGTAAAAAATTTGCTTTTCTATACTGTCTGTTAGCTTTTTAGGTCCATGTTGTATACTTTTTTCTTTTTTCTTTTCTTTTTTCTTTTTTCTTTTTTCTTTTTTCTTCTTTTTCTTTTTTCATTTTCGTTACTCTTTCTTCTTCTTTGCCACATTTGAGTTCTTTAACTGCTTTTGTAATGTCAGCCTCCGAGAGGTTAGTCACCATTCTCAAATGCACCTCGTATACATAAAAAAATGCTGTTATAATCGGGTTTAGATCAGCCACAAAAATGCACCTCTGAAAAGAGGAGAACTCCAGACGTATTCCTGATAGCAGGTGTCAAGGAGGACTTATTACGAAGTCGGCGGATGGTCTGCCAGAACACTTTATTTGTTGATCTGACGTCAGATTCCAGCTTAAAGCTAAAGTCCTCCCATGTTTTAACTTTGGATGCTTTTACTGTCTCTGCTGTGATTCTTCGTGCCTGCTTGTACCACAAGCGCAAGAAGGAGGACTTCCAAACCAAGCTTTGTAGGCCTCCTTTTTTGCTTGGATGGTATCTTTGACCTCTTGATTGAACCAAGGGTTCCTCATGCTATCCAGCACCATACCAAGCCACTTTTGCTCGCAGCATTTAACAGCAGAAACTACTGAGCTGAACAAACTCCACTCTGTCTCAACATCCTCAGTTTACTCATGGAGTTCTCTGAATTTGGATGCAATAGTATCCGCATACCTATTCTGATTTCCTTATCCTGTAGGTCTCCCTGGACCTGACAGTTTTGTGGGCTTCTTTGGCATTAGGTAGTACCAAGTTGCAGATAATAAAAAGCAAATCCTCCCTCCTAATGGCATCCAGTCCATAATACATTCTGACAGCTGGTAGATTGTGATTATCCTCACTCCCACCTGTGCAGTCATTTCTAGCACTACACCTGAATAGTGGATTTTCCATCCTCTATCTAAATCAGAGCCACGGAACTTTGTGAGGAAACCTTAAGTATATGTAGCTGGTAGCATCTAACCTCCTCCCAGCTCCTGCTCTTTACCTGTAAGTGATGTGATGTTCCAGGTTCCAATTGTCATGGCTTGTTCCCTTCCGAGCCCTCCTTGGGGTCTCAGGGTACGCAATATTTGTGCGTCCATCCCACATCTCCCAGGACAGGTTGCAGGCCCATCGGCAGTTTTTGTGGCATGAAATGGAAACTAATATATTTTTCAGAAAAACCTCTCTACCTAAGGCCTGAACGCGTACCTTGATAACCCACAAGAAGAATGATGTTGTATGGTTCTTTTTCATTCCTCTCACCCATATTGCAGTTTTGTTGGTCTTATTCACGCCAGTCACCAATCTGGTACTTTCTCAAACCCACAAAATGTATACTAGTTTGCAAAATAAGTTCAATATCTTATTACAAAAATGGGTTCTTTTGGGAATGGTAGTATAATTGCCCTGGTTTATCTAATGTGGAGGTGCGTGGTTTAGTGGTAAATGTGTTGGACTTATGACCATAACGTTGTGGGTTTGATTCCTTGACTGGGTTGTGTGCTGCATTCTCGTACAAGACACTTCCATTTTAGCTGAGTACCAGCAATAGCTGGGCGTTAACCCTGTAATGGACTGACTGACTTATTTGAATCGTGATTCCTTTAATTAGCTTGTTGCTTTTTATTTCATCTCGTACATCTGCTATTTTCTTTATTCCTCTACCCCTTCTCTTCTGTCAGTCTGCCTCTGCTCTAACTTTCTTTTTCTGTTAATTTCTTTGTTTTATTTGTTTCTGATTCTCTAAATTCTGTTGAAAAATATATTTATTCCTGACCATTACTCTATTTTTATTTCTTTAAACAGATGGTACCATATCGTGATTCCAAACTAACTCACCTCTTCAAGAGCTATTTAGAAGGTGATGGCAAGATCAGAATGATAGTTTGTGTTAATCCAGCTGCTAATGAAATTGGAGAAACTTTGGTTTGTTTCTTAGAATTATTTTAAAATATTATATATGTTTTATAGTTGTTAACTTAGGCAAGTTTCTATAAAAACTTTCATTTGTAATACGTTGACGCCAGTTTTTGTACAACCTTAAGCATTGCTATAATTGCTCAAAGACAGTTACGATTTGGAGGCGATTACTGGAGAAGTAATCAGGAAGTTATACACAAGCTACTGTTGTGGGAACTAACTCACAGAAAAGGAAGACCTGCTTGAACATTCATCTATCAACTCTCATACAATACAAACCTCAGTAGGGAGCAATGGAAAATCGTGAATTGTGGAAAGACATTGTCAGGAATGTTTGATTGTGATCGGAATGATGATGTATGTTTAGTTATTTAATGAAATGTTGGAATACTTAGGTCCAGTGGATTCACTGGTTGGAGCCAACTCAACCCATCCTCGGTGAATGCCAACACAAGTACATATAATATCTATGAAAAGGTTTTACTTGGATAATTAATGCTTGGTTCTTTAACCAGTATACTCCTTGATATTGGTGTCTATAAAATCCTTTCATCAACTGGTAATTTTGCTTTTTAATGTAGCTTATTCGTGATTGTATTCTTTCAGTTATTACCCAAGATTCATAACCGTAGGTAAGGGTTAGCATGAATATTGAAGTGAAGATAGTGAGTTTGGCTTTTATACTTACCTCCCTTCTTTTGATGACCAAATACAAGCAGCTGAAAAGGGGTTTCTCCAAAGGATCATCAGAGTAATCTATAGTGTGTAGCTCAGAGAGAGTTGCTCCAAGAGCCACTACTTCTCTGAATTGAGAGATCACAGCTCTGATATTATAGGCATGTGGTTAAAATGTCCCAGGAAAGAAATGCTAGACAGATTTTATGGACAAAACCAACCGGTAGTATACCCCACCCCTCTTCCCTGAGCAAGATAGTTGGATAACTTCCATGATCTCGATTGGTCTTAGGGATCCAGCCAGATCAATTGAAGATGGTTGCTTCTGACAGGACCCTCAGGAATAAGTGGGCAAAGAGGAAGGATGTAGCTTATTGTTTAAAAATACACTTTACCTTACTGTCTAATCTTGTTTCTTATTTTCTTCTGTATTTAACAAGCTATATAAATTCTTAACATTTCAAAGGACATGTTTTAATTGGTGTGTGTGTGTGTGTAGATATCTTTCCAGTCAGTTTTCCACATATTTATCCTTTTATTAGCTCTCATATGATTTACCCCTCTCTCTCTCTCTCTCTCTCCTTGCAGCATGTTATGAAATTTGCTGAAATCACTCAAGAAGTAACTATTCAAAGAGTAGAAGGTCGTTTTCAGGAAGTACCACAACCGCCCAATGGTAGACTCTATCCAAATCTTGAGGAATTTAATAGCGAATCTGGTTCAGGTAAATACAAATGTTGTTTATTTTATTGTCTGTTGGATACTTTTAGATAATATTTTATCTGTTATACATGTGTGTTAATGTTATATGCTAAATAAAGGGTTGAGAGGACTCTTCAGTTGTATCCAGGACATAACAACCTCACTAGTGCAAGTACCATGATAAAATGCACCCAGTATACTCTGCAAAGGGTATTCTGCTGTAGAAACCTTACCAAAATTGGAATGCATGTAAGCGAGATGTGGTTCCCAGTCTGCCTGGGATAGCAGTAGTTCTGATTAAGTCCTGTCTTAGTTTGTAGCAACTTGTCTAGCTCATACCAGTCAATGTAGTGTAGATTTAGTGAAGTCCTTCATCTCATGCCAAATAAATAAGTCAATACTGAATATGTTGATTTTAAATTTCTTTTAAATGATATTAAACCAATAGTATTGTGTAAGCTATTATTCAGGATAATACTTTAAATAAGCTGACTCTGAGGTTAATACCACAGAACCACATTGTTTCTGTGGATAAGTAACGGTTAATTGGATAATGTGATAGGATTTTATTATCACTTCTGAGAGAAATTGGTATTTCTACCACCACTATTTTGATCATGATGTCTAGTTGTCCATGTTAGTATAGTTTTCATTGTCGCTCTTACTGTCCTGTGTCATTTAGTCTGTTAGATTCAACATTCTCAGGTCTAACCTCATCATGAGTTTACATGTCTTGTCCTACATGTTCTGTTTTGGATATTTTCAGTGTTAGTGGATGGCACTTTTTCACCCAGCACTTTCCTTTTTCTTTTTCGCCCACTTATTTCTAGGAGGATCATGGGGGCAGAGTCCTCAAACACTACCTCCAGCGGGTCCTGTCAGAAGCAACCATCTTTAATTGATCTGGCTGGATCCCCAACCGAGATCAGCAAAGCTCATCTTGTTTGGGGTCTACTCCTGGGTCTCCTTTTGGCTGGTTTAGCCCGTAAAATCTGTCCAGAGATTCTCTCCTGAGAAATTCTAACCACATGTAGTATCAGCGCTGTGATCTAGTTCAGAGAAGTAGCAACTCTACCTAGAGTGACTCTGATCTCTGAGCTATGCACTATGTCGAGTAACATTACTTCAAAGACCCTTTGGCCCCCTTGTATTTGTGATCATATTCCTTCAGTCATTATTCAAGATTCATGCCCATAGGCAATGGTTGGTAGGAAAACCAAATTGAAGATAGTGAGTTTGGTTTTTACACTAACCTCCCTTCTTCAATTGACCGAATGTGCAAGTCTCACACTTAATTCAGCCTACAGTATTCCATCACTAGTAAACACGGTCCCAAGATGCTTGAACTTCTTCACCTGCTTCAGTGGAACTCCATTCACATGTAGTGTGCATTATGTCTTAATCTTCACTGTACTAATTTTCATTCCTCTGTGCAGGAAACCTATAAAGTGCATGTCAGGGATCATATTTAGTTGAGTTAAGTAGTTCTATGTCATCTGCAAACTCCAGCCAACTGATCCTGACACTACTTCCAACCTAGCTGCACATGTCAAGTCTGTCCATGAAGATTATGAACAGGAGTGGTGACATTACGCATCCTGAGTGGAGTCCAACACATTTATTGGTTTTGATTTAGCACCATTTATCTGAAAACAAATATTAGGGCAGTCGTATTAAGATTTCAGTGCAACACCAAACTGTCCATCCATCTCATAATCCTGCAGTCATACTTTTATGATATCGGCAAAATAAGCATACACCCTTTGGTAATACTCCCGTAACATTTAATAACTATTTTATACTTGCTTGTATAAACTTATACAGATCAGTTTAAGAATTTTTCACTACGGTTCTAAATCTGCATGAAAGAGAATAATTTTTATCATTACTATGTTTATTGATTCCAAATATAGTTTAATCCTTTTGTGATCATATTTCTCATGTAAGTATTTTAGTCAATTAATTACTGAAGAATTTTGAGGGATTTACTAAAATTATTTCACTACTAAACTTAACATACAGTTATAATATAAAATTATGTTGGAAGACATAAAATAGCTTGTTTTGTTTCATAGAATCAGGATTTTGACTGGAAAAGATTTAAAGCCTAAATATTCAGTTGTTTAGAAAATATAGAGTTTCAGTCTTCAGCAATTGTAATAAGTCTTATTTGTATTTGAGGTCAAGCTTATATTGACTTAATTGAATTTTCTTGATAGGTGAAATGTGATGATATATTTTAAAAATTTCAGATGCTACGAGTAGTGTCCCTTCTACCACATCGTCTGTTCCACTGTATGACTTGGGACCCTCTTTTCCAAGCATTGAGGTACTTTTTATTTTCTAAATGATTTTTAAAAAAAGCAAACAAATTTACCTTTTACAGTCACTAATGGATGTAACTGGCTGTGACAATATGTGTGTGTGTGAATGTATGTATGCGTTTGTGTATGTACACACACACCGCCGCCGCTTTCATCGGTTAGGTGGGTCGTTCATACCGGGAGGCAAGTCTGGCCAGGGTTGACCATGGGTCGCACCTTGCTCCGGTGTTTTACAGCTGGATGCCCTTCCTAACACCAACCACGTTTAGTGTGGAAGTGGATGGCTCCATTATGAGGAGTGACAGACCAGTTGGCCATGCCGAACCCTTCTCACCACGGAACCATGTTTTCAGAGCCTAACCCATCTCATGGTGTAGCCACAGTTTTGGGGCCTAGTACTGGATAGCACCGCTATGAGAGGGAACAGGTGCTGTATCACAGTTTGGGTGTCTGGCATTGGATGGCACCACTATAAGGAGGGACAGGCCATTGGCCATGCCAAACCCTTCTCATAGTGATACCCTAGTTTCAGAGCCAGGCACTCTCCATGCAATGGACACTTCGCAATGTGAAACTGGACACTGGCAGCCTGGGGTTGGATGGCACCGCTATGAGGAGGGACAGGTGCTGTACCACAGCTTGGGTGTCTGGCATTGGATGGCACTGCTATGAGGAGGGAAAGGCCAGTTGGCCACGCTGAACCCCTCACTCAGCAAACCCTCAGTTCAGGTATTGGATACCGCCTGACTCCACTGAGGAGGAACAGACCAGTTGGCTGCGCCGAACCCTTGCTAAGAGGCCAGTTGGGACCCAGTACTGGATGGCACTGATACAAGGAGCCTAACCCATCTCACAGCATAGCCAGTTTCATGGCCCAGTATTGGATGGCAGCGCTATGAGGAAGGACAGGCCAACTGGCTGTGCTGAACCTACCTCACAGCATAGCCTTAATTTAGGAGCCCAAGATTGGATGATGCCTTTATGAGGGGGGATATGTGCGGGATCACAGTACAGCAGGGACTTGGTTTTGGCAGCCTGGCACTAGATGACACCACCATGAGAAGAGACAGGCCAATTTGGCCGCACCAAACCTCTCCCACAGCAGCATCCCAGTTTCAGGGCTGGGTACTCTCCACGCGACAAAACCTTCTCAATACGAAACCCCTGCGAAATGACTGCGATGGAACTCTTGTGAGCCTGCCATTGACCTTGTTTATAGTGTGGGGCTGGGCGGTGCCATTTCGGTCCGACATTGAGTTGTCGGAACAGGTCTTTTATTGAACATTGTAGCGCCATAGGACTCGGTCCTGTGTCGTCCCCATTGAGAGATTTATTTGAGTCAGGTCCAGCCTTATCATTTCATCCCACACTTTCTTGGACCTTCTTCTCTTGGTGCCTCCCGCAACTTTTAAAGCCCTACATCTCTTCAAGCAGCTGACATCCTTCATGTGCATCATGTGACTATACCACTGCAGTCTTCTCTCTTGCACACAGCCTTTGATCCCGCTTACATCCAGCTTTACGTTTAATACATTAACATTGTCGTTCACATACACTTCCGTTACACATTCATCTGACCATATATGCTTTGTTTCTTTCCAGCCTCTGTAAGTCCTCGGCACACAGAGCCCATGTTTTACTACCATGTAGCATTGCTGAGTGCACGCAGGCATCGTACAGCTTATCTTTTATCTTAAGTGAGAGACCCTTTGTAGCTAACAGCGGCAGCAGCTCCCTGAACTTTTTCCAACCTGTTCTTACTCTCATGATTGTGTTTTCTGCATAGCCACATCTGCCACTGATTTGGTCTGCCGGATAGCAGAAGCTATCAACTATTTCTATGTGGTCTTCTGTGCATTTGAAGGGGCATGCTATTGAGGGTCTTTGCCTACCATCCCTGTACAGAGTTTACATATGTAAGCTTCTCCCTCAAAATGAAAGGCAGACTGTATGATGCGTGTATCCGAACAGCAATGTTACATGGTAGTGAGACCTGGGCGCTGAAGGTGGAAGTCTTACGTAAATTAGAGAGAAACGAAGCCTGCATGTTCCGATGGATGTGTAATAGTAATATACGCGAACGAAAGTGGCGCTGTATCAATGCCAAAACGCTTATCAGCACAGCAACAAATAGGAACAACAACAAAATATGAAGACGTCGCATCTCAGAGTTGCAACACTTAATGTTGGCACTCTCAGAGGTAGATCTGCTGAAATAGCGGAGATGCTGGAGAGAAGGCAGGAGGATGTGTGCTGCGTGTAAGAGGTGAGATGGAGAGGTGCCTCTGCAAGACTAGTCGTAGGCAAACGTCTTAGCTATAAGCTATTCTGGATAGGTAAGGATGATGGGTTAGGGGGAGTAGGCATTTTCCTGGCTGAGAAATGGATCAATAAGACAATAGAGGTAGTTCGAGTTAGTAATCGAATAATTAAGCTTAGATTAGTTGTAGGCAGGAGACTACTGACAATCATCTCGACCTATGCTCCCCAAGCATGCCTAGGCAAAGATGAGAAAGACTGCTTTTACGAGCAACTTTTACAAACAACCGCAATGACAGAGGACGGAGACATCGTTATGCTAGCAGGAGACTTCAATGGTCATGTTGGACAGCTCCAGGATGGTTACACTGGGGTACATGGTGGGCATGGTTACGGCTCAAGAAATGAAGAAGGACTGAGACTTCTTGAATTTTGTGATGCAGGTACATTGACTATTTGCAACACAAACTTCCAGAAACCTGCCAATCACCTAATAACCTACAAATCTGGTGAGCACATAAGCCAGATTGACTTCTTACTAGTTAGGCAGCGGGACAGGCAGATAGTGTCTAATACCAAGGCATACCCTGGGGAAGAATGTACCCCGCAGCATAGGTTAGTCGTTAGTGATATCTCAGTAAGCAAGAGATGGAATGAGACATATAGGAAGGTGTGGAGAAGAAAGGTCTGGAAGCTAAAAGACCTTTCACTAAAATACAAATTTAGGAAAGCCCTTCAAGATGTATATGACGAAAAAGAAGACGATTTAGAGACGTATGACATAGATAATAACTGGAATTTCTTACGTGACAACTTGCTGCAGGCTACTGATGAAACTTGTGGCTGGAGCAGAGCTCCAACCAGACAGAGAGTGACCTGGTGGTGGAACAGCACAGTAGATAAGGCCATTAGAGACAAAAGACTAGCATGGAAGGCTTGGAAAAAGGGTGGGAGTAGGGAAGAATATACAGCCACTAAGAGAGAAGCTAGACGTCTGGTGTACTTAGCACGCAGCGAGGCGGAGAGTAGGAGGTTTGCCAATGTTCTGCGACGGGAAGATCAGAGGCGTGCGGTGTAGAACAGAGGCGTGGCAGAAAGGATATTAGCACAACTAATTAGAGAAAGGGTCAAACTAGATGAGATGCAGTTTGGTTTTGTGCCTGGGAAGAGTACAACAGATGCCCTCTTCTTGGTGAGACAATTGCAAGAGAGGTTCTTAGAGAAAAATAAGACACTATACTTAGCCTTTGTTGACCTAGAGAAGGCCTTTGATAGGGTACCCCGATCTGTCATCTGGTGGTCCCTAAGGAAGCTAGGTCTTGAGGAATGGCTTGTGAGGACAGTGCAAACTTTGTACAGAGGTACTCTCAGTAAAGTCAGGGTAGGAATGGAGTTTAGTGAGGAATTCCAGATACAAGTAGGAGTACATCAAGGTTCGGCCCTCAGCCCGCTCTTGTTCATTATAGTCCTCCAAGCCATAACACAGGAGTTTAAGACTGGCTGTCCATGGGAACTTCTCTATGCTGACGATCTGGTTCTTATAGCAGAATCAGTAGAGGAGCTAGAGAATAAATTCTGGCTATGGAAACAGCAGTTGGAAGCAAGAGGACTGAGAGTGAACCTAACTAAGACAAAAGTGTTGATGAGTAGAAAAGAGGACAAAACTCTGATTCTGTCAGGGAAATGGCCATGTTCGATATGCAGAAAAGGAACTGGCATAAATTCTATAAAATGCACACAATGCAGATCCTGGGTACACAAGAGATGTAGCGGGATAGCAGGCAAACTAACAGGTAGGGAGAAATATGTATGCAGTAGATGTACAGGGAAATTAGACAGTAGAAGTCGCATTGATAGACACATTTTTCAAATGCAGGAGGTCGCTATAGAAGTGGTGGATAGCTTCCGGTACCTAGGAGATCAGATTAGCATGGGAGGAGGGTGTTCCAAGGCCATAGTATCTAGAATAAGGACGGGTTGGAAGAAGTTTAGGGAGCTGCATCCTCTGTTGACGAAGAAGGGTTTCTCTCTGCGTACGAAAGGCCGGTTGTATGATGCCTGTGTGAGGAGCGCGATGCTGCATGGTAGTGAGACATGGGCAGCAACTGCAGAGGATATGCGACGGCTGGAGAGAAATGAGGCAAGCATGCTCCGTTGGATGTGCGTGAACGACCCAGCATAAATGTGTTGAGAGAGAAACTGTGTCTGAGAGGGATAGAATGTAGTGTACGGGAGAGGAGACTGAGGTGGTATGGACATGTGATGCGCATGGAGGATGACCGATGGGTGAAGAAGTGCCAGGAAATGCCAGTTGAAGGAAGACGTGGTAGAGGTAGACCACGAAAAACTTGGGCGGAGATGTGGAGAACAGACCTCAGATCATTGAAGCTCACGGTGGAGATGACGAAGGACCGTGACGAGTGGAGAGATGCTGTGCTGAATAAGACCCGTCCCACCCTTGCAAGCAGGGAAAAGCGGACGTATGATGATGACAAAGCATAAAGGAATTGAGAGAGAGACTGAGCATAAGAGGAATCAAATGCTGTGTGCAGGAGAGGCGGTTGCGTTGGTATGGACACGTGATGCGTATGAAGGATGACAGCTGCATAAAAAGGTGCAGAGCACTAGAAGTCGATGGAAACCGCGGAGTGGGGAGACCCAAGATGACCTGGGATGAGGTGATAAAAGCCGACCTTACCCAATTACACCTCTCAAAGGCGATGACACACGACCGTGACCTCTGGTATCACGCAGTAATACAGAGTACCTGACCTCCCATGGGTATAAGCTGAAGCATATAGACAATATGCCCCCACACCCTCCCACTGCAAGGTGGTCGTGGAGGTGCCACGGCAAAAAAGCACCCAGCCCACACTGTAAAATGGACGTGTAGGCGTCACGAAAAAGCACCCAGCACTCACTGTAAATGAGGTTGGTGTTAGGAAGGGCATCCAGCTGTAGAAATCAAGCCAAATCAGTTCCTGTATGAGCAAGGCATGGTCAGCCGACCAGACACTGCCCACAACAGGACAACCCATCTAACCCATGCTAGCGTGGAAGAACGGACGTAAAACGGTGATGATGATGAGTCCGTGTTTTTTGCCAGTCTGCCTGTTTTCCCACTACCTCTTGTGTACACACTGCATTTGGTGCACTGGGTAGAGTATCTAACCACCCCTTTCCTGCCTACTGGAGGGAATCAGGGCCATTTCCTGCAGGGTATCAGAGCTCTTGTTTCCTCTACTGCTAATAAGGATTTTGATCTTGGACAGGTTGGCTTTGAGGCCTTTTGTTTCCAAGTTGTGCCTCCATCTCTGAAATTTTTTCTCTAACTCTGCCATAGACTCAGCTATGAGGGTATGGTCGTCAGCGCATAATAATTCCCACGAGCAACCAGTCTTAAATCTCTCCATTATAGCCTGTAGGATAATAATGAAGAGGAGGGGCTAAGGATGGAGCCCTGATGAACCCTCACCTGCATGCTAAATTCCTCACTATTCATTGTTGATTTTAACTTTGCTGGTGGCCCCTTTGTATATGGCTTGTACTGCTTTCACGAGCCACTCATCCACACCTTGTTTTCTGAGAGCCCACTAATTACAAGTTGAGGCACTCTATGAATGCTAGGTAAGTGAGGTACTACTTCTGCATTTGTCTCACAAGTAAGAGGGCATCAGTCTGCCCTGTAAAGTGGTTGTGTTGGTGACATGAAAAGCTCCTAGTCCACCGTGTGGTGATATGGAGACACAACAAACACACCAGGTCCACACTGTAAATGTCGTTGGCATCAGGAAGGGCATCCAGCCATAGAAACCAAGTCAAAAACACTTCTGTATGAGCAAGACACAGTCATCTGATCTGACTTGTCTCACAATGGGACAACTCATTTAACCCTTTAGCATTCACATTGAATTGTCAAATGTCATGTTCATCTATTCGCATTATTTTCACTTAATTATACTCAAGAGGGTTATCAATTTTATTTGTTTGTAATTACTTTAATTTTCTATGTGCAGACTTGAAATTTTGTCAGTAGATGTTTAAATAACTATAATTTACAATTATATATTTTTACCTGATTTTTTTTTGTTAAATTTGACTTTATGGATAAACACAAAAATTTAAACTTTATCTGCCTTATCTGTTAGATGTGTTGCAAAAAAATCCAATAATGACCTAGATGCTGATTTCCATCAATTCTAGCAGTTTTCTGAACAGGTGAATTAATTAAAAATGCAGGTGTAATCAGTACACGGTTTTAGTCTTTCTCTACATTCCAGGCAAATATTTTCATTGAAAAAAATGTATAAAACCTTTTCACCGGTCAAAATAATATTGGCAATGTACTCTGTAAATGTACGGTGTAAAATTACGTAATAGAAAGTTCCCAATATATAAGTTTATACACACTTTTAAATTTTTCTGACAATATTTCAATTAATGGTCGTACTTTGTACAGTGGGTCGTAATTTGATTCATTTCTACCAGGGGCATTTGAAGTATCAACCAGATGCAAATACTGGTTTAATTTAATGAATCTCGTTTTTGCCATAATACTAGATATATAAGGGTCACCAAACCTTATATCAGTACTCCAATAATTCCACAGTCGTGGAAATTGTTTAATACCAAACATAATATTTATGGTAAAAAACGCTTTCATTTCGGCAGAATCTGTCGGACAACATAACAGATCGGGTTTTCCGATATTAGAAATTTGTTGTTGTGCATAGCGATTTGCCACAACTTCGAAGAAAGATTGTGGTAAAAATAAAAAATAATAATCCAGTGCTTTAGCATCGGGTGGTAATGTGTGTTGTGGTCCAATATTTTCAGTAAAATCTGAAACATGTATCGATGTTGTTTCTTTCAACCACGTTGCTATTTTTTCAATGGTGTCAGTCAAATCTTCTCTTTCGCTTTCAAAGTAACTATCATCATTATCAGATATATCAGAAATAAATATATCTGATTCGTTTGAAGATAAATCACTGATATTATCTTCTGTTTCTTTTTGATCTCGAATGTCGTCGGACGTAAAACCTTCAAATTCGTTGTCGCTACTTTCGGAAGCCATGTTACACTTTCAACGTTAAAAACACGTGTTATCGCAAGTTCTTTAACTATACTAAGAGTTAATTTTCGCGCGTAAGGGCTTTATCTCGCAGTAATCTCGAATTGACGAGATTTCGATGATGTCAATGTTTATTTTTAGAAGGAAATCTCCGTGTGGTATTAAATGTCGGTTTGAATAAACGAAAGGGGACATAATCTTGTCGGTTTTTGTCGCTTTGAATGCTAAAGGGTTAACCCATGCTAGCGTTGAAAAATGGATGTTAAACTGTGGTGGTGATGATTATCATTTTTACATTGACACTTTCATGCTGATGTGTTGAACAGGATTTTTTTAGGTAATGTTTTGCAGTCAGGTGCTTTTCCTGACACCAACCCTTTTAGTCACTTATGACATGCAAGGATATGGTGTACCTATTCTAAACTGGATACACACAATCCTTATCATTTAATGTCTGCTTTCCCTGCTAGCAAGGGTTGGACACGTCTACATAGGCCAAGTTAGTACTAAAGCAGGACTACTGACCTCCCAGACAAGCTGAGGGGTCTGCGTCCTTCTTACGTACGGTCTTATGTTCTAGCAAGTGCATAAACTGAAGAGTCCTCCCAACCTCTTGTTTGGAAAACCTTTTACAGCTGGATGCCTTTCCTAACACCAACCACTTTGCAGCATGTACTGGGTGATTTTATTGTGTATATAACCAGCAATAGTGAGGTTGTCATGTATAGGTTCTACTGTAGTTCAAACTAAACATCAACAACAATGGTCTCACCAGTTTAGGAATGCTTTCAGTAGTTAGTGAAATCCCAACTTTCTTTTATCTGAGTGAGAAACTGGGTTTAAGAGGAATCCAAAGTGGTGTGCAAGAGATAAGACTACATTAGTACAGACATGTGATACGCATGGATGATGATCACTGGTTGAAGAAGTGCCAGGAAATCCCAGCAGTAGGAAACTGCAGTAGAGGTAGCTCAAGAAAAACCTGGACTGAGGTGGTGAAAGCTGATCTCACATCACTGAGACACACGGAAGAGATGATGCAGGAACTTGACTAGTGCTGAGCTGAAAAGGACCTGTCCAACCCTTGCAAGCGTGGAAAAACGGATGCAATTATGATGATGAACTCCTCCTTCGTGTTATCTTCTCTCTAATTTTGTTTCTGTTTTCCTTTACTAATGCAGTTGGTCCATCCCTCTGATAATTCACCATTGAAAGAACTGCAGAGATATTTGGGCATTCGGCTAGAAAAAAGGCAAAAATGCATTGAAATGGCCAGACAAAACTGTATGTATTATCTGTTTCATCTGTATTTGATGTTTTCTATTCTACATTCTAATGGACACAGCATGACCCTGCATGGTATCTTGGGAAAGTGTCATTTACCATACCTGTGAAGGGGCATGGCCTAATGGTTAGGATGCTTGTCATATATCTTAACTATAAAAAAGGAGTGCGGGACTGCTTCCAGAATATATTTTTTTATCCCGTTTGTAAAATAAGTTGGATTACTTTGAATAAATAATGAATGAATATTACATAATTTATCTACTAGATTTCGTGGCTGTTGATTAAATATATTTTATAGCTTATTTAAAGATTCACTTCTTTAAAATTGTCCAATGTCAACACTTCCGGTTAGCGGCAGTTATATTATAACACTTATAATCACATATATTTCTGTCGCTAATTTTCTCCTAATGCAATTTATATATAATATCGTCTTTTTTTAAATGTATCATGGATTACGTTACTGATTACAGAAGACAGTGTAACGCAGTCTTCATTCAATTTCTGTGTATATTGTCAATTACGATTTTATTTACATGCATATATATTTGTGTATAATATCAATATACACACTACACATGCTATCAGTTCAATTCCTGGGCTGGGTTGTGTGTTTTTGAGCAAAACGCTTTATGTTGCTCCAGTATACTGAGCTGAGAATGAGTACCCGCTGTAGCTGGGGAGTTAATCCTGTGATAGACCGGTGTCCGTCCAGGGAGAGTTTTGTACTCTGTCACTGAATGCCAAGAAAACTGGCCAAATGAGTCTTCAGCTTAGACTAGATTTTAACTAACTTGGGTCATAGTAAGAATGTTGTGATGGTGGGCATATTGCTATTTTAGTTTTCACAACTTTTGCATTGTTTTCCAATTTGAATGATATATACAAGTGTATACTATAAATATTCACCATTAAATATTTCTGTTTTTGTAACAATGATAAATCATCATCATATGAGGAAGATGAGATAGCGGACATATGTCAAACCATATACACATTGACATATGTCAAATCCAATATGCACATTATGACTCATCACAGTGGTTTTTATAGAGTGATAGACAGCAAACATCCATTTTAAAGTCAATGGTTCATTCTGTCTTTTGGAATAATGTTAATATAATGCAACTTTGCCTTTCGTCCTTTCCAAGTCGATAAAAAAAGATTACCAGTCTAGTATTGGGGTCAATTCTTCCTCAATATCTCTTTCTCAGTTCCATTCTCTCATTCTTTCTCTCTATCCTTCTTTGGAAGGAAACTGCTGTATTCAGAACTGGAGAAATGGGTCGACCAGGTTTAAAAATGCCCTAGAAATGCTGTTTGTCAATACAGCACCCCTACAACTCTCTCAGGAGTTATGGGTCCATACATATAAGTTCACAACATTCTTATTGTATAAAGGATTGACAGCATTAATCTATATATATAAAACTGTGGTTGTCTGTCTGTCTATCGATTTTTGGCACACATCTCCTCTTAGAATCTCTCACGGAATTGCACCGAAATTGCTATACTTGTACATTGAGCCCTAGCGAAGACATCGGAAAAAAAATATTTCAAATTGACCCGCCCTATGTGACGAAATCGAATATAATGTATCGATTTTTGAGCGTAAGTGATCAGTTATTTCCCTTTGTTCTGTTTACATTGAGCGTCTGCGTGCAAAAATTAAAAAAATTACGCTGGCTTTCTCAGCGTTTAAAATGACATTAACACAATACACGATTTAAAGACTACGTAAAACAAGCCTTTTAAAACAATATTTTTACTTGAAAACAAGTCTATTTAAAAACTACTTAAAACAAGCAAATATTTCGTAAAAAAAAGCAAAAATTATATAAGTTTATATAAAATATATGTATCTGTAAATTTCGTTAGGCGTGCAGACAGACAGTCGTGCAGAGAGGTGATATAGGCGTGCAGACAGACAGTCGTGCAGAGAGGTGTTATAGGCGTGCAGACAGACAGTCGTGCAGAGAGGTGATATAGGCGTGCAGACAGACATAACTGATAATTTGGTTACGCTAATGTTTTTCTCTGCGTTGCAGTGTTTACATTTTCGATCTTTGTTAATAAATAACCAGTGCAGTTTCTATCCCCAGCATCCTCTTTTGTTATAACATTCGGGTTATCGTTATGTTTTCTTAACTTCATAAGGCATATTGTTGGTTGAGGGAATATTAATCAAAAACACCACATGCAAGTCTGCACAGTAGACACTACAGTTTTTAAGCCAAGAAAGAAACTTAACATTGTAACTTTAACACAGCTACTGAGCGACCCCGAGCAACGCCGGGCTTTACTGCTAGTATCATATAATTCCATTCTTAGTTCTTAGCTTTGGTAGCTAAAATTATATTTTTTTATTATATGCATACATTTGTTCCAATGTAGATAAATTAAAATTTCAATGCAAGAAGATAGAAGTTTGTTTATCTAAAAAACAAAAGTGGTTAAAGGAAAAATAAAAATAAATAATTGTTGATGCTAACTATCATATTTTTTGGAACATAATATGCAACCTTATTTTGAAAAAAGTTTAGGAAAAACGTTGAAATTTAACTCTATTTAACCCTTTAGTATTTACATTACTCTCAATATCCTATTATATTTTTGCGGTAAAGGCTTTACCTCATAATTATCTCACGTAATATTGAATCTGAGATTTTGATGTTATGTATTTTGAGAACAAAACCTTAACATAAGTATGAGCAGACAGTTACGACTGGCTTGAACAGAAAGAGGTCAGAGAATTCTGGCCAGATACGTCTGGTTTAAATGCTAAAGGGTTAAACATGGCTGGTGTTTCATATATTATTGTATCTATAAAGTTAGCATATAGAGGTCAGGCAGATTTTGACATCAAATTTTGGAGTAAAAAGAAAGAGCATTTTATACAATAGAAAATATGCCAGGTCCAAGGTCACAGAAGCTACAGGCTGGAGCATTTGAACTTGATTTCAAAACAATTTGACTTACTCTGAAGAGTCTAGAAATGAGTGCTTTTGTGTGAAATTACACAGCTATATCAACTAAGAACATTAATGAAGAGATTGGATATTGGATTTATTTTCTAATTCCTCCAAATTTTTCAGAATCTTAATCTTCTCACTACCTTATTTCTAATGAAAGAAGTTGCTCTGTTTTTTAAATAATTTTGAAAACAATTTGAAGGGATTTAGTAAAATAACTATAACAAAATACTGGGTTGTATAAGTATAAACAGAGACGTGGTTTGTGTGTATAATATTTAATCAACAATTTGTGGTTATATAGAACAGTATAGTTGACATGTCAATGAATAGATGAAAGAATGAAGCAAAGTTATTAGTTACCGTTTGGTTGCCAGGCGAACGTGCCTGGCTGAAGGCCAGGAGCCGAAAAGGCAAATGAGAGATAGGGAGCTGAAAGTTATTCCCTTTATAGATGCTGGAACGGAAGTGACAGAAAGGGTTCTGCCACCAACGGGAAGTAACAACAACTACTTCGTGTTTAGAGAGCGTTAATCTATTGGTGATGTGAGTGTCACAACAAGGGAGGCAACTCCTGCTACATTATCTCCCGCCAGATTTTTAAAATATAAAAATCGATTGAAATATGTATGTAGTAAGTTGGCGAGAATGTTGTAACAGGCATGAAAATTACGAAAAAACTAATGTTTGCAATAAAAGGAAAACAGCAAAATGATTGCATGCAAAAATGAATGATAGATATCAAGGTAGCCAACCGCTCTTGGCCAGAGAACGACTGGACATCTATTATTCCGTCACTGAAAGATACAATGTAATGAAAGTAAAAGAAGAGGTCAAAGTTCAAATGTTCAAAATACAGTTCACATGTGTGCAATCACATGACAGCAGGAAAGAAAGTGTGTTCCAGAGAATAAATGCAGGTGGTTTCTGGTCTGTGGTATAACGTGAAATTTCCAACCTCCGAAGGGAAATTCTGACAGGAAGAGTGCTGCAAAAATAAATTCTCTGGCTTGTTCTGCTGGTTTTGGTTGTTGATGAAGCTGTGTTGCTGTTGATGTTGTCTCGCGGAGTGAGCGTATTCGATGTTTAAATTCACAGTAAAAATTTTTCCAGAAAAAAATGAGTTGCGCAAAGTGCTAGAAATAACAGCCGAAGTTGATGGTCTTTGTTGAGAATGCGTTGACCTGGAAGGGTCAAGAGGCCAGCGACCAAAGAAATAAGCATTCTGAATAAATGCGCAGTTTTCAACGACAAATTTACGTGGTCAATTTTTAAACCGGCAAATAGGAGAATATAGCTTAAGGCTGGAGAATCCTTGGCGAGAAACGCTATCTCTGGCGTGTGGTTATCTCCGTGAGTCGAGAATTGTGCAGCCTACACGTGCCAAAACAAGGTTAAGTTGAAAAAAAAAAATTTCTATTGCGCGAGAAAATGGCGCAAAAATGATAGTGCAACAGGTCGTTGGCAGCCATTTTGAAAAAATGTGTGTGTGAACGTGACAATATGATGAAAAAGAAAGAAACTCTTCACTTAGTATAACAAATATGGCGAGTTCAATTTTTTTGTGAACGATGAAAAAAAAACAATAGTTGAGATTCATCGAAAATAAATGTTCATGTTGAAATATGTAAAAAGAAAATCAAATTTCTTTTTTTTTTGTTTGTTTTTAAAGTGTTCGTTGTAAGAAGAAACGAAAAACACATATATATATATATATATATATATATATATATATATATATATATATATATATATATATATATATATATATATACAGTGAAATGTGACAGTTAGTTGATGCATGACAGAAAGAGTCTGTCTGAACGAGAATTTCACATGTGCGTGTGTTCGTTTCTGTGTCTGCGTATTTTCCTAGTTTGTTAATAAAATTTGCTGCGTATTCGTAATGTTGGTCGAAAGATTCCAACGAAAATGAGGTACTGCTAATTAATTTTCTTGTTTCCATACACACACAACACCAGATTCTGTTATTTTTTCTTTTTTTTTTTCTTTTTACATATTGTCATGATGGAAAACTATTTTAGATAAATATAAATATTTAAAAATAAACAGTTTTGTATCATAAAATCAGGAGCGGTCTTTGGTAGCTTGGCGATGGAATTACATAGAATATTAATTGAATTTTCTTTCTTCAATTTTAATCTTGGTTTTCTTAGTCAAATCTAACATGAAAAGGAAAGCCTAAAAATGAAATATTTTATATTGGAAAATTGCTTATTTTTAATTTATTATAGGGGATGATTTCCGTTCACTTTTGCTAAAAGTGGAAAAAGAGTATACCTTCATCCCAGTCCTTGAAAAGGAAGTGTATCGTCTCCGCAAAGAAAACTCCAATTTAAAGAAAGACAAACTGAATATCAACAAAGATGTGCAGGAACTTCAGCAAGAACTGAGAGCAACAACTTCAAAATTAGAAAGTACTGAACGACAGGTAAGTGCCATTTTACAAAGGAAATAAAATTCTTCAGTGTTTCATACTGTGATATAATGCACACAGTACACTCTGTAAAGTGGTAGTGTTGTTGCCATGATTAAATGCATCCAATACATTCTGTAAAGTGGTTGTTTTGGTACTATGATAAAATACACAATACATTCTGTTAAAGTAGTACTGTTGGTACTATAATAAAATGCATCCAGCACTCTGTAAAGTGTTTGGTTTTGGGAAGAGTATTCATCTATAGAGGCTATGCCAAATATGGAATGTACAAGCAAGTTGAGGCCTCTAACACATCTAGTCTGATTGGGACAACCTATCCAACCTATGCTGATGATAATGTGAAGATTTATATTTTCATTTTCTTCCCATGAGATCTGTTGTCAATGATACCCCATCAAAACTCATGAAGGTTTTAATCATTATAACCATAAAATAGTGAATAAGAAACCAGTTGTTTTTATCATTGAAAATAAAATAAAAATAAATTGTAAAATCATTATTTACACAACTTTCACAATCACAATTTTTTTTCATATTTGAATTAGTCTTCTAGTCTGAGGATAACTCAATGTCTTGATGTACTGCTTCCTACAGCAGTAATTTACTAATCATGGTTCTTTCCTCACCTTTTGCCACAGAGGTTCTGCCCTTCCCCTTCTATCTCACCCACTTATTTCTGGGTGGGTTGTTGGGGCAGTCATCATCATCATCATCATCATTTAACGTCCATCTTCCACGCTTTGCATGGGTTTGCCTCAAAAACTCTTCCCAGTAGGTCCTGTCAGAAGCAACTGTCTCTAATTGCAGGTAGTTAGGACAAGGAATATTTCAATCTCACTTTGATATATTTAACCCTTTCATCATCATATTTCTGATGAAATACAGTTTATTTCAAATAATGAAGAATTTTGAAGGATTTACTAAAATTATTACTTAACTACTGATATAGTAACTTAACATATGGTTCATCATTACCATTTAATGTCCATTTTTTTCTACTCTAGCATGAGTTAGACAAGTTGTAATGTTGCGATACAAGTCAGATCAGATAAACATATCTTGCTCATACTGAACTGTTTTTGGCTTGGTTTCCACAGTTGGATGCCCTTCCTAATGTCAACCACATTTACAGTGCAGACTGGGTGCTTTTTGTTGTGTCACTGACATGACCACTTAACAGAGTGGACTTGGTGTTTTTGTCATGTCAATTGACACAACTTCTTTACAGGGTGGATTGGGTGCTTTTTGTCTAGCATAACCACTTAATGGGATGGACTGGGTGATTTTTATTTTTTTTTATTTTTATTTTTATTTTAATTTTATTTTTATTTATTTATTTATTTATTTTTTCGTGTCTCATCAACATGACCACTTTACTGGGTGGGCTTGGTGTTCTTTCACCAGCATGAGATATAAAATTCTTTTTCGTTGTCACTGCTCAATGGGTGATGGGGTCAGAGTCCTCAAACGCTCCTTCCAAAATGTCTTGTCAGAAGCAGCCGTCTCCAACTGATCCGGGTGGATCCCTAAGTGAGACCAGCCAAACTCATGAATGTTATCCAACCATCTTACTCGGTCGACCATTGGGACTCCTGCTGGCTGGCTGGTTTTTTCCATAAAATCTGTCCAGCGATTCTTTCTTGAGACATTCTATCCACATAGCCATAGCATCAGAGCTTTGATATCTCAATTTGGAGAAGTAGCATCTCTACCTGGAGTGAATATCTGATCTCCGAGCTACACTATCGAGTAATGTTATTCCAAAGACCCTTTGGAGGAACCCCATTTCGGCTCATATTCTTTCGTTCATTACCCAAGATTCATGACCATAGGTAAGGGTTGGCATCAATATCGAATTGAAGATAGCAGTTTTGGTTTTTACATCTACTTCGCTTCTGATTACTGAATGCTGGAGCTGGTGCATTACTGGCACCAGCTCCTGTAATTCTTGCACTTAATTCAGCTCCCTGCCTTCCATCACTCATGAACATGGCCCTGAGATAGTTGAACTTCTCCACTTGCTTCAGTGGAACTCCATTCACATGTAGAGTGCACTGCGCAGGCTTCCTTGAGAAAGCGAGTGTTTCACTTTTCGCAGCACTGGTTTTCATTCCAGCTATGCAGCACTTGGCATGAAATCTATCGAGTGCAAGTCGGAGATCACCTTCAGTTGAGTTAAGTAACACTGCCTTCCACAAATTCTAGCCGAATAATTTTTACATCCGCCAACATGATACTACTGTCAATCCTGTTCACGTAAATAATGAACAGGAGAGGTGACAATACGCACCCATGGTGGAGACCAATTTCCACATTGAATAGTTCCGATTTAGCACCATTTATCCGAACACAAATTCTCTGGTGTTCGTACAGAGACATCAGAGCAGCAAGCTGACCATCCTGCAGAACTTTCTACTTTCAAGGTCGACAAAACATGAATATACCTCTTGGCAATACTCCCATGATTTCTCAAAAATCTGCCGCAGTGTGAATATCTGGTCAGCTGTGCTGCGTCCAGGGTAAAAACTGTACTGTTCATCAGCTAGCTTGGACTTGACAATCTCCTTGCATCTCTTTGCCAGGCACTTAACAAAGACTTTAATGGGGATGCTTAACAAGATCTCTCTGTTATTGGAACAATCTCTCTTGTCTCACTCTTTGAAAATTGGGATTATCACTCCCAATTGCCATTGCTTAGGTGCCTTTCCAGAGATCCAGACCACCCAGCACACATGCGTCAGCCAGAGAATAACTTCTCTATTTAAGGCTTTAACATCTCTGGCTGGATTTCATCTTCCCCAGCGGCCTTGCCACACTTTAGCTCTTTAACTGCTCTTGTGACCTCAGCCTCCAAGAGATTATTCACCGCTCTCAGATGCACCTTGTGTGCATCAGAAGATGCTGTTGCGATCGGGTTTAGGAGATCAGCAAAATATTCTCTCCACCTCGCAAGGATGCACCTCTGTAGAGAGGAGAACCCCAGATGCGTTCTAGATAGCAAGTGTGGAGGAGGGCTTCTTATTACTAAGTCGGTGGATGGTCTACCAGAACATTTTATTTGTTGATCTGAAGTCGGATTCCAGCTTAACCCCAAAGTCTTCCCATGTCTTAACTTTGGATGCCTTTACTGTCTCTGCTGCGATTCTTTGTGCCTGATTGTACTGCAAGTGCAAAAAGAACTTATTTCCAAACCCAGCTTTGTTGGCCTCCTTCTTTGCTTGGATGGGATCTTTGACCTATTGATTGAACCAAGTGGCTCTCATGCCATCTGGTGCCACACCAAGCCACTTTTCCCAGCAGCATTTAACAGCAGAAACTGCTGAGCTGAACAATCTCCACCCTGTCTCAACATCCTCAGTTTACTTACAATTCTCTGAATTTGGATGCAATATTATCTGCATACCTGGTCCTAACTTCTTTATCTACCAATGCTCTCCACTTTATCCTGTAGGTCTCTCTAGACCTGCCAGTTTTGTGGGCTTCTTTGGCTTTAGGTAATTTCAAAATAACTAGTTGGTGTTCAGTTGACAACTCATCCCCTCTCTTAACATGAACATCCATCACAGAATCAAAGAGATCAGAGACAGGAAGAAAATCAATTATTGATCTCTGTCCCGGATTCCCTTTATACTATGTATATTTATGGATGTCTCTGTGCTGGAAGGTGGTGTTCATAATAGAGAGTCTATTGCTAGAGCAGAAGTCTAATAAGGCCTCTCCATTAATATGTCTGAAAATTTAACTTAAATTGGAACCTTTTAAAATGTTTTTGTTTCATAGAACCAGGACCAGCTTTGGCTGGACTAATATCAAAAGTGTTCAAATCTGTTGAATTTGAAAATACAAAATATGCTTCTCTATAACAATTTGGTTCTCTGTTGCCTTTTCTGGCCCAGATTGTATACTTGCTACTTTACAAAATAATTCCTGAGTAATGCCTGCCAAGGAGCAAATGGGATCAGTTTAGTTATTTTATTAGGCAAAATATTTTATTATTTTATAATCAGTAAAGAAATTAAAATAGCCATTAGACAGTGGCCATGTTGAAGCACTGTTTTAAGAGATTTAGTTGGTCATATCAAGCCTAGTACTTATATATAACTGGAGTGTATATTGGTTTTATATACCATGATGTATAGTATATATTATGATGTGTATATAGGTTTTAAACACCATGTTTTATATACCATGTGCATATCGACTTTTAGAATTGGTATGATTCCCCTGACTAAAAAGGTTGGCATTGTTCCACTTAAAAAAACTTATTGCCACCATTTTCAATATTTAATTTGGTCATTTTAGTTACAAGAGAAGAATTCATTGATTAGGGCAGCTAGAAATGAAAAGTCACAACTAAAGAGCGATTATGAAATGCAAATGCAGCTGAATCAACAAAAATTTGAACAACAGGTAATCAATTAAACTATTTGGTAATCTTTTGTTATTAACTATATTGCTAATGAGTAAAACTTTGATTCTTTTAATGCAGCCATGTTGAGGCACTACCTTGATTTAGTTGATTTTGTTGACCACAGTACTTTAGGGTCAACACTTCTGATTGTTTATCCAACTTATTATGGTGTGTTTTGTCGGGTTATGTCTACTATAGGGGGAAAACAGGATGGTTTTATTGAATTGCTTCAGTTATTCGAAGGGCTTTACAAACGGTGATATACAGGGTACTTGAACAGTGCCTAAATATGTTCACTCGGTTATAATTTCTTCAATAATTGCGATGACTTCTTCAATTGTTCTGTGTTTGTTCTTGAGCGCTAATGCAGTAAGTTTGCTATTCTTATACATAAGTTTGTTGAATAAGTTCGATACTCGTCGAGCTGAAACTTCCCCAGCTTATTCACTCTGAATGAAGAAAGCTGGATGGAAGAAGGACTTATGACTTAAACAGCTATTGATAGTTCCACACAAAAAATTGATCTGCCATAAACAAACCTAGCAAATGTTGCTATTGAAAATCCAGTATGGGCACCCAGGGTCGCTAGCATGTTCAGGCGCACTCTGGGAACTGCGAATAACCCCACCTTTCCCGGGTATTACCGGGTACTGTAGCTAGTGGTACATAAACAGATTCACACACATGCATATATATATATATATATATGTGTGTGTGTATATACACATACATATATATGTGTATATACACACATGGATATATATATTTATACAACAGACTTCTGTAGTTTCCATCTCCCAATTTCCATTCATAAAGGCATTGATCAACCTGAGGCAATAGTAGAAAATGCTTGCCCAAGGTGCTACACAATTGGACTGAATCCAGAACCAATTACTTGCGAAGTGAACTCCTTAACCACGTAACCATACCTGTAGCTAATTACTCATCCAGTGTCTAAGTGTTTTAAGTAATTTTCAATATAACCAACCCTTGCTAACTGGGAAAACAGATGTTAAATGAATGATTTTGTTGAGATTTAATAAAGTATTTGTAACATCATCATTATCACTGTTTAACATCTATTTTCATATTTGCATGAGTTAGATGGGTTGTGACATTACGAGATAAGTCAGGTCAGGTGACCTTGACTTACTCATATGGAAGTGTTTCTGGTTTGGTTTCTACAGCTAGATGTCCTTCTTAATGCCAACCATGTTACAACGTAGACTGGGTGCTTTTTATCTTGGCACCAAAATGACCCTCTAACGGGGTAGACAGGGTGCTTTTTCATTGAGGCACCAGTACAACTACCTTACAGGGTGGATTGGGTGCTTTTTTTTTTGTGTGTCGCCAACATGATTACCATACAAGGTGGACTGGGTACTTTTTGTGTCGCCAACATGACCACCTTTCAGGCGCGTTCCGCCCCGCCGAGGGTATACTCTCTGGCAACCTGAACATGATAATGTAAAGACCACTTGGTCTCTTGCGAGATGACTTCAAAACGGTAACAAATAACTTTATTTGATTTCTTTCATCTACTCTTGACATGTCAACCATTCTGCTCTACATAACTCAACCATATTAAATAAACATTGTACATACAACACTGAGTCTCCTGTTATATTCATACAACCCAGTGTTCTGTTATAGTGTAAACTGGGTGATTTTTGTTATACAACCACCTTACAGGGTTGCCTGAGTGGTTTTTGATGTGGTGTCAGGACTGTGGAAGAGCAGGGGTGGAGTGTCCAGCTTTCCTTGCTTGTATGCATGGGTTGAACAGATAGTGTATCATGAGGTGTGGAGTTGGTCTAGTAGCTAAGAATCCTCACTTATGACATGGAGTGGATGACTTGGGTCTATTGAGGCCTTGGTTACCAACTTATGTATGTGATGCTCTCTAGGGAGGGGTGTAGGAACAATGTCTGAGAGCACTCAGTTGGTGTAGGACAGAGACGTCCTGTGATGGGTATTAAGGTTTTCTTCAGGGCTATATCTAGATTCTTAGTATGGGAGCTCCTGCACCATACAGGAGAGGCATACTCTGCAGCACTAGACCAAGGCTAGGTACGTAGAGTGGATGTGCCAACACTCCATGACGTCATGCCACCCTTTCTCTTGTCAAGTAGCAAAACTGCGAAACTCAAATTTCAACATGCCTCAAACATGGAGAGTTAGCTGGCAACAGAAATTTCGACCAACCCAACTGAATGTCAACCCTAATACAACCCTCCTCCCAGGTACCAACCTTTCTTGGTGGGAGTGGGTGACCCTTAATCGGCTACACACAGCTGTCGGCTGATTCAATGCAGCCATGCTCCACTGTGAGCTGCGACCATCAGCAGCTTGACTGGCTCGCCAGAGCAGACTGCAGAACACATTGATTGAATGCCTGGATCTCCATCCACTTGGGAGTGTGGACCTCACACACTCTAATCCCACTACTGTGAGTTGGTTGCAGTGTCTGGTGGATGTCACATGATTGCTGTCTCATACAAAAGAAGGTGTGGAGGGATAGTAGAGTGAAATGAGTTTGCAGGCAGGTGATGGGTGAGTATTAAGATATGGGAAGGTATTTCTATGTTATGTTGGTGTTGATCAACTGCCATCACATGCTATTCATTTTAGGTGATTTTGACTTAAATACAAACACTTGAGTACATGTGGTTATGCAGGTTGCTATTAAAATGCTTCAATTATTAGCTTGATCATTTGATCAAGCGTTTTTAGATTAAATTTGAATGATTTAATATTCTCTTGAATATATTTCTTTTTTCACATATTTACAGGTACATATGGTAATTATATTTTACATGGTATGTCGTTTGTTTTATTTGTAGGAATATGAGCGACAGAGACTGGAAGACGAGTGCCGGGCACATAAACAAAAGAATCATAAACTACATATTTTGAAAAGCCTTGTGAATGAACATTCGGAATCTAGTTCTAGCACCACACCATCAGTTACTCCAAAGCCAGTCAAAAAATTAAGAACATTCACTACACCAGCTCCCTACACTGCTCCCAGACCTGACCCAGTTCCACGGAAACCTACAACAAGGCTAGCTGCTGCACGTTCCCTCCATGATTTAAACCAAATTGGTTCTTCATCTTCCAAAAAAGTTAGTATCATCAGCACCATACAGGAATGGTCACTTCTTTGTTCTCCTTTTCTCTTTGCTTATTTCACTCTTCACTTTGTTAAACTGCATTTTCTCCTTCTTGGTTTATGTTCCTTTTCCACTTTTGCTCTTTTCATCATCGGGTTGTTCAGGTTATCATGGTCTGAGTTCTTATTCAGAATTATTGTCTTCCTAGATGTATGGCATGGTTTCTGTGGCTGGATGTTCTCAACACCAACCACTTTATAGAGTGCACCTAGTGCATTTTATTATGGCACTATTATTAGAAGGCGCGTGGCTTAGTGGTTAGAAAGTTGGATTCACAATCACGAAGTTGTAAATTTGATTACCGGACCAAGTGATGCAAGACACTTTATTTCAGTTTACTCAACTATAGAAAGTAGTCAAAACATGACTTGTACTAAGCTGTATCAACCTTTGCCTTTCCCTTGGTCGATATTGGTGGCATTAGTTGTGACAGGCGTTACAAGCTTGCGATGTAAAATAAACCTGCTAACAAAAAACAAATAGAAGGCCTCGTTCTGGAGGAACCTCTGGACTGATGGGCCATAAGCCTACCTAGTGTTGGATGAAGATGAATACCAATACTAGAGAGGTTGTTTTAATCACTGCAACACCAGAGAAACTGTTCCATTCCATGGACTCTGAGAGGAAGATTTGAAGTGGAATGATGAGCAAAAGTTGTAAGAGGAGAAAATATGGTTTCTTCAAATAATCCATATATAAATTATCAGCTTATTTGCTTTAGTACCATGTGAATAAATGACACTGAAGATGGATAAAGATCCTGAAATATTAGAATTTGGTGTTCTCACATTGTTACTAAGATAGCTGTCATGATCACAGATTAAAATACCTACAGCAAGACTGATATATATTTATATGTATGCTTTCATCCTCTATTATGAATCATGATGTGTTAGTGCTACTGCTAATTAATACCCTTGCAAGCAGGGAAAAGCAGACATAAAATGATGATGATGATATTGTATTAATTATTGTATTAACTATACATTGTACTTATTCAGACCAATTCAGTTTTAGCCACGTTTCTACATACAATACTCTCTACAGTTAGAGTACTAAGTAATGGATCTTTCATATAACAGTAAAATAGGTTGAAATTAAGTTGGGCTGTTCTCCTATTTCAAGTCTCAGAGAAAAGAAAATAAGTGGCTTAAAGATATGTTATATTTGATAGTGTGGAAATGAGTGTGCCCATATTTCTCTCATTGCAGATTTGATGTTACTTGAAGTTTTAATGCTCTTTACAATAGTTATATTGACACCTATTTAATTATTTCTTAAGATAGGTGACATTCTTCAATTAATAGCTTTAGCTATATGGTACTATCATTCATCCTAACTACACCAATTATGTATGCCTACATATTTCTTCTTCGTACACACCCCTCCCTCTCTCTCTCTCATATCATCATCATCATTTACGTCCGCTTTTCCCTGCTTGCAAGGGTGGGATGGGAACTGATTCTGGCTTGATTTCTACAGCTGGATGCCCTTCCTAACACCAACCTCATTTACAGTGAGTGCTGGGTGCTTTTTTTGCCGTGGCACCTACACGTCCACTTTGCAGTGGAATGATATGGACCCCAGTCCCTATCATCTCACTTCTATAGCTGAGTAAACTGGAGCAATGTAAAATAAAGTGTCTTGCTCAAGGAAACAACACATCACCCGGTCTGTCTAAGAATTGAACTCACAACCTTTCGATTGCAAGGCCAATGCTTTAACCACTAAGCCATGTGCCTCCATGTGTGTGTGTATATATATATATATATATATATATATACACACACACACACACACACACACACACACACACACACACACACACACACACACACACACACACACACACACACATACTTATACATATACACACACACCAGCAATAAAATGTATACACAATTCAAGAAAAGAAAAAATTGTATAAATATTTTAATGCTAATTTACTATAGTAAACAGTGTTATTGTAATTTCATCTAACTTTGAAAGTGGTATTTATATTTATAGAGGTATTTAAACAAGTTAAATATTTATATACACTTTTCTTTTCCTGAAATGTATATACATTTTTGTAGAAGACTGTGTGTGTGTATATATGTAGATATATATATATATATAGTTCATGGAAGCTATGGAGTTGGAAGATCTGGGATGAGGTGATAATTGCTGACCTTGCACCTCTCAAAGGCGATGACACATGACTGGGGCCAATTGACCACGCTAAACCCTTCTCACAGCAGAACCACAGTTTATAACGGAGGTTGGGCCAGTTGGCCGTGTCAAGCCTTACTTATAAAGGGAGCCATTTTACTGGGTGGACCTGCTGCCGACCTTGTTTGTAGTGTGAGGCTGGGTGGTGCCGTTATGAGTCGAATCAGGGGTTGAGTTGTTGACATGGGTCCTGTGTCATACTCATTGGGAGTTTCAGTTGGAGTTTCAGTTGAGTCAGGTCCACTTTTATCATTTCATCCCATGTCTTCCTTGCTCTGGCTTCTCTCTCTGCCCTCTCCTTCTCATGGGAAAGTTTGAGTGCAGTTTCAATTTCAAGCAGTGCCTGTTTCAGATAGGGTTCCTT
The DNA here is from genome assembly GCA_964016885.1 of Eledone cirrhosa. NCBI lineage: Eukaryota > Metazoa > Mollusca > Cephalopoda > Octopoda > Eledonidae > Eledone > Eledone cirrhosa. The sequence continues at coordinate 390,806,274 of OZ024741.1, forward strand.
CTTGTTCTATTGTGTTTAACAGGTTTGAGATCTTTGTTTTTCGTCTCATAAGAATTTTCCTGTCTCTGGGAATAACATTTTTGTGTCTGTTGGCCTTTTTTCTGGGACAAACTTATGGCATATGGTTTGTATTGTTGTCATGAATGTTGAAATGGCGCGTTGGTGTCTTGTGTGGAGATGTCGCTCCAGTTTTGCTTCAGGATCTCTTCCTGGATCCTTTTCCAGTTAGTCTTATGAAAGTTTAGGCTGGATATATCATTAGTTCTACTTTGGAGAATATCGTTGGTGTCACCTTTACATTGTGGATGAGCACTGCATTATTTGTAAAGCAGAGATCCAAGACATTCTCATCTCTGTTTGTGAGGTCCAGCAGGGACTCTGCCTGTCTCTGTTTGAGTGTTTTTATTCCTGGGAGGAGGTGGTCTTCAGGCCATTTGGCCTTGGGTAGGTGAAAGCCTCTCAATAACAATACATTAAGACTCTGATCCAGTTTGCCAAGAATTTCCATATTACTGAGACTATCTGACTGGTGGCCGATATGTGACACATATTACCATATTGAGTTGCTTTACATATACTATCAGTGTGTCACTGAGTTGGAATGTGACAACAGTACAATGAGTGACATCTTCACGGATGTACAAAGAAACTCCACCATGAGTTCTGTCAGTACAAAATACAGTATACTTTGGTATATGAATTTCTGCATCTGCTATACTAGTTGTCGGGTGCGTTTCAGTTAGTGCCATGCATATTGCTTGTGACTAGGTCTCTCAGATAGGGAATTTTACTCATGTTTCATCAGGCCCCTGTCATTCAACAGCAGCACTAGTGGGACATTTGGTGAGGTATCAGCTGTGGCTGTTAAATATGGCACCTGGGTTGGTGTCAGCAGCGGCCACCCTGAGTCTCTTTGTTGTAGTGGTCTCGAGTTCTGATGTGAGTGACTTTGGCTCTGAAAACGATGTAACCAGGTCAGTTGCCCCTTAATCCTCTCCACCATTTACAAAAAAGACTTTTGCTCTGCTGCCGCATATTGTCTCTTCTTTGTTGGGGTGGCACGCGCAACATCTGCATACTTAAGGGGCAGTGACCCCATGTACTGTGTTTTGTGTTTGTCTTGGTTTTGGCTGGGGTATTTTGGATGAGCTGGTTGGGCGTAGCTTGCCTGGGGTGAGCAAACCTGCAATCTGTCCCTGCTTCTCCATACCAGCAGGTGCCCTTTCTGAAGAACTTGCAGGTTATTTGGGTTTTCTTTTTCCCAGGGTCTCGGCACCTTGTTTTGTTCTTCCTTTGGACAGTTGTCTACTGGTCACTTTCTGCTTGGATTCCCTTCTTTTTCTGGTGGTTCCTTGTTCCATTTTTACCGCATTCTTGTTGTTCGCCCAGCTTGTCTTCCCTGACTGCAGTGCTGTCATCTCACATGCGGTTGTTCTCAGCTCCTTCTGTGCCTCTGTAGACCCTTTGTGGCTAGTGTTTGTTTTTTCTGCTTTTTCCCTTTCTTTGTCTTCTTCCTCCTTGAGGACACAGCTCATCAAAGGCATGTGTGGCACTATGAGGACATAGGCCCCCTCAATTTCCTTCTTTTTTCCTCTATCTGTGCCCAAGTCCTCAAAAAGCTATGGCTCTTCAAGGTCTCCGCAATTATTTTGGTTGGTGGTGATCCATCAGCCAGGTTCCATCCTTTAATTATTCCCTCCAGATCTCTCTTTGTCCATTTTCGTTGACTTCTATTAATTTTATTTGCATTTCCTCCTTGCATGTGGTCCATTTCGCTGGAGTCTATGTGAGTACCTCTTATCTTATGACAGGTTAAGTTGGAAAAGAGAGAGAGAGTGGTGGGTGAGATAGAATGAGAGAGAGAAGATTTAAAGTTGGAGAGGTGGTAGAGAGAGGATGGCTAATGGAGAGAGGGAGAGTGATACAGCAAAAGGGAAGGAGGAATAGATATCTAGAGGGCAAAATTGGTCAGACATGACAGTAGGTAGCTAGAGAGAGAGATAGTGTGAAAAATCCAGGGAGCAGGAAGGAAAGCCAGACCAGCCAAAATCAGAGAGAAGCTTAGCAGCTTCAAACAAGCATTGGTTAATATAATTATTATTATGGTTTTTAAATATTATTAAAGATTAAATAAGAATTTTAAATGAGACACTGCGCCAGCCATATAGGGTTTGTTTACAAAACACGTGTTAAGAATATTACATATAAGTACTGCGGATTCAAATGAATAGATATTATGATTATTACTGTAACTATTTAATATTAAATACAAGGAGAAAAACGTGCATCAGTTTTTTTTTTTTGTTTTGTTTACAAACACTTATCGCTATAGAATCAGATAACAGCGGGATAAGATGGGATAAAATGATCTGCTAATTAAATAAAATAATATATTTATCATAAACCCATGCTAGCGTGGAAGATAGACGTTAAAAGATGATGATGATGATACCAATAAAAACAAAAAAACAATACATATATAATTTATACTTAACTTAATTACTACAACAGTTATGAAAAGAGAGAGAGAGATACTGAGTCACGTGAAATAATTTGTTCTAAATTAATAAATAACCAAAATAATCACACAGAATACTTATCTATTACAATTTAGCCAAAGATGTGGAATTAAAAATAATGAAACGGTTGTTTAAGATACTTTCAGATGTTTTTTAAGATTTTCAAGGAACTTTACAGTGTGGGCTGGGAGCTTTTTGTTGTGACACCTATACAATCAGTTTACAGTGTGGGATGTGTGTGTATAGGGGCGTGTTTGAGGGGCTGAATGTCAGGACATGTGGGAGTTGTATGGAAGAGGGGATGGAGGTGAAGGTTGTGCATACTAGATGTATGCTTCAACCTTTGCTCATGGGAGGTGTATGGAAGGGAGATGGAGGTTAAGGTCGTGCATACTAGATGTATGCTTCGGCCTATGCTCATTGGAAAGGGGGTCTTCTGTATTATTGCCTAACGACAGGGGTCTTGGTCCTGTGTCACCGCCTTTGAGCAGTGCAATCGTACAAGGTCAGCTTTTATCACCTTAACCCAAGTCTTCTTGAGTCTTCATACTCCATAGCTTCCATCAACTTTGAGCACTCTGCACATTTTTATACATCCTTTGTACACCTCATTTGCCAATCACATTAGTATTTTTTTATAGTGAAGAAGTTAATGTCCAAAAATTTTTAGGTTTAAAAGATTTCCATAGTATCATACATTGATTGTTTTGGGGGGCTTTGAACTACCCCCAAAAGCAGGAATTTCTATTCCATGTCTTTTTCAGGGGATGCAAATAGATTCTTACATCTGTGTAAAATACTTTGTCTATTTTTCTAGACTCCCCTCCAGATGCATTTAAAATTAAAAAACTGTGCATTTTTGTACTTTTTCCATTTTTAACCCCCTCAATACACTGTAAATCAAGCCTTTGGGTAACTGAATTCAACTATTCTGTCAAGTTTGCAAACCGTACTGCATGATTAGAGAAGATGGGGTGCTGAACATTTATTGCTATTCAGTAACAGTTACCTAAACTTTGAATCCAAGACACAGATTTTTCAAATTTTCAGTTAACATTTTCTTTGAAATGGCCAGCTTAACCCTTTAGCATTCAAACCGGCCATATCCAGCCAGATTTCTCTCACATCTTCTGTTCAAACCGGTTATAACTGGCCACTCATACCAACGTTAAAGTATTGTTCTTAAATAAATAATATCAAAATCTCATAAATTTGATATTATGTTAGATAAAGCCTTTACTTTGAAAATACAATAGTATATATAGAATAATGCAAATGCTAAAGGGTTAAAGCAATTGGCTTTTAGTGTCTGAGGGACTTCAGATGGCAGAGATTAAGTTCCAAGGGTATGTAATAAAAACCATTTGGTGTATTAGGCCTCTAAAAATCATAAAAATCAAATAAATTAAATATCTTTGAAATTTCATGAATTGCCCAAATCTTTAAATGGCCATAAAATCTGTTTGGTAAGTGCTATGGACCTAACATTTTCAGGAATGACTTCCATTATTGATACCAATAAGTGGCAAAAATTTGAATACCTCTAGAACTGACTCCTGTTGGATTTCACTGGAATGATTTGTATATGTATATATATATAGTAGACCACCCGTCACCTGTTGGGTCACATTCACTTAAAAATATGTTTTAAAAAAAGCATGTTCACTTAAAAATAATTTTTGAATAATTAAAATATACACAGACACAAACACACACACACACATGTATATATATATATACATATATACACACACACACACACACACCGTCTAACCCATGCTAGCGTGGAAGATGGACTTTAAATGATGATGATGATGACACACACATATATACACACACATATACACATATTTCATTCAACAATACCACCAGCTCTCTCTTCCATTTTCCTTCTCTGTCTCTTCTCTCTCTCTATGTCTCTCTTTCAATCTACTCTCTCACAACCATTATCTCCTTCTCTCTATCTTTCTCTCCCTCTATTTATGAAGGTACCCAGAAAAAGCCCGTATCTCTGGAACCAGTGCACCGATTTACGCGAAACTTGTTTTATTCCACTTGTATTCCCATTTCAGGGGCAACTCCC
>OZ024741.1:390815875-390830875 GCA_964016885.1 Eledone cirrhosa
GAGTAGGCATTTTCCTGGCTGAGAAATGGATCAATAAGACAATAGAGGTAGTTCGAGTTAGTAATCGAATAATTAAGCTTAGATTAGTTGTAGGTAGGAGACTACTGACAATCATCTCGGTCTATGCTCCCCAAGCAGGCCTAGGCAAAGATGAGAAAGACTGCTTTTATGAGCAACTTTTGCAAACAACCACAATGACAGAGGACGGAGGCATCGTTATGCTAGCAGGAGACTTCAATGGTCATGTTGGACAGCTCCAGGATGGTTACACTGGGGTACATGGTGGGCACGGTTACGGTTCAAGAAATGAAGGAGTGAGACTTCTTGAATTTTGTGATGCGAGTACATTGACTATTTGCAACACAAACTTCCAGAAACCTGCCAATCACCTAATAACCTACAAATCTGGTGAGCACATAAGCCAGATTGACTTCCTGCTAGTTAGGCAGCGGGACAGGCAGATAGTGTCTAATACCAAGGCATACTCTGGGGAAGAATGTACCCCACAGCATAGGTTAGTTGTTAGTGATATCTCAGTAAGCAAGAGATGGAATGAGACATATAGGAAGGTGTGGAGAAGAAAGGTCTGGAAGCTAAAAGACCTTTCACTAAAATACAAATTTAGGAAAGCCCTTCAAGATGTATATGACGATTTAGAGACGTATGACATAGATAATAACTGGAATTTCTTACGTGACAACTTGCTGCAGGCTACTGATGAAACCTGTGGCTGGAGCAGAGCTCCAACCAGACAGAGAGTGACCTGGTGGTGGAACAGCACAGTAGATAAGGCTATTAGAGACAAAAGACTAGCATGGAAGGCTTGGAAAAAGGGTGGGAGTAGGGAAGAATATACAGCCACTAAGAGAGAAGCTAGACGTCAGGTGTACTTAGCACGCAGGGAGGCAGAGAGTAGGAGGTTTGCCAATGTTCTGCGACGGGAAGATCAGAGGCGTGCGGTGTTCCACATTGCAAGGCAGTGTGTCAATGCAAATCAGGATGTTGTTGGAGATAAATGTGTCCGGGATGATGCCGGTGTACTTAGTGTCACGAATGACCAGAAAAAGGAGGCCTGGAAATGTCATTATGAGAGACTGATGAATGTGGAGAACGAATGGGAGAGAGAGAAATTACCCTTGGTAGATCCGACAGAGGGACCAGCTATTGAGATTGACGAATATCGGGTCCAAGAGGCGATTAGGGAAATGAAAAATGGTAAGGCGGCCGGACCATCGGGAATAGTTGCTGAGATGCTGAAGGCATCAGGGGACGTAGGCACTAAACTGGTGCAGCAGTATTCTCATAAATTGCTACAAAGGTAAAGGGGATGCTTTGGAGAGGAGCAATTATAGGGGTATAAAACTGATAGATCAGGTTATGAAAGTGGCAGAAAGGATTTTAGCACAACTAATTAGAGAAAGGGTCAAACTAGATGAGATGCAGTTTGGTTTTGTGCCTGGGAAGAGTACAACAGATGCCCTCTTCTTGGTGAGACAAATGCAAGAGAGATTCTTAGAGAAGAATAAGCCACTATACTTAGCCTTTGTTGACCTAGAGAAGGCCTTTGATAGGGTACCCCGATCTGTCATCTGGTGGTCCCTAAGGAAGCTAGGTGTTGAGGAATGGCTTGTGAGGACAGTGCAAACTTTGTACAGAGGTACTCTCAGTAAAGTCAGGGTAGGAATGGAGTTTAGTGAGGAATTCCAGATACAACTAGGAGTACATCAGGGTTCGGTCCTCAGCCCGCTCTTGTTCATTATAGTCCTCCAAGCCATAACAGAGGAGTTTAAGACTGGCTGTCCATGGGAACTTCTCTATGCTGACGATCTGGCTCTTATAGCAGAATCAGTAGAGGAGCTAGAGAATAAGTTCCGGCTATGGAAACAGCAGTTGGAAGCAAGAGGACTGAGAGTAAATCTAGCTAAGACAAAAGTGTTGATGAGTAGAAAAGAGGACAAAACCCTGATTCCGTCAGGGAAATGGCCATGTTCGATATGCAGAAAAGGAACTGGCATAAATTCTATAAAATGCACACAATGTAGGTCCTGGGTACACAAGAGATGTAGCGGGATAGCAGGCAAACTAACAGGTAGGGAGAAATATGTATGCAGTAGATGTACAGGGAAATTAGACAGTAGAAGTCGCACTGATAGACACATTTTTCAAATGCGAGAGGGCGCTATAGAAGTGGTGGATAGCTTCCGGTACCTAGGAGATCAGATTAGCATGGGAGGAGGGTGTTCCGAGGCCATAGTATCTAGAATAAGGACGGGTTGGAAGAAGTTTAGGGAGCTGCTTCCTCTGTTGACGAAGAAGGGTTTCTCCCTGCGTACGAAAGGCCGGTTGTATGATGCCTGTGTGAGGAGCGTGATGCTGCATGGTAGTGAGACATGGGCAGCAACCGCAGAGGATATGCGACGGCTGGAGAGAAATGAGGCAAGCATGCTCCGTTGGATGTGCAGTGTAAATGTGCGTGAACGACCCAGCATAAATGTGTTGAGAGAGAAACTGTGTCTGAGAGGGATAGAATGTAGTGTACGGGAGAGGAGACTGAGGTGGTATGGACATGTGATGCGCATGGAGGATGACCGATGGGTGAAGAAGTGCCAGGAAATGCCAGTTGAAGGAAGACGTGGTAGAGGTAGACCACGAAAAACATGGGCGGAGGTGGTGAGAACTGACCTCAGATCATTGAAGCTCACGGTGGAGATGACGAGGGACCGTGACGAGTGGAGAGATGCTGTGCTGAATAAGACCCGTCCCACCCTTGCAAGCAGGGAAAAGCGGACGTAAAATGATGATGACGATGATGATATACTGTATGTGTGTGTGTGTCGGGTCTTTTCTTCGTTCAATGAGCAATGTAGTTCTGTTGCAGAATCAGGTTGTTGGTGTCTAAATTGACATTCACCAAGCTAGGAACCTGGCATACATTTTTCTCTCAAAAAGTCAGGTGAACCCATTATAGGGTCCATAACAGTCTCGTAATAACAGAGGACTCAGGAATTCCATTGTGCAAGACCACTGAGAATGAGGCAACCGTTTTCTTTTGTTAAACCATGTCTCTAGGAGAAGATCACTCCTATATAAAACCTATTGTTAAACCATATCTCTAGAAGATCATTCCAATATAGAACACGGTGTTCAAGGAATTGGTCTTAGTCATTTTGGAGATCTTTAGGTTCCACTGAAAATTATGACACTCCTGAACCTCCGACTTTTTATTGACATCAGATATCTTGTTTTGGTCTCTCGATGATGCCAATAGGGAGGAGAGAGTTTGAGGAGTTGTGCAAGATTTATTGGATGTAAAATTTCTGCACTGGTATTCATTATTGACTCTGTTGCCTTTTATTTTTCTTAGTTCAGCAGCAATGGGAGATGGGCAATGTGTGTATATTTTATGAGTTGGAAACATAGTGGCTATGGGTACACCTTGATGAATCAAGTGTTCAAGGTTTCTAGAGTTCTTTGATGTAAATGGACTTCGTGCAAAACTGTTGTTCAGAAAACTGTTGAGCAACTTGATTACCTACCAATCAGATAAACATGCAAACCTGATTAATTTCATTCTCATTAGAAAATGGAATAGACAAATGGTCTTAAATACTAAGTCTTTTCCTGGAGAAGAATGTACTACCCAGCAATGATTAGTCTGGTAAGAACCAGACAGACTAAAGAATATGGAACAATCTGCCGGAGGAGAATATGGAAACTAAAAGATCCCCATGTTTAATATAAATTCAAAGATCCTCTACATGATGTGTATAAGGAGATCTATACATTAAGAGGGCAGAGGATTGGCAGTATCGGACAACATGATTTGCAGCATAGTTAAGTTTTTTTAAGCTTTGATTTCAAATCCCACTGAGGTTAGCTTTGCCTTTTATCCATACGGGGGTCGATAAAATAAAGTACCAGTAAGGCATTAGGCTTGATTTAATCGACTTTCCCCATCCCCCAAATTGTTGGCCTGGTGCCTAAATCAGAAACCATTATATGACATTAAGAAAGCAAATTGGCAGTCGTTAGGATGTCAGATAGAATACTTTGCGGTATTCATTTTGGCTCTGCTCTCCGAGTCCAAATCCCAATGAAGTCAACTTTGCCTTTCATTCATTAGAGATTGATTAAAAAAAAAAAAATGTACCTGTCTAGTACTGGGGTCGATTCTTTCTCTATATCTCTTTCTTACTTCCTTTTTTTCACTTTCTATCCTTCTCCGGAAGAAATCTGCTGTATTCAGGCCTGGAGAGAAGATGGACACTGCTAGGTTTAAAAATACCCTAGAAACACTATGTCAATATGGTGTCCTTGCAGCACCCTCAGGAGTCACGCGACCATGCATACATTATAAGAGAGTATTTATTTTGCATTCATAACAACTGTTTCTATATAATATTGAAGTTTTTTTGTTGTATTTTGGTAATTAACATTCATATATTTTGTAATAAATATTCCACCTTAACTTTTGACAGGGGCCTGCACCACCACCACCAAACCCACGTCATAGACGATCAAAGTCTTCCTCTAATGCTGAAACATGGTTGGAACACAGGGGCCGAGACCATGAACAACTTGGTAAATCATCATCATCATCATCGTTTAACGTCCATATTCCACGCTTGCATGGGTTTGGACGGGAGTTTTCCCACTTGAGGCAAGAGTGGTTGTCTTGCTCGCATAGGACTGTCTGGCGGGTTTTCTACAGTTGGATGCCCTTCCTAACACCAACCACATTTACAGTGTGGGGCTGGGAGGTTTTTACCATGTTGCCTACACGGCCACATTACAGCGTGGACTGTCTGGCGGGTTTTCTACAGCTGGATGCCCTTCCTAACACCAACCACATTTACAGTGTGGGACTGGGAGGTTTTTACCGTGTTGCCTACACGGCCACATTACAGCGTGGACTGTGTTTTTTTGTCGTGACACCTACACGATCTCATTTGTTTCGGCCTGGATGTTGTGGCACCAACATAACTTTACATTGAAAGGGGCGGTGTGGATGGGGTGGGGGTGGTGGGACGGGGGTGTATTTTGTTAGAGATGCCTGCTGACTGTAGTAGGTTTTACTTTGTATTTAGGTAAGGCGGGTCTTCTCTATTACTGAGTACCGCCAAAGGTCTCGGTCCAGTGACATTGTCTTGGAGAGGTGTAAGTGTGTGAGGTCGGAATTTATCAGCTCGTCCCCGGTTTTTCTGGGTCTGCCTACTCCGTGGCTACCATCTATCTTTATTGCCCTGTACTTTGCTATACAGCTGTCGTCTTTCATGCGCATCACGTGACCATACCAACGTAGCCTTCTCTCGAGTAAACAACATCTGATCCCTCTTATTTCTAATTTTTTCCTTAGTTCGTTTATGCTTTGCCGTTCACGTATATTACTATTACACATCCAGCGGAGCATGCAAGCTTCGTTCCTCTCTAGTCTGCGTATATCTTCTGCACGCAATGCCCAGGTCTCACTGCCATGCAACATTGCTGTTCGTATGCAGGCATCATACAACCTGCCTTTCATTTTTAGGGAGAACCCTTTAGCGGCTAATAGTGGTATAAGCTCTCTGAACTTTTTCCATCCAGTTCTGACTCTAGCTACTGTACTTTCAGAGCACCCGCCCCCACTGCTGATTTTGTCACCCAGGTAACGGAAGCTGTCCACTATTTCTATAGAACCCTCTGCGCAATTGAAAGAGCTAGTATTCTGTGGGCACTTGCTGCTACTTATTGCATCAGAGCACCGGCCACATGTAAAATCTGTGTTCTTAGTTAGCTTACCTGTGATCCCACTACATCTTTTATGCACCCATACTTTGCATTTGGGACATAAAATGGAGTTTCTACCTACGCCTTTCCTACACACTGAGCATGGCCATTTCCCGGAAGGGACCGCCGCCTTATTTTCTTTCCTACAAACTAGAACTTTAGTCTTAGCCAGGTTAATTTTAAGGCCTTTTGATTCTAGGCCGAGCTTCCATGTTTGGAATTTCTTCTCTAGCTCGGCCATTGATTCAGCTATGAGCGTTAGATCATCTGCGTATAGGAGTTCCCATGGGCAGCCGGTCTTGAACTCCTCTGTTATAGCCTGAAGGGCAATAATAAATAGTAGGGGGCTGAGAACAGAGCCCTGATGGACACCAACTTTTATGCTAAACTCTTCACTATATTCGTTGTTAATTCTAACCTTGCTGACTGTTTCTTTATACATGGCTTGTATAGCTCTCACAAGCCATTCGTCAACTCCTAGTTTTCTAAGAGCCCACCAGATAATGGAACGGGGGACTCTGTCGAAGGCTTTCTCCAAGTCGACAAAGGCTAAGTATAGGGGTTTACTTTTAGTTAGGTACTTCTCCTGTAGTTGTCGTACAATGAAAAGAGCGTCTGTGGTACTTTTGCCTGACACAAACCCGAACTGCATTTCATCTAGATCGATTCTCTCTCTGATTAGTTGCACTATTACTTTTTCCGTGACCTTCATGACCTGGTCGATTAATTTAATGCCTCTATAGTTACTCCTATCTAGGGCGTCTCCTTTACCCTTGTAACAGTTAATGATGCTGCTGCTACGCCAGTCCTTCGGAACAACCCCATTCTGTATGACTTGGTTTACTAACCGGGTGACCATGGTGTGTCCCACCGTTCCAGAGGCCTTCAGCATCTCAGCAACTATTTCCGAAGGCCCAGCCGCCTTACCCGTCTTCATATCTTTGATTGCCTTACTTATTATACTACCTTCAACTAACACTGCTGGTCCCTCTATTGGATCGATCTGGGGGCGACTATCCTTCTCCCATTTATTCTCCTCATTTAGTAGCCTCTCGTAGTGACACTTCCAAGCGACCTTCTTATCAGTGTCAGTGATGGCGAGTACGCCATCATCATTTAGTACACACTTCTCCCCAACAATATCACGGTTTTCCTTGACACATTGCCTAGCAATCCTGAACACCTCACGTTTTTGGTCCTCGCGTTGTAGAACATGCTTGAACTTTCTTTCCTCTGCTTCCCTTCTTGCGAAGTACACTTGTCTCCTAGCTTCCCTCCTGGCCACTTGATAGTCTTCTCTACTTCCCCCATCCCGCCATACTTTCCAAGCCTGCTTTTTGGCCTTAATCGACTCCTCCACCTTACTGTTCCACCACCATGTTACTCTCCTCCTGCCTATAGGCCTGCTCCGGCCACAGACTTTGTCTGCCGCCATCAGCAGGTTTGCTTTCAGGAATTCCCACTGTTCCTCTATATTGTACGACTCTAAATGCTCTTCCTTACTGTCGAAAGCATCAAGTAATATGCTTTGAAATTTATTTCTGGCTGTGGGGTCCTTTAGCTTCCATATTTTTCTCCTGAGGATAGTCCTCTTCTGCTGTCGAGTACGTCTCGTCCTGACTATGAGGTCGCTAATTATCAGTCTATGTTGGGAGGTGCATTCTTCATGGGGGAGGGATTTAGTGTTTACAACAGTCACTCTGTCACGTCTTCTGGTAAGGATATAATCTACCTGGCTGGTATGTTCCCCTGATCTGTAGGTGATCAAGTGATTGTCTCGTTTTTTGAAAAGGAATTACTAATTAATTAGTTTGTTTTTAATTGATAAGTTACAAAGAACAAAACAAAAAGCTATTGTTCAACATCCTAATATTCAAGTTGAGGTCCATTTTTTAAAACTTAGATTGATGTGTGTACAGAACTACATGGTTCTTGGTTTGAGCTAGCTGTTTGGCATCTTGGCTATGTATTTTCTATCATAGCTTTGGGTTGACTAATACCTTTTCAGTGAAATTTAGATGGAAACTGTCAAGACACCAGAAGAGTCCTTAGATTACAACAGATAAACCATTTCCACCCAAATCCTTGTTATTTTTTTGTTTCTGGATAGCTATACACACCCCCTCGGCAGTTTGTGCATCTGAATTACATGTTTAGGTGTTGCTAACTATTGAGTCAGTCTGGTCTGTCAGGCTGGTTAGCTGATGACTCATGATTGAGCAGATTTTCAAAATGGTCAGACCAACAGCCAAGATGGACATTTAGGTTGAGATAACAGCGCCTTGAGCATCAAGGATTGTTTCACTTGTAACTTAGCTACCCTTTGTAGTCAATATTCAAAGTTAGTAAAATTTTAACAAAATCCTGATAGAAGCTGCATGCTCCATATCTAGAATGATGCTATGCCAATATTCATTGCAATCTGCATGAACTGTCTCTCCAGGCTGTCTGCCTTCTGAGAAGCCAATGATTAGTAGCATCATGTAAGGTGTTTATGCTGTTGAAAGAGCACCCAGTCCTCTCTGTAAAGGGGTGGTGTTGGTGTCACAAGAAAACGCATGCAGTCCCCCTGTAAAGTTGTGTTGATGACATGACAACTTTACTAGGGAACTGCGTGCTTTTTGTCATGTTGGTGACATGACAAAATGCACCCAATGCAACCTGTCAATTGGTTGGTTTGGGTGCCATGATGAAAAGCACCTAGTACACACTGTAAATGTGGTTGGCGTTAAGAAGGGCATCCAGCTGTAGAAACCAAGTCAGAAATAGTTTTGTATAAGCAAGACATGGTCATCTGACCTAACGTGACTCGCAGTGGGACAACTCATCTAACCCATACTAGAGTGGAAAAATGGATGTTAAATGGTGATGATTGTTTTAGGCAAATTGGACTTCTCAGCAAGTTTTATTGTACACCTTAATAGCTGCCTGAAGGTTGCTCTAGAACTGGTCTTTCACATGATCATCACCATCCAGGACTTGTGCTAAGACTGCTCTGACAGAAATGTTATACACGGTGCTCTAAAGATTCTTCTCTACCCTCCGTTGTAACTGTTTAATTATCAGCTCCTTTACAGAGTGTATTGAGTGTATTTTTTAACCAAAGCAAGTATTTCTAAACAGAGCAAACAATGTTGGAGAGACTGTCATGCTAACAGTATCATCATCATCATCATCATCATCATTTTAATGTGTGCTTTCCATGGTAGCAAAGGTTAGACAGGTCTTCATAGACCAAGTTAGTACTGAAGTGGGGGTTACTGATCTCCCAGACAGGCCAGGGATCTGCATTTGGTATGGTCTTTGTTCTACAGAGTGCACAGGACATGACGGAGGAGTCCTCCCAGCCTTTGTTTAGCAAGCTTTCTACGGTTGTGTGCCCTTCCTATCACCAACCACTTTACAGCGTGTACTGAGTACATTTATTGTATAGATCACTAGGGTGGTTTTCATGTCCTAGACATGACTGAGGGCTTTCCCAACCCTTTGTTTAGCAAGCTTTCTATAGCTGGATGCCCTTATCACCAACCACTTTACAGTGTGTACTGGGTGCATTTATCGTGTAGATCGCCAAACTATCCTTAGTTGAAATGGTGAAATCATAAAAAGTGTTTATAATGTTCTTTTCCTATTTTTTTTTTCTTTGTAGACACTGTCATGCAACCGAAGCTGAAGAAGAAACGATCAGTGACTAAACTGACTGAGAAAGACACTAAAGAGGTATCCAAGTATTGCCTTAACCATCAAGAGTTAGGATCAGATGGAGAAATACAAACTAAACTGTTTAAGGTGACATTTTTTTTTTCCCACCTTGAAATGATAATACAACTTTATAGATGTATTATGCTACATGGAACCGGCTCAGTCTCTGCCTTGTGAACGTTCATCCCCCTCTCCCTTCCGTAGACGTTCAACATGATTTCAGACGGGGTCATGCGCTGGCTCGACCAGCACTGTCTGGCATGTTTCCGCTTGGCTTCCCAACCCTACTATGATGCTTGGCTCAAAGCAGTTCCATCACTTGGCACTCAGCTGGACAGCGACTGTTTGCACATCGGTGTTACCACTGTGGATTCTTTCGGTCTCTACCCACTGTTATGCAGTTACAGTGCTGGCCACAGCTACACCATGCTACTCTCAACAAGATCATAAAGCATGGCCTGGACGGTGCCAGTTTCCCTTCTCAGCTCAAGGCAGCAAGGCTAGACCAAGGGAATGACAAAAAGGCAGACATGACAATTTTCCTGTTCCGCGGAGGTAGTTGTTTGGACATCACTTTCTCTCTATTTCGTTAAAAATCTATTTATTTATTTCTGTGTAATTTACCAAATTCTTACTTCAAAGATGGTAACCAGAACTGAATGAACCTGACGTTTACTGGGAACATTGGTGAACACTTCGTGACTTGAGTTACGAGTTACAAGAACTTGGTGTATATTTGTGTGTGTGTATGCATGTGTGTGCATTTATTTCATTTTTATCCCAAAGCACTTATTCTCCTTGCTTCTGTTTAGTCTTAAGTTAAATGCCAATTTTCTGTCTAGTTAGTTCACCACTGATAGCTCCATTACATAATTCTGTCTAGTTAGTTCACCACTGATAGCTCCATCACATAATTCTGTCTAGTTAGTTCACCACTGATAGCTCCATTACATAATTCTGTCTAGTTAGTTCACCACTGATAGCTCCATTACATAATTCTGTCTAGTTAGTTCACCACTGATAACTCCATTACATAACTCTGTCTAGTTAGTTCACCACTGATAGCTCCATGTTTGAGCTAGAATGGACTGTGTTATTCCGCAGTGATGAGACTAGTTGTAGTTTGGTGTAGGATAAAGTGTCATTTCTTTTGATCTGATCTGTAAATGAGTGTAGCAGTATGATGTGTAGCAGTGTGACGTGTCGCATGAGTGTAGCTGTATGACGTGTCACATGAGTGTAGCTGTATGACGTGTCGCATGAGTGTAGCTGTATGACGTGTCGCATGGGTGTAGCAGGATGACGTGTCGCATGAATGTAGCAGGATGACGTGGCGCATGAGTGTAGCTGTATGATGTGTCGCATGAGTGTAGCAGGATGACATGTCGCATGAGTGTAGCAGGATGACGTGTCGCATAAGTGCAGCTGTATGACGTGTCACATG
Source organism: Eledone cirrhosa (assembly GCA_964016885.1). Lineage (NCBI taxonomy): Eukaryota > Metazoa > Mollusca > Cephalopoda > Octopoda > Eledonidae > Eledone > Eledone cirrhosa. The sequence goes on from OZ024741.1 coordinate 390,826,788, forward strand.
AGTGTAGCAGGATGACGTGTCGCATGAGTGTAGCTGTATGACGTGTCACATGAGTGTAGCTGTATGACGTGTCACATGAGTGTAGCTGTATGGCGTGTCACATGAGTGTAGCTGTATGACGTGTCACATGAGTGTAGCTGTATGACGTGTCGCATGAGTGTAGCTGTATGACGTGTCGCTTGAGTGTAGCTGTATGACGTGTCGCATGAGTGTAGCTGTATGACGTGTCGCATGAGTGTAGCTGTATGACGTGTCGCATGAGTGTAGCTGTATGATGTGTTGCATAAGTGTAGCTGTATGATGTGTTGCATAAGTGTAGCTGTATGATGTGTTGCATGAGTGTAGCTGTATGACGTGTTGCATGAGTGTTGCTGTATGACGTGTCGCATGAGTGTAGCTGTATGACGTGTTGCATGAGCGTAGCTGTATGATGTGTTGCATAAGTGTAGCTGTATGATGTGTTACATAAGTGTAGCTGTATGACGTGTTGCATGAGTGTAGCTGTATGACGTGTTGCATGAGTGTAGCTATATGACGTGTTGCATGAGTGTAGCTGTATGACGTGTTGCATGAGTGTAGCTGTATGACGTGTTGCATAAGTGTAGCTGTATGACGTGTTGCATGAGTGTAGCTGTATGACGTGTTGCATGAGTGTAGCTGTATGACGTGTTGCATGAGTGTAGCTGTATGACGTGTTGCATGAGTGTAGCTGTATGACGTGTCGCATGAGTGTAGCTGTATGACGTGTCGCATGAGTGTAGCTGTATGACGTGTCGCATGAGTGTAGCTGTATGACGTGTCGCATGAGTGTAGCTGTATGACGTGTCGGATGAGTGTAGCTGTATGACGTGTCGCATGAGTGTAGCTGTATGATGTGTTGCATAAGTGTAGCTGTATGATGTGTTGCATAAGTGTAGCTGTATGACGTGTTGCATGAGTGTAGCTGTATGACGTGTCGCATGAGTGTAGCTGTATGACGTGTCGCATGAGTGTAGCTGTATGACGTGTCGCATGAGTGTAGCTGTATGACGTGTTGCATAAGTGTAGCTGTATGACGTGTTACATAAGTGTAGCTGTATGACGTGTTGCATGAGTGTAGCTGTATGACGTGTCGCATGAGTGTAGCTGTATGACGTGTCGCATGAGTGTAGCTGTATGACGTGTTGCATGAGTGTAGCTGTATGACGTGTTGCATGAGTGTAGCTGTATGACGTGTTGCATGAGTGTAGCTGTATGACGTGTTGCATGAGTGTAGCTGTATGACGTGTTGCATGAGTGTAGCTGTATGACGTGTTGCATGAGTGTAGCTGTATGACGTGTTGCATGAGTGTAGCTGTATGATGTGTCACATGAGTGTAGCTGTATGATGTGTCACATGAGTGTAGCTGTATGACGTGTTGCATGAGTGTAGCTGTATGACGTGTTGCATGAGTGTAGCTGTATGATGTGTTGCATAAGTGTAGCTGTATGATGTGTCGCATGAGTGTAGCTGTATGATGTGTTGCATGAGTGTAGCTGTATGACGTGTTGCATAAGTGTAGCTGTATGACGTGTCGCATGAGTGTAGCTGTATGACGTGTCGCATGAGTGTAGCTGTATGACGTGTCGCATGAGTGTAGCTGTATGACGTGTCGCATGAGTGTAGCTGTATGACGTGTCGCATGAGTGTAGCTGTATGACGTGTCGCATGAGTGTAGCTGTATGACGTGTCGCATGAGTGTAGCTGTATGACGTGTCGCATGAGTGTAGCTGTATGACGTGTCGCATGAGTGTAGCTGTATGACGTGTCGCATGAGTGTAGCTGTATGACGTGTCGCATGAGTGTAGCTGTATGACGTGTCGCATGAGTGTAGCTGTATGACGTGTCGCATGAGTGTAGCTGTATGACGTATTAAATGACCTTTCATAAAAGATTTCCTAAAATGATCAAGCTATATCATTATTTTGATATGGGCTTCATACTTTCCTTACAGAATTATCTGTTGTATATTTGTCTTTGTAATTTCACTTGTGTTAAAAATGTTTGTAGTTAAAATCTGAACTGTTGACTCATATGTCAGGGGTAATTCATAAACATCTTGTCAAATAAGAAAAATGTGATGTTTAAATTTGTAGATTTGTTCAAGTCAGATTAGTATATGGGAAAACTGGCTAATGAAACTTTAACAAACATCAAAATAGATTGAGAAAGAAAAATGTTGAGAATCCATTTTCCATTTCTAGAATGGTTTTTGGAATAGGTACACCTTATACTTGCATGTCATATATGGTGTCTGAAAGGGTCTGTAGCGGGAAGGGCATCCAATTCTAAGCAAATCCTCAAAGCGGATGAAAGAGCAAATGTAAAAATGATTGTGATTATATTCAAGGAACCCATAGAATTCGTAATCACCCTCTTGTATTTATTTTTGTTTTCATTTTAGGGTAATGTTGTACCTACAGCTACAGGAGGCTGCAGAATGGTTTTTGATGAAGTAGAGATGGTAAAACGTGGAAATCCTGGCAATGGCAAGAAACGGCACAGCCCACCTAGCCAAAATGCTCATGGTAACAGTGAGTGGACTGATACAGATACCCGTTGTGGCTATGGTATTGATGGGCATAAGTAAGTTTTAAACTCAGATTTATCCTATTGGTTACTATATTTCTAATTAGAATACAATACCTTTGTGTTTCAGTTAGATTCTAAAATTGTGAATTTAGACTGGCTTTATAAAACATGTTATTTATAATTAATTTGTTGTTGTTTATCCCTGATCAAGTAGACCTATGATCAGACATTCCACTCATAACTGTCTCTTCTTTGCCCACTTATTCCTTGGAAGGTCGAGGGAACAGAGTCTTCAAATACCCCTTCCATTGGGTTCTGTCAGAAGCAAATGTCTTCAATTGATCCAGCTAGATCCCTAAGCAAAACCAGCCTAGCTCATGGATGTTATTCAACCATCATGCTCTGGGTCTCCTGTTGGTTGGTTTTGCCCATAAAATCTGTCCAGCGATTCTTTCCAGAGTTATTCTAACGCCATGCCTGTTGATAGCAGCCAACTTGCTCTCATTTCACTCCTATTTAAAAAAAAAATCAATTGACAGTTTAGTATATTTACTAAATTTTCAAGTGATTTTTTTTATTTTTTTTATTTTTTATTTTTTTTTAAAGAAAGTGGGGGTGATATGAGGGTGAGTAGGCTGCTATCACTAGCAGGTCAGCAGACAACATAGAAGGCCCCTTGTTAAAGTGTACTTTAACTCTTAACATCCTGTAATGATGTAGCAGTAAATGTGGTTGGTGTTAGGAAGGGCATCCAACTGTAGAAAACCTGCCAGACAGTCCTATGCGAGCAAGACAATCACTCTTGCCTCAAGTGGGACTACCCCCGTCCAAACCCATGCAAGCGTGGAACACGGACGTTAAACGTTGATGATGATATATATATAAATGGCTTCTATAGGACTAAGACGTTCATTTTTATGAAATCATCAGGAATGCCTAGTGACAGAGAGAATAGTTGATATTTATAGGTTTCCTAGTGGTTTGGGATAGTGGTGGTGGGTGCCCTATTTTAAGGAGCAGATATCAAGTAATAGATGCTCTAATCCATTACTTGACATCTGCTCCTTAGGTGGGGTAGAGAGAATGGGTAGAAAGGAAGAGAAATCTTTAAGTAGATGGAGAATTTCAAAAGATAGGATTCTATAAATAAGTATATATATATAAACGTTGATGATGATAGAAGAGTTCGGTGCAACCAACTGGCCTGTCCCTCATAGCAGTGCCATCCAGTCCAAGACTCTCAAAATGTGGTTTCATTTTGAGAAGGGTACGCCGCGTAGATAGTGCCTGGCCTCTGAAGCTGTGGTGCCACTGTGAGATGGGTTTGGTGCAGCTAACTGGCCTGTTCCTCCTCATAGTGGTGCCATCCAACGCCGGGCTTTAAAACTGTGTTTACGTTGCAAGATCCAATATCTGAACTGAAGGTCCGTTATGTGAAGGGTTCGGCATGGTCAACTGGCCTGTCCTTCCTAATGGTGGTGCCATCCAATCCCAGGCTTCCAAAATGTGGTTTTGTATTGAGAAGGGGTTCGTTGCA
>OZ024741.1:390835875-390838375 GCA_964016885.1 Eledone cirrhosa
ATGTATAAAGAAACAGTCAGTAAGGTTAGAATTAACAACGAATATAGTGAAGAGTTTAGCGTAAAAGTTGGTGTCCATCAGGGCTCTGTTCTTAGCCCCCTACTATTTATTATTGCCCTTCAGGCTATAACAGAGGAGTTCAAGACCGGCTGCCCATGGGAACTCCTATACGCAGATGATCTAACGCTCATAGCTGAACTAGAGAAGAAATTCCAAACATGGAAGCACGGCCTAGAATCAAGAGGCCTTAAAATTAACCTGGCTAAGACAAAAGTTCTAGTTTGTAGGAAAGAAAATATGGCGGCAGTCCCATCTGGAAAATGGCCATGCTCAGTGTGTAGGAAAGGCGTAGGTAGAAACTCCATTTTATGTCCCAAATGCAAAGTATGGGTGCATAAAAGATGTAGTGGGATCACAGGTAAGCTAACTAAGAACATAGATTTTACATGTGGCCGGTGCTCTGGTGCAATAAGCAGCAGCAAGTGCCCACAAAATACTAGCTCCTTCAACTGCGCAGAGGGTTCTATAGAAATAGTGGACAGCTTCCGTTACCTGGGTGACAAAATCAGCAGTGGGGGAGGGTGCTCTGAAAGTACAGTAGCTAGAGTCAGAACTGGATGGAAAAAGTTCAGTGAGCTTATACCACTATTAGCCGCTAGAGGGTTCTCCCTAACAATGAAAGGCAGGTTATACGATGCCTGCATACGAACAGCAATGCTGCATGGCAGTGAGACCTGGGCATTGTGTGCAGAGGATATACGCAGACTAGAGAGGAACGAAGCTTGCATGCTCCGCTGGATGTGCAATAGTAATATACGTGAACGGCAAAGCATAAACGAACTAAGGAAAAAATTAGAAATAAGAGGGATCAGATGTTGTTTACTCGAGAGAAGGCTACGTTGGTACGGTCACGTGATGCGCATGAAAGACGACAGCTGTATAACAAAGTGCAGGGCAATAAAGATAGACGGTAGCCACGGAGTAGGCAGACCCAGAAAAACATGGGACGAGCTGATAAATTCCGACCTCACACGCTTACACCTCTCCAAGACAATGTCACTGGACCGAGACCTTTGGCGGTACTCAGTAATAGAGAAGACCCGCCTTACCTAAATACAAAGTAAAAACCTACTACAGTCAGTAGGCATCTCTATCAAAACACCCCCCCGTCCCACCACCTCCACCCCATCCACACCGCCCCTTTCAATGTACAGTTATGTTGGTCCCACAACATCCAGGCCGAAACAAATGAGATCGTGTAGGTGTCACGACAAAAAACACACAGTCCACGCTGTAATGTGGCCGTGTAGGCAACACGGTAAAAACCTCCCGGCCCCACACTGTAAATGTGGTTGGCGTTAGGAAGGGCATCCAGCTGTAGAAAACCCGCCAGACAGTCCACGCTGTAATGTGGCCGTGTAGGCAACACGGTAAAAACCTCCCAGACCCACACTGTAAATGTGGTTGGTGTTAGGAAGGGCATCCAACTGTAGAAAACCCGCCAGACAGTCCTATGCGAGCAAGACAACCACTCTTGCTTCAAGTGGGAAAACCCCCGTCCAAACCCATGCAAGCGTGGAACACGGACGTTAAACGATGATGATGATGAGGATGATGATATTATATATATATTATATATATATATTATATATATTATATATTTATATATTATATATTTATATATATATATATATATATATATTATATTATATATTTATATATATATATATATATATTATATTATATATTATATTATATGTTATATTATATATTATATATATATATTATATATATATATTATATCATCATCATCATCATCATCACCGTTTTACGTCCGTTCTTCCACGCTAGCATGGGTTAGACGGGTTGTCCTGTTGTGGGCAGTGTCTGGTCGGCTGACCATGCCTTGCTCATACAGGAACTGATCTGGCTTGATTTCTACAGCTGGATGCCCTTCCTAACACCAACCTCATTTACAGTGAGTGCTGGGTGCTTTTTCGTGGCGCCTACACGTCCACTTTACAGTGTGGGCTGGGTGCTTTTTTGCCGTGGCACCTCCACGACCACCTTGCGGTGGGGGGAGTGGGGGCATATTGTTTATATGCTTCAGCATGTACCCATGGGAGGTCGGGTACCCTGTATTACTGCGTGACGCCAGAAGTCACGGTCGTGTGTCATTGACTTTGAGAGGTGTAGTTGGGTAAGGTCGGCTTTTATCACCTCATCCCAAGTCATCTTGGGTCTCGCCACTCCGCGGTTTCCATCAACTTCTAGTGCTCTGCACCTTTTTATGCAGCTGTCATCCTTCATACGCATCACATGTCCATACCAGCGTAACCGCCTCTCCTGCACGCAGCATTTGATTCCTCTTATGCTCAGTCTCTCTCTCAATTCCTTTATGCTTTGTCGTTCACGTATATTACTGTTACACATCCATCGGAGCATGCAGGCTTCGTTTCTCTCTAATCTACGTAAGTCTTCCACCTTCAGCGCCCAGGTG
>OZ024741.1:390849236-390851736 GCA_964016885.1 Eledone cirrhosa
ATGGCTTGTACCGCTTTCACAAGCCATTCATCTACTCCTAGTTTTCTAAGAGCCCACCAGATTACTGCACGTGGAACTCTGTCAAAGGCTTTCTCAAGGTCGACAAATGCCAAGTAGAGTGGCTTACTTTTAGCTAGGTACTTTTCCTGTAATTGCCTCACAAGGAAGAGCGCATCAGTGGTGCCTTTCCCTGGAACAAACCCAAATTGCATCTCGTCTATATTCACCCGGTCCCTAATCAGCTGTGCTATAACTCTTTCTGTTACTTTCATGACCTGGTCCATCAACTTTATACCTCTATAGTTTCCTCTATCTAGTGCATCGCCTTTACCTTTGTAGCAGTTGACAATGATGCTACTGCACCAATCTTTTGGTATGGCCCCCTCTAGTATTACCTGGTTAACGATACGTGTGGTTATAGTGTGACCTACAGACCCAGATGCCTTCAGCATCTCGGCAGCTATACCCGATGGACCGGTTGCCTTCCCTATCTTCATATCTCTGATTGCCTTACTTACTACGCTGCCGCTGACTTGTACTGCTGGTCCCTCTATAGGGTCTACGTGGGGTAGGGTCTCTTCTTCCCATGCATTCTCCTCATTTAGTAATCTATCATAATGACTCTTCCATGCATCTTTCTTCTCAGCACTTGTGAGGGCAAGCTCACCTTTATCATTCCGGATACACTTCTCTCCAATGACATCACAACTATCTCTGACACACTGCCTCGCAATCTTGAATACCTCCTGTTTCTGGTCCTCACGTTGTAAAACATGCTTGAATTTTCTATCCTCTGCTTCCCTCCTAGCTAAGTATACTTGTCGCCTAGCTTCCCTCTTGGTCTCTATGTAATGTACCCTGCTCCCCCCGTTCTTCCATTCTTTCCATGCCTGTCTCTTGGCCTTGACTGCTTCATCTACCTTATTGTTCCACCACCAAGTCACTCTCCTCCTGCTTGAGGTCTTACTCCAGCCACAAACCTCATCCGTCGCCTCTAGTAAGTTATTTTTTAGGAACTCCCAGTTCTCTTCTACGTTAAATGTCTCTATCTGTTCTTCTTTACTGTCGTAGGCGTTGAGTAAAATATCTTTAAATCTGTTACTGGTTGAGGGGACTTTCAGCTTCCAGATCTTTCTTCTCCAGGTTGGCCTCTGTTTCAGGGCTCGTCTAGTTCTGACCGTGAGGTCGCTGACAACTAAGCTATGTTGGGATGTACATTCCTCACTAGGGAAGGCTTTTGTGTTTACGACCGTCCATCTGTCACGTCCTCTGATGAGGATAAAATCTAACTGACTAGAGTGCTCCCCTGATCTATAGGTGATCAGGTGGTTGTCGGGTTTTTTAAAGTTTGTGTTACATATCGACATGTCATTGGCGTCGCAGAATTCTAGAAGTCTGAATCCTTCCTCATTCCTTGTGCCAACTCCATGGCCTCCATGTACTCTATTGAAGCCGTCGCAGTGTTTACCTACGTGTCCGTTAAAATCTCCTGCAATGATTAGGAAGTCCTTGTCGTCTGTTAGAGCAGTAGTGTGTATTAGGGACTCGTAAAACCTATCCTTAAGTTCGTCTGGCAGCCCCGATTGGGGTGCGTAAGCTGATATTATTGTGGTAATTGTCTTATTCAGGACTAGTCTAAGTTTAATGATTCTTGCATTTACCCTGTACACTGAGATTACTTTATCTACCCACTTGTCAGCTAATAGTATACCTACACCACCCATCCCATCGTCATTTCCCACCCAGAAAAATTTGTAGCACTGGCTTTTTCCTACAAGGACTCTAGCAGACCCTCCTCTCCATCTAGTCTCTTGCACACAGCATACATCAACTTCCTTTCGCTCTAGCATTTCTACGATTTCTCCTGCTCTTCCTTTCATTGAGCCTACATTGATGGTACCAACTCGGAGTTTTGGGCATTTGTCGACACTCGTAGGGGAGGGTCTCTGGGTTGGCGCTTCACGTGGGTGCTTGGTAGCTCGCAGATTCATATTTCATCTATTGATTCAGAGTTGCTCGTGTATTCCCAGCTCATCCATCCCTAACGGTGGGAAAATTGAGGGCTAGAAGGACAGTGGTGGTGGGGTAATGGCAGGGTGTGTTGGGATGCGCCAGAGGAGGAGAGAGTTAGTTAGGCAGGTAGTAGCAGCAGCAGCAGTGGAAATGGCATGCTAGGTTTGATTGGTCGAATAGACTATGGTGGTGTGTGGGGGTGGGGGGGAGGGAAATTGTGAGGTAGGAACTGAGGGTCGCATGGTAAATATCCAAGTTAATACTACATCAGTAAAATTAACAATAATAACGTCATGAAAAAAGCTACTAAGAGAAACCCTCGAAAATTTATCGCTAATACAGCAGGGAAAATTTAACGCTAATACAGCAGGGAACATCATAATATTAACGACATGAAAAAGCTACTAAGAGAAACCCTCGAAAATTTATCGCTAATACAGCAGGGAAAATTTAACGCTAATACAGCAGGGAACATCATAATATTAAC
>OZ024741.1:390864236-390994236 GCA_964016885.1 Eledone cirrhosa
TATATATATATATATGTATGTATACATGTGTATATGTATGTATACATGTGTATATGTATGTGTATGTGTGTATATATGTGTGTGTGTGTGTGTAACTTTTTATCGTTCTCACTCTTTTATCTCATTTTTTTTTTCTTTTCTCTATTTTCTCAAATTCTTATTACCTTGGCGCTTATACCTTGCATTTTCAGGTTTCTTAATAACCAAACTTATTTCCTAGTTGTATCTGCATATAAATATATAATATATATATATATATAATAAGAATGAGGGGCTCATTCTACTGACATGCATAATTGCTAACGAATTGAATATTATCATTAATATTTGAAAAATTCAAATTATATACATATATTCACAAATGTCTGTTTCTTTTTTTTTTTTTAAGAAGTGGGTGTACTCGGAGACAAGTTAGTTTGCACTATACATGTATATATATATATATATATATACTTTACTACTGTAAATGTGGTTGGTGTTAGGAAGGGCATCCAACTGTAGAAAACCTGCCAGACAGTCCTATGCGAGCAAGACAATCACTCTTGCCTCAAGTGGGACTACCCCCGTCCAAACCCATGCAAGCGTGGAACACGGACGTTAAACGTTGATGATGATGATATATATTATCATAATCATCATTGTTTTACGTCCATTTTTCCAAGCTTGCATGGGTTAGACGAGTTGTCCCGTTGTGGGCAATGCTAGGTTAGGTGACCATGTCTTGCTCATACAGATCTGATTTTGCCTTGGTTTCTACAGCTGGATGCCCTTCCTAATGCCAACCTTATTTACAGTGTGGATTGGGTGCTTTTTGTCGTGATGCCTTCACGACCACTTTACAGTGTGGGCTGGGGGCTTCACTGGATGTATACTTCAGCCTGTCCTCGTGGGAGGGTGGGTGGGGTGGTGCATACTGTATATATGCTTCAGCTTCAGCCTGTACCTATGGGAAGTTGGGTCTTCTGTATTACTGCGTAATGCCAGGGATCTCAGTCCTTTGAGAGGTGAAATTGGGCAAGGTCAGCTTTTATTACCTCATCTTAAGTCTTCCTGGGTCTCCCCATCTAAGGCTTCCATCTACTTTGAGCGCTCTGCACCTTTTTATACAGCTATCATCCTTCATATGCATCACATTTCCATGCCAACACAATCTCCTCTCCTGCACACCGCATTTGATTCCTCTTATGCCTAGTTTCCCTCTCGGTTCATTTATGCTTTGCCGTTCACGTATATTACTATTACACATCCAACGGAGCATGCAAGCTCCATTTCTTTCCAATCTATGCAAGTCTTCTGCACACAGCACCCAGGTCTCACTGCCATGCAACATTGCTGTTCGTATGCATACATCATGCAGTTTGCCTTTCATTTTGAGGGAAAAGCCTTTTGTAGCTAACAATGGTCGTAGCTCCCTGAACTTCTTCTATCCCGTTCATACTCTGGCTACTGTACTTTCAGAACACCCACTTCCACTGCTAATTTGGTCACCCAGGTAGCAGAAGCTGTCTAGTGTTTCTACTGAGCCCTCCCAAAGTTTGATAGCGTTTGTTCCCTGTGGTCATTTGCTGCTTACTACCCCTACAGTGCAGCATTGTACACTGCACACAGGCATCATACAGCCTTCTTTTTGTTGTCAGCAGTGGGAGCAGTTCCCTAAACTTCTGGGTCCTATCTTCTTTCCTACTCACTAGCACTTTAGTTTTGGCTAAGTTTATTCTTAGACCTTTTGATTCCAAATTCAGTTTCCATAATCAGAATTTATTTTCTAGTTCTTTTTTTAGTTTCAGCTATAAGGACCAAATCATCTGCATCAAGAAATTCCCATTAGCAGCCCGTTTTCAACTCCTCTGTTATGGCCTGAAGAACTATGATGAAGAGCAGTGGGCTAAGGACTGGACCTTGATGAACTATCTATACCTTGAATTCCTCGCTAAACTCATTTCATACTCTCACTTTACTGACAGCTCCTCTGTACATAGCTTACACTGCTCTCACAAGCCATTCTTCTATGCCTAATTTCCTTAAGGACCACCAAATAATAGATCAAGGTATTCTCTACATCAACAAAAACTAAATATAGTGGCATATTTTTGGCTAGGTACTACTCTTGCAGTTGCCTCGCTAAGAAGAGGGCATCTGTAGTACTTTTCCCAGGCATGAAACCAAACTGCATCTCATCTATTTTGACTTTTTCCCTAATTAGCTGCTCTATAACTCTTTCTGTCACTTTCATAACTTGGTCCATTAGTTTTATTCTTCTATAGTTGCTCCACTCTAGAGTATCATCTTTCCCCTTGTAGCAATTTATGATTATACTGCTGCGCCAGACATTGGGTATGACGATGTCATGTATTACTTGATTTACTACAGGTTACTTGTTTGATTCCTACCTCTCCCGATGTTTTTAGTATCCAAGCACCTATTTCTGATGGTCCCATAGCTTTACCACTCATCTCCTTGATTGTGTCTTTGACCCTAAAACTGTCAACTTCAATAGCTGGTCCTTCCTTTGGGTAAGTTGGGGGTAGTTTCCCTTCCTCCCATTTATTGTCTACATTTATCAATTTCTTGTAACATTTCCAACATTTGAGCATCAATGGTGCTAGGTGCACTAACGCCATTTCAAACACATTTTTCCCCAACAACATCTCGATTCACAATAACACACTGCCCTACAATATGGAACACTTCACGCCTCTAATCCACTGTCTCAAGACATTGGCAAATTTAAATTCTTTAGCCTCTCTCCAAGCTGTGTATATATGTCGCCTAACTTCTTTCTTAGCTACTCGGTACTTGTGTCTGCTACCCCCTTTTTTCCTGTCTTTCCATGTTTGTCTCTTGGCTTCAATGGCTGTATCTATTGTGCTGTTCTGCCACCAAGTCACCCTCTTTCTGGCTGGTGCTTTACTCTAGCCACAACTCTCATCAGTAGTTCACAAAAACGTTGTCGCATAGGAATTTTCAATTGTCCTCTGTTATATGTATCTAGCTCATCATCCCTCTCAACAAGTGCATCCTATAGGGCCTTTCTAAACCTATATTTAACCGAGAGGTCTTTTAGCTTCCACACCCTCCATCTCCATATTTTCCTGTTTGCACTACTGTGTTTTGATTGGTGTAGGTGACTAAAGTGGCATGTAGGGGTAGAAGTGTGGGAAAATGGGGTATGACGCTGATAGGAGAAAAAAATACAAGGGTGCATGTTATGATGCTTGAAGTGAAGGAAATAAGAGAATACGATGCCATTGGGGGAGGAGTTTTTATGTTTTCTCTAGAAAATTGTAACTCAGTACGAAAGAAGAATGAAGCGAGAGAGCGAGAAAAGTTATGGCCAGCAAGAGAGAAAGATGCAGAGGTAGCATGTTATGAAGTCTAATGTAGTGTAAAGGAGAAATGGAGATTTTTAGCTGGAAGAATATATATAAATATATATGAATATAATATTTCAAACATAACTTATTCATCCTGATTTTTCTTTTTTCTTAAACATTGACAATAGGTGACACAACAAAAAATGCCCAGCCCACACTGTAAAGTGGTCATGTAGGGGGCCATGATAAAAAGCGCCCAGTCCACACTGTAAAGTGCTTGTGTTGGTGACACGACAAAAAGCACCGAGTACACGCTGCAAATGTGGTTGGCGTTAGGAAGGGTATCCAGCTGTAGAAATCGAGCCAAAATCAGTTTTGCGTGAGCAAAACAGTCTCCAAACCTGGCTGTCTCGCAATGGGACAACTCGTCTAACCCATGCTAGTGTGGAAAATGGACGTTAAATGATGATGATTTTAAAGAAATGTATGCCAAAATTTATATAAAAATTTGCCAGAATTTACAGCAGAAGAAATCCCAAATAAAAAAAGACACAAGTATGTTTCATGTATATATGTGAAGGAATAAATTGTTTTCATACTTTTGTTGACATTTTTTTCGCTACTTAGTATTGATGTCATTGAACAGTTTGTATTGTATGTATAAGGGGGTATGTGTATGCATTAAAAGAGAGTCCCCCATTTCTTGATCCTTAAACAAAGAAAATAGTTTAATATCACTCTAGTTGTTATTTCATTTGTTCTCTGATAAAAGTTTTACCTTATTTTCTGATGCATTGATATAATTAATGCACAATTTTTAATCACTATGGGCTTGTCTGAGTGAGTATGTGTATGTACTGCCGGATAGTAAACCAAGTAATACAGAATGGGGTCATACCAAATGACTGGTGTAGCAGCATCATCATCATTAACTGCTACAAGGCTAAAAGGTGATGCCCTAGATAGGGGGAAACTATAGAGGCATTAAATTAATTGACCAGGTCATGAAGGTCACAGAAAAAGTTATAGTGCAACTAATCAGAGAGAGAATTGATCTAGATGAAATGCAGTTTGGGTTTGTGTCAGGTAAAAGTACCACAGACGCTCTTTTCCTTGTACGACAACTACAGGAGAAGTACCTAGCTAAAAGTAAACCCTATACTTAGCTTTTGTTGACTTGGAGAAAGCCTTCGACAGAGTCCCCCACTCCATTATCTGGTGGGTTCTTAGAAAACTAGGTGTTGATGAATGGCTTGTGAGAGCTATACAAGCCATGTATAAAGAAACAGTCAGCAAGGTTAGAATTAACAACGAATAAAGTGAAGAATTTAGCGTAAAAGTTGGTGTTCATCAGGGCTCTGTCCTTAGCCCCCTCCTATTTATTATTGCCCTTCAGGCTATAACAGAGGAGTTCAAGACCGGCTGCCCATGGAACTTCTATACGCAGATGATCTAACGCTCATCAAAAGCTGATCTAAAGCTGAATCAATGGCTGAACTAGAGAAGAAATTCCAAACATGGAAGCATGGCCTAGAATCAAAAGGCCTTAAAGTTAACTTGACTAAGACTAAAGTTCTAGTATGTAGGAAGGAAAATAGGGCACTGGTCCCCTCTGGGAAATGGCCATGCTCAGTGTGTAGGAAAGGAATAAGCAGAAACTCCATTTTATGTCCCAAATGCAAAGTATGGGTGCATAAAAGATGTAGTGGTAAGCTAACTAAGAACATAGATTTTATATGTGGCCGGTGCTCAGGTGCAATAAGTAGCAGCAAGTGCCCACAGAATACTAGCTCATTCCATTGCACAGATGGTTCTATAGAAATAGTGGACACCTTCCGTTACCTGGGTGACAAAATCAGCAGTGGTGGAGGGTGCTCTGAAAGTACAGTAGCTAGAGTCAGAACGGGATGGAAAAAGTTCAGAGAGCTTATACCACTATTGGCCGCTAAAGGGTTCTCTCTAAAAATGAAAGGTAGGTTGTATGATGCCTGCATACGAACAGCAATGTTACATGGCAGCGAGACCAGGGCATTGTGTGCAGAGGATCTGCGCAGACTGGAGAAGAACGAAGCTTGCATGCTCCGTTGGATGTGTAATAGTAATATACGTGAGCGGCAAAGCATAAATGAACTAAGTGAGAAATTAGGAATAAGAGTGATCAGATGTTGTTTACTCGAGAGAAGACTACGTTGGTATGGTCACGTGATGCACATGAAAGACGACAGCTGTATAAAAAAAAAGGTGCAGGGCGATCAAAATAGACTAGCCACGGAGTAGGCAGACCCAGAAAAACCTGTGACGATTTGATAAATTCCGACCATACACCGTCCAAGACAATGTCACTGGACCGAGATCTTTGTCGCTATGCAGTAATACGAAAGACCCGCCTTGCCTAAGTCCAAAGCGAAACCTACAGTCAGTAGGCACCTCTTAACCAAAAATACATGCCCATCCCACTGCCCTACCCCCACCCCTTTCTCTGTAAAGTTATGTTGGTACCACATCATCCAGTCCTAAATAAATGAGGTCGTGTAGGTGTCACGACAAAAAAACACACAGTCCATGCTGTAATGTGGCCGTGTAGGTAACACGGTAAAAACCTTCCAGTCCACACTAAACGTGGTTGGTTTTAGGAAGGGTATCCAGACTTAGAAAACCCGCCAGACAGTCCTATACGAGCAAGACAACCAATCTTGCCTCACGTGGGACAATTCCTGTCTAAACCCATGCTAGTGTGGAAGATAGATGTTAAATGATGATGATGACTGGCACATCTTCATGATGCTCAGGAATATTTAACTTTTTTACTGCCATATTTTTAAATGACCATATCAAAACCAATTATTTCACTCCTGAAGTCTCGAGACACTAGTTATTGTATTATTATTATTATTATTATTACCAGTCTCTGTTCACAGTACCTTGGGACGAGTGTGAACTCGTCACTTTTTAATAGGGCCATAGAGTGCTGACCCTGTAACCATTTTTCTTCACCATTCGCCTGGCCTCATTCAGTTCTTCCTGGCTTATCTCAATCGTTATGTTCTTGTTTGCCACTTTAGCAAAGGACACTGTGGACAGAGGCTGGTAAGAATAAGGGTGACGCAGGTTCTGCCGGCCATTGACATTCTCTGGCTGATGGCTGCCGTCCTCTGACAGAAAAGTGATTGAGGTGATTAGAGTAAAACAGGAGAACTGGACCGGATCTTGAATGGAGCTCCTGATCCAAGCTGACCAAAAAAACATCTAAGAGGTTCCAGGGGTGATAGACCTGAATGATGGCAGCCACCTCACCATAATCGTTGAAGATAAAAAGCCTAGGTATGTTGTTTGCATTGAGGGAACCCACCTAAAGGCCTTCTGTCAGGGGATGGTTAAAAAATTAAGGCCACCTCTCCTGCCCACCCCAGTGACTCAACCAGCAGCAACAGTAGCAAGAGCAAAACCACCACTGCGCCAGAAGTAGCACCAGCGCCTCCACTGTCCACCACGCCGCAACCAACACCAACGACTGTGGAGGAGATTCCACTCCCCGACCTCTCACAACTGGAGACGGATTGTGACACATATACATACTACATACCCATGCACATATATACACATACATATATATAAGTAAAAGATATCCATGCATACACACACACACATATATATATACAAAGAGGGATATCATTCTTACAGAGATAGTGCTCTTCTTCACACATGTGCAGTACCAGTCAAAACAATTGTTTGCACCTCTTGCAGAGGGTAAACCAGGAATCATTCACAAATACTGTTCTGTTCCTTTCTTGATCATTCCCAGTGCTCCCGCAATTACTGGTATTGTAACGGCCTAGAGGGGCCACAATTTTTCGACTTCAATAAGCAGATCTTTACATTTTCTTAGCTTGTCAAATTCTTGTGATCACATGGGATGCTCATATCAATTAATAAACAGACCTTGCTATATTGGTCTTTAACAATGATACCTGGTCTATTAGCTTTTATGATCCGGTCAGGAAAGTCCCAAGAATTGTTACTTTTTCTCCTTCAGTTACAGCCTCAGGGTGATGATTGTACCACTTGTCAGCTGCTTTGATTTTATAATGCCGACATATTACCCAGTGTAGATATTAGCCAACTCTGTCATGTCTATATTTGTACTCTACTGGGGCTAAAACTTTACATTCAGAAACTAGGTGGTCCACTGTTTCAACTTCAACATTGCAGAATCAGCACTTTAGATTTACTCCATTTCTCATCACACTGGCCTGGTAATTCCATGTCAGTAAGCTTTGATCTTGGGCAGCTAAGATGAAGTCTTTGCTCTCTGCTTTTAGCCTTGAGCTACATAGCCACTGATGGGTGTGCTTTTGGTCAACACTTGTTTGTTTGCTACGGGCCACATATTTGCCATGCAGAGGTTTCTGCTCCCACTTTGATGCTAATTGGTCTTGCCCTTTTGCTTTTGCCATTAATTTTATGTGCTTAGCAGCATTAATTGCAAGTTTCCTTAGTCTGTCCAACCTGGGGATCAAGCATGAGATCAGTAGCATATTTTTAATAATGAGAACTTCTGTGATATGTGTGTTCCTGTGCTTGTGTGTTTGACTGGTTAATAATTCAGATCCATTATTAGTGTAGTGGATTGGCAGTATCGGTAGAGGGTCAGACGTCATGCTTTGCAGCAAAGAGTTACGGCCCTTTATGGTCTGAGTTCAAATCCCGCTGAGGTTAACTTTGCCTTTCATCCTTACAGGGTCGATAAAATAAAGTACCAGTAACGTACTGGGAAATTGCTGGCCTTGTGCCAAAAGTAGAAACAATTATTAGTTAAAACCTACTACAGTCAGTAGGCATCTCTAACAAAATACACCCCCGTCCCACCCCACTCCATCCACACCGCCCCCTTCTATGTAAAGTTATGTTGGTGCCACACCATCCAGGCCGAAACAAATGAGATCGTGTAGGTGTCACGACAAAAAAACACAGTCCACGCTGTAATGTGGCCGTGTAGGCAACACGGTAAAAACCTCCCAGACCCACACTGTAAATGTGGTTGGTGTTAGGAAGGGCATCCAACTGTAGAAAACCTGCCAGACAGTCCTATGCGAGCAAGACAATCACTCTTGCCTCAAGTGGGAAAACCCCCGTCCAAACCCATGCAAGCGTGGAACAGGGACGTTAAACGATGATGATGATGATGTAAGGTGTAAAAAAAAAAAAAAAAAAAAAAAAAAAAAAAGTGACATGTGGAGTAAAGTGTTAGTATGTGGAAATCATGGTGAATGTAGCACTTCTGTTTGTGATAACTGAATCTCCAAGCCATAGTTTTTCCATAATGGCGTAAGCAGCCCTTAAAAACCTAATTTTTTTTAGCACAATGACTTCAAAACCTATAGATCCTGGATTTCTCACTGAAACAAAGGGAACATCTCTTTCTTCTGCTAATATACGGTCTTAACTTCTCCAGAATTCTCCATTTTACTGTGATGGGGATTTCTTTAATTGTCAGGCTCATTTTGCTAGGGCTTTGGTGACCTCCATTTTGCTTGAGTTACACACATTCTCAACAATAAAGAACCCCTTCACTTGTCTTTTTCCCTTGTCTTTCTAAAGTTCAGCATTATGAAATCAGCTTTCACCACTTCTACCCGCGTTTTCTTTGGTCATCCTCTTCCATAACTTCCTTCACTTAACAATCATCATCCAGATTCATTACATGCAGTCTTATTTCCACCACACTACATCTAATTCCTTTTAAGAGAGAGAGAGAAAGTCATTACACATATAGGCTAAAGATGTAATACAAACCTGGAATTTACAGGGAAGAAATATTCATTTAAGAATAAGACATTATTTTTCGTGATCTGGAAGAACCAATTCAAGGTGTGGTTAATAATTAATTAACGAATTAGTTATATAAATTGCCAATGGCTCAGAGAAAAACAGTATCAACCAGTTCATTGGTTAGCCGAATATGTTTCTTAAAGAAATACTGAAGACAAATTCATCTCCTTGTCTAGAATATTTATCTAAGGGAAGTAATACAACTAAATAGAATCAATTGAATTACAAACCCTTCTACAAATCTCAACTCTTGTACTTTTTTCAAAAATTCTTGTATTGAACATTTGGGGAAGGATAAAATATGAGAATAACTGACTGGATTATTCCAATATGAAACACACACAGCAAGAGAAAATATAGAAAGACCTATATATAAACTACATACATATGTTGGACTGAGCATTTAGCTCCAATTTCCGACAAGGTTAATGTTCAGATATGAAGGTACTAAAAAGAAGCCTAGCAGCAGTCACATTCACCATGAAATGAAATAAACCAAAATGATCCTCACTCTTGAAACTCAGATAAAGGAGCTTTTTCTTAAAATATATCCAATCTTTATGCAGGAAGCAGCATGGCTGAGTGGTTAAGACGTTTGTTTCACAATTATGAGATTCCAGGTTCTTTCTCACTGTGGACAAGTCTATTTTTAATTGTAGCTTCAGATCAACCCAAACCTTGTGAGAGAAAATGAGGAAATTGAAATTATGTGGAAGTCTGTTAGATGGTACACTGTCATACTGATTCTACTTGAGAATTACGTTAAAGGTACATACAAGCATTTGTGGAATACTCAGCCACTTGCATTATAATTTAATGAGTAGCTGTTGTGATGACTGCACAACTAGAACATTCATCACTGAAACTAATGGAAATTCATTAATCTTTTTTTTTTATTATAAACAAAAGACTGAGAAAGTTTATCTAAATATTATTGCAATAGTCAAAAATTTATTTTCTATTAACTCTTAACATCCTTTAATGATTTTGTCTAAAAATTAGTTTATTCAAATCTAATGGACTGATTGTGAAAAGTTGTAATATTAGAGAAAGACTTTAATCTTTAATGATACAATCATAGTTCTGTTTTATACATTTTTAAGAATGCCCTCATGGATGCCATTTCATGTGGTACAGGAAATTAAGTGTTAAGACACTTTTATGAAAAACTGGTTATTGATGCTAAAATTTAATTAATTAACATTTAGCAATTTAATTAACAAACATTGATAAAGTATCATTTCAAATTATATTCAGAGATGTAATTTCTAACTTAATTAAGAATATTTAACACTATCTTCCCTCCACTCTACATTCCAGACAAGGCCCTGGAATTTTTGTCAAGGCTAGAATATCACACAGGAAGCATAGTTCCCATTCTATAAAAATTTCCTGAAAGAGTCTGACAGAGGGGAAAAATTATCCCAATACACGTGGTGAATTTTTTCCCCCCATATATCTTTCGTGAGGTCCTTCACAACTCTTTCTCCAAGTCCTTGTTTGATTTGGGACTTTCCCTGTTATAAACTTGGAAGTCGTTTACATAGCCGTTGTGTGGATCAGCCTACATCTACATTTTTATCCCATGCTTTGTAGGCTTCAGTGGAAGATATTGTTTGAAGCCAAATGTCCAGTGAAAGCAATCATGACCTCATCAATCGATGTTTCAGTGTGGATTGTATTAATATGAAGTTGTGAATATAATTATGGCGAATACATTGATGTTTCATTGTCGGGTTTTATTAATTTATGTATTTTGTTAAAGAGATTTTTACCTGGTAGAACGCCCAAGTAAGGATTTGGTGTCTTCTGTATGTTTACAGATTTACTTCCCCTTGAGTGTAAAATTGATCTGATTTTGCACACCCACAGTTTTATTCCAGTGACCAGAGCAACAGTACCATCAATACTGACAGGTTTGATACACAGAATTTACCAGGAGAACTGGATACAGGAAGAATCATCTCCAAATTCATATTTTCATATATTAGTTATTTACATAAGAGAAACCCTATAGTTTATGTTGTTTACTGACACACAGAAATATATTTCTAGAATATAATTACATAAATGTTCAGCATATATGGACAGATAACATACAGGAATAAATGTATGAGTAACTTTAGAGAAATAAGTTTTTACAGGGACAAATGTAGGGTTAGAACCCAGGACCCTGTGGTTGGAAAGTAATACATGTGTATCTGTGTGTATAATACATGTGTATAAATATACATTATAGTGTAATGAATGCATGAATGTATATAAATATATGTATGTATATATATATATATATATATATATATATACAGGATAACAAATTATTGTTATAGGTAGTCCACTTAGATGTAGTCCAGTTAGGGTACTCCGAGTAGTGGATAATATCAACGCTTGGCTAAGTTTGACTCAACAAGGCGTTTCCATAGTGATGCTGCGAGTACGCGGTGATTTCTATGTAGTTTACACTTGGAGTAATAATAAATCAAGAAAGAAGAGTGACACGGTTTGCTATACAATAAGGGCTTTAATCACATTGCTGACAATTGTTTCTCTGAACTGGTAGGTCTAGAGGTTACTACCCGGAAGGAAGCCTGCTCAGAATGGAGTTCCACTGAAGCAGGTGGAGAAGTTCAAGTATTTCAGGGCAGTGATGGAAGGCAGGAGACTGAATTAAATGCAAGAATTGCAGGAGTAGTAATGATGCGCTTTTTAGTTTTAGGATTGTTAGAATATTTGAATTTAATACCCACATAACTTTTCGATTCCAATTACTTGCATCAAGCTAACTTTGAGGTGTAAAATTGGGGGTTTGCTATATATACTAAATTTTTTAGTATTAGGACCCCCCCCCCCCCCCCGAATCTGAAGTGCCTCACACCTTCAATGGTCTAAATCAAACTCTGTGTGTTTGTGTTTTTTTGTATAAATGTGTGTGTATATGTATATACAGTATACAGATGTGTGTACGTATGTCTGTTTTGTGTGTTTATATTTGATCATAACAAGTACTTCAAGCTCTACATTTAATAAGCTGTTTTCGATATAGAAGAGACAGCCTTGAAATAAATGATAAAGTTCATAATTAAAAAGGTATTGATTAATTAAATAACTCAACATTTAATCGTTAGCGACTACCATCAATATATTGCCGTTTAGTTAAAGTGTCCATGTCATGCTCATACCATGTCAAACTTTCTTTCCACTCTTCCATATAAAGTGTGAAACTAATAAGAATTTTGCTGAAAATATATTGAAATATTCTTTCTTGATTCATCACTAAAATGAATAAAAGGGAGATTTGTGTTCTATTTCTACCATTTTAAAATATAATAAGATGTAATATTTGAAGGAGATTTGGCTGTTGTGTCTAGCATTTTGTTTTTATATAAGATATAACGTTTGACTGCCATTTCTAGCATTATTATTGACCACGTAGTTGTCCTCAAGCAGGGACGAAAGTTCCATATTTACTTCCCTTTGACCGTGATACTTACCTGAGTTTTCTAAAAAATATGACACTACTAATTTTGTTCATAACATTCTTAATAATGAATATTCTTTATTGAAATTTTATAGAGATACTTATTAAAGTGTGTAGATTAAAGTTCTGGAAATTAATATATAAATTTAAAGTAGATTTTAACGAGACTAGATTATGTGATTAACTGTATATTTCTTTGCTATTTCTCTCATTTTCTGACAAATGTATCTATGGTTTGAGGGAGATTTCGTTGCTACTACTAATGTTGCTAAAACTCCAGAAAAAAATTATCCCACTGGTGTTCCTAGCTTTTGACAAAACTGTGTGGTTTGGGGTAGATTTAATGTTATTTATATTTGATCATATTTATATATGAGTGTTTATATATATAATTGTGTTTTTATGTGTGTGTGCGTCCTATAACGTAGAGTTTACTTTTTTTTAACAAAGATCGATAAAATAAGCCGCAATCAAAGTTGATAAAATTGATTGAATACAGACGATATTTGCTCATGAAGAAATAAACACACACACACATATTTATGTGTGTGTGTGTTCAGAATAATCTCTACAGGCATGGTAGTGCCATCAGCAGGGCATGTCCAAGATGTTCACATGGTGACAAAACCGTCCTGCATGCAATCATTCAGTGTCCAAGCATTGTTAGTTTGTAGATTTATGTCGAACACTTGCTGTCGCGTGGAGGACAAATTTGACTATTGGCCAACTCGACTGTGAAGATTGCCCCACCACCTTCCTTTAATAAAGAAGGGAAGGCTACGTTTATCTTGTGGTCATGGTGAAATAGGTTGTATGGTGGACTCGCTTGAAAGGATTGAAGATAAGCATTTTCCTCTTCAGCAAAGCCCTTATTAACTTCTTCAGGTTCCACTTAAAGAGGAAATTCTGGGTGGAGAGAGAAGTGCTTATTTCAGAGCAATCTGTTGAAAGGTGGGTGAGAGAAGCAACCATGGCCTGAGTGAATGGGCCCACTTTGAGTGTAAGCCTGTAAATTGGTAGACCACAGCTGGGACAAAGCACTTACTCTAAAAAGCAAGGCATCTGTGGTTTTATGGGGTTTTCTCCCCGAGTGACCCTCGAACGTCTCCTCCTTATTGAAGAATCCACTTTGTTATAATTTCATTGTTATCTCTTCTTTTTTTCTTTTGAAATTGTTGAAACTTTTTACACACAAAACCCACAAACATAAACACACACACACACACATAAACACACCCTATGTTTTCATTCTGTGCTCTCATGTTTTTCTTGAGATTAACCCTTGTGAAGAAATCATTTTCATCCCTAGGGGTTCGATAAAATAAAGCACCAGTAATACACTGGGATAATTGCTGGTCTTGTGCCAAAAGTAGTGGTACCAGAAGTACTGGTACTCCGTTTTATCGACCTTACGGGGTCGATAAAATAAAGTACCAGTCACGCACTGTGGTTGATTTAATCGAATTTTCCCTGTCCCAAAATTGCTGGCCTTGAGCCTATATAAGAAACCATTATTATTATTATTATTATTATTATTATTAATGGCGACCTACGTAGGAAATCGTATTATCGTTAGCTCCACAAAAGTTTGTTGTTTTCAGTTGTTTCAATTTGCCAGTTATGGAAAATTTTTGTTCTTAAGTGTTTATAAGTTTATATACCTTGCTTTCTGAAAAGGACACTCAATAATATTGGGGCCTTGAGCCCAAAATTGAAACTTTTATCAAACAAAAATTTCTTTG
The DNA here is from genome assembly GCA_964016885.1 of Eledone cirrhosa. Lineage (NCBI taxonomy): Eukaryota > Metazoa > Mollusca > Cephalopoda > Octopoda > Eledonidae > Eledone > Eledone cirrhosa. The sequence continues at coordinate 390,878,600 of OZ024741.1, forward strand.
AAAAAAACATGGACGGCTTTCATCTCCCACCATCACCACAACCATTGTAAACCTTGCTACGGCTGCCAACAATGAAAATATAAGTAAAAGCAATGGCAATTATTTAAATTTGTCACATGCAGACATGGATTTCCCGCCATTACCAATAAGTGCAGGTGTTAAAGCCGCCACCCCCACCACCATAATGTCAAAAAGAACAACCAACACTGCTGATACCACCACCACCACAGTGACAACAGAAACAAAAAATAAATTATTATCTCGTGACACCGAAATGGATTCACCCAGAATCGAATCTTCCATGCCGAACACCACTGACACCACCACCACCACCACCACCACCACCACCACCACCACCACCACCACCACCACCACCACCACAACCACCACCACCACCACCACAACTGAAACTAAAAATAATAATAACAAAAATAACAACAACAACAACAGAAACAACAATAACAACCAGAATAACAACAACATCAACACCAGCTCAAAACAAAATGTGTCGTTTGCTAAAGCGGCCCAGAAAAACGAGACAGTCGAGGTAAGCCAGGATGAATTGAATGAAGCCAAGCGAATGGTAAAAAAAGCTGGTCTGCAGAATAATCCAGCATCATTTTGGCTCCCATGACAACCTCACAACAGTGGTCTTGCAATGAACTGTGGAAAGGGGAAGGAAAAAAAAATGGACAGACAACATCAAAGAGCTGGCAAACAAATTCTTAGCAGAGACCAGGCATTTATCATGCAACCATGAAAGATGGAGAAGATTAGTGTATTGAACCTCTGCTGGTTCTGACAAGTGTTCTAGTTAATCAATGAAGAGAACTCACAAAATTAATGTGCAAGTGGCTGATTATTCCAATATCTAACATGTAGCTCATGTAGATTCAGCCTGAGCTCTCCTTGTGTATGAGACAGTTGCTGTCTCATGTAGATTCAGCCTGAGCTCTCCTTGTGTATGAGACAGTTGCTGTCTCAGGTAGATTCAGCCTGAGCTCTCCTTGTGTATGAGACAGTTGCTGTCTCATGTAGATTCAGCCTGAGCTCTCCTTGTGTATGAGACAGTTGCTGTCTCAGAGAGATTCAGCCTGAGCTCTCCTTGTGTATGAGACAGTTGCTGTCTCAGGCTGTTGACGTTCACCAGATTGAGATCAGTGATCAGTTTCCAGAACCCACTGCAAGTAGGTCGACAACTTAGGCCCCCAAAAACTGCCTTCGCTCATAGGGGGCCTGAACCCATCACCCTCATATTCCTTCACGGAAAAAGTCTTAAAAGTCTGATGCTCTACCAGCTGAGCTATGCAGGTGCAGCTATTACAGTGTGACAAGGCTAGCTAGTTGAATTACTGAGTAGACTTAAGCAATGTGAAATAATTGTCTTGCTTAAGGGCACAGTACACATCTGGGAATCAAACTCACAATCAGACACCCTAACCACTAAGTTATGAGCCTTCACAGAGAAGACTAGTATACAGCACGTAACAATTGTGTCCCCACAATATCTCCAGACTGCATAACATCAAATCAGGAAAGATCTAATATTGATCTTATTGGAACTTAAAATTGTGTTAATTCATATTTCACAATTAAAGTGGTAAGGGTGGTGCCATGATAAAGTACAACCAGTAAACTCTGTTAAGTGGTAGTCGTGGTGTCATGACAAAATGTACCCAGTATACTACTAATGTGGTATTCGTGGTGTCATGGTAAAATGTACCCAATACATGCTGTAAAGTGGTAATGATGGCGCCATGATAAAGTACACCCACTACACTGTAAAATGGTAGTGTTGGTGCCATCCAACTAACAAATCTTTCTACAACCTCTTATGGAAATATCTATGGCTACTCATGAACACTATATGACAACATAGTGGGATATAGACAACATACCTATGTTAATGACGGAGAATATAAGCAACTTGAACTTTTTACATCCACACTGGAGGATGTATATCACTTGGGAAACCGATGTACATGACTTAATGCACTCTGTCTAATATAGAGACATACACCACTTAACGAAGGAACCACCATCAGTTTCGATGATAAATGTTCCAGTTATTCCATTAACATGAAATTAATGTGTTGTAGGCTGAGCATTTGATAAATATGCATAACCTGAACATAATTCTTAGGGAGGTTCAGCGTGATACAGTGTATGACAAGGCCGGCCCTTTGAATTACAGATACAGGCCATCTGACAGGCTTCCAAACAGTTTCTGTCTACCCCGTTTCACTTACAAGGCTGAGGTCAATCGAAGTCTATAGTAAATTTCACTCAAGATGCCAAGTAGTAGGATTGAACCTAGGACCTAATGATTACGAAGTAAACTCCTTAAACAGTCGGTCATGCTGCATCCACATATGCCTCTTAATCTCTCTAAGGAACCATCAGAGTCATAGACTAATTTATGAACTCTCTATTGTCACGTTGAGAACGAAAGTCACCTGACAATCCCAATACAGTCATACAAGAAAAATAAACCATTCCCCAAACACTTGGTGACCATGCTGAGAGATATAGGTCATATGACAATCCCTCTATGATCATGTTGAGGAACGTAAGCTGCATAAAGAACAATCTACAGCTATGCCAATTAATCCTCTATGTCTACGCCAGGAGACATACACTGCTTGAAACACATTTTTGCAGATATGCCAAAGGACGTTGGCCATTTAAAGACCCAATGGCCTCGTTAGTGGATGCAGGCCATGTTACACAATGCCTAAAGTCACAATAGTAATGCAGTCAAATTAAAGTATCTACTACGGCCCTGTCGGGGATGGAATTTATTTATGAATATATTTGCAATATGCCACAAGACTTAAGACAGTGAAAATTCTGTGGACATACTACCATACTTAGATCCTGCTAATATACAATCTATGGTCATACCGAGGCAAGGGGGGCTACCTAATGAACCCACTCTATCTGTGTATTATATTCCAGTTAAGGAACCCTCCATGGCAATACCTGTTAATGAACCCTCAATGACTGGGGGATATAGGTATCTTAATATCTCTACCCCCATGCTCAGTAATGTATGCAATGTAACAAATCCTCTGTGGTCATGCAGGTTTACGTAATCTTTGTAATAACATTTCTGTTGCCACAGGGAAACATAATGAACTCTACGAGTTCAGGGAACATAAGTCACTTGAGGAATCCTACAACAGTGCTGAAAAATGTAAAGCACTTACTGAAACTGTCGGATGGAGAACAATTAATGAAACTTCTGTAACAACACCTGGGTACTTGGATCACTTTCTTACAGCTCTATATTTTTACTGAGTAGAAACCATTAGTAAACAAGATACGTAATGTATCTCCCAACATAAGGTGCAGGGCCTAATGCTACTAGCGTAGAGTAAGGTGTTGGTAAGTTATGACTGGAAAGAGTTGCTGCATGTTTCCGGTCACGATGTTTAAAAGTGAAGCATTGTTATGTTGTTTGCGGTCATATATTACTGATTGAATTGATGGTGACACTCAACTTGTATACAATATTTTTCACTAGTGATTGGGAATTCAATGGATACACATTGTGATTATGGCAATTGCTAAATTCTTTCAGTTGTGTTGTCACTCTTCCAGGTAGTTTGGTGGTTATGAATTTTAATTTGGATAGATGCGATATTTTGACATTTTTTTTTGTTAAATATTATATAATAATGGTGTCGCTATTCTTCCTACCAACATATTCTCCTCACTGATAATAACCAGTGAGGATATATACATGTTGATTACTATTTACCAGAAGAGTGACATCCCTTCATTGAATGTTGCACGATCATGTGCATGCAGGTGACTTTTCAAACCAGCTTTTGTTTTACAGGCACGTTCACAGATATGAATTGTCTGTCTCCTGGCATTACGGGCTGGGATGTGTCTTCATGCATTCTACCATGTCTAGTCTGTCAATCAGATGACTTGCAAATTAAGCTATCATCATCATCATCGTTTAACGTCTATCTTCCATGCTAGCATGGGTTAGACGGGAATTGTCCCACTTGAGGCAAGATTGATCGGGTGATCGTGTCTTATAGGACTGTATCTGGCAGGTGTTTTTATGGCTAGATGCCCTTTATAACACTAACCAAATTTATAGTGTGGACTGGGAGCCTTTTTACCGTGTTACCTACATGACCACTTTACAGTGTGGACTGGGTGCTTTTTGTCGTGACACTTACACGACCGCTTTAGTTTGGACTGGATGTTCTGTGGTACCAACATAACTTTACAGAGAAAGGGTGGTGTTGGTGGGAGTGGGAGGATGGAGTAGGGGTAGTGAGTTGGAGTGTATATTTGGTTAAGAGGTGCCTACTGACTGTAGGTTTAACTTAATTTCGTACAAAAGACTTCTCCCAAGCCAGTTCCTATTCTGAAAACTAGCAACAATGTTAAATAAGCCTTGAGCCGCCTGCATGTAGATTAGCAACTGTATACCTAAAACCTGTTAGGTCTGTATACGTCGCTGCTTACCCACCACCCCGGGACTTTGAAGAGATATCGGCACAGAATATGGAAGAAATATATTAGTTTAACGCTTGAAATAGCAGGAAGAGGGTCTTAACGTTTCGGACGGTAGTCCTTCATCAGAAGAAAGAATAGGAAATTAGAAAGATTGAGGAGACTGGGAGGGTGGAATCTGAAAAAAAAAATGTTTAGAGAAAAACAACCGGTCCATTTATGTTGCCATCTCTCAGAAAACTCTTGATGTTGGCGTTTTGTGTATGATATATTTTTTTAAGAAAAATGGATGATGGAGCGCTTCTATCTGAAAGGGGAAGAAAATGTTTTGTAGATAAAGATATACGTGTGCGCGCGCGCGCGCGCGCGCGCGTGTGTGTGTGTGTGTGTGTTATTATACCCCGTACGCGCGCGCGCGCGTGTGTGTGTGTTATTAAACCCCGTACGAAGCTAAGAGGATATGTGTGTGTATATGTAAGTAAAAGAGTGTGTGTGTGTGTGTGCATGTAAGTATGAAGCTTTGAGCTTGTCTACTCAATACAAAGCTTGGCCACTTCACATGGAGATCAGTTCTGGTATGAGAATCTATGTGGCTTTTTAGACCAGACATACTTTTAAAATGTCGTCTGCATAAATTGCACTTTAGTTTCAGTACAGCTTCAACTGGCTGAGTTGTCTGATCTTGATGAACCTTGAAATGTCTCTTTCGACCTCCTTTAGATTTGTATATTTTGTGACACATGTAGCATTGATAAGTGTAAATTCGATGGTATGTTCTGAAGTCAGTAGGAAGTGTCCTATTGTGTGCTCTCATGTGAGATTAATGTCCAACCTCCGACAGGCAGATTTTGCCACAAACTGTACATGTAGAAAAAGTCCCATTAATATATGCTTACTGGTTGTTTTTTCCTTATTCCTCTTAATATTTACTTGCATTAATCTATTTTGCTCAAACGTTTTCACACTGTCCCATATTTTTGAGCGCTAGGTTGAGCGATCCACTGCAATTCTTTCTAAATCTTTTTGGATTGATTCCTATATTCTTCAAGTTCTCCCTCAATGAATCCTTGAACCTCTTCTTTGGCTTGCTCCGTTTCCTTTTTTCCTGAGTAAGTTCCCCATAAAATAGTTGCTTGGGGATAAGTTCGTCAGCCATGCAGACAATATGTCTAGACCACCGCAGTTGGCTTTTCACAATTATTGCCTGGATGGAACAAATACCAGTCAGGGGTGAATGAATTCCATTTTATTTTTAGAATATGACGTAAGCATTTTTGGTGGAATCGTTCCAGGAGTCTGATGTGATATTTATAACATGTCCAGGTTTCAGACGGGTACAGAAGGGAGGATAACACAAAAGCTCTATATAAATAAATTTTTGTTTCGATCTTGATATGTCTTTGTGATCAAACACAAGACTCTAAATTACCAAAAGATTTTGCTGCCTTTTGAATCCTTAGAGATATTTCTGGATCCAATGTTCCATCTTTACTTATTGTGCTTCCAAGATATATGACGGATTCAATAACATTAAGAAGTTTACCCCTCACATATATTTTCGGTTGGTGCACAACTTGACTAAGGGCAGGTTGACATAAAACTACCGTTTTCTTTAAGTTTATGATCAAACCAAAGATATCACATACTGAATCAAATGCAGAGATCAACAGTTGCAAACTATGCTCAGTATGACTGACAAGGTCATAGTCGTTGGCATACAGAAGATCTCTTATTAGTGAGGTGAACAGTTTAGTCTTAAATTTCATCCGTGCTAAATTGAAGACATTTCATGTTATGCAATATTTTACATACACCCCCTCATTATTATCTGGAAAGCGTGAGAGAGCATGGCAGCAAAATATATTGCAAAGAGAGTAGGTGCATCAAGGTCTCCTTGTTTCACACCATTTTCCACTGCAAAAGGCTCAGAGAGTGTGCCCCCAAAGTTAACTCTGGCTTTCATGCCTTTGTGGTGAGTTTTCAATAAATTCTCAAACTTTTGAGGGCATCCAAATTTCGACAGAACCAACCACAGGGAATTCCTGTGAACGGTATCGAACGTGTTACTGAGATCAACAAAACAGTGATATAGGGCAAGGTTCTGTTCAATACATTTTTCTTGCAGTTGAAGATCATATCATTAGTGCCTCTTTTCGCACGAAAACCACTTGGTGACTCTGATACGATTCTTGGCACTATGAACCTATTAAGCCGTTCCAAAAGGACATGTGTTAGAACCTTAACGACAATAGGGAAATGCCCCTAAATTTACCACATTGGCACCAGATTTGAAAAGGATGACCAGTATAGCATCAACCCAGTCTTGTGGTACTTCCTCCTTCCTCCAAAAATGTTGTATTACAGTGTGTAAATGTTCTACCGTTTTCTCCCCTCTATGCTTGAGATCCTCAGGATTAATACCATCCAGGCTAGGAGATTTATTGATGTTTAATTTCTGTACCGCAGAAGCATGTCATTTCTATTTGGTTTTGATGCCATTTCATTTACAATTAGGTAGCTTTTCATTGATTCAATAATGTTTATGTTGACATTAGAGGGCCTGTTAAGAAGATCAGAGGTTCTGAATAGAAACTATATCAGTCAAGAGTGACTGGCCATCTGGAGTTCTTTCAGGTGATATTGAAGAGGATTGTGGACCATACACTTTTTAATGAAGGAGAAAAATGTCTTTGTGTCCTTGCGATCTATTGCTAAAAAGAGAATTTTAAATGTAATGTAATAATTGTTTCTACTTTTGGCACAAGGCCAGCAATTATCCCAGTGTATTAATGGTACTTTATTTTATCGATCCCGTAAGGATGAAAGGCAAAGTTAACCTCGGCGGGATTTGAACTCAGTCCGTAAAGGGACGTAACTGTGCTGCAAAGCATGGCGTCCGACCCTCTACCGATACTGCCAATCCACCGCTTGTAATGTAATAATGTGTGACAGTTGAGGTTAAAATTGAAAAACAAACATCGTTAAATGTAATGTAACAGTGTAAGTATGAAAGTTGTTAAAATAGAAAAAACGGACAATTTTAAATGTCTTGTGATAGAATAAGTGCGAGAGTTGTGGGTAAAATTGAAATTGAAAATTGAAAAACGGACAATTTTAAAGTAATTGTTATACATATATATATTTAAAATTTCATACACTTAACTTAGCGATCTTAGATTTTAGGGTCCACCTATGTCTCTCAATGTATAGTGGGGCTTATTTAGCATATTTAAAGTTTCATATGGTTAACATATAAACACAACCTTGGGTTTGGGATCCAATGAAACTTTAAATATACTAAATAAGCTCTCTTGTAATAAATTGACCATTGTTTTCCTTGACCTTTTATCTACGGATATACTGCATACAACACATACATACAACACATACATACAACACATACATACAACACATACATTCTCTCTCTCACACACACACACACACACACACACACACACACACACACACACACACACACACACACACACACACACACACATATATATAAATGTAGTGAAATCTGTCCATACCTTTTGGGGGTTCAACGTACACATACAACACAACCAACTACCAACTCGAGCCCTCTTTGGATTTTAGTCTTAAAATTTATTATTATTACTATATATATATAAAAGAAAATTTCGCTCTACATGGCTGAATACAATAAATGTAATCTGAGTTTTTCGAATATTAATAATAACGTTCGATTCGTTTGCAATTTTGCAAACAAGCCTCAATTTTATAGCCATGTCAGTAGAATGAACCCTTCATTCTTGCTCTTGTGTTGGCATGTAAACAGAACTGCATGCCAACACAAGAGCAAGAATGAACTGTTCATTCTATTGACATGGCTATAAAATTGAGGCTTGTTTGCAAAATTGCAAACGAATCGAATGTAACGGTTGCATTTTGAAAGGGTATGTCAATATTTATTTATAAAACTGGTATATATTGTATTTTGTCTGATGAAAGCATACCATAATTTAACATGGTATCCTTGAAATATGTATAATAAAATAGATATGGTTTTATAAATATAGTTTCCATTTGTTAATATCGTATATATATATATATATATATATATATATATATATATATATATATATATATATATATATATATATATTAAAATAGCAGATTAAAGTTTAAGCAAAGAATCGCTGCTTTCACCCTTAACGGGATCTTCTGAAACTAAAAAAAATCAATCTGTGAACGCAGAAGTAAATATTTCGAAAAACCTTACAAGGAAAACAGAAAGATGATACTTTGGTTCGTGAAGTCGTTCCCTGGCAAGGAACGAAAAAAAGCGAAGATAATACGTCGTTATGTGGAGCGATAAGAACAATTATACGCAAAGACAAAACCACGTTTATGGTATAAATGGAGTCGTAGACTAATATCCTATTTAGGAAACCGAATGATTCTCGGCTTCAGAGTTAAGAATAATGTAAATAAATTAGTAGAACGAAAATGACAGAGGTTATTAAAATCAGAAAAGTAATAATAATTAAATATATTCATACACGCATCTATATACGTACATACACGTGCATACGCGAAATGCATGCCTATATATGCACGTACACATATATATGCACGTACACATATATATGCACGTACACATAAATACGCGCACACATACATAAACCCGCACGACGCATGTACCCACACACATACGAACGTATACACCACCAAACGTACGTCAACCAAAACACAATGTACACATATACACACCTTACATACGTGCATACACGCATACACACACAAACACAAAATACACATATACACATAACCATATACACATATACCAGTATATATAATATAATATATACACTTATAACAAATACAAGCATATATACGTACGAGAAAGTATACGTACCTTCACAAAACATACGGGTAAGGTATACTTACCTATACAAATAAATAATGGTATAAACATAAAATATACTTAGCTACCACATCACGACGTAAATTATCCGCGTATTGTTCGCACTATTTGGATAAAAAATCTAATAGTACCCCATTCGACGTGAGTATGGGCGCCAGTGATTCGGCGGAGGTTACAGATCTTATCGGCCTTTTCCTTCTTTTCTCTATCAAGGAAGAATTCCCCAATGTGGGCAGTGGTTTGTACCGTGACGACAAAGTGCGGTCCACGCGCTTGCTTAAACTTTAATCTGTTATTTTAATATATATAGTAATAATAATAAAGGCGTGTAGAGGTGATGGTTAGTGGAGAGGGGGGGGGGACAAGTGGTCCGAGCGGGGAAGGCGGAAGGTGGTGTGTTTGTATGTATGTAGGTGTACGTGTGTGTGTGTATGTGTGGATGTGAGTGTGAGAGTTTGGGGAAGAACGAGGTTCCATGCTCGGGTAATAAAAAAACCAGTGTGTACATAGGGTGGGGTGTAAGTCAGTGTGTGGCTGGAGAGGGGTCGGAGGGGGTGGGGAGAGGGAGCGTGCGGAGTCCGCAGGCAGAGTAGGTGAATGTGAGGATACGGACGTGTGTTTTTTTTGTGTGGTGTGGATACGTGGGAGTGTATGGTTGCGTGTGTGCGAGAATGGTGTATGTGTTTGTGTGTGTGTGTGTGTTCATGAATGTTTTCCCGGGGATGGTGAAAAAACCGGATGTTATCGGTTAGAGTCCAGAGAGAGTGACAAGTGGTGTAGGATCCGTGGAATTGGTGAGGAGGAAGTAGACAGTTGTGGGGCGCGCGCAACAGGAAGTGGTCAAGAAGATCAAGGCAGGGTTTGGAGAAGGTAGGGCGAAGGATGGGAGAGAGAGAGGAGATACCAGTCAAAAGGGTAAGTGACAGACAAGGGAGTGGTGTGGCCTGTATGTGTTTGATATATAAATATATCAAAGAAGAGACTATATTATCTATTTATATACGTATATAAAACTGAGGATGTCTGTGTGTGTGTGTGTGTGTGTGTGTGTGTGTGTGTGTGTGTGTGTGTGTATGTGTGTGTGTGTGTGTGTGTGTGTGTGAGTTTGAATCCCTAAAACTCAAGAAGTACCCAACCGATCTTTTTCAAACTTTACATGTGTATTACTTATGTTTCAGGGAGTGTTATGCACATAAAAATATTCAACTTTTTGATTCCCTAGGGCCCGCATTAGGTGAAAAACTGCGTTTTTTCAGCTTTTTAGGGTTTTTTTGAGGCGTTACGTCAGACCGATTTCCTTGAAATTGTAACTATGTATTAGTCGGTCTCTTCTTCATATAGTGAGCAAAGAGAGAAAATCCAACTTTTTTATGGCCTAGGGCCATATTAGGTGAAATACTTCATTTTTTCAGCTTTTTAGGGCTTTTTTGAGGCGTTACGTCTAGCCGATTTTCCCGAAATTTCAAGGCATATTATGCACATAAAAAAAAATTCATTTTCTTGATCCCTTAGGGCCCGCATTAGGTGTAAACCAGCATTTTTCCTGTTTCAATGAGGAAAATCTTAAAGATTATCCAACCATCAGAGATTTCGGTTTATTTTCTTTTCATATTGTCCAGGCATGCAGTTTTTCCACGATTAGGTCTGTTGGCGGCCCGCGTTCCAAAATACCTTATCCCGTGCAACGCTGGTACCACTGCTAGTATATATATATTTGTGTGTGTATCCCAGGTTCAATCGGAGGTAACCACAGTAAGTAAGGTACTCAATACATAGCAGAGTATAGATATTTAATATAGAAATGGCTTCTACAAGACTAGAACTGTTTTATTCGAAGGAAAGCCCTGGGGTTTCCTGATGATTTCCTTCGAATGAAACCGTAGAAGCCATTTCTATATATATATTATATATATTATATATATTATATATATATGTCTTATATATAGTATATATATATGTCTTATATATATATATGTCTTATATATATATGTCTTATATATATCTATACCAGTAATGCACTGAGTAATTGCTGGCCTTGTGCCTAAAGTAGAAACAATTATATATATATATATATATATATATATATATGCGATGAAATACCAATGATCGTTGGCAAATCACTGATGAGGGACTAATTTTATAATATGTATTCCATGTGCAACCATGCAGTATTCTTCTCCCCATGTTTTTCATATATATATATATATATATATATATATATATATATATATATATATATATATATATATATATATACATATATATATGTCTTATGGAAGCTAAGATGCGTCCATAGGCGGTATGTCGGTTGAGCACTCTATGCTCCTACGGAGCAGAGTATGATAGAATGGAAAACGAAAAATCAGTGATGCATCTGAACTCAATTTATTGCGTATTACAATTGTTTCCCCGGTGAACAGCTCGAGGAGCGATCTGTTTGTGGATCGAACCTGACTCTGGATTCACAGGTTCCTGAGACACGTCTATTGATTTCGGAGCAGATCCTCTTTCTACGGTTCTGACCCTACAAGCCTATATCGTCCACCTTCGTCCTGTTTACGCGTCCTTGGGTTGGTCATTGGTTAGTGACGTCATCATAATTCTGACCACTGGGAGCAGCCCACTGACCATTCAGGGCATTAGCTGTCACTCACCCAGAGTCCCATCGGCAAAATTACTGCTGTGTTTGTCTGTTCTCACTCCCACACGCACACACACATGCACAGAGACATGGACAGATACATATAGAGTGGTTCGCGTGCTTACCTTCATACATACCCACAGAAACATATACGCATATTCATATATACACACACATACATAAACAGTCACACAAATATACACATACATGCACACTCAGAGAGGCACACACACCTGTATATATACATACACGCACGCACACATGCACACATATATATATATACACACATACACATATATACATACACACACGCCCACACGGACATACACACACACACACACACACACACACACACACACACACACACACACACACACACACACACACACACACACACACACACACACACACACACACACACACACATATATATATATATATATATATATATATATATATATATATATATAAGAGAGTATTGAAGTTTGCTTGAAGCATTGTGGAATAATAAGGTAAATTTCTTTAAGTCGTTTGGAAGCCTCGACAATGCAAATGGGTAAATCTCCGGGTAACAAGATCCGGTGGGGAGAGAGAGATGTAAGTGGGTGTACGTTGAGATGCGTGGTGTGTATAAGACGTGTAGAGGAATGAAGCAAAGAGCGTAAAGGATAAAAATAAAAATAACAACACGAGAAAGAGTTACCTTGGGAAAGATTTAATTGTCCCTATATATTTCGGATTCACATCCATCAACAGGGGTTTTTTTCCGGGGGGGGGGGAAGGTTGTCTGTCGGAAAGGTGCGAAACGTGTCCTCCGCTGTTCGTTGTTTTGAATATCTGAGGTATTCAGCAGAGCGCGCGTGCGCGTGAAATGGGGTCGGTCAGCGGCCGAAGTAGTTCTTTCAATTGTGGGAGTGGGGTGGCGCTAGCTGTCAGTCCATTCTCTGCCTGTTTGGTGAATGTTACTGTGTGTGTGTGTGTGTGTGCGTGTGTTGTTGCCTTGTTCCTCTGTATTGGCAGTGTAGTATGTTCGTATGGTGGAATGCTACTGTGTGTGTGTGTGTGTGTGTGTGTGTGTGTGCGTGTGTATATCTACATGTATAAGTATGTATACGTACATACGTATATGTATACAGATGTACACTAGTATGTATATACATATATAACAGGACACTGGGTTGTATGTACAATATTTATTTATGAAGATTGAGCTGAGTAGAGCAGGCATGCCAAGAGTAATAAAACAAACGAATTAAGGATTTCGTTGGGCACGGTCCACTGGCTGAAGTGTTGCCAGGCCGTGGTTAAGTTGTTGTGTTACATGTTGGCTAGTGATTTCACGACGAAAGAAAGTTAGGTGTTTACCTTTTTGAAGTCAGCGCGCAAGAGACCAAGAGGTCTTTACATTACCATGTTCAGGTTGCAAGAGAGTATACCTTCGGCGGAACGCGCCTGGTCAAAAGGCCAGGCAGCCAAAAGGTGAAAAGAGAGGGAGATAGCTTTCAGCTATTTCCTTTATAGTTCCCCGGACGGAAGTCACAAAGAAGGCTCTGCAACCTCAACGGGAAGCGACTCAAGCTACTTCCTGTCTAGAGAGCGCTACAGGACTCCCCTTCCAGACGAAAAGTCGAATGACCAAATGAAATCATTGTAGCGAGAACACGAGGAGCAAGGCAAAAGGTACAAGAACATGAATGAACAAAACACGAGCAAGCAAATAGCAAAATGACCATGCAAAAATTAATGATAGATATCAAGGTAGCCAACCGCTCTTGGCCAGAGAATGACTGGACATCTATCTATCCATCACACAAAGATACAATGTAATCAACCTAAAAGAAGAGGTCAAAGGAGCAAAGAAACGTGCTGGAACATAGTTATTAAAAAAAAGTTCAAATGTTCAAAAATAAAATTAACAGGTATGTAAGCATATGACAGCAGGAAAGAGAGTGTGTCCTCCAGAGAATGTATGCAGGTGGTTTCTGGACTGTGGTACAACGTGAAATTCCCAACCTCCGAAGGCGGTGGGATTTTCTCACAGGAAGAGTGCTGCAAAAATAAATTCTCTGTGTTTTGTTCTGCTGGTTTTGGTTGTTGATAAAGCAAAGATGAAGCTGTGTTGTTGTTGTCTCGCGGAGTTAGATAACCTATTCGAAGTTGTTTCAATTCATAGTAAAAAGTTTCCCCAGAAAAAATGAGTTGCGCAAAGTGCTAGAAATAACAGCCAAAGTTGATGGTCGATGTTGAGAACGCGTTGACCTGGAAGGGTCAAGAGGCCAGCGACCATAGAAATAAGCATTCTGAATAAATGCGCAGTTTTCAACGGCAAATTTACGTGGTAAATTTTTAAACCGGAAAATATGAGAATATAGCTTAAGGCTGGTGAATCCTTGGCAAGAAACATTATCTATGGCGTGTGTTATCTCAGTGAGTCGAGATGTGTGCTCCCACACACGCACCGAAACAAGGTTAAAGTCAAGTTGAATAAAAAAAATATTTCTTTTGCGCGAGAAAATGGCGCGAAAATGACAGTGGAACAGGTCGTTGGCAACCATTTTGAAAAATGTGTGTGTGAATGTGATAATATGATGAAAAAGAAGGAAAGGTTATATTCACTTTGTATAACAAATATGGCGGGAGTTCAATTTTTTTGTGAAAGTGATGAAAAAGTAGCGAAAAAGGCTTAGTTGAATGAGTAAACGAGCTGTGATGTTCATCAAAATTGACATGTTGAATATAAGAATACAGGAGTCCAAGTCTTGTTTTGAGTATTCGTTGTGAGAAGAACGAAGGATATATCCAGTGAGTGAAACACATTTAAACGATGTTAACACGTGAGGTGAAGAGCAAAATTTTTTCTTGTTTGTTTGCTGCTGAGAAAGAGATTACTTCTATTTTTCGTTGTAGACAGTTTCGGAGAAAAAAATCCATGTGGAATGTTGTTAGAGGAATTTTTCCTCTTTTTTTTTGGAATACTGCTAATTAATTTTCTTTTTTTCATATTCACACAACACTAGATCCTATTATTTTTTTCTCGGGGTCACCAATTATAACAGGACACTGGTTGTACAATATTTATTTACGAAGATTGAGCTGAGTAGAGCTGAGTAGAGCAGGCATGCCAAGAGTAATAAAACAAACGAATTAAGGATTTCGTTGGGCACGGTCCACTGGCTGAAGTGTTGCCAGGCCGTGGTTAAGTTGTTGTGTTACATGTTGGCTAGTGATTTCACGACGAAAGAAAGTTAGGTGTTTACCTTTTTGAAGTCAGCGCGCAAGAGACCAAGAGGTCTTTACATTACCATGTTCAGGTTGCGAGAGAGTATACCTTCGGCGGAACGCGCCTGGCCAAAAGGCCAGGCAGCCAAAAGGTGAAAAGAGAGGGAGATAGCTTTCAGCTATTTCCTTTATAGTTCCCCGGACGGAAGTCACAAAGAAGGCTCTGCAACCTCAACGGGAAGTAACTCCAGCTACTTCCTGTCTAGAGAGCGCTACACATACATGCACACATATATATATGTACGTACAGATTTACCGAACATTTATTATAATGCTCGGTTTGTTTGTAAACAAACAGCCCGAATTATTAGCCGTACAGTGTTCGGCAACCATCGTTGCCCTTTTGTTCAACACTGACTAAGGAACGATGTAGTCAGTGTTGAACAAAAGGGCAACGATGGTTGCCGAACACTGCACGGTTACTAATTCGGGCTGTTTGTTTACAAACAGCCCGAGCATTATAATAAATGTTCGGTAAACCCATACGTACATATATATATTTGTGTGCATGTATGTATACATATACATACTAGTGTACGTCTGTATACATATACGTATACATACTTATATTTAAATATCAGCCGTACTAAGAGTGAGAAATGAAATTTCTTTTTTCCATTTATATCTACATGTTTGTCCCTCTACACGTGTGCAGACACACACACACTCACACATATACATACACACACTCTCACACATATATTCTTACATATATAAATGTATATATATATATACACACACATAAAAAATATGTAATAAATATATAAGAAAAGTATATAAAGATACACATTGGGCTGTGCATGAGAAAATACACCTTGATGTACATGCTGACAGGGTTGGTATTATGTTGTGAGCATGGATTAATCTACTTATATATATAACCAGCAATTTCTCTGTCTGTCTGTCCGACAGTGGAAACACGTGCGTAGAGAGAGAGTGAGAGTGAAAGAAAGAGACAGACTACGAGAGGGGGATAGCGGGAGGGAGAGAGGGAGAGAGAGAGTGAATAGACGCTAAAACACGTGCTACAGAAATATTACCTTCCCCTCTCCACTGACTTTGGTCACTGAGGCCGAGGGAATCGCTGGTTGCTATAGAGACACCTTGCACAAGCCAGAAGTAACCAGTTCGAGGCGGTTCTGACTTGACACCATGCGAAGAAGGTTGCCATTGAATTTGTGGTTTGAAGAAGGTTGCCATTGAATTTGTGGTTGTTGCTGCTGATAATAAGGACCATTTGAAGAAGGTTGCCATTGAATTTGTGGTTGTTGCTGCTGATAATAAGGACCATTTGAAGAAGGTTGCTGCTGATGAGGTAATTTATTAATCAGATTGCGCAGTTCCATAACCTACGTTTGATTTGTTCAATTTTTTTCTTCAATTTTTTTTGTTGTTTTTTTTATTTCTTATTGAAAAAATATAAATAATAAAATAAGGTTAGAAATTTAAATACAATTAAATACCATTTAATTTCCATTTCCAGCAGCCAATGTCCAGTGTTCAATTTCATGAAAAATTTGGAAATAATTAAAAAAATTGAAGTTTAACTTTTGAACATTTGTTTTGACAATAAAAAAATATTTCCTTATTCACACCTAATGGTATGATTAAAATTTCATAGGAATATTTTTTTCTAACCGCCAGTTATTTATTTTCTCCTTTTTCGTTTTAACATATATTTATTTCAAAGATTTCACCGTATAGATAACATATATATTTATACATGCATAAAAGACACACCGAGAGACGGTGAACAAGTGGTGCCGAAAACATTTCTCATCCAAATCTCAACAATATCAATATATACACTAGATTTGCTAGCAGAAAACCGCCCACCGGGTGGTTTTCTGCTAGTCTATATATATAAAACTGAGGTTGTCCGTCTGTCTGTCTGTCTGTCTGTCTGTCTATTAAAGCGGTCGGCACACATCTCCTCTTAAACCGTACGCTCAAATTTCGGTGAAATTGTTACACTTATAGATGAAGCTCTGGCGGAGACATCGGTCAAAAAAATTTTCAAATCGACCCACGCCAAGTGCAAAAATCGAATTTGTAATGTATTGATTTTTCAGTTCAAATGTATAAATAGAGATGAGAGACGAGTTATTTCCCTTTTATGGAACGCGCAGACGTTAACAAATTTCCACCACTTGCAGACGATTAGATATTTCGATTCTTGTCAGAATAAGTAGATGCTATAATATTTATTAAAATAACAGATTAAAGTTTAAGCAAAGAATCACTGCTTTCACAGTTAAGCAGCGATTCTTTGCTTAAACTTTAATCTATTATTTTAATATATATACACACACACACACACACACACACACACACACACACACACACACACACACACACACACACACACACACACACACACACACACACACACACACACACACACACACACACACACATATATATATATATATATATATATATATATATTAAATGTAAATATTGAGTTAGGAACTCAAAATAGCTCTAAGAAAGAGGTATTTCTGAGCCGTATATTATAATAGAATATAAAAGAAAATCGAATACAGATATATAGATATATGTGTTCAAATCGTAAGGGACCTGATTCGCTAAGGTGAAAAGAATACTAACTATAGACAACTGGGTTCGCTTGTCTCAATTTAAGAAAAAATTAAGAAAATAAATACAAACCGGAATTGTGGTAACTACCAATTACCCAGACAACTTGTTGTTTCGCAAAATTAATTGTGAATAGAAATACTAATCCAAGCTCATCAGTGGGCGATGAATTAGTATCCTAGACACATCTATGTATGCTAAATATAAAAAATAAAACAGCGCACATGGCATCCTAGCGAGTCTCACAAACCCACGCCACTAGAAATAACAGCCAGGCTTACTCGACATTTGAAATAGCTTAATAAATTAACGGAGCCGAATATATGAGCTTGGATTAGTATTTCTATTGATGAGCTTGGATTGGTATGTCTATTCACAATTAATTTTGCGAAACAACAAGTTGTCTGGGTGATTGGTAGTTACCACGATTCCGGTTTGTATTTATTTTCTTAAATTTTTCTTAAATTGATACCCTATTGTCTATAGTTAGTATTCTTTTCACCTTAGCGAATCAGGTCCCTTACGATTTGAACACATATATCTATATATCTGTGTTCGCTTTTCTTTTATATTTTTATATTCTATATATATATATATATATATATACTTTCACAAAGTATATAGCTAATATCCTACAACATATTCCACGAATAACGGTTAATTTTTTACACATATTTCAATATATTCTACAATGTATTAATTTAGTTTCTCAGCATATATTAAGACTTTGACCTTTTTTCAATAGCCTTAGATTTTCGTTCATACCTTCGTAGATTTTGTAAACAAATTATGGCGTCATCTGTTTTTCTACGTTTATAAATCATTCTAGCAATTTCCTTTATTTACTTGTTGATATAAAATATATATAGATTTTTAATAGAAATTTTTAATTTTGACACAGATAGACTATTTTTATTTTTTAATTTTATTTTATTTTATAAAAAAATTTTTGATACTTATTTTAATTTAATTTAATTTTTTTAAATTTAATTTTATTAATACATTTTTACACTTCTTAATCCAATTTTTAGTATTTAAACCCAATATAAAATAATATAGCCAGTTTCTATATTTTAGACCTCTAATATTTGAATACCATCTATAATTGTTTCTACGTTTTAGCACAAGGCCAGCAATTATCCAGTGCATTACTGGTACTTTATTTTATCAACCCCTTTATTTTATCGCACATACATCTCATCAATTTACTTTTTAACCGTTATTTACAGCTTGTTTCATTTTGACAGCGTTCCCGATCAAAAGTCTCTCTCTCTCTTTCTCTTTCTCTCTCTTCCTTCTTTCTTTTTTCCTTTTTTTTCCCTTTTTCTTCTCTTCACTTTCTTTTTCCTTTTTCTACTTCTTCTTTCCTTCAAATACACCACGCCACTACACCAATACTTACTCTAGTAGCATACCTCCCCATCTAATCCTTATAGCACGCACCAACCGCATAGTTTAAACAACTCTACTCTCCCTAACCGCAGCAGTAACTGCAACTGCCGTTACCCTAATGCATGCCCACTAAATGGACAATGCCTTACACCCAATATAGTATATAGGCGCACAGTTAAAACAGCATCACATACTAGCTCCTATATTGGCTCTACCTCTAACCCTTTTAAGGTACGCTATAACGCGCACTCTTTTTCCTTCCGAGACCCTAGCAATAGATGTTCGACATCTCTATAGCTAGAGATGTCGAACATCTATTGCTAGGGGCTCATTAAAAACCTTAAATTAACCAATATTGAACACTCACTAACATGGGATATCTTGGCTAGAGCCCAACCGTTCAATGGACGAAGAAACTCTTGTAATCTCTGTCTTACCGAAGCATATTACATAACTCTATCACGCCCTCTACCGATTAATGATAGAACGGAAGTAACTATTAGCTGTCAACATCGAAGGGCTAATTCCTTCGCCAACAGAATATTTGACCCAACATAGTCATCTATTCCCATTTTTGCTTATAGCTAATAAGTTAAATAGTTATAGCTAACTTAGATAATTATAAGTTACCTCCCTTACATTGTCTCTCACTTAAAATCATTAGCACTTCTTAACTATAAACTACCCACAATTTCTAATTTCTCGAGGAGTTACTTCCCCTGAAACCACCTTCTAATTAGTAAGATAAATATGTCCTTTGGCGGCCATCTTGTTACCCATAGGCAGATCTCACATAATGCAGCCTCGACAGAAGAATATTGCTCGCCTATGGCAGACAATAGATATACCCAGGACACCATAGTGAAATACCAATATATGGAACATTACATTCATGTAACCATCTTTTTTTACCTTAATTTATATTCCTTTGAAGTTCCGATGAACTGCTCCAATTTTACCTAAGTTAATTATCTTCAACTGAACCAGATCAATAATGATCTATAATCATTTGATCCAGAAACATTATATGGAATAGCGAAACAATTGTAAACGGACATTATTAGTATTATTATTATTATTATTATTATTATTATTCTTTACATTCCTTACATTAAACTAAAATTATGTTGACAATCTTTTCTTCCTTGTGAAATTTGTGGTCTTGTTTTGCTTAACTAATGAATATTTCCAGCTCTTTGCACCTAACCTCTGCATGAACCCAGCCACCTAGCTGCCTTCCACTGCATATTGCACATTGAGCACATGCCTTTACGCTTTGGCTTCTAACTAATTCACCAATCTCTCTTCTCTTCTATCTCCATCTTTCTCTTTAAGATTGGTTACTCTTGAACTGTATATATATATATATTTATATTACTTCAAAATATTAATAAATATAGACATTCATGTGATCAAATATATTTTATTATACATATTTCAGAGATACTGAGCTATTTCAAGAGTACATCCTCATCAGATAAAATAAGTTGATGCTTGACATACCTTGACTATGTTGATGGTTATAATTTAGTCATGGCAGTGATTAGTTATGACAAAACTCGATATTTATATACCTTAAGTTGAAACATGAAAAATTACATATAATACAGAGAATTACATATAATATGAGAATGTGTAAAAAGATATATAAATAATTAATAATATATAATACATAAACTTCTATAACTGTTAAAAATTTAAATAATAATAATATATTCATACCTTATTATTGTTGATAGTGGAAGTGATAGATCGAGATAGGAAATCATGAGGAAAGAGAGAAAAAAAAAATAAAAAGGAGATTTGATCGTAGGAACAAGAGAAGGGAGAAATGATCAAATGATAGAGAGAGGAAAATAAGTTAAATCGTATAATCAAAGGGAGGGAGATATGTATTGTAACATGTAAATAGCGTATAATTAAATAGGGGGAAAGAATAATGCGTGACCGTTTATTTTCAAATCTTAAGTTAATTGAAAATAGTCAATTAATCAAATGACCTAAGATTTTAGACTATAATATTTTAAAGGATTTATATTATTGTATTATATCTGAGTTCAAGCAATTGTAACGCGAAAGAGATAAATTTATGTTTATCATAACTCCAAAGGTATTCTCAAGTATATTTAAAAGTATATTAAAATCAAGAATATAATCAATATATTAGTAAAAAAACCTTAAAATTAAAATTTTATTAATAAGTCATAAAGTATTATAAATGTATCTAATAAGATATTATCAAACCAGATTTATCTAGATATACACATTTATATAATTTATATATAGACTATAAATGTTAAGGTTTAAGACGATATTATTCACTTATATGTAGTATAATTTCTGTTAAGAGTGTTATCAATTTAATTCAACTAGATTTTACTGTATTTAAAATTTTACATCAATTTAAGTATACAAAAAAATTTATCAACTTGGATCTAAGGAGACTTTTATACTATAAATGTATAATCATATCCTCGTGAATCGTAAATAACCTTTCAAAGTAATTAAACGGTTTACAAGCCTGAATACATTCAAGGTATGAAATATATAAGATATAAGATTTAGAAAATACGAAAACCAAAATTAAATGTATTTAAACAATCTAAAGGTCATACGTACTTAACAAGAGATCAGGTTAACAATTTCAATGTTAAGGTAGAAACCCTTAATCTAATATTAATAATAGTATAAATAATAAAAGCATTACAAGAATTTTTAATCTGAGACAATATTGTTTCACGCACAGAGTTATTAATAAACGTCTAAATCATTTTACATTTATTCAATGTTTTTTCCTGATTTTTTTGTGAAGCTTGGAATGTAGCTGTAGCTTTGTGCAAGCAATTTGAGAATAATTCGCTTTTTTTGTTAATTAACTTATCATAATTATTAATTATTAATAGGGTCTCCATATCACAAAGATTGCAGTTAGGTGATACGGATGAATTAATGTAGACTTGGCTGAAATAGGTATAATAAAATATATTTGATCACATGAATGTCTATATTTATTAATATTTTGAAGTAATAACTCTAGAAAACCTTCTGTAGAGTGCTTATAATCTATTGTGAAACTTTATTCATTGATGAATTCATTGAACCTTGTTAAACTTTTAATTATATATATATATATATATATATATATATATATATATATATATATATATATATATATATATATATATATATATATATATGTGTGTGTGTGTGTGTGTGTGTGTGTGTGTGTGTGTGTGTGTGTATATATATATAATTTCGAGCTTAATGAGTTTATGTCATTTGAAATAGAAACAGAAAGTCATTAATATAATGGTACATCTTTTTCTTTTTTCTAGGGTTGCTGAATCTAGAGCAATGTGGTAATCATATATAGTGATATCCAGAATTTGATAATATTTTGTTATCCTCTCTATTTTTTTCTCTTTTCCCTAAATTAGACATAACATAGACATTACCATATATACTCAAATATCAACTGATCTAAATATAATCTAAACTCTTATTTTATGCCTGAGAAATGGGCAAAAATCGAAAACCCATTTATAAGCTGAGGTAGCTAATCAGCACATTATGTTTAGATGGTGTGGTTTTGAAATACTCATGAGTATTAAATATATTTATGAAGTTTTAATATTTTGATGTTTAAAATGTTTTAAGTGTCGTTTAAAATATAGTTTTTGTTTCACAACTCCATTATGTAATGTATTTTTACCATTTCATTCGTTTTATAGTTTCAACAAGTTTCTCAAACTTTTATTTACTTCTGGCCACTCACATACTCGGAGTAGTTGAAAGTAAACAATCGAATAAGAGAACTTTGTATAGGAATTCATTGAGTAGAAGTGGGAGAGAAAGACAGAAAGTAAGAGAGAGAGGAGAGATAGAGCAAGAAAAAGAGAGGGAGAGAGAGAGAGAGAGAGCAATAAAATCAAATCAGATTTCTATCTTACGTTTTTAAGCATTATAGGGGTGCAGATGAAAGCATGTTCATTTTAGTAGACTTGCTATCAAAGAAAATTATTTTTTCATAACAAAGCAATTTATTTGTCTCTATTTTCCTCTAATAATATATAACAGAGTTGCCAGTCCATTCAAGGATGCCATCAGTGTTGTTTCAAGATTTGTTAATCTTTCATCAGTGACACACATTCAATCCACACTGGCATGGAAATAGACTAAAGTCTATATAAAATTTTGCAGGTTGTTGTTTTAAATGTCCACTTTCCCTGCTAGCAAGAGTTGGACGAATATATATATATATATATAAAACAGAGGATGTCTGTCTGTCTGTGTGAATCCCTAAAACTCGAGAAGTACCCAACCGACTTTTTTCAAACTTTACACATACGTTACTTATATTTCTGGAAGTGCAATGGGCTAAACAAATGTTAACTTTTTCTGCCCTAAAGTCCGCATTAGGCGAAAAACCGCATTTTTTAGGCATTTTTAATCTTTTTTGAGGCGTTACTTAAAGATAATCCAACCGATTTCCTCGAAATTTGCAGCACACATTAGTTAGTCCCCTCACATTGCTGTGGACAAAAAGGTTTCGGATTCCATTAACGGTTTCTAGGAAATTTATGAATTAGCATTGGGCATTATATGCCTTTTTCATTTTCAATATAAACGCTACTTAAACATCGTAAGTAACGTATAATATTTTGTTAAAAAATTATTTAACAGAGGACACAACATTTACTTACTTTTAAGCAGGACCATTTTCGTGAGGTTGAGGAAATGAGGAGGACCTTAAAATATTTGTCGGCACCCTGTTGACGCTTCGTACTTTCATCACGCACAAATCCGGGCTCTGTGTACGTTGCCGTGTTATTGACACCGTAAAACCCACGTCTGTACTACTTCTATTAAGATCCCTTTTGTTGCACCTACACTGCAGTATGATCGCCCTGCGCAAGTACGCTGAACAGCGGTTGTGCTAATTCCGCAGTGACCCCTTTTGTCGCACCTTTGTTGCTGTGTAAATGCAGTGCAACCAGTGCCGCCCAGTGTTTGTGCTAATTGCACTATGACTCCCTTCTGCTGCAGCTGCGTTGCCACGCTGATTTCGTCATCTCAATATCCCTACTTGGTTTTCACACAATTGACTACGTCACTCCGTCAGACTGACGTGTGTTCCCCATCTGTGACGAAATTCGTGAACAGACTTACGACATACATCGCCCCACAACACTTACTTACTTCTTCCGCATACAGGATTTCCGCAATCAGCCCACTGACATCGCTACTACTGGATTCTGCCTGCTGGTGTTCTACGTTTCCAGTAGATGAACAATCATTCCCCGAGAATAAGGGAATTCAAAAAGTACACAGCTACATTCCTCAATCTTTGCATATGCGTGTTGCTATTTCATGTTTCCTACCCCGTGCAACGCCGGGTCCTGCTGCTAGTCCACTTATAGAAACCTCAATATGGGGAGCTCATAGTAGTAATGTAACGGGTATGTCCAGACCATATATAGGAAATGCATGTAGAATATATAAAATATATATCAGATATTTAAAGAAAAGTATATAAATATACACATTGGGTTGTACATGGAAAAATGCATGAGGTGTTACATAATGAAATGCCTGGAGAGTATGCACACACTACTGAAAAGATACACATGCAAGGAGTGCATGAACAGGCTATAATGGAGTATGTCACTGTGGGTGAGATAGATTGCCTTATTGATGTATGGGACTGAATATCCATGGAAGTTGAACCACCATGTCCCGGCTCCTGCGATGTCGTTGCTTAAGATGACGTGCAGAGTCCGATAGGCAGCATATATATATATATAAAACAGAGGATGTCTGTCTGTGTGTCTGTTTCCCTAAAACTCGAGAAGTACCCTACCGTTTTTTTTCAAACTTTACACATGTAACCCGTATGGCCCCGGAAGTGTTTTGAGCAAAAAAGATTTCAAATTATTCTGACCTAAGGACCGTATTAGGCGATTAACGATCTCTTTCTCTTTCTCTTAGTCTTTCTCTTTTTAGATAGATACATAGATATGACGTCGCGCCTTCATAATATCTGTCTGTATGCCTGGCTGTCTGCATTACGACATTATGACGCGATCAGTGTGTGTGTGTATATATATATATAGTGTGTGTGTGTGTGTCTATATACATTCTTATGCCAGGGAGCGTCTTCACGAATCAAAGTACGTCTTCCTGTTTTCCTTCGGTTGCAACGTTTTTCGAAATATTTACATCTGCGTTCACAGATTGATTTTTTTAGTTTCAGAAGATCCCGTTAAGGTTGAAAGCAGCGATTCTTTGCTTAAACATTAATATATTATTTTAATATAGATATTCGTGTACAGATATTTTTGCATACACAAAAGCAAAATATAAACAAACAAGGCTGGCGATTACATCAGTTAGTCTTAGTGCACTTCATACTGCTTTTAGGTAGAAGATTCCGTTAAGGGTGAAAGCAGCGATTCATTTTCTGCGTTCACAGATTGATTTTTTTTAGTTTCAGAAGATCCCGTTAAGTGTGAAAGCAGTGATTCTTTGCTTAAACTTCAATCTGTTATTTTAATATATATATATATATATATATATATATAAATATATATTCGTGTACAGATATTTTTGCATACACAATAACAAAATATAAACAAACGTATTTATTTCACGAGGCTTGATAAGGATAAATATATATCAAATATATAAGAACCCTAGAGCAAATCCCGAGCAACGCCGGGCCATTCTGCTAGTATATATATATAATTGTTTCTACTATTGGCACAAGGCCAGCAATTACCTGGTACTTTATTTTATCGACCCCGTAATGATGAAAGGTAAAGTTAACCTCGGCGGGATTTGAACTCAGAATGTAGTTTTTTATAATGCCAACCCATATAAATCTAGAGGTAGACACAGTGAGGCAGCATCATGTATGAGTCCACAGCAGGCAATCAACAGACTACTGGAAATATTCATTTTCTGTAGATATGTATATTAAATTTGTGCAATTAATCAATAGCTCAGAAACAAGCATTTTTTCTTCTTCTTGCAGATAACCGTTAATCTGTTAATTACAGGATGAAAATCAGCACATAAATTCATTTACATTCTTTTGTAGAAAAAAAGAAGAAAAAAGACAAACACACACACAAAAAAAACAACAAAAAAAACCCCACCAAACAAGTTATAATTAATTACAAAATGACACTGTCCTTAAGTGTTGATGGAGTTTCTATATTTAGAAATAAATATTTAAGGGTGTTTTAATGTAGTAACAAAGTTGTTAGAGGAGATAATGTAATTGTTATAACGCCACGAGTAATCAGTTTGGTAGAAAGATGTGTTAGTCATATCGACAAACGAGTAACTTGATAACAACGTCAACAAGAAGAATGTTCGTGAGATGAAAAGTATGTTTATTTGTTGTGGCACAAAGTAATGTTTTGTTAAATGATATGATTGTAGTTCAACCTAAAAAAGGTTACAAAAGGAATGTGCCATTGTGCTAGGCCCGAGGCAGGCCAAAGTGCAAAATCTCACCGTTACGTGTTGTTCCTTCGAAGTTCAGGATGCGAGAGGCTGATTCTTCAAATCCTCGCAGGGAATTTCTCCCTCAGGGCGCATAGGGATACATTCTCTTCTACTGGCGCTGATTGGCTGAGCTGAGCTAAATCACGCACAGAGAATGTACGTGAGCCCGCAGAATGTAGGTCACTACAATCTTGTATCCCATGCCGTCAGGATCGGTACAATTTCTTTTAGTAATGAAATTATGACTGTAGCATTAAATGATTTCCGTTATTGCTTTTCTTTTTCTTCACCGTCGCTGCGGTTCCACCGTGGACTCTTTCAGCCTCCATCCGCTTTCCTGTCGCCACAGTGCCGGCCGCATTCCACGCCATGCTGCCCTTAACGAGGTCATTAAGCATGGCTTGGACGCTGCACGCTTCCCTTCCCAGCTCGAGCCGGTGGGGCTGGATCGAGGGGGCGGCAAAAGGCCAGATGACATGACCATCTTCCCGTTCCGCGGTGGCAAACCCCTCGTCTGGGATGCCACTTGCACCAACACTTTCTGCAGCCGCAACCTGGTGCAGTCTGCGACTGACCCAGGTTCTGCTGCACGTCGGGCTGAGGGGGCCAAACTCCTCAAATACCGGTCGCTCTCCGACAGGTTTGCGTTCGTACCCCTGGCAGTGGAGACTTCTGGTGTCCTCGGCCCCAGAGCTACCTCCTTACTCACCACCATAGGCGCTGAGCTGGCCAGCCGCAGGTGTGAGCCCCGAGAGTTGGAGTGGCTTTTCCAACGCGTCTCCCTTGCCGTCTTCCGGGGAAACTCCTTCTCCATTCTGTCCGCTGGGGCTGTGGATGGGCCCCATCGCGTACCAATACATTAGTTAAATACCATTCTTTCATCTGATACAACACATAACAGATAATACGCAGTTTCACACAAATGATAGAACGTCAAATCTAAGCTAGGATACAAATGTTCGATCACAAAATCATACATCAATACCGTAACCACTCACACAACCGCACTTCGCTGTACCAGAGTTTACCTTGATTTGTTATACAAACAGATAAACCAGACTGTTTATTTTAAAGTATTTCAATTAATGTATTTCCAAGAAGAATCACTGGGTGTGTGTATGTGCGCGTGCGCGTGCGTATGCATGTGTGTGTGTGTGTGTGTGTGTGTGTGTGTGTGTGTGTGTGTGTGTGTGTGTGTGTGTGTGTGTGTGTGTGTGTGTGTGTGTGTGTGTGTGTGTGTGTGTGTGTGTGTGTGTGTGTGTGTGTGTGTGTGTTGGACTCATGTCGGTTCAGACGACAAGTGTTATAGTTGTTCGAACAATGGAACAGACTGCTCGTGAAATTAACGTGGAAGTGGCAGATCATTCAGCAGACAAAGGCTGGCCATTTGAATTACAGGTACAACTTATTTTCCCCAGCTGTGTGGACTGTTGTAATGTGAAATAAAGCATCTTGCTTCAGGACACAACGTGCCGCCTGAAATCGGATTCACGACTTTATGATCGCAAGCCGAACACCCTAAGCACTAAGCCATGCTTATGAGCACGAATCAACATACACAGGAAAGCAATTACCTAGTTACAGGTTTGTTTGTTTTTCAATTCTTCAGCTCATACTGATCATAATCATTGAGGTAGAACACTTTACACCAGCTCCGGTTAGTTTTCCTTATTTGTTTACATTTCAAACGCCTCTAACTTTTTGCTCAGTTTTAAACTTGACAAAAGTTTAGAAAAACTGACTTGCTTGGCAGAGGTGGGTCAGTCATATTCACTTGACATCCCTTGAAGAGGTGTCAGCTTTTTAAAATCTTGCAAAAACTTTTTTCTTTCATTGATATTTCTATGATGGGTGCTACTGAAAAGAAACAGCTTAGCGAAACATGTAATAGAGAGAGGGAGATGCTGTCAATATTTTACTCGGACAAGAAAGATGACAGCGTCTGTATAATGGAGACGAATTTAGAGGTGAAAAACAATATCATTTTGAACAATATCATATTGTTTTAAGGACGAGAAATATGAACAGTTCAAACAAATCAGCAACAACAACAACAGGACCATCGAAAAACAAACAAACAGGAATGAGGATAGCTACAGCAAAAACAACTATAAAAAAGAGATCAATAACTGTAACAACAACAATAACAGCATCAACAATTACAGCAACAACAACAACAATTACAGTATCAACAATATCAGCGAAAATTACAACAATTACAGCAACAACAACAATTGCAGAATCAACAACAATAAAAACGAACCAACGAACAAACCAGTTATTAGTACTACCAAAGCTTCTTTTGCTAGTGCCATGAAGTTATCTTTCAGGAAAATAAGCTTTCTAAAGATGAAATAAAAGAAGCCAAGAACCTTGTAGAAAAGTCTGGTCATATTGTCAGCCTCAACAACCCCCTCGAAACAATTCAAAACGATACGTTGCACAGTGGCATATCGTGTTATTGGGTTGAAAACAAGGACAGTAGAGAGAGCCACAGAAGTTCAAATTCAAAGTGCTTTAGGTTCTGTGTGGAACCTAAAAACCTATATACTAAGAGACAGGGCTTCTGGCACGATTGAGGTGAGATTTGCTACAGAGGAAAAAGCCCCTACAGAATGATGAGATCCTGCTCGTTCCATTCTACTGCGGAATGAGATTAGTAAGAAGCAAGGTTTCGCAAATACCACTGGAAACAGCCATTCCTTGGCTAATAGCTGCAGTCACGGTAGACATTGAGGAAAATTCGAAAGTCCTCGATGTCTACCAGATTAACAAAAATAACTTGTTGGGAATGGCTACTACCAAAACCCAGACAACATCACCAAGAAAAGCAACAGCAACATCAACATTAGTACCAGCAACAAAATAAAATAAAAAAACAACACCACCACCAAGACCAGCATTGGCAGAACCAACACCATCAGCAACAATAACATCAACGCCCATCGAGTACATGTCACTTCCCAACCCCACACAGTTAGACTTAAATTCTGACGAGGCCGAGGAAGGGCAAACAGTCTTCCCTCAAAAGAAAAAAATTCCCAGTCTCCCCACCATCACAAGTAAAACCCACTATCATGGATGACCCGATACGGTTTGTCCATGTCCACATTGGCACATTCGGAAAATCCAGTCGGTATCTGTCAGACAGTTGGAAGTGTCTGAGCAGATTTGCGAGGCTTTTACATCCTCCTCCCCTATCAGTGAGTCCCACACAATCAACTCATACACTAACAACATCCAAAGAAAAACCTAACCCACATCCGCAACAACAAAAAGATACAAACATCACGCACAACACAGCAATTGACTCAAACAATACAAAACTTTTAAATTACTTAGAACACAATACCACAATCACACAAAACGATTTTACAAAACTAGAAAAAATAACATTACCCACAAACATACAAATAATAAAAATAACTCAGAAAACATTCACACATTTAAAAACAAAATTCCCAGATTCAATTGGAGACTTTAAGGGAACAATCTCCAACCGAATCTACACAGACATTTCGGCTTTTGAGCCAAGAAAAAAGAACCTCCGAAGGATGGAACTACTGTCCTTCCTCCCCCAAATTTAAGGTAAGCAGCCGTTCCCACTTTCTCCTCCTCTAAATCAATCATGGCCTCACTCAAAATAGGCAGTCTGAATGTACGGGGCTTGGGCTCATCCTGGAAATAGGGGCACCTGCTCAATGACTTCAGGTCACTGGACATAGATGTGGTGGCCATTAGCGAGACCATTTTCGGTGGCTACGACGTATACACATCTCCAGGCGGTCCAGAATCTGGAGGCGGAGTTGCGCTGTTGTTCCGGAGAGGCCTGGATCTCACAATATGGACCATCTTCCTGGACTCGGAGGGTAAATTGGTGGTACTGGACGTGATCAGTGGAAAAGGGCACGCCTTCAGGTTAATGGTTGTCTATGCTCCAACAGGAGCAGGACGAACTGATTTTTTCCGACATCTGGAAATCTTTCTGGGAACTTCTTGCTCTTTGGTCTTAGTGGGCGACTGGAACGGTATCTTAGATGCACACTGGGATTGTGTGGGACACACTGATAGGGGAGGAGGATGTAAAAGCCTCGCAAATCTGCTCAGACACTTCCAACTGTCTGACAGATACCGACTGGATTTTCCGAATGTGCCAATGTGGACATGGACAAACCGCATCGGGTCATCCAGATCGTATCTAGATAAAGTATTTTGTAAGGAAATAGGTAATTCTAGCATAGGTTGTCCACAATTCAAAATAGTCGACTACATTGACCACAAATTCATGACCTGTGTGGTTGACTTAGATAGGCTTCATAGACAGGGGCCCGGTTACTGGAAGCTAAACGCGTCGTTGACAACGCGCAAAGCCTACAGAGACCGGATTAGCGAACTAGTTAAGAGGACGATGACGGGGGCAATCATCAACAACAAATGGTGGTTCGCCCTGAAAAGGGCGATTAGAATGGAGTCCATTAGGTTTAGTAAGGCGTTAGCAATAGAGAAAAATAGAGCAGAGGGAAAACTAGTTAAGAAATTAGACGAGGCGCTTAGTAAAGGTATCGCGACCGACGTGCTTGCGGCGAAATTGACACTCGACCAATTCTTCAACGCAAAGCACGAAGGCTGCGTTGTCAGAGCTAGGGCGCGTGCTCTCAGAAACGAGGGGACAAAAGCTGTTCGATGGGCCCGAGTGGAGGAGGCGCGTCGTGGTAACAAAGCTACGATCCGGTCTTTGGATGACCACGACGGTTACTCGAACCCGAACAAATGTGTGCGGCTTTTCAGCGACACTTTGTTAAGCTGTTCGGGGGCAGCGGTGGGTCGGATCGCAGGATGGATTTTAGCACCTACCTTGACGGACTGCCGCGGATCTCGGCCACTCAGGCGGAGCGTTGCGAAAGGCCCATAACAGCCGCTGAAATACGGGAAGCAATGACTGACTGTACGATGAGTAAATCGCCTTCTTTGGATGGTCTACCCTATGAGCTTTACGTACGCATGCCAGACTGGTTCGGTGACCTTTTGGCGGACGTCTGCTGCAATTGGCAGCAGAACCGGAAAATTCCAGCTCTGTGAGCCGAGGAGCGGCAGCGCTGCTGAGAAAGGACCCTAACAAGGGGGACAAGATAGATAATTTCAGTTCCATAACTCTGCTAAAGGCAGAGTTCAAGATTTTGGCTAAGGTACTAGCAAAAATGTTGGCGTTTGTCGTCAGTGGTCTGGTGGCAGAGCCGCAGACCTGCGCCATTCCAGACAAATCCATCCACGACAACCTCCACCTATTGTGATACATCGTAGAGAGGGCAGCTAACGGACCTGGCACGGGAGTGGCCTTGATCAATTTAGATCAGTCGAAAGCTTTCGATAGGGTCGACCATCGTTATCTGGCGGCGGTCCTGAGGGTGGCCGGCTTTGGGTCCATCTTCAGAGGCTGGATCGGTGCCATGCACAGCGACATTTGCTCTGTGGTGAGAGTGAACGGTCACCTTTCGGAAACGTTCAACATCATGCACTCGGTCCGCCAAGAATGTCCCCTCTCGTCCCTTTTGTACGTATTTACTCTCCCGCCATTACTGCACAAAAAGAAGATGTTGAATGGCGTCCCGCGCGAACTAGGATGCGAGAGAACCGTGTCAGCATATGCCCACGACGTCACCGTAGTGGTGTCGAATGCCAAACACATCGAGACGATCGGCACTACACTAAGAGAATAGGAGGCGGTGATAAGAGCAAAGATAAACCAAGAAAAGTCGGTAGGCCTTGGCTCGGCATCTGGAGAGGCAGGACCATGCCTTCCAACAGCGTCATTGGGCACTGGACGGACGGACCGACAAAAACTGGGACAACAACTGGAACGGAGTGGAATGCAAGGAATAGGATCGATGCCTTAAACACGCTTGCCATACCAGTAATAACTTAGTTTCAATGTCATCAACTGGTCAAGCACAGAGATCCGTAGGCTGGATACGAAAATTAGAAAATTCTTAACCATGAACAGAATGCATCACCCTAAGGCAGATACAGATAGAATATATCTCCCTAGGAAAGAAGGAGGATGTGGATTAATCCAGTTAGATATTTCTTTGAAAACTGCAACAAGTGGATTATCTACATATCTAAGGGAAGCACATGATTGGATGATGAAGCTTGTTTTGAAACATGAAAGCATCAAAAGATCATACTCCATTACAAAAGATGCACAAAGATACAGTAATGAACTACAAATTTCAGACGTTCCCTTTACTGCTGAAATGAAAAACACAGAAAAAGCAAAGCAGCTAAAAGTAACTACAAAGAAAGAACTGCTACAGAAACTGGCTAAGAAATGGCAAGAAAAGCCTCTGTATGGAAATACCCAGAAAGAGCTAACAATCCTGATGTTGACAAAACTTTAACCCATCAGTGGTTGGCAGCCTCTGGACTGAAATCGGAGACTGAAGGACTGATTATATCAGCACAAGATCAGTGTCTGCCAACAAAAAATTACCAAGCCAACATAATAAAAAAATGGATGCAACCCATTATGCCGTGTATGAAAAAAACAACCAGAGACCATTGATCATATAATTTCAATGTGCAGTCCTATAGCTCCAACCGAATACCTAAACAGGCATGACAGAGCTGCACAATACATACATTGGATAATGTGTAAGCATTTGACCTGCCCCATCAAAAGAATTGGTGGGAGCATCAACCACCTCCCATACTTGAAAAAGATCACATCTCAATCTTGTGGAACTTTAGCATCCAAACAGACCGAAAAATAGATGCAAATAGACCTGATATGATACTGAAGGACTTTAAAAAGAACATAATTCCCCAATGGGAGGAGACTTCCGAGGGACACTCGTGGTGAAAGCCCATTAAAAAAATCCACTGTGACCCTGACCACCAGGGCAAGTGCCCTCCCAGTTTTCACCTCCAATTTTCTAATTTTCGTATCCAGCCTACGGATCTTTGTGCTTGACCAGTTGATGACATTGAAACTCTAAGTTACTACTGGTATGGAAAGCATGTTTATGGCATCGATCCTATTCCTTGCATTCAATTCCGTTCTTAAGATTGCACTTATTCTGCGGTAACATTCCTTCCTTATCCTTTCCCTCATCGTCGAGTGCTTGATTCCGTCTCCCTCACAAACACCTAGATATTTGTAAGTTTCCTCTTGATCAAATTCTCTTATCACATTCCCCCGATCAAGATTAATGTCTGAACCACTCAGCAGCTTTCCTGTGGTGAACGTGGCTTTGGCGCATTTATCTAGTCCAAACTCCATTTTAATATTATCACTGAACTGCTTCATTGTTGCTCATAATTTTTTTGCAAATAGCTTCAGGTCATCCATGTGATTAAGGGTTTTGTCATAGACTTCATATCCATGTTTTGTTTCATTGAGCATTTTACTTAATGGTATAAGTGCGATGAAGAATAAAAGCGGTGTTAAAGAGTCACCCTGAAAAATTCAACAATTAATATTAACTTCTCCAGCTTCTAGTGATTCTTTTCATTGTTCCAAATGAGTGTTGTTTTCCAATTTTTCATACCAAATGACAGGAACCTCCTGACAACGGAAGATATAAATGCTTTTTTGTAATCTATCCAAGCAATTGATATATTTTTGTGTCTATTATGACAATCTTCCAGTATGATTTTGTTAATCAATTTCCATTTGCCGGATTTTCTAAGAGCTTAACGCAGATGTTCAACTGTTATATTTTCCCATGTTTGTTCCTCAAGGTGAACTGTATCTTTCATCTGTCTACCCATGGAGCATCTATATTATGAACTTTTTCTTCGGCCCAGATCTTTTCCAAGAATTCTTGCACTTCCTCCTTGGGTGGTATTGATTCAGCAGTTATTGTTGACTTGCCAATTTTTCTGTAGAAGTTTTTGGTTGTTTTCGAACATATTATTGTCCTTATAGAATGTAGAGCGTTTCTCAAAGCGCCTTATACGAGAGCTTTGGCCGACACTTTTTGCTTGATTGTTTCTATCATCATGTCTATGTTGCTTGTTGATTTTATATTGTATTTTCTTTTCAATTTTCTGAGTTTAGTTTGTTTAACATGTTCACCTACTTTGTAGTTTGCTAACATTTCTATATCAGATCGGAAAAGGTTTATTTGGCGATTGATGTTCTCTTGCCAAGTAGGTTTTTTGTGGGCATTCCTTTGTTTTTTTTTTATTTTCACTCCCCATAATTGAGTGGTGACTTTAGCCGATACATAATAGAGATGATTTAGATCAGTAATGTTTAGTTTATTTGTGGTGATAATGTCTTTGAAAGCTATGCGAGTCTGGCGTATAATCCTCTGGTTTTGTTTGGAGTTCTGGATCTTAGGGAGGGTGTCTCGTTCCTCCATGTCAGATTCTTTCGTTTTCATCCATTCGATCATAATGTGACAAATGATAACGGATGGACAAAGCTATTTACAAAATGGAGGTCCGAGAGGAACAAATTTACATTATCAAGGAAGACAGGTTCGAGAGGAGAACAAGTTTATGGACGTGACATGGATGAGAACGGCACTGGATAGAAATAATTATTATTGGCTTGGAAAACAATTTTCTTTGCAAAGGGCAGATAATGGCCGAGAACGATTATTTGTTTTTTTTTATCACGACTCTTTATCAATAATTTTGTGAAGTATATCCTTGACAAACGGTAACACATTGAAGATATTTCCACTAACAGCACTTCGTCCACTGAAGGACGTATATAGATAATGATAGAACCAGTGAACTTAGATACCGTGAGTGTGTTGGCTTACGTAAAAAAATAAAGGGAAAATCTGTGGCTTGTAATTGAGTGTGCATGTCTTCTTCTTCTTCTTCTTCTTCTTCTTCTTCTTCTTCTTCTTCTTCTTCTTCTTCTTCTTCTTCTTCTTCTTCTTCTTCTTCTTCTTCTTCTTCTTCTTCTTCTTCTTCCTGAGAGGGTGGTGGGAGCAGAGTCCTCAAACACTCCTTCCAGCGAGTCTTGTAAGAAGCAACCGTCTCCAACTGATCCGGCTAGATCCTCAAGCAGCGAGACCAGTAAAGCGCATGGATGATAGCCAACCACCTTGCTCGGGTCTACACCTGGATCTCTGTAAAATCTGTTCAACGATTATTTCCTGACACATTCTAACCACATGTCCATAGTATCGGAGCTGTGATCTCCTAATTCGGAGATGTATCGGCTCTATTTGGAAGGACTCTCTGATCTCTGTCGAGTAGCGTTACTCCAAACACCCTTCGGAGGAACCCTATTTCGGTCCCTTGTATTCGCGATCGTATTTAAGGGAGATAAAAGAGATTGTTCTAATTACAGAGGGGCCTCCTTGTTATGTTAAGTCTCCCCGGTTAAATCTATGCTAAGTGTCT
This sequence comes from Eledone cirrhosa, assembly GCA_964016885.1. NCBI lineage: Eukaryota > Metazoa > Mollusca > Cephalopoda > Octopoda > Eledonidae > Eledone > Eledone cirrhosa. The sequence continues at coordinate 390,914,755 of OZ024741.1, forward strand.
GGCAAAGAGATGCAGGGAGATTGTCGAGTCCAAGCTAGCTGATGAACAGTGTGGTTTTTTCCCCAGATGCAGCACAGCTGACCAAATATTCACTTTGCGGCAGGTCTTCGAGAAATCGTGGGAGCATTACCAAAATGCATACTCTTGTTTTGTCGACCTTTAGAATGTATACGACTACGTTCCTCAGGATCTGCTGTGGAAGGTTCTGCAGGAGTATGGGATTGATGGTCAGCTCCTTACTACTCCGATGTCTCTATACGAATGCCCAAGAATTTGCGTTTGGATAAATGGTGCTAAATCGAAACCATTCAATATGGGAGTCGAACTCCGCCAAGGGTGCACACTGTCACCTCTCCTGTTCATTATTTACATGAACAGGAATGACATGCGCAGCCGGGTTGGATGTGGCATCAGGACTGGCAGGTGTAAAATCAGTCGGCTGGAATTTGCAGACAACATGGTGTTACTTAACTCGACAGAAGGTGATCTCTGACTTATACTTGATTGGTTTGGTGCCGAGTGTTGCATGGCTGAAATGAAAATCAGTGCTGAGAAAACTGTGACACTCGTCCTCTCAAGGAATCCTGTGCAGTGTACTCTTCATTTAAATGGAGTTCCACTGAAGCAGGTAGATAAGTTCAAGTATCTCGGGGCCGTGTTTCCGAGTGATGGAAGGCGGGAGGCTGAATTAATTGCAAGAATTGCAGTAGCTGGTACAGTAATAGACCAGCTTCAGCATTCAATAATCAGAAGAAGGGAAGTAGGTGTAAAAGCCAAACTGGTTATCTTCAATTCGGTATTCGTGCCAACCCTTACCTATGCTCATGAATCTTGGGTAATGGCCGAAAGAATATATAGGGTGGCCCAAAAGTACACAGGGTGGTCGCAACTGCTTATCATTTTTTTATTTTATATTTTTCCTTTCTTTTCAAGAATTATATGAACTAGACCGGGGAAATTAATTTTACCCAAAATTTAATGATGACTGATGAAGCCCACTTTCATTTGAATGGGTTCATCAACAAACAAAATTGCCGCTTTAGGGGTTCTGAGAACCCGAGATCAGTACACCAACGAGAGCTGCACCCTGTAAAGTATACGGTATGGTGTGGATTGACAGCGGATGGTATAATCGGTTCTTATTTCTTTGAGGACGATTACGGGAATGTTGTCACTGTGACTGGAGAACGGTACAGGTCCATGATTGAGAACTTTTTGCGCCCAGCCATTCAAAATAGGCCTGATACGTGGTTCCAGCAGGATGGGGCAACTGCTAATACTGCAAGAGAGGCAATGCAGTTGCTACGGCAGGGCTTTGGAGAGAGAATAATCTCCCGTTACGGCAATGTCAACTGGCCATCACGTTCCCCAGACTTGACTAGACCTGACTTCTTTTTGTGGGGATATCTGAAGGAGAGGGTTTATGTCAATAAACCGGAGACTCTGGCGCAACTGAAGGAGAACATCATCAATAGAGAAATCAGGGAAGTGGTACCTGAAACCCTTGCAGCTGTTATGGAGCACGTTATGGAAAGAGCACGGTTGTGCGAAGCCGAAAATAGTCGCCATTTGAAGGATGTAATTTTTCATAAGTAATGTAGAGGTGTGACAAGGATTGATGAGTGTAAAATAATTTCCATTATGTTCTTCATATGTTGTATCAACATTTCATACATCAATCTGTACAATTCAGGAAGTTAATAAAAACTAAAACTCCTGTGTGACCTTTGGGCCACCCCGTATATATAAATATATACGTTGTTATTGTGTTGTTGTTGTTGTTTTATTGTAATTGTGGCGTTACTGTTGTTATTGTTGGGATATAATTATTGTTGTTGTTTGTTGAGTTGTTGTTGTGTTGTTGTTGTTGTGTTGTGTTGTTGTTGTTGTTGTTGTTGTTGTTGTTGTGTTGTTGTGTCGTTGTTGTGTTGTTGTGTTGTTGTTGTTGTGTTGTTGTTGGGGTGTTGTTGTTGTGTTGTTGTTGTGTTGTTGTTGTTGGGTTGTTGTTGGGTTGTTGTTGTGTTGTTGTTGTGTTGTTGTTGTTATTGTTGGGTGTTGTTGTGTTGTTGTTGTTGTGTTGTTGTTGTTGTGTTGTTGTTGTTGTGTTGTTGTTGTGTTGTTGTTTTGCTGTTGTTGTTGTTGTTGTTGTTGTTGTGTTGTTGTTGTGTTGTTGTGTTGTTGTTGTGTTGTTGTTGTTGGGTTGTTGTTGTGTTGTTGTTGTTGTTGGGGTGTTGTTGCGTTGTTGTGTTGTTGTTGTTGTGTTTTTGTTGTGTTGTTGTTGGGTTGTTGTTGTGGTGTTGTTGTGTTGTTTTTGTGTCGTCGTTGTTGTTGTGTTGTTGTTGTTGTTGTTGTTGTTGTGTTGTTGTTGTTGTGTTGTTGTCGTTGTTGTGTTGTTGTTGTTGTTGGGTTGTTGTTGTTAGGTTGTTGTTGGGTTGTTGTTGTTGTTGGGTTGTTGTTGTTGGGTTGTTGTTGTGTTGTTGTGTTGTTGTTGCTGTGTTGTTGTTGTTGTGTTGTTGTTGTTGTTGGGGTGTTGTTGTTGTGTTGTTGTTGTTGTTGTTGTTGTGTCGTTGTTGTTGTTGTGTTGTTGTTGTTGTTGGAGTGTTGTTGTCGTTGTTGTGTTGTTGTTGTTGTTGGGGTGTTGTCGTTGTGTTGTTGTTGTGTTGTTGCTGGGGTGTTGCTTTTGTTGTTTGTGTTGTTGTTGTTTTAGAGCTGTTTTTGTGGATGTTTGTTATCGTGAAATTAAGCGAGTTTCAGAGAACGTTGTACATAGAGGATTAATTTGTGGAATTTAGTTTCCTCTTGCAGATGTCAGTGAAAATTATAGTTATATAAGGCTTAGTGCAAATCAAAAAAAAAAAAACGGCACAAACATATGTATGCATTCAGGCGCTCTCTTTCCATGTTAGACTATAATATAATGAAGGACACATTGTTAAATACAATGTAGTTCTCAATACATAAAAGACGGCAAATGAGGCAGCTGACCATTGGATCGCTTTTTGCCATAAGTCTTTTGGCCATCATTCAAACTTGTTATCGTTTAAACGAAGGTTAAACAAATAACAAATTGAAGATGTTGGGTGTGTTTTGAGACTTATTTGGCTGTTATTACTAACAGTTCGAGTGACTAGAAATGTCCAAAATAGTAATAAGCTACAATAGAATGTTATACTTCTCGTAGAGAAAGAAATCGCACCTTCTGGAATCATTGCTGTAGATAGAAGAATGTTCTGTAACGAATCACTGTAACGATCTTATAAATTCTTTTAGAACCCAGATATATTTTGTACAGTCTACCAGTAGATGCAATAACAACCCATAGTATCTATTGATGCACTATTTGATAAGTGCCCTGGTAACGGATATTGAGGCAATGCTGACAACAGAATACAAACTGTTGATCAGTTGTCTGCTAGTCCAAGGCCAGGATTAATTCATACAGTCTGACACCAACATTTAATTGTTTTTTTTACTGTCATGTTGGATTTGTATTTCATCCTAATTATCAACTAATTATGATAATTTAATACCCAATAATATCTATTAGATGACTGGCATATGGACTACGGCAACAACAAGGTAGTAAAAGATAGGGGTAATAGGGAAAGGGGAAGAGGGAAAGATTGGTAGAGACAGAGAAGGGGAGGGACAGAGAGCGAAAGAAAAAAAAAAACAATATGAGAAAAATAACAAAAAGAAAGAATATTAAATTCAGTCGGTAATCTGTTGATCTATTTCTAGCATGGACTCTCCTACTTAATCAAACCGTAATCGGATAGAACAAGATTTTCTTGATTCCCAGTTCCGAGTGATGGAATAGTTTTGTCTGTCGAGTTAAAGGTGTACACTAACTATAAACACTATTATACTGCATGGCGGTAATATTAAGGGTAAAGGGAAAGAAACGTCAGAATGGATTTTCATAACAAATATGAATGCCCATAATAAATATTTTCACTCGCCCTTGATGAATTGGATACCAACCTTTACAAGAAATTCTTATAGAAAACACAGAAAAGGTGGCGCAATTAAAGAAAATAGTTATATTTTTGGTGAGTTCATTAATATAGTGGATCATAGAAAGCAGCATAGAGGTTTTCATTTTCATACAATGTATATATAGGGTAGGTCAGACTGTGGAATTAATCTCATCAAGCTATATCCACATAGGATATTTGTAAATGTCATTGGCATGGCATGGTACCATAACTCATAAGAGAGTCGTAGGGGTGCCGAATTGACATACGTCATTTCTAGGACATTTTAAAACCTGGTGGAGCCCATTTCCTCTCCAGGTCTGAATACAATGGATTTGTTCCAGAGAAGGATAGATAGCGAGAGAATAGACGTGTGAAAAAGATATAGAGGAAGAATCAACCTAGTACTAGCTTGGTATCTTTTTTATCGACCTCAAATGGATGAAAGTCAAAGTTGACTGCGACTGGATTTGAACTTAGACAGTAGAGAGCCGAAACGCCGCAAAGCACTCTGTCCTATGCTCTAACTACTTTGCTAATTCGCTGTCGTAAATGTCATAGAGGAGTGGTAAATTGGCAGAATCGTTAAAACATGAAGTAGAAGTCTTACGGCATTTGTTCACTGAGTTCAATTTTGCTTTTTATCCATTCAGGGTCGATAAATAAAGTATTGACCAAGGTACTAGATTGACAGGATCCTTAGAACGTTGGAAGTTCCATATCTTTGCGTTCTGACAGCAATGCTTGCGATGACATCCCTTGGACAACATTTGTAGCGTGGAGAAGGAGACTGGCATATCTGGGCAACTGATAATCTTCTATAAAAAAAATAAAAAAAAAAATAAAGATTTGTGCATTGACGAGGACTTTCTAGGTGCCGATCCATGGTATGTCGAGACATATTTAGACCCCCGATAGTCAGAGAAAGAAAGGCAGTGTCCATGATTCTTTTCAAGGCCTCCAACACTGTTGGGAGAAGGAATGAAAATCTTTAGACCGGAGACCTGGCCTGAATGCTTGCAACAGAATGAACTCTGCTAAAAGCACCCAAAGACATAGTGGTGGTGGTGAGATTATCAATGAAAGCCTTTCATATTCTGGAATCAACAAAATTACTTTCAGTGTGGAATAGGATAAACATCTGTCTGTTTCAACGATAAATGTTCCAGTTGTTTGATCAACAAAGCAGCCCACGCAAGAAATTAATGTGTAAGTGACAGAGAATTCTACAGACATGCGTACCCTTAATGTGATTCTCAAGAAGATTCATTGTGACATAGTGTGTGACAAGGCTGACACATTGAATTACTGGTACATTCCATACGACGGGCTTCCAAACAGTTTTCATCTACTTAATTTCACTCACACTTACAAGGCATAGGTTGACCCGATGTTATGATAAATTACACTTGCCCACGCAGTGGTGCCGAACCTGGGACTTAATGATTGAAAAGCGAACTTCTTAACTATTCCGTCATGTTACTTCTACACTATTGATCTTTGTTTATATCCTATCACTTGTGTCAATATTTCATACTACTGGCAGTGGATTGGCGGGCTCTTTAGAGCGTCGGTCAAAATGAAGGACAACCGTCTTTCGTTCTTCATAAGATAAAGTTCCAATCAAGTATTGGAGTCAGCCCCCTCCCCCATAAACTATTGACCTTGTGCCTGAAATGCAAACTATTATTATCATTTGGGCTTTCTCCACAATTGACCCTCGGCTGTTACCCTCCCTATGGGGAATTTGTTTTGTGTGATTTTTTAAATGTTTATTTTTTAAAAGTTTTTGTTACAGGCTTCTGACACATCGTACCGTCCTGTACCGTCTTTAATGTTTTCTTCTTATCGCGTGTTGTTTTCTGTCGCGTCTTGGACGGATCCGACTATTAGCTGAGTCCATCGTGAAAATTGCCCCACCGCCTTCCTTTAGCCAGGTAGAGCATGGTAAAAGAGGTTGTATGGGGGACGCGTCTGAAAGGGTTGAATACGGGCACTTTCCTCTTCGGTGACGCCTTCATTAACCTTTTCAGGTTTCACCTAAAAATGAAAATCAGGGTGGAGAGGGAAGTGCTGCTTTCCAGCCAGTTTGTTGAAAGGTGGGTGAGAGAGGCAAGAATAGCACGTATGAATGGGCCTGCTCTAAGCATGTGCCTGTAGCATTGTAGGAGGAAAACTGAAAGAGGGCGCTTGCCCTAGCTGTCAGGGTGACCGTGGCTCTTTTGTGGGCTTTCTCCACGAGTGACCCTCGGAATTTTTCCTTGTTTCATTTTTTTTGCTTATACCTTTGTTTTTGTTTTTATATATATATATATAACTTTGTTTTTTTTTACACGCAGAAATGTCCATTTGTACCGTCCTGTGTTGTCCTTAATCTTATACTTTATGTCAACCCTTGTGGTTAATAAAGAAAGCATTATTATTATTATTGTTATTATTATTATTTGAGTCTCAGTCATTGATGTTATTTAAATGGAAGGCTTGTTGAAATGAATATCAAGCCGCTACCGCAACCTCAGATATTCAGGACGTATCGGAGGGTTCTTGCTGTTACCAGCAAGCATACCTTTTGAAGTGTTCCAAAAAGCGGGGCTGGACTAATCTTCTTTAACCATCCTTGGAAACTCTTTGAGATAGTACCTAGTGCGCCTATGACAATCGGACGACTCTGATTTCATGGAAGTTCCAAATCCTTTTAAACTCCCACTTTAAGTCCTGGTACCGGTTAATTTTCTCCCTCTCCTTTTCTTGCACTCTCGTGTCAAATGGGCAGGCTACATCTACAATCTGGCACGATCTTTTTTCCTTGTCCAAAACCACCAGGTCAGGCCTATTGTGTTCCAGTTTCTTGTCCGTCTGTATCCTAAAATCCCACAGCACCTTGACCTGATCGTTTTCTATCACCGACTCTGGCTTATGCTCATACCACTTCTCAGAATGTGGTAAATTATTTACTTTGCATAGATGCCAGTGGATCACCCTTCCTATAACATCATGTCTCCAGCCTTTATAGTGAGGCTGGGCTAGGTGTTTACACTCGGATACAATGTGAGCCACAGTCTCCTCTCTCTCTCTCCACAGATCTTACACAGTGAGCTAGCCACCTCCTTGTCAATATGGTGTTTCACCCACTTCGTTCTGAGGGCTTGCTCTTGCGCAGCCATTATCATTCCTTCTGTAACTTTTTTAAGGTCTCCTCTTTTTAACCAGTTCCATGTCTGTGGATCTCTAAATTCAGTTTTCTTAAAGAAGGTACTATGAAAGGATTTTTCATGAAGGTTGCTCTTCCTCCTTGTTGTTATTTCCTCCTTGGACATCCCGTATCTATTGTCTTCTCCTTCAGTACAGTTTTTAGCATTGGCTTCCTACTGTCAGTCACATATTTGTGCAGGTTGTTTTTCTCCATCTGAACACAGTCCTCTATGCTGATAAGACCTCTTCCACCTTAAGTAGAGTCTATCGACATCACTCCTCTTGTGGAACATGTTGTAGATAGTCAATAGCTTCCTAGTCTTCCTATCCATTTCTTTTTGTTCAGCAACATTCCATCTCAGAATTCCCGCACTGTACTTAATAATAGACACAGCTCGGGAATTCACTGCACTTATGACATTCCTATTATTATTATTATTATTATTATTAGGGCGCTTGCCCTGGTGGTCAGCGTGGCCGTGGTCTTTTGTGTGGTTTTCGCCACGAGTAACCCTCGGAGGTTTCCCCCCTATTGGGGAATTTTTCATTGTTTCAATTTTCATTTTTATTGTTTATATATATATATATGTTCTATGTCTTTTTTTCTTTTCTTATATAAATAATAAAAATCTTTACACGCACAAAACCCACATCGTACCGTCCTGTACCGTCCTGTACCGTCCTGTACCGTCCCGTACCGTCCTGTACCGTCCTGTACCGTCCTGTACCGTCCCGTACCGTCCTGTACCGTCCTGTACCGTCCTGTACCGTCCTGTACCGTCCTGTACCGTTCTGTGCCGTCCTGTGCCGTCTGTAATGTTTTCTTCATGTCAGCCCGTGTGGCCAATAAAGAAATATTATTATTATTATTATTATTATGCATTTATCTTGCTTTATGTTTATACGAGTTATCACCAAGTCACAACCAGTGACCTCATGAGACAACAAGGTCCGCCATGTTCAAGAAAGAACATACACACACACATGAATCTTTAGGTGTTTAGACTTGTGATGTACTTATATTGACAGAATCTTCCTTAGTATATGGGCAGTTCCCATTAGTACTATTTTTTGTATTTCTCCTATACGCGGGTTTCCTGGGATTTGCGATATATAATTATTAGACCCCTTAGGTATCCTTCCTAGAGCGCCTACAACCACTGGTATTGTTTTAGTTTCCACATTTTTCCAATTTCTATCTCCAGGTCCTTATATTTGCTCAATTTTTCAAATGTTTTTATAGATAAATTCTTGTCTATTGGAACGGACATATCAATTAGCAGGCATACCCTCTTTTTAAAGTCTTTCAGTATTTTATCAGGTCTATTTGCATCTATTTTTCGGTCTGTTTGGATGCTAAAGTTCCACAAGATTGAGATGTGATCTTTTTCAAGTATGGGAGGTGGTTGATGCTCCTACCAATTCTTTTGATGGGGCAGGTCAAAATGCTTACACATTATCCAATGTATGTATTGTGCAGCTCTGTCATGCCTGTTTAGGTATTCGGTTGGAGCTATAGGACTGCACATTGAAATTATATGATCAATGGTCTCTGGTTGTTTTTTTCATACACGGCATAATGGGTTGCATCAATTTTTTATTATGTTGGCTTGGTAATTTTTTGTTGGCAGACACTGATCTTGTGCTGATATAATCAGTCCTTCAGTCTCCGATTTCAGTCCAGAGGATGCCAACCACCGATGGGTTAAAGTTTTGTCAACATCAAGATTGTTAGCTCTTTCTGGGTATTTTCCACACAGAGGCTTTTCTTGCCATTTCTTAGCCAGTTTCTGTAGCAGTTCTTTCTTTGCAGTTACTTTTACCTGCTTTGCTTTTTCTGTGTTTTCCATTTCAGCAGTAAATGGGACTTCTGAAATGTGTAGTCCATTACTGTATCTTTGTGCATCTTTTGTAATGGAATATGATCTTTTGATGCTTTCGTGTTTCAAAACGAGTTTGATCATCCAATCATGTGATTCCCTTAGATATGTAGATAATCCAATTGTTGCAGTTTTCAACGCAATGTCTAACTGGATTAACCCACGTCCTCCTTCTTTCCTAGGGAGATATATTCTATCTATATCTGCTTTAGGGTGATGCATTCTGTGCATGGTTAAGAATTTTCTAATTTTTGTATCGAGCCTACGGATCTCTGTGCTTGACCAGTTGATGACATTGTAACTGTAGGTTACTACTGGTATGGCAAGGGTGTTTATGGCATCGATCCTATTCCTTGCATTCCACCCCGTTCTTAAGATTGCTCTTACTCTGCGGTAACATTCCTTCCTTATCCTTTCCCTCATTGTCGAGTGTTTGATTCCGTCTCCTTCACAAACACAGATATTTGTAAGTTTCCTCTTGATCAAGTTCTCTTATCACATTCCCCCGATCAAGATTAATGTCTGAACTCTTCAGCAGCTTTCCTCTGGTGAACGTTGCTTTGGCCCATTTATCTAGTCCAAACTCCATTTTAATGTCATCACTGAACTGCTTCACAGTGGATAATAGCCCTTGCAATTGTTCATCATTTTTTGCAAATAGTTTCAGGCCATCCATGTAGAACAAGTGATTAATGGTTTTGTCATAGACTTTATATCCATGTTTTGTTTCATTGAGCATTTTATTTAATGGTATAAGTGCAATGCAGAATAAAAGCAGTGATAAAGAGTCACCCTGAAAAATTCCACAATTAATATTAACTTCTCCAGCTTCCAGTGATTTTTTTTCACTATTCAAAAGGAGTGTCGTTTTCCATGTCTTCATACTGAATGACAAAAACCTCCTGACAACGGGAGATATTTTGAAAATGTCTAAACGTTTTTCAATCCACCTGTGTGGCAAACTATCGAATGCTTTTTTGTAATCTATCCAAGCAATTGATAGATTTTTGTGTCTATTATGACAATCTTCCAGTATCATTTTGTTAACCAAAAGCTGATCCTTACAGCCATATGAGCCTCGTTTACACCCTTTCTGCTCATTGGGAAATAGATCATTTGTTATCAGGTGATCATATGTATATTCAGTTAGGACTGATGTTAAAATTCTATACATTGTGGTCAAGCAAGTTATCGGTCTGTAATGTTTGGGATTGTTTGTCTCCTCATTCTTCGGAAGCAGGAATGTAATGCCGTTAACTAGCCATGATGGTATCTTTTCTGGCTCCTTAACTATTTCATTGTAAAATTCAGCTAACAGCTCATGAGACTCTGTGAAGGCATTTATCCAAAAGTTTTGTATTTTGTCTTTTCCTGGGGATTTCCATTTGCTGGTTTTTCTAAGAGCCAAACGCAACTGTTCAACTGTTATATTTTTCCATATTTGTTCCTCAAGGTGAGCTGTATCTTTCATTTGTCTGTCTATCCATGGGGCATGTATATTATGAACTTTTTCTTTGGCCCAGATCTTTTCCCAGAATTCTTACACTTCCTCCTTGGGTGGTATTGATTTAGCAGTCATTGTTGACTTACCAATTTTTCTGTAGAAGTTTCTTTGGTTGTTTTTGAACATATTATTGTCCTTATAGAATCTAGATCGTTTTTCAAAGCGCCTTATACGAGAGCTTTGGCCGACACTTTTTGCTTGATTATTACTATCAGCATGTCTCTGTCACTTGTTGATTTTATACTGTATTTTCTTTTCAATTTTCTAAGTTTAATTTGTTTAACATGTTCACCTACTTTGTAGTTTGTTAAAATTTCTATGTCAGATCGGAGAAGGTTTATTTGGCGATTGATGTTCTCTTGCCAAGTAGATTTTTTGTGGGAATTTCTTTGTTTTTTTCATTTTCACTCCACATAAGTGAATGGTGACTTTAGCCGATGCATAATAGAGATGATTTAAATCAGTAATGTTTAGTTTGTTTGTGATGATAATGTTTTTGAGAATTATGTTAGTCTTGTGTATTATCTTTTGGTTCTGTTTGGAGTTCTGGATCTTAGGGAGAGTGTCTCGTTCCCCCATGTCAGATTCTTTCATTTTCATCCATTCGATCATAATTTCATCCTTCAAGTTGGCAAGTTCATTCTCATTCATTTCTTTATCATTTACGATCTCATTGTTTTCATTTTGAGTTTCATCTTGAGCATGCACTCCCTCCACTTTTTCAAACCTTTCTTTAATTTGTTCTGTTGTCAGTGATTCCGCCCCAACCCTGGGATTCGAAGTGTTACAATTTACCTCGTTTTCACTGACACATGTTTCATTTTCCCTTCGCTGACTTTGTGCTAATAGCTTGATCTGATCAATTTCTATATCAGTTAGTAACTTTTTTTAAACAATATTTCTTCGTATATTGGCTAGTTTGTTATTATCAATATAGCCTCTGTTTTCGGGACGTTTTTCTTTTCAGTTGATATATGTCTGTTCTGTATTCGATGTATTTGATGGGTAGTACATGGCAGTGTAGAAAGCCTCAAGGACTTCTTTATTGTCTTCCCTTGACCATTTTTCTCTCTTTTTCTTTGGATTTCTTGGTGGTGAGCATGAAGGGCCAACAGTAGGAATATTCCGGTTATGGAAGGTCTCCAGCTCCGAAGTGATGGGAAGGTTTGAACCATTAGCTGATTTTTCGACCCCAGTCTGGTTCCTCTCTGAGGGACGCGGCCCTTTTTGACCCGGGTGACGGCCGATCCGGTATGAAATTTTATCATTTGACATTTACTTTATTTTGTTGCGTTTTATCCTTAACCGCCAAGGGGTAATCATTTCGTGTTACCACTTCTAGGACGAGTGTCAACCAAGACTAGAGGGGTCGGCCTCCTCTAGAGACACGGCTATTCCCCGCCGGCCACGATCCCGGTATTTCTTCTTCTTCTTCTTCTTCTTCTTCTTCTTCTTCTTCTTCTTCTTCTTCTTCTTAATATTATTATTATTATTATTATTATTATTATTATTATTATTATTATTATTATTATTATTATTGTTATTGTTATTCCTTGAATCTCAGTCATTGATGTTGGTTAACTGGAAAGTCCGTTGGATTGAATATCAAGCCACTACCTGCAGCCTCAGATATTCAGGACGTATCGGAGGGTTCTTGCCGTTCCAAGCAAGCATGCCTTTTGAAGCGTTCCAAAAAGCGTGAAGGGGCCGATTTTCTTTAACCATCCCTGGAAACCTTTGGAGATAGTCCCCAGTGCGCCTATGACAATCGGGATCACTTTGACTTCATGGCAGTTCCAAATCCTTTTCACCTCCCACTTTAGGTCCTGGTATCGGTTAATTTTCTCCCTCTCCTTCTCTTGCACTCTCGTGTCGAACGGGCAGGCCACATCCACAATCAGGCACGATCTTTTTTCTTTGTCCACAACCACCAGGTCAGGTCTATTGTGTTCCAGTTTTTTGTCCGTCTGTATCCTAAAATCCCACAGCACCTTCACCTGACTGTTCTCCATCACCGCCTCTGGCCTATGCTCATACCATTTCTCAGAATGTGGTAGATTGTTTACTTTGCACAGGTGCCAGTGGATCACCCTGCCCATCACATCGTGTCTCCAGCCCTTATAGTGGGTCTGGGCTAGGTGTTTACACTCGGACACAATGTGAGCCACAGTCTCCTCTCTCTCTCCACAGATCCTGCACAGTGGGCTAGCCTCCTCCTTGTAGATATGGTGCTTCAACCACTTCGTTTTGAGGGCCTGCTCCTGCGCAGCCATTAGCATTCCTTCTGTAGCCTTTTTGAGGTCTCCTCTTCTCAACCAGTTCCATGTCTGTGGATCTCTAAATTCAGTTTTCTCAAAGAAGGTACTATGAAGGGATTTTCCCTTAAGGCTGCTCTTCCTCCTTGATGTTATTTCCTCCTTGGATATCCCCTGGCCTACTGTCCCCTCCTTCAGTACAGCTCTGAGCATTGGCTCCTTACTATAGGTCACGTATTTGTATAGGTTGTTTTTCTCCATCTGAACACAGTCCTCTATGCTGATAAGACCTCTTCCACCCTCAGATCTCCTTAGGTAGAGTCTATCGACATCACTCCTCTTGTGGAACATGTTGTAGATAGTCAATAGCTTCCTAGTCTTCCTATCCATTTCTTTTTGTTCAGCAACATTCCATCTCAGAATTCCCGCACTGTACCTAATAATAGACACAGCTCGGGAATTTACTGCGCTTATGGCATTTCTGCTGTTCAGATGTGACTTCAATACGCTCCTTACTCTCCGAATGTATTCAGTTCTTAACAATTCCTTCATTTTTTTGTTCTTTATGCCATCAGCCTCCAGAACGCCCAAATACTTGTATCCTTCCTCAGAGTCAATTTCCTTTATCATCTCACCTGTTGGTATCTGGATCCCGTTACTTCTGCTCAACCTACCCCTCCTCATCACAATGACTCCACATTTACCAATACCAAACTGCATACATATATCACTGCTGAAAATACGGACAGTGTCAACAAGCACATCCAACTCCTTCTCACTTTTCCCGAAGAGCTTAAGATCGTCCATGAAGAGGAGGTGATTGATGGTAAGCTCTCCCCTTCCCAACTTGTATCCTGCTCTCACTTTTCGCAGCATAATGGTCAAGGGCATCAGGGCAAGGACAAACAACAGAGGGGACAGGCTATCTCCCTGGAAGATACCTCTCTTGATCTTCACGCTTCCCAAGGATACTCCAGTTGATGTCAACTCTGTCTCCCAGGACCCCATACTCCTGCCCAGCAACTGTCTGATGTTATCTGCCACCCTGAAGATCTCCAGGCTTTTGGTGATCCAGGAATGAGGCACCATGTCAAATGCCTTTCTGTAGTCTATCCATCCCATGGCAAGATCAGTGTGTCTCCTCCTGCAATTCCCCATTACCATCTTATCAATAAGCAACTGGTCCTTTGTACCACGTGACTTCTTTCGGCATCCTTTCTGTTCGTCCGGCAACAAGTTGTTTGTGTGGAGGTGATGGTAGATTTCCTCAGACACAATGCTCGTCAACAGTTTCCACATTACGGGCAGACATGTGATAGGTCTATAGTTGGTAACATCATTACCCTTGATTCGGTCTTTCATTATCAGAACTGTGGTACCTTTTGTCAACCACTCTGGCACCTCACCCGACACCAAGCAGTCATTGAACATGGCCGTCAGCTTCGGGTGGAGGGATGTTAAATGTTTAATCCAATACCCCTGCACACCATCTGGGCCTGGTGATTTCCAGTTGGTTAGTTTTTTGGCTTGCCCCTTAAGAGTTTCAACTGTGATACTCAAATCAGTCTGTTGCTGTGCCTGCTCACCGATCTCCCTCTGTACTGTCTCAGTCCACCCTGCCTGGGCATTGTGTCTAACATCCTGCTCCCATATTCCTCTCCAGAATGTTTTAGCTTGTTCCGCCCCAGGGATCAAGTCGTTGCCTCTTTCTTTCCCCTCAAGCTGTCCAAACAGCATCTTCTGGTTGTTGTCGAACATGCGGTTCTGTTTATACTGACTGACTCTGTTCTCGTATCGCCTGATTTTGGCACTCTTTGCTACAATGCGTTGCTTCAATTCCTCTATGATAATATTTAGCTTTTTACTCCTAGTTTTGTATTTTATTTCCAGTCTATTTTTAGTGCCTATGTTTTTTAGTGTCCCATTCAGTAGTGACTCAAGCTTTCCTATGTCATTTCTCATTTCCTCGATTTGCCCACTCAGTCGCTTCTTCCACCACGGCTCTGCTCTTTCTTGTCTGTTGTTTCCTCTCGCTTTTATACCAAGTAGTTTCCTCGCCGTATTTGCTGTTGCTTTGAGGATATTGTTGCACTGGTGAAGACTCCTCGCCTCAAGGTATGGGATGACTTTGTTTACCTTAGCTGTTGTTTCTTTTAACTTTTTCCTGTCTACAAATCTTAGGTTCATAGGTCTCCCACTATCATTGTTCAACTCATCTACCACTAAATTTAGGATGTCAACCGAATCTTGTCCTAGCCCGTCAGCATTCATCTCCTCAGTGGCCGTATCTCTGTTCCAGGTATTATTTATCTCAGTATTCAGATCATTGTCTGCTTCGGGTGGTTCCTCCGTTCTCAGGACCTCCTCACCTTCATTTCCCGCCGGCTCGCTTGTCTGGCATACTACACCCGCCATCTCCAAGCCATTCTCTCTGCTCAGTTCCTCCAGTTCCAGCTCGCTTATCCACCCATTAGTTCTTATTACCCGAGCCTGCCCGGCCAATTTTTGTTCATCTAATTTAAATAAACCAATCTCGTTCCAGATGTTATGCATCCGTCTCCTGTAGCCCCTCTCCTTGGGGTTACTTTTCAGGTAGCATTGCATAACAGTTCTATTCAATTCTTTCGTCCAGTTGGTTCTGGCCCCTTTCCTTCTTCTTCTTCCTCCAACATCAGCAGTATTTGGTTGACAGTCAGGTTCCTGCTGCTGAGCCAGGGGGCACCTGTTGGGTGAGAGTCTGTCACATGACGTTCTAGTCTCCATTTCACCGTTATTCGAACTGTTTATGTTCGATATTTAAACACTCTTATCGAGGATTGGCGAATGTATGTTTACATAGCCATCTGTGGATCCGCCATCCCACTTGGCCCTTGTGTGGCATTATCACCACGCTGTATACGGACACACATAAACAAACAAACACACGGGCAGAAAGGGCCCCAAAAATGAATAAGCATAAGTTTCATTGTAATGTAGTATTCGAATGTCTGACTTAGTTTTTGTTTTTTAAGTTTTACTTTTTCCCCCCTCTTCTCTGTCCGTCCGCCTGCTTCTCTCTTCATTCTTATTTTCTTTACGTTTTTGGGGTGTCTTTTTTTGTTTTTGTTTTTCTCTGTTTGTTTTTCTCGTTTTTTGCTGTTGTTGCTGTGCTGCTTTTGTTGTTTGTTTTTTCTTTTTTCTTTTGAGTCTATCTATATATTTTGATGCCTTCCTCTTTGTTAGTAGTAGGAATTCTATAATGTGGAAGTGGCAGCCAGCAGAGACTGGCGGCGTTGGCGATACTGAGACAGTGGTGGTGGTGATGTCGATACCGAGGCAGTGGTGGCGGTGATGCGACCGTATTACTGTAGTGATGGTGCTGTAGCGGTGGCAGCAGCAGTGAAGGAGTCAAGGGGTGGTGGCGGCGGTGATGGGATAGTGGTGGTAATGATGGCCGTAGTGAGCGGTGGCGGTGAAGGTGAAAATGCTGTTGTGTTTAGTGTACACAGATGATGGGGTGGGTGGTGTATCTAGTTTCTGGTGTTGGTGAGTTTCGCTGTCCTATATAGTGTAGCCAGAGGAGAGGAGGGGGGGGGGTTCTTCTTCTTCCATTTATAGCCATTTTATTTTTTTTGGATATACAGTGTACAATACAAAGTTGAATATTTGAATATTTGAGCCGTATTACTGTAGTGATGGTGCTGTAGCGGTGGCAGCAGCAGTGAAGGAGTCAAGGGGTGGTGGCGGCGGTGATGGGATAGTGGTGGTAATGATGGCCGTAGTGAGCGGTGGCGGTGAAGGTGAAAATGCTGTTGTGTTTAGTGTACACAGATGATGGGGTGGGTGGTGTATCTAGTTTCTGGTGTTGGTGAGTTTAGCTGTCCTATATAGTGTAGCCAGAGGAGAGGAGGGGGGGGGTTCTTCTTCTTCCATTTATAGCCATTTTTTTGGGATATACAGTGTACAATACAAAGTTGAATATTTGAATATTTGAGCCTTATAACAATATATTTTGGGTCCGAATTTTTTTGGGGCTCAAGCCGGGTGCTTTACGTAGCATTTGTACTAAGAGTTGTTATTTCACAAATGATTTAAATATGTTAAAAATTCAAAACTTACGGGAGCGATTTCATGACCTCCGTCACCTCGTGCGTCTTCTTCCCTAATTATTATTATTATTATTATTATTATTGTTATTATTATTATTATTATTATTATTATTATTATTATTATTATTACAGTTGCATTTATCTTGCTTTATGTTCATACGAGTTATCACCAAGTCACAACCAGTGACCTCAAGAGACAACAAGGTCCGCCATGTTCAAGAAAGAACATACATATTCACACATGCATCTTTAGTGTTTAGACTTGTGATGTACTTATATTGACAGAATCTTCCTTAGTATATGGGCAGTTCCCATTAGTACTATCTTTTGTATTTCTCCTTTACGCGGGTTTCCTGGGATTTGCGATATGTAATCATTAGACCCCTTAGGTATCATTCCCAGAGCGCCTACAACCACTGGTATTGTTTTAGTTCTCAATTTCCACATTTTTCCAATTTCTATCTCCAGGTCCTTATACTTGCTCAATTTTTCAAATGTTTTTATAGATACATTCTTGTCTATTGGAACAGACATATCAATTAGCAGGCATACCCTCTTTTTAAAGTCTTTCAATATTATATCAGGTCTGTTTGCATCTATTTTTCGGTCTGTTTGGATGCTAAAGTTCCACAAGATTGAGATGTGATCTTTTTCAAGTATGGGAGGTGGTTGATGCTCCCACCAATTCTTTTGATGGGGCAGGTCAAAAGGCTTACACATTATCCAATGTATGTATTGTGCAGCTCTGTCATGCCTGTTTAGGTATTCGGTTGGAGCTATAGGACTGCACATTGAAATTATATGGTCAATGGTCTCTGGTTGTTTTTTGCATACACGGCATAATGGGCTGCACCCATTTTTTATTATGTTGGCTTGGTAATTTTTTGTTGGCAGACACTGATCTTGTGCTGATATAATCAGTCCTTCAGTCTCCGATTTCAGTCCAGAGGATGCCAACCACTGATGGGTTAAAGTTTTGTCAACATCAGGATTGTTAGCTCGCTCTGGGTATTTTCCATACAGAGGCTTTTCTTGCCATTTCTTAGCCAGTTTCTGTAGCAGTTCTTTCTTTGCAGTTACTTTTACCTGCTTTGCTTTTTCTGTGTTTTCCATTTCAGCAGTAAATGGGACTTCTGAAATTTGTAGTCCATTACTGTATCTTTGTGCATCTTTTGTAATGGAATATGATCTTTTGATGCTTTCGTGTTTCAAAACGAGTTTGATCATCCAATCATGTGATTCCCTTAGATATGTAGATAATCCAATTGTTGCAGTTTTCAACGCAATGTCTAACTGGATTAACCCACGCCCTCCTTCTTTCCTAGGGAGATATATTCTATCTATATCTGCTTTAGGGTGATGCATTTTGTGCATGGTTAAGAATTTTCTAATTTTTGTATCGAGCCTACGGATCTCTGTGCTTGACCAGTTGATGACATTGTAACTGTAGGTTACTACTGGTATGGCAAGGGTGTTTATGGCATCGATCCTATTCCTTGCATTCCACCCCGTTCTTAAGATTGCTCTTACTCTGCGGTAACATTCCTTCCTTATCCTTTCCCTCATTGTCGAGTGCTTGATTCCGTCTCCTTCACAAACACCTAGATATTTGTAAGTTTTTTCTTGATCAAGTTCTCTTATCACGTTCCCCCGATCAAAATTAATGTCTGAACTCTTCAGCAGCTTTCCTCTGGTAAACGTTGCTTTGGCGCATTTATCTAGTCCAAACTCCATTTTAATGTCATCACTGAACTGCTTCACAGTGGATAATAGCCCTTGCAATTGTTCATCATTTTTTGCAAATAGTTTCAGGTCATCCATGTAGAACAGGTGATTAATGGTTTTGTCATAGACTTTATATCCATGTTTTGTTTCATTGAGCAATTTACTTAATGGTATAAGTGCGATGCACAATAAAAGCAGTGATAAAGAGTCACCCTGAAAAATTCCACAATTAATATTAACTTCTCCAGCTTCCAGTGATTTTGTTTCACTATTCAAAAGGAGTGTCGTTTTCCATGTCTTCATACTGAATGACAAAAACCTCCTGACAACGGGGGATACTTTGAAAATCTCTAAACATTTTTCAATCCAACTGTGTGGCAAACTATCGAATGCTTTTTTATAATCTATCCAAGCAATCGACAGATTTTTGTGTCTATTATGACAATCTTCCAGTATCATTTTGTTAACCAGAAGCTGATCCTTACAGCCATATGAGCCTCGTTTACACCCTTTCTGCTCAATGGGAAATAGGTCATTTGTTATCAGGTGGTCATATGTGTATTCAGTTAGGACTGATGTTAAAATTTTATACATTGTGGTCAAGCAAGTTATCGGTCTGTAATTTTTTGGATTGTTTGTTTCATCATTCTTCGGAAGCAGGAATGTAATGCCGTTAACTAGCCATGAAGGTATCTTTTCTGGCTCCTTAACTATTTTATTGTAAAGTTGGGCTAACAGCTCATGAGACTCTGTGAAGGCATTTATCCAAAAGTTTTGTATTTTGTCTTTTCCTGGGGATTTCCATTTGCTGGTTTTTCTAAGAGCCAAGCGCAACTGTTCAACTGTTATATTTTCCCATGTTTGTTCCTCAAGGTGAGCTGTATCTTTCATTTGTCTGTCTATCCATGGGGCATGTATGTCATGAACTTTTTCTTCGGCCCAGATCTTTTCCCAGAATTCTTGCACTTCCTCCTTGGGTGGTATTGAGTTAGCAGTTATTGTTGACTTACCAATTTTTCTGTAGAAGTTTCTTTGGTTGTTTTTGAACATATTATTGTCCTTATAGAATCTAGATCGTTTTTCAAAGCGCCTTATACGAGCAGCTTTGGCCGACACTTTTTGCTTGATTATTTCTATCAGCATGTCTATGTCACTTGTTGATTTTATACTGTTTAGTTTGTTTAACATGTTCACCTACTTTATAGTTTGTTAAAATTTCTATGTCAGATCGGAGAAGGTTTATTTGGCGATTGATGTTCTCTTGCCAAGTAGATTTCTTGTGGGAATTCCTTTGTTTTTTCATCTTCACTCCACATAAGTGAGTGGTGACTTTAGCCGATGCATAATAGAGATGATTTAAATCAGTAATGTTTAGTTTGTTTGTGATGATAATGTTTTTGAGAATTATGTTAGTCTTGTGTATTATCTTTTGGTTCTGTTTGGAGTTCTGGATCTTAGGGAGGGTGTCTCGTTGCCCCATGTCAGATTCTTTCATTTTCATCCATTCGATCATAATTTCATCCTTCAAGTTGGCAAGTTCATTCTCATTCATTTCTTTATCATTTACGATCTCATTATTTTCATTTGGAGTTTCATCCTGAGCATGCACTCCTTCCACTTTTTCGATCCTTTCTTTAATTTGTTCTGTTGCCAGTGATTCCGCCCCAACCCTGGGATTCGAAGTGTTACAGTTTACCTCGTTTTCACTGACACATGTTTCATTTTCCCTTCGCTGACTTTGTGCTAATAGCTTGATCTGATCAATTTCTATATTAGTTAGTAACTTTTTTCTTACAATATTTCTTCGTATATTGGCTAGTTTGTTACTGTCAATATAGCCTCTGTTTTCGGGATGTTTCTTTTTCCAGTTGATATATGTCTGTTCTGTATTCGATGTATTTGATGGGTAGTACATGGCAGTGTAGAAAGCCTCAAGGACTTCTTTATTATCTTCCCTTGACCATTTTCTCTCTTTTTCTTTGGATTTCTTGGTGGTGAGCATGGAGGGCCAACAGTAGGAGTATTCCGGTTATGGGAGGTCTCCAGCTCCGAAGTGATGGGAAGGTTTGAACCATTAGCTGATTTTTCGACCCCAGTCTGGTTCCTCTCTGAGGGACGCGGCCCTTTTTTACCCGGGTGACAGCCGATCCGGTATGAGATTTTATCATTAGACATTTACTTTATTTTGTTGCGTTTTATCCTTATCCGCCAAGGGGTAATCATTTCGTGTTACCACTTCTAGAACGAGTGTCAACCAAGACTAGAGGGGTCGTTCTCCCCTAGAGACACGGCTATTCCCCGCCGGCCGCCATCCCGGTATTTCTTGGTCATGGGGTTTTCTTTTTGTTGTTTTTTTTAAAATTGTTATTATCATGAGTGGTTCCTTAAAATTGTTATTATCATGAGTGGTTCCTCATTGCGTGGCTTAAGAATGAAATTATTAATAATTGTCTCCACTCCAGGCACAAGGCCAGCAATCGCCCAGTGCATTACTTATTATTATTATTATTATTATTATTATTATTATTATTATTAAGGCGGTGAATTGGCAGTATCGGTAGAGGGTTGGACGCCATGCTTTCTAGCATAGTTACTTCCCTTTACGGTCTGAGTTCAAATCCCGTCAAGGTTAACTTTGCCTTTCATCCTTACGGGGTCGATAAAATAAAGTATCAGTAATGTACTGGGTAATTGCTGGCCTTGTGCCTAAAGTAGAAACAATTATTATTATTGTTGTTGTTGTTGTTGTTGTTGTTGTTGTTGTTGTTGTTGTTGTTGTTGTTGTAACCATTCCCCAGCAGTCCTGGGTCAAGGAAGGAAAGACCGAGAAGGAACATTTGACAACTGGAATTTCGTAAAATAGGGTACTGTGATCGGTGGAAAATCCACTTTGGCGTTCTATAGAGGATTAGTGGGGATACTCTGAGGAATGCATAGCCACTTACACTGTAATTTCGGGAGCAGATTGTCTGTTGACCAAACAACTAAAACACTTATCGTCAAAACAGACAGGAGTCAATTACCTTCCATTGTTATATTATCCCTGGTAACAAACACACTTCAAACCTCATTACTTCGAAACACACATACATATGTTGCTACTGTAGTGAGAATTAACTTGTAATAGAAACGATTTTCACTAGGGGAAAATGCACTAAACATGGTTTTATGCTTCGTACACCATGCTCTGTTCAGAACTTCGATTGAGTGATTAGATATATTAAAACTCTCGTAAATAATACAGTCATCAATATCTTACGGCCATATAAGATTCCTTGTTAAAAGTCTAATGATGACTATCCTACCTAATGCAATCATCTTTATTCTAAATTCTACGAAGTTCAGAAATCAAATTAGAAATGTTTCATTTCTGTCGCAAATAGCCATTAGGAAATACATAAACGTTAAACATTCTGCTCCCACACGTTAAACATATTACAGTTGCAGTGTATAAGTATTATTACATCTTCAAATGGTTGCATGCTAAATAAATAAAGAAGTCAGTATTTTATATATATATATATATATATATATATAGTGAAAAATGGAACGGGAACAAAACAGAGAGGCAGTACAAACAAAGGTTTATTAGTTTCACGCTCTTAGGGCGGTGTGGGGGGGGGGGGACGTTTCGGGCATAACCCCTTTTTCAGGAGAAAAGTGGGTGGGAAGAGAGTTCCGAGGGTGTGTGGGGGAGTGGTGGAGAGACATTTAGAAAAGGGGGGGGGGAGGAAAGGGAAGAAAAATGGTCGAAGGGGTACAAATAAAAATAAAAATAGGGGGTGAGGATTCCGGAGGCTGAGTGTGTATATATGTGGGGCTACGCACGTGTGTGTTGGTGTTATTACGTTTTGTGGATGTAGGTGGCGTGGTTCGAAAAATAAATTGTGAGTGTATGTCCGTGGGTAAGTTCCTAAGGTAGTTCCGTAGAGGATGTGAAGAGTTGCCGGATATTTTCCATGTTATGGAGTGGATAGTTGGAACGATGGCCGGTGGTGTGTAATCCGTTGGTTGTGGTGGTGGGAAGAGAGGAGATATGGGGTGCGCGCGCAACAGGAAGTGGTCAGAGGGTCAAGGCAGGATGAAGGTAGAGGAGAATGATAGGTGGAGAGGACTGTGTATCTGTGTGTGCGGAGATGTGGTCAGAGGGTCAAGGCAGGAGAAGGCATAGCAGCAGTAGAGAGAATGGCAGGTGGAGAAAGTCAGTGTGTTTGTGTGTGCGGAAGTGCAGTGGACAGGGGAGAGGATGGGTAGGTGTGAAAGGTGGAGTGAGGAGGGGGTCATGTGGGGGGAAGGGGTGTGTATTAATAGAGGTGTTAGTGGGATGTGTGTGTGTGTGCGAAGGGGTGTGGGTGGAGCGGTAAGAGGGAGAGAAAAGGTGTGGGGGACGGTGGAGGGAGTGTAGTGCATTGGTGTGTGTGTGGTTAAGGGGGTGTTAGTGGGTGTTAGTATACTGGTGGAAGGGGTTGAATGCGGGTGTGTTAGTGGGGGCCAGTGGTGGTAGGGTGTGTAGAGTGGGTGGTGTAAGTGGGTTTGGGTGGATGTGTGTGTTCGTGTGCGTGGGGTCGGGGGGATGTTAATGGTATTAGTTGTGGGGTGGATGTGTGGGTGAGGGTTAGTGGTGGTAGTAGGGTGTGTGAATGCGTGTATATATGTACAGGTGGGTGTGTGCGTGATAGGTGGAGGGGTGGGGATGTTATTATTGTTAGCGTGGTGATGGTGGCCGGGGTGAGGTGGGGGTGTTAGTATTGTTAGTTGTGGGGTGGGCCAAGGGATGGGCGGTGAAAAGGAGGAGTGTGTTAGTGGTGTTAGTGGGGGATATGTGTGTGTGTGTGTGGGGAGAACAGGGCGGTCGAAGGCTAAAGGAATAGGGGTGGGGAGTTCAGGCCGGGGGGAGTGTGGGTCTGTAGGGTGAAGATGGTGCGTTGTTCAGTGAAACGGTCCGCCAGGCGACGTCCAGTCTGTCCGACGTAGGTTGCGCTGCACTCCGTGCAGCGAAGTCCATAGACTAGGTTGGAGGAGGTGCAGCGGAAGGCGTGCCAGACACAGAGAGAGTGGCCGTTTGGACCCTGGAAGGTGGTGGTGTTGGTGATATGGGGGCAGGTGTTGCAACGAGGCCTGGAACAGGGAAGGGAACCGGGGGGGAGGAAGAGCGTGGGTTGGGGGTAGGGAGCTGCGGACAAGGAAGGTGCGGAGATTGCGTGCGCGTTTGAAGGAGAGGAGGGTGGGAATGGGAAGATGTGGGAGGTGGAAGGGTCGGACTGGAGGCGTCGGAAGAGGCGGAGGATGGTGCGGTGGATGGGTAGGGTGGAGGGGTGGTAGGTGATGGGGAAGGGGAGATGGTGGGTGGGTGTGCGGTGACGTGGGGTGAGGGTGGTGGAGTGGTGGACAGCACGGGCGCGCGTGAGCGCGGTGAGGACGAGGTAGAGGGGGGGGGTGTAAGCTCTGCGGATGAAATGGCTGACTAGAGAAAGGGCCTGGGACTCAAAGTCAGCATCTCGGCTGCAGAGGCGGTGGATCCTGAGGAGTTGGGAGTAGGGAATGGAGTGTTTAGTGTGTGTAGGGTGGGAGGAGGTGAAGTCGAGGTATGAGTGGGAGTCGGTGGGTTTGAAGAAGGCGGAGGTGACGAGGGAGTGGTGGGAGGGATCGATGGCGACGGAGATGTTTAAGAAGTGGACGTGGGTGGTGGAGATAGAAGTGGTGAAGTGGAGGGAGGGGTGGAAGGAGAGAAAGGAGTCGAGCTGTTCTCGGGTGAAGTCGTGGCTCCGATACAGTCATCGATATAACGACCGTACAGTTCGGGCGTAGGGCCGGTGTACTGGGCAATAATTTGGGCCACAACATGGCCAACGAAAAGGTTGGCATAGTTTGAGCCCATTCTTGTGCCCATGGCTACCCCCGTGGCCTGTTGGTAAAACTCACCCGAGAAGGAGAAGCAGTTGAGGGTGAGGACCAGCTCGGCGAGGCGAAGGAGAGTGGGCGTGGAGGGGATGGGGGAGGGGCGAAGATCGAGGTAGTGCTTGAGGCCACGTAGGCCGTCGGCGTGGGGATGACAGTATAAAGTGACTTGATATCTAGGGTGAAGAGGAGGGTGTGTGGGCTGGGTGGGAAAGTGAAGGAGTCGAACAGGCGAAGGGCGTGGGTGGTGTCGGAGATGTGGGAGGGGAGGGTGGTGACGAGGGGGAGGGTGCGAGAATGGAGTCAAGAAAGGCGAGATGAGTTCGGTGGAGCAGTTGCAAGCGGAGACGATGGGGCGGCCGGGGTTGTCGGGTTTGTGGAGTTTGGGGAGGAAGTAGATAGAGGGGTGCGGGGGGGGGAGTGCGGATGATAAGGTGGGAAGCGGTGGGAGGGAGGAGGGAGGAGGAGACAAGGTGTTGGATGGTGGAGGAAACTTGTTGTTGGTAGAGGGGTGTGGGGTCAGAGGGTAGAGGGCGGTAGAAGAGTGGGTTACGGAGCTGCCTGAGGGCTTCGGCCGTGTAGAGGTCAGCGCGCCACACCACCACGGCGCTCCCTTGTCCGCCGGTTTGATGACGATGTTATCTCGGCTACGGAGGGAGCGGAGAGCGAGGAGTTCACCCCGTGAGATGTTATGCCGTTGGGACCGGTGGCGGAAGTCGAAGCGATTTACTGCGCTACGGCAGGCGTCGACGAACGCATCCAGGATGTTAAATTGCCCTGGGGCCAGCGTCTAAGACGATGGTCGTCGGCCCAGGGGGAGAGACGGGTCTGGGGCGTTCGGAGCCGGTGGCGTTTGATGAAAATATGCACGTAGCTTCGTGCGTCGCACGAATCGCTCGACTTCCGTTCGGGTGCGGAACTCGTCGCTGTGCGGAGTGTGGGGTATGAAGCGAAGGCCTCTACTGAGGGGTGAGCGCTCAGGTGCGGAGAGGGGGAGGTCAGGGGGTATGGTGACAACAAGTGGTGGGGTTTGGGTGTGTGAAGGAGGAGAAGAGGGTGTGGTGGGGGTGAGGTGGAGGGTGGAGATGGGGTAGGGGTGTGTGTGGTGGGGAGGGGTGGGATGGGTGTGTGGGGGTCATACGGATGGTTATAGGAGGGTCATAGAGTGGTGGATGGGGGTGGTAGGGAGGTGAAGAAGGAGAAGAGGTCGGGGTTGAGGTTTTGGATGAAGAGGAGGGGGTAGCATGCGGAATTAAGGCGGAGGAGGGTGGGGGTCAGTTTGTAGTCAAGGTTGCGGATGGTGGAGCGGGAAGAGCGGAGGGAGTTGCGCATTAGGAGGCGCGAGGATCGGGTGAGGATACGTTGGGTGGAGGGGGAAGCGGAGGGGGAGGTGTGGAAGTGTAGTCGGAAGCTGAGGGGGATGAGGTGGAGGTGGAGGCAGCAGCTGAGGAAATGGATGTGGCTGGAGTGCCGGGTTTTGGTGAAGAGAAGGTAGGAGAGTTGGAGGGCCGAGGGGAGACAGCAGGGTGGAAGGAGGGGGGTGAGGAAAGGTTTGAGGCGGGTGTGGAGTTGGTGGAGAAAGGATATATATATATATATATACTGACAACCACGGGCACGCATCACCTTCGAGTCAAAAAGGAAAAAAGCACATTTTTTCGTCTCTGTGTCTTTCTTCTCTGCTTTTCCTCCTTAAAGCCTTTTGGTATATAACTATTGTGCAATATACACCTGATGATGTCACCAGGTTCATACGTAACTCGGCCACTGAAATGTACATAGTATTTGCAGAAATAAAAATCTGAAGCAATTTAACCTGTCCGGCGTCCTATTATTTTACTCTATAATATTTAACTCCGTTCCCACACAACCTACACGATTCAACATCAAAGATGGATGAGTTGCATAACGTCGAGTGCTTTCCAATTATTTCATCATGATTAACATTCCGGAATTACCAATTCTACCCAGTGGTGAACCACCAAACTTAAATGTATATATAATAATGATAATAATAATAATAATAATAATAATAATAATAATAATAATAATTACATTTTTTTTTTCCACCCGAAACTGACAACCATGTAAAAATATAACACCCCTCCACCCGAAACTGACAACCATGTTCAATGACTGCTTGATGTCAGGTGAGGTACCAGAGTGGTTGACAAAAGGTACCACAGTTCTGATAATGAAAGACCGAATCAAAGGTAATGATGTTACCAACTATAGACCTATCACATGTCTGTCCGTAATGTGGAAACTGTTGACGAGCATTGTATCTGAGGAAATCTACCATCACCTCCACACAAACAACTTGTTACCGGACGAACAGAAAGGATGCCGAAAGAAGTCACGTGGTACAAAGGACCAGTTACTTATTGATAAGATGGTAATGGGGAATTGCAGGAGGAGACACACTGATCTTGCCATGGGATGGATAGACTACAGAAAGGCATTTGACATGGTGCCTCATTCTTGGATCACCAAAAGCCTGGAGATCTTCAAGGTGGCAGATAACATCAGACAGTTGTTGGGCAAAAGTATGAGGTCCTGGGAAACAGAGTTGACATCAACTGGAGAATCCTTGGGAAGCGTGAAGATCAAGAGAGGTATCTTCCAGGGAGATAGCCTGTCCCCTCTGTTGTTTGTCCTTGCCCTGATGCCCCTGACCAGTGTACTGCGAAAAGTGAGAGCAGGATACGGGTTGGGAAAGGGAGGGCTTACCATCAATCACCTCCTCTTCATGGACGATCTTAAGCTCTTCGGGAAAAGTGAGAAGGAGTTGGATGTGCTTGTTGACACTGTCCGTATTTTCAGCAGTGATATATGTATGCAGTTTGGTATTAGTAAGTGTGGAGTCATTGTGATGAGGAGGGTAGGTTGAGCAGAAGTAACGGAATCCAGATACCAACAGGTGAGATGATAAAGGAAATTGACTCTGAGGAAGGATACAAGTATTTGGGCGTTCTGGAGGCTGATGGCATAAAGAACAAAAAAATGAAGGAATTGTTAAGAACTGAATACATTCGGAGAGTAAGGAGCGTATTGAAGTCACATCTGAACAGCAGAAATGCCATAAGCGCAGTAAATTCCCGAGCTGTGTCTATTATTAGGTACAGTGCGGGAATTCTGAGATGGAATGTTGCTGAACAAAAAGAAATGGATAGGAAGACTAGGAAGCTATTGACTATCTACAACATGTTCCACAAGAGGAGTGATGTCGATAGACTCTACTTAAGGAGATCTGAGGGTGGAAGAGGTCTTATCAGCATAGAGGAGTGTGTTCAGATGGAGAAAAACAACCTACACAAATACGTGACTGATAGTAAGGAGCCAATGCTCAGAACTGTACTGAAGGAGGGGACAATAGGCCAGGGGATGTCCAAGGAGGAAATAACATCAAGGAGAAAGAGCAGCCTTCAGGAAAAATCCCTTCATAGTACATTCTTTGGGAAAACTGAATTTAGAGATCCACAGACATGGAACTGGTTGAAAAGAGGAGACCTTAAAAAGGCTACAGAAGGAATGTTAATGGCTGCGCAGGAGCAGGCCCTCAAAACGAAGTGGTTGAAACACCATATTTACAAGGAGGAGGCTAGCCCACTGTGCAGGATCTGTGGAGAGAGGAGACTGTGGCTCACATTGTATCCGAGTGTAAACATCTAGCCCAGACCCACTATAAGGGCTGGAGACATGATGTGATGGGCAGGGTGATCCACTGGCACCTGTGCAAAGTAAACAATTTACCACATTCTGAGAAATGGTATGAGCATAAGCCAGAGGCGGTGATAGAGAACGATCAGGTAAAGGTGCTGTGGGATTTTAGGATACAGACGGACAAGAAACTGGAACACAATAGACCTGACCTGGTGGTTGTGGACAAAGAAAAAAGATCGTGCCTGATTGTGGATGTGGCCTGCCCATTCGACACGAGAGTGCAAGAGAAGGAGAGGGAGAAAATTAACCGATACCAGGACTTAAAGTGGGAGGTAAAAAGGATTTGGAACTGCCATGAAGTCAAAGTGATCCCGATTGTCATAGGCGCACTAGGTACTATCTCAAAGAGTTTCCAAGGATGGTTAAAGAAAATCGGCCCCTTCACGCTTTTTGAAACGCTTCAAAAGGCATGCTTGCTGGGAACAGCAAGAACCCTCCGATACGTCTTGAATATCTGAGGCTGCAGGTTCGTGGCTTGATATTCATTCCAACAAACTTTCCAGTTAACTAACATCAATGACTGAGACTCAAGGAGTAATAACAATAATAATAATAATAATAATAATAATAATGTTTTCTTTATTAACCACAAGGGTTCACATAAAGTAGACATTAAGGACAGTACAGGACAATACAGGACGGTACAAATGGGCATTTCTGCGTGTAAAAAAACAGAGGTTGAAATAAAATAACAAAGAAAAATTCCCCAATAGGGGGGAGACTTCCAAGGGACATTTGTGGAGAAAGCCCATTAAAAGACCACAGTGGCCCTGACCACCAGGGCAAGTGCCCTCTCCCAGTTTTCCACCTTTAATTTACAGACACATACTCAGAGAAGGCCCATTCATTCGGGCCATACTTGCTTCTCTCATCCATCTTTCAACAAAATGCTGGGAAGAGAGCACTTCCCTCTCTACCCTGATTTTCCTTTTCAAATGAAATTTGAAAAAGTTAATCAGGGCATCACCGAAGAGGTAAGTGCTCGTCTTCAGCCCTTTCAAACGTGTCCACCATACTATCTCTTTCGCCATGGCCACCAGACAGATAAAAACTGCCTGCCCTTCCAGGCTAAGGAAGGGGGCGGGGCAATCCTCACGATGGACTCAGCTGATAGCTGGATCCGTCCTACACGTGACAACAGGTGTTCGACATAAACCCACAAGTCAGAAATGCTCGGACACTGGACGAGTGCGTGCAGGACGGTTTCGTCGCCCTGCGCGCATCTCGGACATGCCGGGCTGACGGCACCTCCATGCCTGTAGAGTTTATCCCGAACTGGCAAAGCTCCTCGGTAGCACTGCCAGGCTAGGGATTTCTGGAAGTTGTCCATAGGCCCCGGCCCGAAAGTCCTTCCGAAGAGATTGGCTAGTTGATTTTCGTCGACGCCTAGAGTTTCTCCAAGTACGTCGTCGCTCTTCCCCTCCACTAATCCCCTATAGAACGCCAAGGTGGAGTTTCCACCGATCACATTGCCCGATTGGTCGAGGGCTGTGAGCGCCTGAAGACATTCCAGTCTCCAAGCGCTCCCTCTCGGTCTTCGCTTGACCCAGGACTGCAGCTCCGTCAAGGAGACGAGCTGGGGAAAAACGTGTCTTGCAAACGGCGACCACACCTGATCACCGTCGAGGAAGAGGTGGAGATGTCGTAGCCTGAGCGCGTGTCTGCGCATCATCAGCCACGGCATGCCCAGCCCTCCACGTAGCGGGTGTTGACAGCAGATGGACCGCCTGACCATCGGAGCGCGTCCCTTCCACAAGAAGCGAAAGAGCAAACGCTCCAGCGCAGTCAGGCGGGGCTTAGGACAAGGTACGACGGTCAGGCGGTAGTAGATGACGGATGCGATGTACGCATTCGCCACCTCCGCTCGACCTTTCAGGGATAGCTTCCTCTCGGCCCATTTCTGGGTGAGAGAAGCCACCCTGCTCGTCACCTCGTCCCAGTTTTTGTCCGTCTGGAGGTCTGGACCGAACCAGACCCCTAGCAGTTTAACCGGTCCGTCCGTCCAGCGCCCGACGACGCTGTTGGACGGCATGGACCTGCCTCTCCAGGTGCCGAGCTGCAGGCCCACTGACTTTTCCTGGTTGATCATTGCTCCTGTCACCGCTTCGTATTCTCTTAGTGTAGTGCCGATCGCCTCGATGTGTTTGGCGTTCGACACCACTACGGTGACATCGTCCGCATATGCTGACACGGATCTTCCGCATCCTAGTTCGCGCGGGACCCCCCTCAACGTCTCCAGTTTGTGCAGTAATGGGTCGAGAGTCAATACGTACAATAGAGACGAGAGGGGACATCCTTGGCGGACCGAGCGCATGATGCTGAACGGTTCCGAAAGGTGACCGTTCACTCTCACTACAGAGCAGATGTCGCTGTGCATGGCAGCGATCCAGCCTCTGAAGACGGGCCCAAAGCCAGCCGCCCTCAGGACTGCCGTTAGGTAACGATGGTCGACCCTATCGAAGGCTTTCGACTGATCTAAATTGATCAAAGACCCACCCGTGCCAGGTTCCCTAGCTACCCTCTCTACGATGTATCGCATGAGGTGGAGGTTGTCGTGGATGGATCTGTCGGGAATGGCGCATGTCTGTGCCTCTCCCACCAGACCACCAACGACAAGCGCCAACCTCTTTGCTAGCACCTTGGCCAAAATCTTGAACTCTGTGTTTAGCAGAGTTATGGGCCTAAAATTATCTATGTTATCCCCCTTGTTCGGATCCTTTCTCAGTAGCGCCACCGCTCCTCGGCTCACAGAGCTGGGAATTCTCCCGTTCTGTTGCCAGTTGCAGTAGACGTCCGCCAAGAGGCCTCCGAACAAGTTTGGCATTTGTACGTAAAGTTCATAGGGCAGACCATCCAAACCAGGCGATTTGCCCCTTGTGCAACTAGTCATTGCATCCCGTACTTCAGCGGTTGTTATCGGCTTTTCGCAACACTCCGCCTCAGTGGCCGAAAGCCGCGGCAGTCCGTCGAGGTAGACACTAAAGTCCATCCCTCGATCCGGCCCGCCACTGCCCCCGAACAGTTGAGCGAAGTGTCGCTGAAAAGCTTCACACATTTGCCCGGGATCGAGTAGCATGCGCCCGTCGTGGTCCACCAAAGACCGGATCGTAGCTTTGTTGCCACGACGCGCCTCCGCCACTCGGGCCCATTGAACGGCTTTCGCCCCCTCGTGTCTGAGAGCACGCACCCTAGCTCTGACAACGCAGCCTTCGTGCTTTGCATTGAAGAATTGGTCAAGGGCCAATTTCGCCGCAAGTACGTCGGTTGCGATGCCTTTGCTAAGCGCCTCATCTAATTTTCTAACTAATTCTCCCTCTGCTCTATTTTTCTCTATTGCTAAAGTCTTACTAAACCTAATGGACTCTATTCTAATTGCTCTTTTCAGAGCAAACCACCACTTGTTGTTGACGATGGCCCCCGTCAACGCCCGCTTAACTAGTTCGCTAATCCGGTCTCTGTAGGCCTTGCGCGCTGGTAAGGACGCGTTTAGCTTCCAGTAGCCGGGTCCTCGTCTATGAAGCCTATCTAAGTCAAGCACACAGGTCACGAATTTGTGGTCCGTGTAGCTGACTATCTTGAATTGTGGACAGCCTATGCTAGACCTATCTATTTCCCTACAAAATACTCTATCTAGATATGATCTGGATGACCCTATGCGATTTGTCCAAGTACACATTGGTACATTCGGGAAATCCATTCGGTACCTGTCAGACAGTTCAAAACGTCTGAGCAGGTTGGTGAGACTCTTGCACCCTCCTTCCCTATCCACTAATCCCACACAATCCTAGCATGCATCTAAGATCCCGTTCCAGTCGCCCACTAACACTAAAGAGCGGGACGTTCCAAGAAAGGTCTCCAGACGCCGGAAGAAATCAGGCCGCCCTGCTCCTGTCGGGGCATAGACGGCCACTAACCTGAAAGCTTGCCCGTCTCCGCTGGTCACGTCCAGCACCACCAACTTACCTTCTGGGTCCAGGAAGATGGCCCGTATGGCAAGATCCAAACCTCTCCGAAAAAGCACAGCAACTCCTCCCCCCGATCCCGGACGGCTGGGAGATGCGTACACATCGTAGCCGCCGAAGATCGGTGCGAAAGCCTGTGCTTCGGAGATTCTGGTCTCGCTGATGGCCACTACATCTATGTTTAGTGACCTGAGGTCGTTGAGCAGGTGGCCCTGCTTCCATGACGACCCCAAGCCACGCGCATTTATGCTGCCTATTCTGAGTGAGGTCATGTTGAAAAGGAGTGGAAAAGATGGGAAAGACCACTTACCTTACTTCTCGTAGGGGAAGGACGGCTTTTCCATCCTTTTCACTGCTTGTGGCCTCCTCAGGAAGGATGTCCTTATAAATCCTCCTGGAGAGTGCTTGTCGGAAGTCTCCGATGTCTTTGGGGAATTTTTGTTTTAGTGTCATGTACGTTTTCTGTGTGATGCGAGTGATTTGTATGTGTGGAGGTGGTGTGAATTTTGGGGTTGTTGTGTAGTCTTTTTCTGTGATGCTGGTGTTGTGTTGGATGTAGTGTAATAATTGCTTGTTGTTCAAATTTAATGCTGTGTAGTGTGTATCGTTTTGGTTGTTTTGTTTTGTTTGCGTTTGTTGTGGGTTTGTTTCTGTTTCGTATTTTGGTGACTTTTGTGGTGTAGGTGATGGTGGTGCTGGGGATAATGATGGTGATGGTGTTGGTGTTTGGGTTGATGGGGTTGGTGATGCTGGTGTGGATGGTGGCATATCTGTCCTAACTTTTTTGTTTCTTAGTTTATTTGTTTCCCTCTGTATTTTGTTTTTGGAGGAGGAAGGAAGAGAATTTTTTCTTTTTTGGTTTCTTTTTTTTTTTCCGGATATCGTTTCCCACTCCTCGTCGTCACAATCTGTCTCCAGTTGTGATAGGCCGGGGAGTGGAAAATCCTCCACAGCCGTTAGTTTTGGTTGTGGTGTGGTGGATGGTGTAGGCGCTGGTGCTAGTTCTGAAGCGTTGGGTGGTGGTGGTGTTGATTTTGCTGGTGGTGGTAGTGGTGTTGGTTTTGCTACTGTTGCTGGGGTTGTTGCTGTTATAGTTGCTTCTGTTGTTGTTGCTACAGTTGTTGCTGGCATCTCTGCTACTGGTGGTGTTGATGGTTGTGTCACTGGGGTGGGTAGGAGAGGTGGCCTCAACCTTTTAGCCTGAGGGCAGAAAGCCCTTAGGTGGGTTTCTTCACCACAAACGACACACCTAGGTCTTCTGCCCTCGACAATTACCGTGAGGTGGCTGCCGTCAGTGAGGTCTATTACCTCTGGGATCTCCTCAATGCTTTTTTGGTCCGCTTGGATCAGGAGCTCCATCCCAGATCCGGACCAGTTTTCCTGCTTTTCTTTTGCTATTGTTATTATTTTCGTGTTGGCCTCGATGCCGGCGATGACAGCCGCTATTAGCCAGGGAATTTCGATGGCCGGTGGAACGTGGGTCACCCTGATCTTTACGAGTCTCTGGCCACAATAGCTTGGGACGAGTGTGAAGTCGTCACTTTTTAATGGGGCCATGGAGTGTTCTCTAGCCTCCTCTGGTGTTTCAAAGAACACATCCACGGTTCCATACTTTTGCCCACGTCTGATGTGGGTTTTTCTTGCCCACACATGTCCCAAAGCTTTTTGGATTTGGGACTCGGATGCCCGTTCCACTCGGCGCGATTTTACATTTATTGTTCTATACGACACGGTGCACAGGCGCCGATGCTCCATTTTATTAGGTGGGGGGGGGGGGGGGGGGGTGAGGCTGACCCTGTACCCATCTTTCTTTACCATTTGTTTGGCATTTTCTAAATCTTCTTGAGTTACCGTGAACGCTTCGAATTGTTTTGCTACTCTGGCGAAACTGAGGGTCGGTTTTATAATGTCATTGTTGTTGTTGTTGCTATCGTTAATATTAATTTTAGTTTCAGATGTGGTGATGGTGACGTCAGTCGTCTTTGGTGCGGAAGAGTCCATTTTGCTTGATTTCATTTCGACATCACGAGTTAATATATTTTTTTCTTCTTTTGTTTCTGTTGTCGCGGTGGTGGTGGGGGTGGTGGTTGTCGCGGTGGTGGTGGTGGTGGAGGCTTTAACACCTGCAGTCATTGGTAATGGCGGGAAATGAATGTCTGCCTGAGACAAATTTAAAATATTGCTACTGCTTATATTTTTTTTTGTGTTGGCAAACGTAGTAACATTTACAATGGTGGTGTCGGTGTGAGGTGTTATTTTGTGAGGAAGGCTTTCAGCTGCTTCGTGCAGAGGGGAATTAGCCATTTTTTTTCAAAGAAATTTTTGGATAATAATAAAAGTTAAAATTTTGGGCACAAGGCCCCAATCTTTTTGGGTGTCCTTTTCGGAAAACAATGTATGTGTGCTTATAAACAGTTTACAATACAATTTTCCATAAATGGCAATTTTTAAACAAACGGAAATAACAAACCTTTGCGGAGCTCACGATAATACGATTTCCTACGTAGGTCGCCAATAATAATAATAATAATAATAATAATAATAATAATAATAATAATAATAATAATAATAATAATGATTTCTTTATTAACCACAAGGGTTTACATAAAGTAGACATTAAGGACAGTGCAGGACAATGCAGGACGGTACAAATGGGCATTTCTGCGTGTAAAAAAACAAAAACAGAGGATGTAACAAAAATAACAATGAAAATAACAATGAAAAATTCCCCAATAGGGGGGAGACTTCGGAGGGACATTTGTGGAGAAAGCCCAGTAAAAAGCCACAATGACCCTGACCACCAAGGCAAGTGCCCTCTCCCAGTTTTCCACCTTTAGTTTACAGATATATACTCAGAGTCGGCCCATTCACCTGGGCCATTCTTGCTTCTCTCACCCATCTTTCAACAAAATGCTGGGAAGAGAGCACTTCCTTCTCTACTCTGATTTTCCTTTTCAAATGAAATTTGAAAAAGTCAATCAGAGCATCACCGAAGAGGTAAGTGCTCGTCTTCAGCCCTTTCAAACGTGTCCACCATACTATCTCTTTCGCCATGGCCACCAGGCAGATAAAAACTGCCTGCCCTTCCCGGCTAAAGGAGGAGGGCGGGGCAATCCTCACGATGGACTCAGATGATAGCCGGATCCGTCCTAAACGCGACAGCAGGTGTTCGACATAAACCCACAAGTCAGCAATTTTCGGACACTGGACGAGTGCGTGCAGGACGGTTTCGTCGCCCTGCGCGCATCTCGGACATGCCCGGCTGACGGCACCTCCATGCCTGTAGAGTTTATCCCGAACTGGCAAGGCTCCTCGGTAGCACTGCCAGGCCAGAGATTTCTGGAAGTTGTCCATAGGCCCTGGCCCGAAAGTTCTTCCGAAGAGATTGGTTAGTTGATTTTCGTCGACGCCTAGAGTTTCCCCAAGTACGTCGTCGCTCTTACCCTCCACTAATCCTCTATAGAACGCCGAGGTGGAGTTTCCACCGATCACATTGCCCGATTGGTCGAGGGCTGTGAGCGCCTGAAGACATTCCAGTCTCCAGGCGCTCCCTCTCGGTCTTCGCTTGACCCAGGACTGCAGCTCCGTCAAGGAAACGAGCTGGGGAAACACGCGTCTAGCAAACGGCGACCACACCTGATCACCGTCGAGGAAGAGGTGGAGATGTCGTAGCCTGAGCGCGTGCCTGCGCATCATCAGCCACGGCATGCCCAGCCCTCCACGTAGCGGGTGTTGACAACAGATGGACCGCCTGACCATCGGAGCGCGTCCCTTCCACAAAAAGCGAAAGAGCAAACGCTCCAGCACAGTCAGGCGAGGCTTAGGACAAGGTACGACGGTCAGGCGGTAGTAGATGACGGACGCGATGTACGCGTTAGCCACCTCCGCTCGACCTTTCAGGGATAGCTTCCTCTCGGCCCATTTCTGGGTGAGAGAAGCCACCCTGCTCGTCACCTCGTCCCAGTTTTTGTCCGTCTGGAGGTCCGGACCGAACCAGACCCCTAGCAATTTAACCGGTCCGTCCGTCCAGCGTCCGACGACGCTGTTGGACGGCATGGACCTGCCTCTCCAGGTGCCGAGCTGCAGGCCCACTGACTTTTCCTGGTTGATCATTGCTCCTGTCACCGCTTCGTATTCTCTTAGTGTAGTGCCGATCGCCTCGATGTGTTTGGCGTTCGACACCACTACGGTGACATCGTCCGCATATGCTGATACGGATCTTCCGCATCCTAGTTCGCGCGGGACCCCCCTCAACGTCTCCAGTTTGTGCAGTAATGGCTCGAGAGTCAATACGTACAAGAGGGACGAGAGGGGACATCCTTGGCGGACCGAGCGCATGATGTTGAACGGTTCCGACAGGTGACCGTTCACTCTCACCACAGAGCAGATGTCGCTGTGCATGGCAGCGATCCAGCCTCTGAAGACGGGCCCAAAGCCAGCCGCCCTCAGGACTGCCGCTAGGTAACGATGGTCGACCCTATCGAAAGCTTTCGACTGATCTAAATTGATCAAGAACCCACCCGTGCCAGGTTCCCTAGCTACCCTCTCTACGATGTATCGCATGAGGTGGAGGTTGTCGTGGATGGATCTGTCGGGAATGGCGCATGTCTGCGCCTCTCCCACCAGACCACCAACGACAAGCGCCAACCTCTTTGCTAGCACCTTGGCCAAAATCTTAAACTCTGTGTTTAGCAGAGTTATGGGCCGGAAATTGTCTATGTTATCCCCCTTGTTCGGATCCTTTCTCAGCAGTGCCACCGCTCCTCGGCTCACAGAACTGGGAATTCTCCCGTTCTGTTGCCAGTTGCAGTAGACGTCCGCCAAGAGGCCTCCGAACAAGTCTGGCATCTGTACGTAAAGTTCATAGGGCAGACCATCCAAACCAGGCGATTTACCCCTTGTGCAGCCAGTCATTGCCTCCCTTACTTCAGCGGCTGTTATCGGCTTTTCGCAACACTTCGCCTCAGTGGCCGAGAGCCGCGGCAGTCCGTCGAGGTAGACACTAAAGTCCATCCCTCTACCCGGCCCCCCGCTGCCCCCGAACAGTTGAGCGAAGTGTCGCTGAAAAGCTTCACACATTTGCCCGGGATCGAGTAGCATGCGCCCGTCGTGGTCCACCAAAGACCGGATCGTGGCTTTGTTGCCACGACGCGCCTCCGCCACTCGGGCCCATTGAACGGCTTTCGTCCCCTCGTGTCTGAGAGTACGCACCCTAGCTCTGACAACGCAGCCTTCGTGCTTTGCATTGAAGAATTGGTCAAGGGCCAATTTCGCCGCAAGCACGTCGGTCGCAATGCCTTTGCTAAGCGCCTCGTCTAATTTTCTAACTAGTTCTCCCTCTGCTCTATTTTTCTCTATTGCTAAAGCCTTACTAAACCTAATCGATTCTATTCTAATCGCTCTTTTCAGAGCAAACCACCACTTGTTGTTGACGATGGCCCCCGTCAACGCCCGCTTAACTAGTTCGCTAATCCGGTCTCTGTAGGCCTTGCGCGCTGGTAAGGACGCGTTTAGCTTCCAGTAGCCGGGTCCTCGTCTATGAAGCCTATCTAAGTCAAGCACACAGGTCACGAATTTGTGGTCCGTGTAGCTGACTATCTTGAATTGTGGACAGCCTATGCTAGACCTATCTATTTCCCTACAAAATACTCTATCTAGATATGATCTGGATGACCCTATGCGGTTTGTCCAAGTCCACATTGGCACATTCGGGAAATCCAATCGGTACCTGTCAGACAGTTCAAAACGCCTGAGCAGGTTGGTGAGGCTCTTGCACCCTCCACCCCTATCCGCTAATCCCACACAGTCCCAGCGTGCATCTAAGATCCCGTTCCAGTCGCCCACTAACACTAAAGAGCGGGACGTTCCAAGAAAGGTCTCCAGACGCCGGAAGAAATCAGGCCGCCCTGCTCCTGTCGGGGCATAGACGGCCACTAGCCTGAAAGCTTGCCCGTCTCCGCTGGTCACGTCCAGCACCACCAGCTTACCCTCTGGGTCCAGGAAGATGGCCCGTATGGCGAGATCAAAACCTCTCCGAAAAAGCACAGCAACTCCTCCACCCGATCCAGGACGGCTGGGAGATGCGTACACATCGTAGCCGCCGAAGATCGGTGCGAAGGCCCGTGCTTCGGAGATTCTGGTCTCGCTGATGGCCACTACATCTATGTTTAGTGACCTGAGGTCGTTGAGCAGGTGACCCTGCTTCCATGACGACCCCAAGCCACGCGCATTTATGCTGCCTATTCTGAGTGAGGTCATGTTTAAAATAGAGTGGAAAAGATGGGAAAGACCACTTACCGTACTTTTGGTAGAGGAGGGATGGTTTTTACATCCCTTTTCACTTGATCGTCTGGTGAAGGGACCGTTGAATCGTCCCTTCGGCTGGTCGTCGGCTTTTCTAAGAGAATGTCTGAATATACTCTTCGATTGATGGTTCCTCCTAGGTCCCTGAAATCACCAACTGCGTTGGGGAATTTCGTTTTAATGTTTGTGTATTGTTTCTGTGCTATTTTTAGCAGTCTTATGTTAGTTGGCGTTTTGATTGGTGCTGGTATTATGTAGTCCTGTTGTGAAATGTCTGTGTGTTCAATTATGTAAGTCATTAGTTTCTTGTTGTGTGTGTTTATTGCCGTGCATTTGTTTTTCTGGGGGTGGGGTGTGGTTCTGCTATTTTCTTGTCGTTGTTGCTGGGTGTGTGTGTTTTGTTGTTGTGTTTGCGATGTTGGTGCTTGTGGTGGTGGTGTTGAAGGTGTTGTTGGCGGTGGGGTTGTCGCCGGTGGTGATGGTGGTGCTGGTGTGGGTGGTGATGGTGTTGGTGGTGTTGCTGCTGTGGGTCTCTTTGCAGTAGACTTTACCCTTTTCTCATTTCTTTCCTCCCTTTTCAAAGGCGACGATGCGCTGCTTCTGCGTTTGTGCCTTCTTACGACCTTTTGCCATCCCTCTCCCACCTCACACTCCATGTCTGATTCTGTAAGGTCGGGGAGGGGTACCAGCTCCACTCTTTCACTTGTTGTTGTTGGTGATGTTTGCACTGGAGTCTCTGTTGCAGCTGCATTTGGTATTGCTGTTGTTGTTGTTAATATTTCCACTGCTGCTGCTGTCTTTGATTTCCGTGGAGTGGGTATGGGTGCCACGGACCTATCGTTCCTGGTTGCCGCTTGTCCTGTTGCTGGTAGCTGTGGAGCCGGATTCGGAAGGAGGGGGGTTTTCTCCTTTCTCAGGGTCTTCTCGTTGCAGAAGGCCCTGAGGTGAGTCTTCGATCCACAGCGAAAGCATTTCGGGCGTTTGCCCTCAACACTTATGGGCAGTTGAGTGCCGTTATCGAAGTCTATCACATCCGGGATAGCTTCGATGCACTCCTGGTTGGTTTGGATTAGCATCTCAATGGAGGAGCCGACCCAATCTTCTCTTACTTTTTTCTGTACTTGCAGTACAGTTGTTTTGTCCTCGATTCCGACGAGGACAGACGCGGCCAGCCAAGAAGGGGTCATTCCGGGGGGGACGTGGGTCAGTTTGACCCTCACAATTTTTTGCTCGCAGTAGGAGGGCACCAACACCATTTCCTCGCTCCTTAGGGTCACTACTGATTGGGCCTTTGCCTCCTGGGGTGTGGCAAAAAGTACGTCTACGGTGGCGTATTTTTTGCCTCGGGTGATGTGCGTTTTCCTCTGCCACACAGACCCCAAGGCTTTTTGTATTTGGGCCTCTGTGGCTCTTTCCACCCTACGGGATTTTGTACTTACTGTACGGTACGTGACCGTACAGTGCTCTTGGGTTTCGAAAAAATTTTTCGCTGCCTTGCAGATTGCTCGGTGTCCGTTCTTTGTCACCATCTTCTTCGCTTCCTCTAATTCCTCATTTGTTATGAGGATTGTTTCCAAGTTTTTCGCAATACCTGCAAATGAGATTGGTTTTTCTCTGTTGTTGTTGTTGTCGTCAGAGCTGCTGGTACTTTTGTTGTTGCTGCAGGTACTACGACTACTGCCTCCGCCGCTGTTGCTGTGGTTGTTGTTGGTGTTGCTGCTGCTAATGCTGTTGTTGTTTATGCTGCTGGTGATGCTGTTGCGGCTGCTACTGTTGTTTTCATTGTCACTGTTGCTGTTGTTATTACGGCTGCTACTGCTATTATTCCTGACGTCAGACGAATGAACTGGGTTTTCGTATTTCCCGCACACCTGTTTCGTCGCTGTCGTCGTCGTCGTGGAGAAACCTTGCACGCTTTGCACGAGACTTTTCTTTTCTTTCGTCACTTGCGAAAGAGAAGGGAGGGAGAGAGACACATTTAAAGAAGGGAGGGAGAGAGACAATCTTCTCTCTGCTGTAGTGATGATTGAGGAAGAAGAAGACGGAATGAGTGGGAGTGACGTATGAAATTTCTTTTTCGTAGCCATGTTTTTTTGTTTAAAATGAAATTTTGGGTACAAAACCCCAATAACTGGTTATTTAACCCCGAAGGGCCAAATAACGGACAGAAAGACCCCTCTCACGAGGAGGAGGGTGTCTTTATCAACAATTTGGTTCAAGTTTTAAACAATTTACAATTGTTTTAACGGTTAAAAATTACTATACCTTACAGAGCCGAGCCTCCGTCAACCATGGCATTCAATAATAATAATAATAATGCTCACATTAAGGAATCACTCATGATAATAACAACTTAAAAAAACAACAAAAAAGAAAACCCCGTGACCAAGAAATACCGGGATGGCGGCCGGCGGGGAATAGCCGTGTCTCTAGAGGAGAACGACTCCTCTAGTCTTGGTTGACACTCGTTCTAGAAGTGGTAACACGAAATGATTACCCCTTGGCGGATAAGGATAAAACGCGACAAAATAAAGTAAATGTCTAATGATAAAATCTCATACCGGATTGGCCGTCACCCGGGTAAAAAAGGGCCGCGTCCCTCAGAGAGGAACCAGACTGGGGTCGAAAAATCAGCTAATGGTTCAAAGCTTCCCATCACTTCGAAGCTGGAGACCTCCCATAACCGGAATACTCCTACTGTTGGCCCTCCATGCTCACCACCAAGAAATCCAAAGAAAAAGAGAGAAAAATGGTCAAGGGAAGATAATAAAGAAGTCCTTGAGGCTTTCTACACTGCCATGTACTACCCATCAAATACATCGAACACAGAACAGACATATATCAACTGGAAAAAGAAATATCCCGAAAACAGAGGCTATATTGACAGTAACAAACTAGCCAATATACGAAGAAATATTGTAAAAAAAAAGTTACTAACTGATATAGAAATTGATCAGATCAAGCTATTAGCACAAAGTCAGCGAAGGGAAAATGAAACATGTGTCAGTGAAAACGAGGTAAATTGTAACACTTCGAATCCCAGGGTTGAGGCGGAATCATTGGCAACAGAACAAATTAAAGAAAGGATCGAAAAAGTGGAGGGAGTGCATGCTCAAGGTGAAACTCCAAATGAAAATAATGAGATCGTTAATGATAAAGAAATGAATGAGAATGAACTTGCCAACTTGAAGGATGAAATTATGATCGAATGGATGAAAATGAAAGAATCTGACATGGGGCAACGAGACACCCTCCCTAAGATCCAGAACTCCAAACAGAACCAAAAGATAATACACAAGACTAACATAATTCTCAAAAACATTATCATCACAAACAAACTAAACATTACTGATTTAAATCATCTCTATTATGCATCGGCTAAAGTCACCATTCACTTATGTGGAGTGAAAATGAAAAAAACAAAGAAATTCCCACAAAAAATCTACTTGGCAAGAGAACATCAATCGCCAAATAAACCTTCTCCGATCTGACATAGAAATTTTAACAAACTAGAAAGTAGGTGAACATGTTAAACAAACTAAACTAAGAAAATTGAAAAGAAAATACAGTATAAAATCAACAAGTGACATAGACATGCTGATAGAAATAATCAAGCAAAAAGTGTCGGCCAAAGCTGCTCGTATAAGGCGCTTTGAAA
Source organism: Eledone cirrhosa (assembly GCA_964016885.1). Classification (NCBI taxonomy): domain Eukaryota; kingdom Metazoa; phylum Mollusca; class Cephalopoda; order Octopoda; family Eledonidae; genus Eledone; species Eledone cirrhosa. Next base: position 390,956,920 of record OZ024741.1, read on the forward strand.
AACGATCTAGATTCTATAAGGACAATAATATGTTCAAAAACAAGCAAAGAAACTTCTACAGAAAAATTGGTAAGTCAACAATAACTACTAAATCAATACCACCCAAGGAGGAAGTGCAAGAATTCTGGGAAAAGATCTGGGCCGAAGAAAAAGTTCATAACATACATGCCCCATGGATAGACAAACAAATGAAAGATACAGCTCACCTTGAAGAACAAATATGGGAAAATATAACAGTTGAACAGTTGCGCTTGGCTCCAAGAAAAACCAGCAAATGGAAATCCTCAGGAAAAGACAAAATACAAAATTTTTGGATAAATGCCTTCACAGAGTCTCATGAGCTGTTAGCCCAACTTTACAATGAAATAGTTAAGGAGCCAGAAAAGATACCATCATGGCTAGTTAACGGCATTACATTCCTGCTTCCGAAGAACGATGAGACAAACAATCCCAAAAATTACAGACCGATAACTTGCTTGACCACAATGTATAAAATTTTAACATCAGTCCTAACTGAATATACATATGACCACCTGATAACAAATGACCTATTTCCCATTGAGCAGAAAGGGTGTAAACGAGGCTCATATGGCTGTAAGGATCAGCTTTTGGTTAACAAAATGATACTGGAAGATTATCATAATAGACACAAAAATCTATCAATTGCTTGGATAGATTATAAAAAAGCATTCGGTAGTTTGCCACACAGTTGGATTGAAAAATGTCTAGAGATTTTCAAAATATCTCCCGTTGTCAGGAGGTTTTTGTCATTCAGTATGAAGACATGGAAAACGACACTCCTTTTGAATAGTGAAACAAAATCACTGGAAGCTGGAGAAGTTAATATTAATTGTGGAATTTTTCAGGGTGACTCTTTATCACCGCTTTTATTCTGCATCGCACTTATACCATTAAGTAAAATGCTCAATGAAACAAAACATGGATATAAAGTCTATGACAAAACCATTAATCACTTGTTCTACATGGATGACCGGAAACTATTTACAAAAAAATGATGAACAATTGCAAGGGCTATTATCCACTGTGGAGCAGTTCAGTGATGACATTAAAATGGAGTTTGGACTAGATAAATGCGCCAAAGCAACGTTCACCAGAAGAAAGCTGCTGAAGAGTTCGGACATTAATCTTGATCGGGGGAATGTGATAAGAGAACTTGATCAAGAAAAAACTTACAAATATCTAGGTGTTTGTGAAGGAGACGGAATCAAGCACTCGACAATGAGGGAAAGGATAAGGAAGGAATGTTACCGCAGAGTAAGAGCAATCTTAAGAACGGAATTGAATGCAAGGAATAGGATCGATGCCATAAACACACTTGCCATACCAGTAGTAACCTACAGTTACAATGTCATCAACTGGTAAAGCACAGAGATCCGTAGGCTCAATACAAAAATTCGAAAATTCTTAACCATGAACAGAATGCATCACCCTAAGGCAGATACAGATAGAATATATCCCCCTAGGAAAGAAGGAGGACGTGGGTTAAACCAGTTAGACATTGCGTTGAAAACTGCAACAATTGGATTATCTACATATCTAAGGGAAGCACATGATTGGATGATCAAACACGTTTTGAAACACGAAAGCATCAAAAGATCATATTCCATTACAAAAGATGCACAAAGATACAGTAATGGACTACAAATTTCAGAAGTCCCATTTACTGCTGAAATGGAAAACACAGAAAAAGCAAAGCAGGTAAAAGTAACTGCAAAGAAAGAACTGCTACAGAAACTGGCTAAGAAATGGCAAGAAAAGCCTCTGTATGGAAAATACCCAGAGCGAGCTAACAATCCTGATGTTGACAAAACTTTAACCCATCAGTGGTTGGCATCCTCTGGACTGAAATCGGAGACTGAAGGACTGATTATATCAGCACAAGATCAGTGTCTGCCAACAAAAAATTACCAAGCCAACATAATAAAAAATGGATGCAGCCCATTATGCCGTTTATACAAAAAACAACCAGAGACCATTGACCATATAATTTCAATGTGCAGTCCTATAGTTCCAATCGAATACCCAAACAGGCATGACAGAGCTGCACAATACATACATTGGATAATGTGTAAGCATTTTGACCTGCCCCATCAAAATTGGTGGGAGCATCAACCACCTCCCATACTTGAAAAAGATCACATCTCAATCTTGTGGAACTTTAGCATCCAAACAGACCGAAAAATAGATGCAAATAGACCTGATATAATATTGAAGGACTTTAAAAAGAGGGTATGCCTTCTAATTGATATGTCCGTTCCAATAGACAAGAATGTATCTATAAAAACATTTGAAAAATTGAGCAAGTATAAGGACCTGGAGATAGAAATTGGAAAAATGTGGAAATTGAGAACTAAAACAATACCAGTGGTTGTAGGCGCTCTGGGAATGATACCTAAGGGGTCTAATGATTACATATCGCAAATCCCAGGAAACCCGCGTATAGGAGAAATACAAAAGATAGTACTAATGGGAACTGCCCATATACTAAGGAAGATTCTGTCAATATAAGTACATCACAAGTCTAAACACTAAAGATGCATGTGTGAGTATGTATGTTCTTTCTTGAACATGGCGGACCTTGTTGTCTCTTGAGGTCACTGGTTGTGACTTGGTGATAACTCGTATGAACATAAAGCAAGATAAATGCAACTGTAATAATAATAATAATTGTTTCTACTTTTGGCACAAGGCCATCAATTACCCAGTGCATTACTGGTACTTTATTTTATCGACCCCGTAAGGATGAAAGGCAAAGTTAACCTCGGTGGGATTTGAACTCAGACCGCAAAGGAACTAACTATGCTGGAAAGCATGGCGTCCGACCCTCTACCGATACTGCCAAGCCACAATAATAATAATAATTGCCCTGATGCCCCTGACCATTATACTGCGAAATGTGAGAGCAGGATACCAGTTGGGAAAAGGAGAGCTTACCACCAATCACCTCCTCTTCATGGACGATCTTAAACTCTTTGGGAAGAGTGAGAAGGAGTTGGGTGTACTTGTTGACACTGTCCGTATTTTCAGCAATGATATATGTATGCAATTTGATATTAATAAGTGTGGAGTCCTAGTGATGAAGAGGGGGTAAATTGAGCAGAAGCAACGGAATCTAGGTACCAACAGGTGAGATGATAAAGGAAATTGACACTGAAGAAGGATACAAATATTTAGGTGTTCTGGAGGCAAATGACATCAAGAACAAAAAAATGAAGGAATTCATAACAAAAAAATGAAGGAATTGGCAGAAAATTCAAGGAATAAATTTACGCTTCTTTGTGCACCGTGAATGTTGAGCAACAGGAGTATCTCGTTTTAAACACCAGCAATAGTCTGCCATCATTACGACGTCCCAACATCCTTGGTACCGAGTTTCCATCTCCTTGATGCCCTGATGGAATCGTTCGCCTTGTTCATCGCTAACATCTCCGAGATTTTCAGGAAAACGATCAAGATGACTAAAAAGATAATGCAGTTTGATGCTCATATTCGCGCCAATATAACGAAAAGTTGATATCAAGTTGGTAACAAGGTCTTTATAGTTTTCACTTCTGTGTTTGCCAAGGAAATTTTGCACTACTTCTGCAAAGGCTAGCCAAGCTGATGCTTCATTTTCGCTCATCGTTTTCACGAAATTTGTGTCCTTCAAGAGCTTACGGATCTGTGGTCCATCAAAAATCCCTGCTTTAAGTTTTTCAATCGTCAAGTCTGGAAATACACTGCAGATATACTTGAAGCACTTCCCATTTTTGTCAAAAGATTTGACGAATTGCTTGATCAATCCGAGTTTGATGTGCAAAGGGAGGGAAATGATCTTATCTCGCTCAACTAAAGATTCTTCCAATATATTGGCAGCTCTACACGGAGCCATATTTGTTCGAGGCGGCCAGTCTTTCTTAACATAGTGGTTTACTCGGTCTCTACTGTCCCACATGCAAAGAAAGCACAGGTATTTGGTATAACCAGATTGCTGTCCCATGAGAAAATTCACCATCTTTAAGTCAACGCAGATGACCCATTTATGATCATGATACAGTATCTTCCCTAAAACCAACTTAAATTCTTCATATTTTTCCTTCATAGTTGTTGAGTGGCCGAGAGGGATAGAACCATACACATTGCCGTTATGCAACAATACACATTTTAAACTACGCTTAGAGCTGTCTATGAAAAGACGCCATTCCTCTGGTTTGTATTCTTCAATGCCAAGTTTATTAAGAAGCCCACTGACATCTCTGCAGTAAACCAACTCTTCCTCTTTTGTGAAGAAAGAAAGGAACTCTTCATGCCGACTCCGATAAACGGTTATACGGACACCATTCTCTAGAATATTCCTCTCTTTCAGTCGGGAAGCCAGCAGTTCTGCAGAATTTTTTGGGAGGTTCAAGTCACGAACTAAATCATTCAGCTCTACCTGGGAGAATTGCTGAGGTAAATTCTCAACTGAAAAGTCTTGATCTCTAGTGTCACCTTCAGGTGATGAATCTTCTTTGGCTGAGGGTAAAGTTATCTGAGGCAAGACATTGAAGACAAGAACAGGAAGCTCTTCACTGTGTGGAACCGGTCTAATAGCAGAGGCAAGATTAGGATAGACAAGCGTTTGTCGATTTTTCCGGCTAATACCCTTCAAATTTAGGTTACAAAAATAGCAGTCGTCCACGTAATTATAGGGCTCCCTCCATACCATTGGTATAGCAAACCTCATACTTTTCCTTGTCCGTTTAGTCCATTGTCGCAAATGTTCTGTACATTGTTTGTAGACACTATGCGGTGCCGAATATTTATCTTGGTCTCCCAGCTTGACCCCAAAATATGCCATATACGCTCTTTCAACAAAATCAATAATGTTTATTCGATTTTCAGGTAATGTGTATTCTCCACAAACATAACAAAACACATTTGGAGAATTTACGCAACACTTTCTTGAAGAGAATATCTTGCTCATTTTCTATTGCTTAGTTCACCTCAACATATAAAAAGTATGGTAAAAGAAAAAAAACTTAGAATTAGAATAAGGTTACGAACACTGCGTACTGGACGTACCCACATACATAGTGACTATAGGGATGTTAAATAACTTCAAAACTAGATCTGATAGGTCAAAAAGAAGGTTATATTTGGAATCAGGAGACCGATTTTATATAGGAATGATGTCTATTTCCTAAACACCAACAACCTTGTAGACCAGTGTAATAATAATAATAATGCTTTCTTTATTAACCACAAGGGTTGACACAAAGTATAACATTAAGGACAACACAGGACAACACAGGACGGTACAAATGGGCATTCTGCGTGTAAAAAACAAAAACAGAGAATGTAACAAAAAAATAAAACAATGAAAAATTCCCCAATAGGGGGGAGACTTCCGAGGGTCGCTCATGGAGAAAGCCCACAAAAAAGCCACGGCTACCCTGACCGCTAGGGCAAGTGCCCTCTTCCAGTTTTTCTCCTAGGATGCTACAGGCACACGCTTAGCGTAGGCCCATTCACACGGGACATTCTTGCCTCTCTCACCCACCTTTCAACAAACTGGCTGGAAGTCAGCAATCCCTCTCCACTCTGATTTTCCTTTTTAGGTGAAACCTGAAAAAGTTAATGAGGGCGTCACCGAAGAGGAAAGTACCTGTCTTCAACCCTTTCGGACATGTCCACCATACAATCTCTTTTACCATGGCCACCAGGCAGATAAAAACTGCATGCCCTTCTCGGCTAAAGGAAGGTGGCGGGGAAATCCTCACGATGGACTCAGCTGATAGCCGGATCCGTTCTACACGCGACAGCAGGTGTTCGACATAAACCCACAAGTCAGCAATGCTCGGACACTGGACGAGTGCGTGCAGGACGGTTTCGTCGCCCTGCGCGCATCCCGGACAGGCCCAGCTGACGGCACTTCCATGTCTGTAGAGTTTATCCCGAACTGGCAAGGCACCTCGGTAGCACTGCCAGGCCAAGGATTTCTGGAAGTTATCCATGGCCCCGGCCCGAAAGTTCTCCCGAAGAGATTGGCTAGTTGATTTTCGTCGACGCCCAGAGTCTCTCCAAGGACGTCGTCGCTCTTTCCCCCCACTAACTCTCTATAGAATGCCAACGTAGAGTTTCCACCGATCGAATTGCTCGACTGGTCTAGGGCTGTAAGCGCCTGAAGACATTCCAGTCTCCAAGCGCTCCCTCTCGGTCTTCACTTGATCCAGGACTGCAGCTCCGTCAAGGAGACGAGCTGGGAAAACACGCGTCTAGCAAAGGGCGACCACATCTGATCAGGACCGCCGCCAGATAACGATGGTCGACCCTATCGAAAACTTTCGACTGATCTAAATTGATCAAGGACCCACCCGTGCCAGGTTTTCTAGCTACCCTCTCTACGATGTATCGCATGAGGTGGAGATTGTTGTGGATGGATCTGTCTGGAATGGCGCATGTCTGCGCCTCTCCCATCAGACCACCGACGACAAACGCCAACCTCTTTGCTAGCACCTTGGTCAAAATCTTGAACTCTGTGTTTAGCAGAATTTTGGGCCTGAAATGATCTATGTTATCCCCCTTGTTTGGATCTTTCTCAGCAGCGCCACCGCTCCTCGGTTAACAGAGCAGGGAATTCACCTGTTCTACTGCCAGTTGCAGTAGACGTCCGCTAAGAGGTCTCCGAACAAGTCTGGCATATGTACGTAAAGTTCGTAGGGCAGACCATCCAAACCATGTGATTTACCCACTGTGCAGCCAGTCATTGCCTCCCGTACTTCAGCAGCTGTTATCGGCTTTTCGCCTCAGTGGCCGAGAGCCGCGACAGTCTTTCGAGGTAGGCACTAAAGTCCATCCTACGATCTAGCCCGCCACTGCTCCCGAACAGCTGAGCAAAGTGCTGCTGAAAAGCCGCACACATTTGCCCTGGATCAAGTAGTATGCGCCCGTCGTGGTCCGTCAAAGACCGGATCGTAGCTTTGTTGCCACGACGCGCCTCCGCCACACGGGCCCATCGAACAGCTTTCGTCCCCTCGTGTCTGAGAGCACGCGCCCTAGCTCTGACAACGCAGCCTTCGTGCTTTGCGTTGAAAAATTGTTCGAGAGCCAATTTCGCTGCAAGCACATCGGTCGCGTTGCCTTTACTAAGTGCCTCGTCTAATTTGCTAACTAGATCTCCCTCTGCTCTAATTTTCTCTATTACTAACGCCTTATTAAACCTAATGGACTCTATTCTAATCGCTCTTTCCAGGGAAAACCACAATTTGTTGTTGACGATGGCCCCCGTCAACGCCCGCTTAACTAATTCGCTAATCCGGTCTCTGTAACCTTTGCGCGCTGTTAACGATCGTTTAGCTTCCAGTAGCCGGGTCTCTGTCTATGAAGCTTTAATAAGTCCACCACACAGATCATGAATTTGTGGTCCGTGTAGTCGATTATCTCGAATTGTGGACAGCCTATGCTAGACCTATCTATTTCCCTACAAAATACCTTATCTAGATATGATCTGGATGACCCGATGCGGTTTGCCCAAGTCCACATTGGCACATTCGGGAAATCCAACCGGTACCTGTCAGACAGTTGAAAACGTCTGAACAGGTTTGCGAGGCTTTTACACCCTCCTCCTCTATCCGCTAGTCAATGAGTAAGTAGTACAGCACCTCATGTTCTGGCAGTGACTGATGCATACAGTGAGCTCACCAAACCACGCATGCACATGAATGTATGCGCGTCTACTCTGCACATTTTGGTTTCCCTGTCATTACTTCCAACGGTAGAAATAAAGTCAGGTACTTTTTCAGCAGATATAGTATATATTTAAAATTTCATCAAACATCTAAGCATCTACTTTTCAATGGAACGGTAGAAGTGAATATATCCCATTACCTGAAATGTCATCTTTTATAAGCAGCCTAACACAAGGACATGAAGTGCCAGCTGGAGATTTACTGCTTGTACTTCACACCTTTTTAAAATGCCAAAATCACTTGATTTAAATCTACTATTTTAGTTGTTCTCAGGTGTGATCAGGAAATATTAAATGACCGAACGACTTACCTGCTTTATATGGCTGACATTAAGAGCTTTACAAAGAATTAACCCACACGCATGCTATAAAATTAACACGTTGATGAGACGATATTGATTTATTAAAATAAGGTTGAATATCCTTTATTGGAATCTAACGACAGGTGTATTTTATAAATTTTATTCAAATAACGAATCAAATTATGCCATAAAGCAAACCATTTAATCCAAGAGAGCCATAACCGAACTAGTTAAATGTGTACTGAATTAAAAGGGTCGCTGTTTCGTATCACACAAATGACACTGCACTATCCAAAGCCAAGCCACTTAATTCTCTACAATCTTGTTTAGTTTGTTGCAGACGTAGCTGTGTATTATGACGTCCACTTCGCAACCAAGGTTTCAGATTCGTTGCAGATACGTGCTGTGGTTGGGAGAAATATAATAACAACAACAATATTAATAATAATTTCTTTATTAGTCACAATGGCCTACATATAGGGGACAATACAAACGACAAGGACAGTGTAGTTTTTACATAATTACGTGTAAAATATATAAATAACAATAACAATATTACAAAAAAAAATACAACAATGAAAATTCTTCAATAGGGATAACCACCTAGAGTCGACTCAGGTACCCCACCAACCCTGAATCACCCGAGGCTTCAAGGGCATCCGGGAAGGGCACCCTTCTTCTCTTCCAATTAACCAGCCTACAGGCGCATGATCATAGTAGGCTCACTCACACGGGCCATTCTCGCCACATTCACCCACCTTTCAGCAAATGTACTGGGGGGCAGCACTTCTCTCTCCACCCTCACTATGAACTTGACCGATAGCCGGATCCGTTCTACGGGCGAAAACAGTCATTCGACATAATTCCACAAGTCAGTAATGTAGGGACACAGGACGAGTGCGTGCAGAACGGTTTCGTCGTCTGCGAGCATGTCGAGCAGGTCCGTCTGGCAGCATTTCCGTACCTGTAGAGTTTATCCTGAACCGGTAGTGCCCGGTAACACTGCCAAGCGAGGGATTTCTGGAAGTTATCCATCGTCCCCGACTCAAACGTTCTCCGGAACAGACTGGTTAGTTCGACTTCGTCGACACCCAGGGCCTCTTCGAGTGCGTCGTCACAGTTTCCCACCACTAATCCTCTATAGAACACGAGAATAGAAGTTCCACTGACCGCATTGCCTGCCATGTAGAGGGTAGTGAGTGCCTGGCAACATTCTTCTTGGCCCAGGACTGCAACTCAGTCAAAGAGGCGAGCTGCGAATAGGCCCGTCTGACAAACGGGGACCACACCTGTTCACCGTTGAGGCTGAATATTTGGAGTTGCCGCAGCCACAATGCATGTTTGCACATCATTAGCCACGGCACGCCAAGCCCTCCGCGTAGAGTGTGCTGGCAGCAGATGGACCGCCTCATCAACGGAACTTGTCCCTCAACAAAAGTTGAAGAGGAGCCGCTCTAATTTGGTGAGGCACGAATGGGGAAAAGGCACGAAGGTCAGGTGGTAGTAGATGACGGACGCGATGTATGAGTTCGCCACCTCCACTCGATCTTTCAGTGACAGCTTCCTCTCGACTCATTTCTCCGTGAGAGTAGCTACACTGATCGTCACCTCATCCCAATTCTTATCCACCTGGAGGTCCGAACCAAACCCTGAGCAACTTAACCTGTCCTTCTATCCAGCGCCCGACGACACTGTTGGATGGTATGGACTTGCTTGTGCAGCTGCTGGGCTGCAAGCCCACCGATTTTTCTTGGTTAAGTTTCGCTCCCGTCAGCATTTTATATTCCTCCAATAAGGTGCCGACATTCGATTTCTGAGGTGTCCGACACCATCACGGTGATGTCGTCCGCATAAACCGATATAGCCTTTCCGCGTCCCGGTTCGAGCGGGATGCCCTGCAACAGGTCCAGCTTCCACAGTAAAGGTTTGAGTGTCAATACATACAGAAGGGAGGAGAGAGGGCACCCTTGACGGACCGATCGGGAGATCTGAAACGGTTCGGAAAGGTGGCTATTAATTTTGATTTTGCATTGCAGCCATCCAACCACTGAAGACAGGACCGAAGTCAGCTGCCGTGAGGACAGCCTCAAAGTATCGATGGTAGACCCCGATCGAAAGCTTTCGATTGATTTAAATTGATCAGATCCCAACCAAAGCCAGGTTTACACCCTACCCTCTCTCTGATGCATCGCATGAGTTTGTCGTGTATAGACCTGGTCAGGATTGCGTAAGTTTGCGCTTCCCCTACCACATTATCGCCGACAAGCGTCAACCTTTTCGCTAACACCTTAGCCAAAATCTTAAACTCTGTGTTGGGCAGAAATTATCTAACGTATCCCTTTTGTTCTCGCCTTTCTTTATCGGTGTCACTACGCACCATCTCTCAGACCTGGGAATACTCTCAATCTACTGCCAGTTGCAGAAGAGCGCTTCGAGGAGATCGGGGGACAAATCTGGCGTATTTACGTAAAGCTCGTAGGGCAGACCATCCAAACCTGGTGATTTGCACTTCGTGCAGCCGACAAGGACATCCAAAGACTCAGCTGAAGTTATCGGCATTTCTCAGCGTTCCGTATCATCTGGCGAGAGACGAGGGGGGCATCGAGGTAGGGACTGAAATCCGCTACCGTCTCCAACCCTGCTGCCCCCAAACAGCCGAGGAAAGTGCTGGTGAAAGGCCTCACACATCTGTCTGGAATCGTTCAGCATGCGTTCGTCTCGGTTCGTCAAAGTCCAAATTGTGGTTTTGTTACCACGCTGCGCCTCGCTCACGCGGGCCCATGAACGGATTTGGTTTCTTCCTTTCTTAGAGCACGCGCCTTTGCTCTGACAATACAACCTTCATGTTTCTCATTGAAGGAATAATCTAATGCCATTCTCTCTGCTAGCACGTCAGTTGCAATGCCACTACAAATAGCCTCGTCTAATTTAGCTACCAGCTCCTCCTCTCTAAAGCTACTATTTTTTACTAAAACCTATCGATATTACTCTAATCTCCCTTTTTAGAGCCCACCACCACCTGTTGTTGACGACTTCCCCTGTCAACTTTCGTTTAACTAAAATGATAACCTGGTCTCTGTAAGCCTTACGTGCTGGAAACGACATGTTCAGCTTCCAGTAACAAGGTCCTAACCTGCCTGTCCAATCTGATCTGAATAGGAGATCGTTTGAAAATGTGGACAACATATACTCTCCTTATCTACTGACCTAACAAAGAACCTATCTATATACAATCTAGATCACCCTACGCGTTTGTCCAGGTCCTCACTGGCGCATTAGGGAACACTAATCGGTAACTGTCAGACAGTTGGAACTGTCTGATCAAATGCTTGAGGCTTTTTCACTCCCTGCTTCTATCAGTTACTCCCACACAATCCCACCATGTGTCTAAGATGCCGCTCTAGTCCCCCGTTAACAGTAATGGACGAGAACTTTCCAGAAAGGCTTCCAGGTGCCTAAAGAAATCCAGCCACCCAGCCCCGATCGGGGAATATACGGCCACCGGTCTAAAGGCACCACATTCACTATTTCTCCCGTCCAGGACCACCAACTTACCGTCTGGGTCCAGGAAGATCGACCTTACCTCGAGATCCAGGACTTTCCTAAACAACACTGCCACCCCACCTCCCATTCCCGGCCGACTAAGAGATGCAAAGATCGATAGTCGTCAAAAATGGGGGCTAGTGCGCACTTGTCGGAAATCCTGGTCTCACTGACATTAACTACATCCATATCTAATGAACTGAAGTGGTTCAGCACGTGACCTTGCTTCATGGACGACCCCCAGGCCACGAACATTCAAGCATTCCACTCTTAAGATGGCCATGTTGACAGGCTAAAAGGGAGAGGAAAGGTCTACTTACCCCCCACAGGCTTGTGTAGGTCGGGTGTTTCGACCTCCGTGGTTGATGGGGTTTCCTTTAAAAGTCTTGAGGTGGGTTTCACATTCGTGGTTCCCACGTCCAGAGGAAAGCTCCCTCTAATCCCTTCATAGGAACCGAATTACATTCACAACAGTAGTAAATCTTCTGGCACGCAAAATGTGCTCGTTCCACATGTCACCCACCTTTTCTATTTCTTGCCTTCGTGCAATTTAGCTTACTAGCACGGAGTTATGTGTCTTGTTTTGTTATTGTGTTTGTTGTGGTTGTTTGCATTTGGGAGATTGTGGTGGTGGTGGTAGTGGTGGTGTTAGTGTTGTTGTGGAAGTGTTTGTGTTTGTTGTGTGTGTGGTGTCTGCATTTTCTGTTGTGGGTGTGTATGATGCGTGGAGTTTTTTTTTTTGTGCTTTTGTTTTTTTGCTTTTAGCTTTGTTTCATCTTCGCAACTGGAAGACGGGGTTTCTGAGTCTGGAAGTGTCTCTGTGTCTCTGTGTCTCTGTCTGTGCTTGCGTTTGTGTCAATGTGTGTATTTTTGAGGGTGGGGGAATGGTAGAGCTTTTCATGTCTCCCTCCTGGGCGGTCAACTTTGGTGGTTGCGTTCCGTTGATGTTGGTGGTAGCCCCCTCCCCGGCAGCGGCATCAACGGAGGATTGTGGCCTCCTGCACTTTTCAGTTGTGGACAAAAGTCTTGCCGGTGTGTAGCTTCACCACAAACGAAACAGTGTGGCCCTTTAGCTTCCGTAATTACCTGAATTTCATACTCGTCCTGTAGTTTAAAGTGGTCCGGGATATTTTTGATGTATTCGCGTCTGATTTTGAGAAGAATCCCCAAACCAGTCCTGGACGACCTCTCCTTTTTGTAAATGCGATGTCGAGGAGGGTGTCAGGGCCCTCTGTCGTCATGCCTCTCTGAAGCCACCATAGGTCTAGTGCCGATGGAATCCTAGGAACACGGACCCTTACTGTCCTCCTTCCCATGTAGGAGGGGTACATGATTATTTGTTCCATTTTGCAGGGGACCACAGAATGCTTGATAGCAAGGGCCTCAGCTTTGAAGAGTACCAAAATATTCCCAAATTGTCTGGCCCTTGCTATATGCTCGGTGTCATTATTGATGCACTTTAGTGCAGCCTCTACTTGACCTTGAGAGGTTATCTTGGCTTTGCGAGATTTCAGAGAAATGCATCTATATTTCAGCGCTCTCCTCTCCTTTGCTGCCATCACCTCTGCCGGGAAGTTTAAGTTGGCCCAGGTCATTTCTCTAGTCATAATCGTTTCCACCTTGGCCAAACGTTCATTCTTTTCTGTTAGATCAAAGTTTTACAGAGTTTGACTCTTAGTCGCTGTGGCTGCGAAAGTACTCCTGAATACGTTGTTGTTGCTGCTATTGTTGTTGTTCTTTTTGTTGCTGCTGTTTTGCTGCTCTTTACTGTTGTTCTTGTTGTTGTTGCTATTGTCGTTGTTGCTACTGTTGTTAGTGTTGTTATTTTTGTTCTCATTTGTGTTTTCACTGTTCTTGGTGTTTTTATTGTTGTTGTTGTCGTTTGTGCTGCTTAATACTGCTTAATGTGATGTTGGTGTTCATAATGGTTGTGGGAGGGCTGTGTTACTCCACTCGATATTTAAGACGCTGTCACGTGACAGCTGACTTAATGAGAGGAAGCGTATTCCATGTTTTATAAAAAAAAAATATATGGCTCAAATATTTGGGACCAAGACTCAAATTTTATGGCGAGTCCCTTCTTGAGGACAAAGACTGCAGTCCTTTGCCCCTTTTGAAGCAAAACTGTGTGGTGGACAAGGTTGAAAGGATTGAAGACGGACACTTTCCTCTTCGGCGAATCCCTGATTAAGTTTTTCAAGTTTCAGTTGAAGAGGGAAATCAGGGTGGAGAGGCCAGTGCTGTCAACAACTAAAGGATTTAAATACGTTAAGATTACAAACTTACACGAGCTTACGATATTACGTCTTTTCACTTCAAACACCAATAATAATAATAATAATTGTTTCTACTTAAGGCACAGGGCCAGCAATTACCAGTGTATTACTGGTACTTTATTTTAATAATAATAATAATAATAATGATGATGATGATGATGATGATGATGATGATGATGATGATGATAATTGTTTCTACTTTGGCACAAGGCCAGCAATTATCCCAGTGTATTACTGGTGCTTTATTTTATCGACCTATCATAGAGGAACACATAGTAGCAACGCTAAAAAAGAGGGAGGATACCTTAACAAAGCTACAGAAGGAATGCCAATGGCTGCGCAAGAGCAAGTGCTCAGAACGAAGTGAGTGAAACACCATATTGACAAGGAGGAGGCTAGCTCACTGTGTAGGATCTGTGGTGAGAGAGAGAGGAGACTGTGGCTCACATTGTATCCGAGTGTAAACACCTAGCCCAGACTCACTATAAAGGCTGGAGACATGATATGATAGGCAGGGTGATCCAGTGGCATCTATGCAAAGTAAACAATTTACCACATTCTGAGGAGTGGTATGAGCATAAACCAGAGTCGGTGATAGAAAACGATCAGGTGAAGGTGCTATGGGATTTTAGGATACAGACGGACAAGAAATTAGAATACAATAGGCCTGACCTGGTGGTTTTTAACAAGGAAAAAATCGTGCCTGATTGTAGATGTAGCCTGCCCATTTGACACGAGAGTGCAAGAAAAGGAGAGGGAGAAAATTAACCGATACCAGGAGTTAAAAAGGATTCGGGACTGTCATGAGATCAAGGTCGTCCCGATTGTCATAGGAGCACTAGGTACTATCTCAAGGAGTTTTCAAGGATGGTTAAAGATTAGTCCAGCCCCGCTTTTTGGAACACTTCAAAAGGCATACTTGCTGGGAACAGCAAGAACCCTCTGATACGTCCTGAATATCTGAGGCTGAAGGTAGCAGCTTGATGTTCATTTGAACAAACTTTCCAGTTAAATAACATCAACGACTGAGACTCAAAGAATAATAAAAATAATAATAATAATAATAATAATGTTTTCTTTATTAACCACGAGGGCTAACATGAAGAAAAATATTCCAGAAGGCAAAGTGGGTTTTGGCCGTGTAAAAAGGTTAAAACTTTATATAAGATAGAAATGTGTAAAAACAAATGAAAAAAAATTCAAACTACAATAATTCCCCCAAAATGGGGGAAACCTCCGAGGGTTACTCGTGGTGAAAACCACACAAAAGACCACGGTCACCCTGACCACTAGGGCAAGCGCCCTCTCTTAGTTCTCCAACTCTTCCGTCTACAGGCCCATACTCAGAACGGGCCCGTTTACTCGGACCAGATTCGCCACTTTCACCCACTATTCAACAAACTTCTAGAAGACAGCACTTGCCTCTCCACCCTGATTTCCCTCTTCAACTGAAACTTGAAAAACTTAATCAGGGATTCGCCGAAGAGGAAATTGTCCGTCTTCAATCCTTTCAACCTTGTACACCAATCTCTTTCGCCATGGCCTCCAGGCAGATGAAAACTTCCTGCCATTCCCTTAAAGGAGGACGGCGGGGCTATCTGCACAATGGACTCAGTCGATAACCGGATCCGTCATACACGTGACACCAACTGTTCGACATAGCTTAAAAAGTCAGCAATGCTCGGGCACTGAAGGAGTGCGTGCACGACGGTTTCGTCGCCCTGCGCGCATATCGGACAGGTTCGGCTGTAGAGCTTATCTCAAACCAGCAACGCTCTCCGGTAGCACTGCTAGGCCAGGGATTTCTGGAAATTGTCCATAGGCCACGGGCTGAAAATTCTCTTGAAGAGAGCGAACAGCTGATCGTCTTTGATGCCCAGGGTTCCCCGAGAACGACGTTGCTCTTCCCCTCCACTAGTCCTCTATAGAACGCCGAGGTGGATGTTCCACCGATACTAGTGCCCAGCTGGTGGAAGGGTGTGGGCGCTTGGAGACATTCCAGCTTCCAAGCGCTATCCCTCAGTCTTTTCCTGATCCAGGACTGCAGCTCCATTAATGAGACGAGCTGGAAGAAAACACGTTTGCAAACGGTGACCACACTTGTTCACCGTCAAGGAAGCACCAGAGATGTCGCAGCCTCAGTGTGTGTTTGTGCATCATCAGCCACGGCATGCCCAGTCCTCCACGCAACGAGTACCGGCGGAAAATGGATCGTCTGACCATAGGAGCACGTCCCTTCCATAAAAATGCGGAAGAGGAGGCGCTCCATTTTTGTCAGAGTTGAGCCAGAGCAAGGCACAACGGTTAGGCGGTAGCAGGTGACGGATGCGATGAACGCATTCGCAACTTCTGGCCGACCTTTCAGGGACAGCTTCCTCTCGGCCCATTTCTGGGTGAGAGAGGCCACCCTGTTCATCACCCCGCTCCAGTGTTTCTCCATCTGGAGGTCCGGACCGAACCAGACCCCGAACAATTTAACCGGCCATTCCGTCCAGCGCCCCACGACGCTGTCGGGTGGCATGGACTTGCTTCTCCAGGTGCCGAGCTGCAAGCCCACCGACTTTTCCTGGTTTAACTTTGCTCCTGTCACTGCTTCATATTCCTTGAGAACGGTGCCGAGCATCTGGACATGTTTGGTGCTTGACACCACCACGGTGACGTCGTCGGTGTAAGCCGATACGGATCTCCCACATCCCAGTTTGCGTGGGATGTCTCTCATCGCCTACAATTTGTGCAGTAACGGCTCTAGGGCCAATACGTACAAGAGTGACGAGAGGGGACAACCCTGACGGACCGAGCGCATGATGCTGAACGGCTGTGACAGATGACCGTTCACCTTCACAACTGAGCAGATGTCACTGCATCGTAGCGATCCAACCCCTGAAAATGGGCCCGAAACCATCCGCCTAAAGGACTGCCGCCACGTACTGATGGTTGACCCTATCAGATGCCTTAGATTGATCAAAGTTGATCAGGGTCCCACCCGTGCCAAGTTCCTTAACCACCCTCTCTATGATGTATCGCATGAGGTGGAGGTTGTCGTGGATGGATCTGTCTGGAATGGCGCTGGTCTGAGCCTCTCCTACCAGATTACCGACGACAAGCGCCAATCTCTTTGCTAACATCTTGGCCAAAATCTTGAAATCTGTGTTTAACTGAGTTATGGGCCTGAAGTTGTCTATAGCGTCCCCTTTGTTCGGGTCTTTTCTCAACAGCGTCACCACTCCCCGGCTCACAAAACTGGGAATGCTCCCGTTCTGCTGCCAGTTGCAGTAGACATCTGCCAAGAGATCGCCGAACAAGTCTGGCATGTACGCATAAAACTCGTAGGGCAGACCATCCAAACCTGGCGATTTACCCCTCGGGCAGTCAGATCACTACCCGTATTTCACCTGCTGTTATCGGCTTTTCGCAATACTGCACTGTGGTCGTCGAGAGCTGCGGCAGTCCCTCGAGGTATGCACTGAAGTTCATACTCCAATATGGCCCGCCGTCGCTCCCAAACAGTTGAGCAAAGTGCTGCTGAAAAGCCTCACACATCTGCTCGGGTTCGAGTAACATGCGCCCGGTTTGATCAGGCAAAGACCGAATTGTGGACTTGTTGCCACGTCGTGCCTGCACCACCCGGGTCCATTTAATGGTTTTCGTCCCCTCGTGTCTTAGAGTATGCGCTCTAGCTCTGACAATGCAGCCTTTATGCTTTGCATTGAAGAATTGGTCAAGTGCCAATCTTGCCGCAAGCACGTCGTTTGCGATGCCTGTCCTAAACGCCTCTTCTAGCTTTCTAACTAACTCTCCCACTACTATATTTTCCTCTGCTAAACCTTATCGATTCTACTCTAATAGCCATTTTCAGGGTAAACTACCACCTGTTGTTGACAATCGCACCCGTCAACGCACGCTTAACTAATTCGCTAATCCGGTCTCTGTAAGCTTTGCGCGCCGGGAACAACGCGTTCAGCTTCCAGTAGCCGGGCCCTTGCCTATGGAGTCTATCTAAGTCAACTTCACAGATCAGAAATTTGTGGTCCATGTAGTCGACTACCTTAAATTGTGGACAACCTACATTAGCCTTATCTGTTACCCTACAGAATACCCTATCTAAATACGATCTGGATGACCTAATGCGGTTTTCCCATGTCCACATTGGCACATTCGGATAATCCAGTCTATACCTGTCAGACAGTTCAACACGTCTGAGCAGGTTGTTGAGGCTTTTACACCCTCCATCCTGTCTACTAACCCCACATAATCACAGCGTGCATCTAAGATACCGTTCCAGTCGCCCACTAACACTAAAGAGCGGGATGTTCCAAGAAAAGTCTCTAGACGTCTGAAGAAATCTGACTGTCCTGCCCCAGTTGGAGCGTAGACGGCTACTAGCTTGAAAGCATTGCCTTCGCTACCGGTCATGTCCAGAACCACCGACTTACCTTCTGGGTCCAAGCCTCTCCGAAAAAGCACAGCAACTCCTCTCCCCGATCCTGGACGGCTGGGAGATGCGTATACATCGTAGCCGCCGAAGATCGGTGCGAAGGCTCGTGCTTCGGAAATTCTGGTCTCGCTGATGGACACCACATCTATGTTTAGTAACCTGAGGTCGTTGAGCAGGTAACCCTGCTTCCAAGGTGACCCCAGGCCACGTACATTTATACTGCCTATTCTAAGTACGACCATGTTGGATGAGAAACGGGGTAAGTGAGAGAGGATCACTTACCTTGATCGTGTGGGGGAGGGACAGTAGAACCGTCCCTTTGGCTGGTCATGGGTGTCTCCAAGATGATGTCGGTGTATATCCTCTTGGTAACCGACCCTCTGAAGTCACCAGCTGCGTTGGGGAATTTTTCTTTTAAAAGTTTATAATATTCTATTTTAATTTCAATGATGTTTATATTTTTCGGGAGAGTTCTTGGTATTTGTGGGTGTAGTAATTTTTGTCTGTAATGTCTGTGTGCTGCTTTATATGTTCTAAGAGTTCTTTATTTGCCATGTTTATGGCTGTGTACTCTTTGGAGGGAGGGATGGTTTTGTTGCTGTTGGGTGTGCGTGCTTTGTTGTGTTTGCGATGTTGCTGTTTGTGGTGATGCTGGTGGTGGTGTGGTTGTTGTTGGTGGTGATGCTTGTGGTGTTGATGGTGGTGGCGTTGCTGCAAGTCGCCTTGCAGCCTTTACCCTTCTTTGTTTGTCCTCGCTTTTGGAGGGCGAAGCTAAGTGGTTCTTTCGTTTTTGTTTTTTTGTGGAAGACCTTTTGCCACTTCACTCCCGCCTCAGACTCCATGTCGGGTTCTGTGGCGTCTGGGAGGGGTATGTGCTCAATGGCTGTTGGTGGTGGTAGTATAGCACTCTCCGGCGATTTTGTTGCTGGCGCAGCAACTGCAAATGTAGCTACTGGTGTTGCCGCTACTGCTGCTGCTGTTTTAGTTGTCCGTGGCCTTGGTATGGGTGCCACGGACGTTGTCCTCCTACTCACAGTGGAAGGGTCTTCTGTCTCTGTTGCTTGCCCTGCTCTTGGTAGCAGCGGATCAGGCGTCAGAAGGTGGGGAACCTTCTTCTTGACTGACTTCTACGAGCAAAAGGCCAGAGGTGACCCTTTTGCCCACAGAGATAGCACTTTGGGTGCCTTCCTTCCACGCTTATAAGGAGTTGGAGTCCTTCCCCGAGGTCTATGATATATGGGATGGCCTCGATACACTCCTGGTCAGTTTGTATTAGCATTTGCATGCCTATACCTGACCAGTTCTGTCTTCCCATTCTCTGTATTTGCAGTATAGTGGTCCTGTCCCCGATTCCAGCAAGGACAGACGCGGCCAGCCAAGGTATGAGCACGTCGGGTGGGACCTGGGTCACTTTGACCCTCACAATTTTCTGCCCGCAGTAGGAGGGCACCAAGACTATCTCCTCACTCTTTAGGGTTTCCAAAGAGTGAGGCTTCGCCTCTTGAGGGGTGGCGAAAAGTATGTCTACTGTGGCATAAGTTTTGCCTCGAGTGATGTGAGTTTTGCGCGCCTAGACGCATCCCAAGGCCTTTTGGATTGAGCCTCCGTGGCTCTCTCCACCCGATGTGACATTTTGCTTACGGTGCGGTAAGTCACCGTCCGTAGCTGCTGGTCCTTGAAAAAATCGGGTGGAGGTTTCAGGGAAACTCTATTGTCATTTCTTGTCACCATGGCCCTTGCGACCGTCATCTCCTCCTCCGTGATTAGCACTGTTTCTATATTTCGGGCCACACCTGCGAAAGAAGTGGCCCCTTTTTCAGCGGCACCATTATTGCTGCCGCTACTGCTGCTACTGGTCTTGTTGTTGGTGCTGTTGCTGTTGCTACTGCTACAAACGGTGTTGTTGCTGTTATAACTGTTGTAGTTGGTTGTGTTTTTGATGCCACCGTTGTTGTTGTTCTCGGTGCAATTTGTATTGTTGCTGGTGGTGTTGTCGTTGTTTATTTTCTTGTTAGTGGTGTTAATATCGTTGTTGCATTTGTTGTCATTTTTTTCTGTTGTCTGTATTTTGGTTGTCGCTGTTACTGTTGTAGTTGGTATGGTACTTTTTTTAAAATTAGTGTTCTCAGTGTTGTTGTCATTGCTGTCTTTGTTCACGTTGTTTGTGGAGGTGATTTTTGTGACAATTTCTGTGTTCGCCGTAACCCTCCTCTCAACTTTTACGCCGTTGACACACGACAGCAGACATATCGCTGGGGGCGTGGCTCAGCCATCTTTTTGATAATTTTTGAAAGTAAAATGTTCAAATATTTGGGCCAAAAGGCTCAAATATTATACTTTCTCCTTCACAGGGCAAAGTCCAAGGGCTTATGTCCCTTACACAATAACAAAAATTTAACAATAAATAATTTGTGACAGGTAAATAAAGCGACTTACTGGGAGCGAGAAAAAGACCCCGTAAGGATGAAGGCAAAGTTAACCTCGGCTGGATTTGAACTCAGTCCATAAAGGGCCGTAACTCTTTGTTGCAAAGCATGGCATTCGGCCCTCTACCGATACTGCCAATCCACCAATAATAATAATAATAATAATGATTTCTAGTATAGGCACAAGGCCAGTAATTTAGGGGAGGGGAGGTCGATTAAATCGACCTCAGTACATTACTGGTACTTTATTTTAACGACCCCGTAAGGATGAAAGGCAAAGTTAACCTCGGCGGGATTTGAACTCAGACCGTAAAGGGGCGTAACTCTATGTGTCAAAGCATGGTGACCGACTCTACCGATACTGCCAATCCACCGCCCATAATAATAATAAAAGAAGGTATATACTCATTCTATTACTCATTTGGGTAAACCAACATAATTATTTCTACGTTAGGCACAAGGCCAGCAATTACCCAGTGCATTACTGGTACTTTATTTTATCGACCCCGTAAGGATGAAAGGCAAAGTTAACCTCGGCGGGATTTGAACTCAGAATGGCAAGGGCCGTAACTCTATGCGTCAAAGCATGGTGTCCGACCCTCTACCAATACTGCCAATCTAACATAATGAAGACACAATAAATTCTTTCAGGGTATGGAAGGAAAGAAATCCAGGAAGGAGATTAAACCTGAGCGAAAATAAACTTTCAAAGGTAAGAAGAGATATTCTAAGAAACCAGAGACTAACAGATGCAGAGTTAAATGTAATTAAGATGAACGTTGAAAAACATTCGAGACTACCAATATTAGAAAGGGGTAGGAATAAATATGTAACAGAAGAGACACCAAAAAAATGTATTGACTATATTGTCACCAGGAGAGATTTCACAGAGCATTGAATATATCAGAAACACAACAGAGCAGGAACGGCAGGTTGACAATAGGGATGAGGGTACTTCTACTTATGAATACAAAGATCAGATAAAACAAACAAAACAATAAATTATCAACGAAATTGGAAAAGTCAAAAGCATTAGTATGGGTGAAAGAGAGTCCTTACAAAAATTAACAAGCAACAACTAGAACAAAAGTCACAAGAACTGGAAATCTGGCTGTTAAAGCAATAATTGAAGAGGTGGAGTCTGATATATCAGAACTGAATGAGGTTATTTATGCAGCAGCAACAGTATTAGAGATGAAATGTTGGCTAAGAAAAAAGCGAAAGGACACAACACTTACAAAAATACCACCCTCGAAGATACAAATTGAGAAAGAAATTAAATCTGTGCTGGAAAATCTGTCAAGTCAAGAAAAGGAAAGAAAATGATTAAGAAATACAAAGTAACTTCAAAACTGATACTCCATCAATCAAAGAAACCCTGAAACAGAAAGTACAGCTGAAGGCTCAAAGAATCAGATTTGAAAAGCGAAATAGGTTTTGCAGGCAAAATTAGCTGTTTATGTCATGCAAAAAGGTTTTAGAAATTGGGACACAGACAATTCAAGTTAACGAACCTCCATCAATTCATGAAATTGAAGAATTCTGGAAAACAATATGGCGTACAGAAAAATTTCATAATGCGAATGCAGAATGAATAAAGAAGATGGAAGAAACATACAATAGTTTAGACATGCAGACTTGGCAAGACTGAGGCTATGGAAGAACTGGAGTTGACACTAAAGAAAGCCAACAAATGCAAATTCTTTGGCATTGATAAAATGTCAAACTTCTGGTTATCTTCTCTAACTTCTAACCCATGATATGTTGGTAAAATTTTATAATGAAATTATGCACAACTCCGAGAAAACTCCTAACTGGTTTTCACAAAGTATAACAGATTCCTTGCTAAAATCAACAGAAACAAATATTCCAAAAAATTATCGTCTTATAATTCTCACCTCAATCTTGACTGAGACAACCTACAAATTTATGGATGAAAATCATCTATTCTCTATTGAGCAGAAAAGTTGTCGCATTGGGTCTTACAGGTGCAAAGACCAACTTCTCATTAACCGTATGATTTTGGAAAACTGCCATAAAAAGTATAGAAATCTGAGTGCTGTTTGAATTGACTATAAGAAAGCATTTGGCAGTGTTCCTCACTCATGGACTTTGGATATTCTATAATTTCCCCAGTATCATCAAACTTCCTGAAATACAACATGTTTATATGGATTACAAATCTATCACTGTCACTCAGTGATGGATCTATACATTCCAGCAACATAAGTATTAACTGTGGTATTTTTCAAGGTAATTCCTTTTCTCCTCTGATATTTTGCATTGCACTCACACCGCTGTCTTTAGCACTCAAGAAAACAAAATATGGCTACAAAATAGACAGCTATATATATATATATATATATATATATATATATATATATATTTCTTTATTAGCCACAAAGGCGCACAAGAAAAGGGGACAATACAAAGACATGCCGGGGATTTTACATACAGTCGTGTAAAAAATATAAAAACAAACAATTACAACAATCGAAATCCCCAATAGGGGAGAGGCGCCACAAATGGGTTGTTTAATACCCCGTCGATAGAACAACCCTCAACTCCAGGAGCATGTTGTGCAGGTGCTCTTTCTTCCCTTTGCTCTCTTCCTCAACCTACAGGCTTATAAACAGAGAAGGCCCAATCACTCGGGCCATTTTCGCTTCATTCAAACACCTTTCAGTAAATTTACTGGAGTACAGTGCCTCTCTCTCCACCCTGATTCTCCTTCTAAAGTGATACTTAAAGAAGGGAACCAATTGTTGTCCGGAGAGAAAGGCATCTGTCCTCAGTCCTCTCAACCTCGTCCACCATATAACTTCTTTCACCATAGCCACCGTACAGAGGAAAACCGCCTCTCTTTCGTTTTTGAAAGAGGCTGGCGGTTTGATCCTTACTATGGACTCGGCAGTCAACTGGATTTGTCCCATACGCGACAGCAGTTGTTCTGCATAGTTCCACAGGTCGGTTAAGACTGGGCAGTGTACAATTGCGTGCAGGACTGTTTCAATGTCCTGCGCGCATCTTGGACACGTCCTCTTGGAAGGATCCCTGCCGGGGCGTCCGTGCCTGTAGATCTTGTCACGAACCGGTAGAGCTCCTCGGTAGCACTGCCCGGCCAGGGACCTCTGGAAGTTGTCCATAGGTCCCGGGCGGAAAGTCCTACCAAACAGACTGGTGAGCTCATCGTCTTCGACGCCCAGAGTCTCTCCGAGTACGTCGTCGCCCTTGTAACGTACAATCCCTCTATAGAATGTCGAAGTGGAGTCTCCACTGATTGCTGCGCCCGCTTGCCAGAGGACTGTGAGCGTCTGAGCGCATTCAATGTGCCAGGCGCCCATCGTTTTCGGTCTTTTCTTCACCCAGGACTGCAGCTCCGTCAGCGAGACGAGCTGTGGGAAAGCCTGTCTCACAAACGGTTCCCACACCGGTTGGGGGTCGGTGAGGAATACCTGGAGATGCCGCAGCCTCAGCGCATGTTTGCGCATCATCAGCCACGGCATTCCCAGCCCTCCATTGGAAGGGTGCTGACAGCAGACGGATCTCCTCACCAGCGGAGCCTGCTTTTTCCACAGAAACTGGAAGAGCATGCGTTCCATCTTGGCGAGGTGTTCACGGGGACAAGGCACGACAGTCAAGCGGTAGTAGATGACGGACGCTATGAAAGTGTTCGCCACCTCCGCTCGACCTTTCAAGGACAGTTTGCACTCTGCCCACTTCTGGGTGAGTGCAAACACCTTGGCCGTGACCTCGTTCCAGTTTTTCTCCACCTGGAGGTCTGGACCGAACCAGACCCCGAGCAATTTCACCGGTCCGTCCGTCCAGCGTCCAACGACGCTGTCGGACGTCATCGGTTTGCCTCTCCCCGTACCGAGTTGCAAACCGACAGACTTGTCCGGGTTTAGTTTTTCTTCCGTCAGCGTTTCGTATTCTTTCAGTAAGTTGCCGATCACCCCGATTTCCGAGGTGCTCGACACCATTACTGTCACGTCGTCGGCATAAGCCGACGCCGCTTTACGCAGTCCCGGTTCTAGAAGGATGCCCTGCAACAGCTCCAATTTCCGCAGTAGTGGCTCTAGAGTCAATACATACAGAATGGAGGAGGGAGGGAACCCCTGTCGAATGGAACGCGTGATTGCGAACGGCTCCGATAGGTAACCGTTCACCTTGACCCTCGAGCAGATGCTGGTGTGCATCGCCTCGATCCATCCTCTGAACACGGGACCGAAACCGGGCGCCTTGAGAACCGCTTCCAAGTATCGATGGTCGACCCTATCGAATGCCTTAGACTGATCCAAGTTGATCAGAGCCCCACCGAAGCCGGGTTTACTACCCACCCTCTCTATGATGTATCGCATGAGGTGGAGGTTGTCGTGTATGGACCTGGTCGGGATTGCACACGTTTGCGCTTTCCCTACCAGGTTCTCGACGACAAGCGCCAACCTCGTCGCTAGCACCTTGGCCAAAATCTTTAACTCTGTGTTGAGCAGAGTTATGGGCCTGAAGTTGTTAATTTCGTCCCCCTTGTTCTCGTCTTTCCTGATCAGCGTTACTACGCCCTTGTCTGCAGAACTGGGAATTCTCCCGTTCTGCTGCCAATTGCAGTAGACGGCTTCGAGGACGCCAGAGAACAAGTCCGGCATGCCTATGTAAAATTCGTAGGGTAGACCATCTAGACCAGGTGACTTGCGTTTCCCGCAGCGGCCCAGAGCGTCCCGTATCTCAGTGTCCGTGATCGGTCTTTCGCAGAACTCGGCGTCCGTGTTCGAGAGACGCGACAGGCCGTCGAGGTATGAACTAAAGTCCATTGCCCCGTTCGACTCACCGTCGTTCTGCTCAAACAGTCGCGCAAAGTGCCGCTGAAAGGCCGCGCACATTTGCTTGTGGTCAAGTAGCACGCGTCCGTTTTGGTCTTTCAAAGACCGAATCGTTGCCACTTTTTGCCTCCGCCACTCGGGCCCAGCTGACAGCTTTCGCTCCTTCGTTTCCTAGAGCACGTGTTTTTCTTCTGACCACGCAGCCTTCGTGTTTCGCATCGAAGAACTGGTCCAGTGCCGTTCTCGACGCTAACACTCTAGCCGCGTTGCCACTTCTAAGTGCCTCCTCTACCTTGGCTACTAGTTCTCTTTCTATTCTGTTTTTCTCTAAGACTAACTCCCTGCTATACCCTATCGATTCTATTCTAATTGCTTTCTTGAGAGAGTACCACCATCTATTGTTGACGATGGCTCCCGTTAACTGTGGCTTGACTAGTCTACTTATCCGTTCACTGTAAGCTTTACGTGCCGGCAACGACACGTTCAGCTTCCAGTATCCGGGACCCTGTCTATGTATTCTATCACGGTTGACTAAGCAGACGACTAACTTGTGATCTAAATAGGCAACCATGTGCATTCGTGGACAGCTTAACATCTCCTTGTCCCTTTCTCTAATGAAGAACCTATCTAAATACGATCTAGATGTCTCACTGCGGTTTTCCCACGTCCACTGTGGTGCAGTCAGGAAATTCAGTCGATACCTATCGGCCAGTTGGAATTGGCCGATTAAAGTTTTGAGGCTGTTGCACCCCGCTCTACTGGGACATGCTCCCACATAGTCCCATCGTGCATCTAGGATACCATTCCAGTCCCCCACTAAAAGTAAGGAGCGAGACGTTCCCAGAAAAGACTCTAGACACTTAAAGAAGTCTGGCCGTGATTGCGATTGCCCGGTCGGGGCATAAACGGCCACCAGTCAGAAGGCTCCACCTCTGATAGATATTCATACACAAAGCGTTAGCATCAACAGTTTTCCAAGAGGTGGCAACATGATTGGACCTGTTATTTTTCTCTAAAAAATATTCATGGTATGGAGTTATCTCTTGAATGTAATTCTCTTGAAACTTCTAACAACATCTAAATTCATGAAGATATGTAGAGCAAAGAACAGATGCGTCATATGAATCGTGCCATTGCGAGTTAAAATTATGTTTTGAGTATAACTTGGTTACCCCCCCCCCCCCTCTCTCTCTCTCTCTATATATATATATATATATATATATATATATATATATATATATATATATATATATATATATATATACATATATATATATATATATAATGGAAAACGAAAAATCAGTGATGCATCGGAACTCAATTTATTACGTATTACAATTGTTTCTTCGGCGAACAGCTCGAGGTGCGATCTGAGTGTGGATCGAACCTGACTCTGGATTCGCATGTTCGTCAGACACGTCTATTGATTTCGGAGCAAATCCTCTTTCAGCTTCCATAATATATATATATATATATATATATATATATATATATATATATATATATATATATATATATATATATATATATATATATATATATATATATAAGTATTGAAGTTTCCGTTGAAAATTGAAAAAGTCATAGGAGTGAAGAGTGCTCTATGTAAGTACCAGACCAAAATTTAATGTTTAATAAACAATACAATATAATTACCTCATTACCAGAGGTTTCCCGAATAAGACGAATACTAAAAACGTCCTCATTCGTTCGTCGGACAAGGCAATTTAAAACATAGTGAAATATTTGGAAAGTCTCCTCAAGAAATGCAAAAGATATATAAATAAAAGTAATGAAAGAGATATATAAAAAAATATAAGGAAATATAGTTAGGGTATGTGTATATGTATGTATATACACTCACAAATGTACATATGTGTGTATATACAAATGCATGTGTATGGTGAAAATGTGTGCGTAAGTACATATATGAGGGCAAGTATATTTGTGTATATGTGACCACAAATACGAATATAATATGAGTTGAAAAAGAAATTGTATGAACATATAGTTGACACGCATCCAGATACAGGTATTAAATACACATACGAGTATGAAAGCACGCGTATAAACACACACAACACGCGCGGTGACTTATATGCGGAAGATAAAGAGGGAAGGGAGTGTAATAGTAAAAAGAAGTGTCATTCTCGATATATGTATAAAAATGAAACAATATATGAGAATGAAAACATTTTTAAATTAAAGAGAAAGTAATCAATTAACACTAGAGAAAAGAAAACATAGGTACGCACGTACATACACATATATATATAAAAAAATATTTATACACACAAATACGTACAGAGAAAAACGCATGCATGCGTACATACACACGAAGCACGTATATATATATATATATATATATCGCCCCATGTATATCTAATCACACGTACGTACGCAACTATATATATATATACATATACATACACACCCATACATACATATACACATATACATACACATACACATACATTCACCCGCATACACACACACGTAAAAATAAGAATGTAAAAAACATAAATATAAGAAAACATAGATATAAAAACACACATACACATATATATACGTACGCACGCACACATACGGAGGCGTTCGTATACATATACAGAACGTATACACACATAAGCACACTCAGACATATAGATACAGATTATAAATCAGCCATATGAATAAATGAGTACAAATATAAAATCGGCTGCGAAACAACAGAATATATCTGGTGTGGAAAACACAAGTGACAAGTGATATCAGGTAGGAAAGAAAATGGGGAAGTAAAATGTGGAATGTCGAGATATTAAGTAAGTAAATCGAAAAGTAGGGGGGGGGGGGTTACTGGTGGATGTGAAGTAAAAATAAAAATAAAAATAAAAATAAAAATAAAAATAAAATTAAAAATAAAGTTAAAAATGAAAGTAAATCAGAAAGAGAAGTCTGTGAAGAGGATAATTTAAGGAAAGTGAAGAATAAGAGTTTATGGAAAATGAGTTAAGTTTATATGAGCTGGAAAGCAAGTGTGATTTCATGTGTGGGCAACTGGTGAAAATTTCTGTTTTTGTATTTAGGCAGGTTTTTGGTGATTTAAGGTTCTGCAAAATCCAATATTTTTCACTTATGCAGAGTGTGCATCTTCTTGTTCCTCTTGCATATTCTTTAGATTGGTTCAAAATTGACCAATCCAATTTATATTGGATACCTTGGTCTTTTAAATCCCATATTCTGCTAACCAGAGCTGTTGTGAATCTTTTTTCTGGATGTCGGAAAGATGCGACATGTGAGTAATAACGCGTTTCGAATTTGTCTTGTGTCATACCCACATATCGTTCGCTGGTGGCTGGTTGGTTGTTGCTGATGGTTGTCACTTTAGCCGCATATACAATGGCTTTGGTGTTGCATTTACCTTGTAATGGGCATTCACTTTTGACTCTACAGGAGCAATTTTGATGTTCTCTGGGTGATTTCTTATTGATGATATAAGATTTAATAGGGGGACCGCAGGAGTAGCTAATTTTGACACAGTTTCTATTGAAGATCGTATAGTATCTATGTGTTCTAGGGAAATGTTTATCTAAGAGCTCTAGGAATTTTTTGCCTACATTAGTTTAATTGCTAGAGAGTAGGGGGTGTGAACCAGATTATTTTTCTTTTCCTATTATTATGTTTAAAAGAGTTAGTATTGTTGGGTATGTACTTAATCGGTTGGCTAAATCCGCTATTTTGAAGGGCTTTATTATAGTAGGGGGATGCCTTATTGAAAATAGCTTCTGAGGAAGAGAGGGTGGAGATCCTACGGCTAATATTAGGGATAAGGTTTTGAAAAACTATAGGAGGATGGCAAGAGCCTTTGTTTATATATTTAAAATTTTCATTAGGTTTATGGTATGGTTTATAAGAAGCAGTAGGCAAATCTAGGTTTATATCTAGAAAATTAACATTGGAAAGGTTAGTGTCAATAGTAATTTTAAGATTAAAACTAGCGAAGGTTTTTATTAAGTCTTTCCTTAATCTATCTAAGTTATGGCCTATGGTGGTATGGGAAAGTATTAGACCATCGTCGCGATAAAGCCCAAAAATATGGTTAGGGAATTTTTCTTTAAGTGTGTGTAGGAGGAATAGGCCGACTAAATCTTAAACATCAGCACTATCAAAAGAGCCCATTGAGACATCGAATGGGTTCTCTGGGTTAGATATTTTTACCCAAGTGTCATTATCAGTAAAGAGTAGGGTGTTTCTAGCATGCAAGATGACATTCTCTTCAATATCAGAAATATTGGTAAACTTTCTAGCGAAATTTAAGGCTTTCGCAAAAAGAGTCTGAGTGATAGACGGGTAGAAATCTACAATGTCAAATTGGGTGAATCTAGAACTATTTTTATCTTTAATATTATTAAACCAATGTACTACGGAAGAGCTATTTATCCATTGGAGTAATTCAGAACTACTTCTAATCTGTGTGTTTATATTATTTAAAATTTTTTTGCTGGCAAGACCGATATCAGTCTTAGCAGGGTTGATTAATCTACAACTAGGACGATTAATAAAGTCAGGTTTGTGATCTTTAAGGGTGATATATGCATTACGTTTAGCAAGTTTTCTGTCCTATTATCTATTTTTAAAGAACTAGCCAATTCTTTAGCTTCCTTATTTATATTATTGCTAAATGTAATGCATGTATCACCCTTAAAGATAAAAAACCAGCCACCAGCGAACGATATGTGGGTATGACACAAGACAAATTCGAAACGCGTTATTACTCACATGTCGCATCTTTCCGACATCCAGAAAAAAGATTCACAACAGCTCTGGTTAGCAGAATATGGGATTTAAAAGACCAAGGTATCCAATATAAATTGGATTGGTCAATTTTGAACCAATCTAAAGAATATGCAAGAGGAACAAGAAGATGCACACTCTGCATAAGTGAAAAATATTGGATTTTGCAGAACCTTAAATCACCAAAAACCTGCCTAAATACAAAAACAGAAATTTTCACCAGTTGCCCACACATGAAATCACACTTGCTTTCCAGCTCATATAAACTTAACTCATTTTCCATAAACTCTTATTCTTCACTTTCCTTAAATTATCCTCTTCACAGACTTCTCTTTCTGATTTACTTTCATTTTTAACTTTATTTTTAATTTTATTTTTATTTTTATTTTTACTTCACATCCACCAGTAACCCCCCCCTACTTTTCGATTCACTTACTTAATATCTCGACATTCCACATTTTACTTCCCCATTTTCTTTCCTACCTGATATCACTTGTCACTTGTGTTTTCCACACCAGATATATTCTGTTGTTTCGCAGCCGATTTTATATTTGTACTCATTTATTCATATGGCTGATTTATAATCTGTATCTATATGTCTGAGTGTGCTTATGTGTATAGGTTCTGTATATGTATACGAACGCCTCCGTATGTGTGCGTGCGTACGTATATATATATGTGTGTGTATGTGTGTTTTTATATCTATGTTTTCTTATATTTATGTTTTTTACATTCTTATTTACGTGTGTGTGTATGCGGGTGAATGTATGTGTATGTGTATGTATATGTGTATATATGTATATGTATGTATGGGTGTGTATGTATATGTGTATATATATATATATAGTCGCGTACGTACGTGTGAATAGATATACATAGGGCGATATATATATATATATATATATATATACGTGCTTCGTGTATATGTATGTACGCATGCATGCGCTTTTGTCTGTACGTATTTGTGTGTATAAATATTTTTTATATATATATGTGTATGTACGTGCGTACCTATGTTTTCTTTTCTCTAGTGTTAATTGATTACTTTCTCTTTGATTTAAAAATTTTTTCATTCTCATATATTGTTTCATTTTTATACATATATCGAGAATGACACTTCTTTTTACTATTACACTCCCTTCCCTCTTTATCTTCCGCATATAAGTCACCGCGCGTGTTGTGTGTGTTTATACGCGTGCTTTCATACTCGTATGTGTATTTAATACCTGTATCTGGATGCGTGTCAACTATATTTTCATACAATTTCTTTTTCAACTCATATTATATACGTATTATATACACATACCCTAACTATATTTGCTTATATTTTTTTATATATCTCTTTCATTACTTTTATTTATATATGTTTTTCATTTCTTGAGGAGACTTTCCAAATATTTCACTATGTTTTAAATTGCCTTGTCCGACGAACGAATGAGGACGTTTTTCGTATTCGTCTTACTCGGGAAACCTCTGGTAATGAGGTAATTATATTGTATTGTTTATTATACATTATATATATATATATATATATATA
This sequence comes from Eledone cirrhosa, assembly GCA_964016885.1. NCBI lineage: Eukaryota > Metazoa > Mollusca > Cephalopoda > Octopoda > Eledonidae > Eledone > Eledone cirrhosa. The sequence goes on from OZ024741.1 coordinate 390,988,761, forward strand.
TATATATATATATATATATATATATATATATATATATATATATATATATATATATATATGTTCTAGTTGGTGCTTGTTAATTTTTTTAAGGACTCTCTTTCACCCATACTAATGTTTTTTTTATTTTTCCAATTTGCTGGATTGTTGTTCACCATTTTGGGGATTTTCAGGCAATTTAAAAAAAAAAATGTTATATATTTATTCAGTTTTTTTTTTCTCTTTGACTTTTAGTTAGGACTGTGTTGCAGCTAAATGCAGAAGACAGATACAGCTGCAACAAAAGCAATGAACGTCAATACAGAAATGTTTCCTCCTAGTATATATATATATATATATATATATATATATATATATATATATATATATATATATAGAGAGAGAGAGAGAGAGAGAGGGGAGAGAGAGAGAGAGAGAGAGAGAGAGAGGGAGAGAGAGGGTGAGAGAGAGAGAGTGAGAGAGTGAGAGGGAGAGAGAAACACAGAGATGGAGAGAGAGACAGAGATAGAGTCTTCGGTGCTGAGATTGGGGAGACTACTAATCATGGGAGTACTCAATGCATAGGGAGATGCAGAGTGGGTATAGAGATATGTAAAACCCCGACTGCGGCGCCAAGTGGTTTCTGCTTTTATGTTCAGTAAGCCTTTTCAATGTGTATAGTAATATTTGTAGCGTATGTAAAATAGCCATCTACTACCCACATTGTACCATCAAATACTCACTACTCACTTCGTAAGTTTCCTTTTACATATTATACTTTCCATGCAGACAGCTTTACCACCTCCTCTCCCCATATGGACATGCATGGGTCTGTGTGTATGTATGGACGTGCTTGAGCATGTGTGTGTATATATATGTATATGTATAGATATATACATATCCTCTTAGCTTCGTACGGAGGTTTAGTAGCTCACATGCACACACACACGCACGCACACACACACACACACACACACACACACACACACACACACACACACACACACACACACATACACACACACACACACACACACACACACACACACACACACACACACACACGTATATGCACACGCACACGTACAGCTCTATATACAAAACGGTTTTTCCCTTCCAAATAGATGTGCACCATCATCAACTTCTCAAAAAAAGTATATCATACACAAAACGCCAGCATCAACAGTTTTCCAAGAGATGGCAACATGAATGGACCTGTTATTTTACTCTAAAAGAATATTTTCCCCCGTCCGCCCTGCCCGTCTCCTCAATCTCTATTTCTTCTTTAATTTCTCATTCTTTCTTCTGATGAAGGACTAGCGTCCGAAACCCCTTTCCTGCTATTTCAAGCGTTAAACTAATATATTCCTTCCGTGTACTGTGCCATTTGTTTTGTTATTGTGCATATACGTGTGTGTGTGTGTGTGTGTGTGTGTGTGTGTGTGTGTGTGTGTGTGTGTGTGTGTGTGTGTGTGTGTGGTATGTGTATTTGTGTGGTATGTGTATGTGTGCACACAGGTATGTATGTGTGCCTGTATGAATGTGCCTGTGTGTACATACTTTACCCACTCTTTCCATTTACTCATTTATTTCTATATAACCTACTTTTAATTTCTTATTTTATTCTTTTCATGAAAATACTTCTTCAGCCTCTAAACCCTGTCTATACATAGCCTTATACCACAGCCCCTATTCCTATGACCCTGATACCATTTCTCATCCTACGTCACTCCTCGCACTAACCACCCCTACCCTCGCCCACACTACTTCCGCCTCCTGACCCCTTGCCTGCCCAGATACACTTACTATTCTCTGCCCCCTCCCATTTTCCCCATCAGACCAGTTTATTGCTATGATAAATTCGACAAAAGCACTACCAAGACCAGTGACCTAATTTTACATACCCTACAAATATTACTAAAAACCCTTGGAAAGATTTGCTAAACACACATAAAATAATTTGCTGTCCCTGGTATAATACTATGGGAAGAAACAATTGTCAGCGATTAAATGCTTTAAATTTTGGTTTATATATATATATATATATATATACATATAATATATATATATATAGGAACGAGTAGGACCCCGACGGCTGAGCTCAAGCCGTTTCGACGGCTAATTCTAGACTAAATGTTAGCCGTCGAAACGGCTTGAGCTCAGCCGTCGGGGTCCTACTCGTTCCTATTACCCACTCTACTACCCTAAGTATTGAGTACTTTGGTGCGTTATGGTCCACCTGGTTCCTTACCACATTTCCTTCGTTATATATATATATATATATATATGATATATATATATATATGATATATATAGGTATGATATATATATATATATATATATATATATATATATATATATATGTATATATATATAGGTATGATATATATATATATATATATATATATATATATATATATATATATATATATATATATATATATATATATATATATATATATATATATATATATATATATTGTTATACTTTGGGAGGGTCATGCTGCCAATTAAAACACACTCTCCTGCTGGTTTTCACATCAAATTATAAATTTCCAGTTGGTTGGTTTAATAACTGGATGGCTGTTTATTTATTGTCAAAGCTCTTTCGTCACACATTCTGTGACGTCCTCAGTTACTAATTTGCTATTTTGTGTCTCTCCTTTGTTCTGCCCTACACCATTTTGTTTTTGAGTGTTGTGGCTGTGTATTTGGTTTGCGCATGTGTTATATCCGGGTGTGTGTGTGTGTGTGTTTATTTATTTTTACGTTTCTTTACTTGTCATTAGTTCGTTGCTTGTTCTATCTGTGTGTGTCTGTTTTTTTTAAAAATAAGTTTGGTTCTTGTGTGTCTCTGTATGTCTTTATCTTGTCCTTAGTTACTAGTTGTGATGTTATTGCTATTCCATTCGTGTTTTCTGTTTAATTTTGGTTGGAGTTCTTTAATGTTTGTCGCTTCTGTAATCTGTAATCTGTCAAAGCATTGCGTCTTTTCTCTGTGGATATGATTTTTATTTCTATGTTCTCTAGTGTGCCCCTATGTTCCATTCTGGCATGTTGGTGAAGTACTGATGAGTTCTTTCCGTCTTGGAGTACTGGTCAGTGCTCATTTATCCTTTTTCCAATGCTAGTAGCTGTCTCACCTATGTAAATTCATATACCTACAATGTCCATCTGTACATCTTATACTATTTACTACGTTTCTAGTTTTGCAGTTAATTTGTGGGCTTAATTTGCACTGTACATTTCTTATCAGTGCAGGGTTTTTTTTTCAAAAGGATATGTTCTACTAATTAGGGTTTTTATGGGAATAACTGGTCTTTCAGCTATCTTAATATTTAATTTTAGTTTGTCTAAAGCCCTTCTAAATCTGTAAGCTAGTTCGCCTCTGGGGGTTGCACTGACGAACATTACTCTCAAGTATTTATTGCTGTCATACCACGAGTTGACTTTATTAGTCTTTTTAATGCTCTCTATCCTATTCCAAAATTTACTCCTATACATAGAGCAAATCCCATTTGCATCATTTTCTACAATCTTCATCCATTTGGCCCTGACTTCTTTATACACCCTGATCCTGTCTCTCTGACTGTAGCCAGAGAACTGCATACGGTGGATGAAGTGTTGTATGTGTCTCCCTAATTCTTTAGGAATGCACTTGCAGGACATATTCCTCATCACTCTTACTAAGTCCACAATCAGTATGTTAACTTTCATGTTATCCAAAATGGCTGAGTTTCGGTGGATCAGGTACTTGGAGGTCATGGGTTTGGCATAATGCGAATGGAGGATTTGTGTTTTATTATTAACAGTTTCTAACCAGAGTTCTGTGTCTAATACAGGTAATCTATGATTGGGGTGTTTAGTTGGGTAGTCTACGGTAACTTTAATACTCTGGTGGATGGAGTTAGCTATTTGCTGGATGTTTTCCATGGTGTTCCTCTAATTCCTGACTGTTCTCCTGCAGGGGTGTTTTCACTATGATCTTGATGTCATCTACGTAGCGGGAGTAAATAGTCAAGGTAATAGAGTTCTCATCTAAGCGTTCTTTAAGTCTCCTGTCCCTCCATACCATAAAAAGGTTAGCTATGTCAACAGCAATGCTGATGCCAATGGCCACCCTCTCCTCTTGGGCATATGTTTTGGCATTGAACTTAAACATATGTTCCTTAAGTGTTAGTCTAAAACTCGCCCCCACTGCATGTGCTATCATTTTCTTTACTTGGTTGTGGTTTTCGGGGTCCGTATGGCTCTGGCCCACCCACTCCATCTTTTTGTGTGGGTCTTCTTTGCCATTGAGGTAATGATAGGTGGTCTGCCTCTCTCTGGCCTTGTGGGACAGAGGTTGCTAGGGTCGTGTGTATCTAAGTAATCCTTATCCCGTGTCAGTCTGAGTAGGAGTCCCAGCTCACTGGTATCAATCCCACATAATTCTACATTACTCTCGCTGATATTCTCTATGCCTTTTCCTACAGCAAAATCAACGTCGATGGATGGGTATAGAGACACCACATCCATAATACCTATTGTACAACCTGCCAGGTCCCTAGATATGTCGCATCCGTTGATTCTGCTGAGAAGGTCCTCCGTATTGTGACATATGTCTGGGGACATTTCTATTATGGGGCGTATGATCATGGAGAAGAAGTAGGAGAGTCTGTAGTTGTTAGCAATGTTGGCTCCATAGACTGGTCGTGTTGGTGGTCCTGTGAATGGGTCACTATTTTCTTCGCGAAGCCTATACAGCGTCGGTACATCATTGTTGGCAGTCGGTTGTATTATGCTCGACCACATCATCATGTGAGCGTTGAGAGATTTTTCTCTTTCTTCATGCTCTTATAGTGTTGCTTCTCTTGTTTTAATGATGTTGGGTTGCATTGCCTGGATGTAGTTTGGAAAAAATACAATTTATCCATTTCGCGAGCGCTGTATGAGCTTACGCAAGCCATTTGAGGATTTTTTATTTTTATTTTTGTGGACTCCAACTAACTAAAAGACATGAAGATAGCCTTAAAGGAACACTAATCTTGAACATAAAAAAGAAAATCTACATAGAACTAAGCCAACAAGAAAAATGGAAATGTAACCTAATACAAGAAATAAGTAAGATCACTACACCAAGAGAAAAAAACAGAATACATGAACATTATACAGCTAGAAGAAAAATACATAATTCAGAAATGCAAAACAATTTTAGCAAGAAATTAGCGTGGCACAAACAGACAAAACTAAAACAAGAAACTTCAGAGAATAGTAAGAAATACGGTTGAATGAATAAACATGGCGGATGTCCCACTGACCGACAGGTTCAACAATAACAACACAACCATATACGACAGGACTACAGTAAATCCTGATGAATTGTCCGTACTACAGTTGCCACCAAAATATGCCACATTATAGTAAGGTAAATATGATAGAATGTCTATCTGAGATAGATAAAACATTTACATAAATTAGATGGAAACTAAAAAACAAAAATAGCATCAGCAACACAAAC
>OZ024741.1:390999236-391039236 GCA_964016885.1 Eledone cirrhosa
GAAGACAGTCATCACGATATAAACCACCTTTAAGGTGGGGAAAAGATGAATTAATGTTAAATAGAAGAAAGAGGCCCACAAGATCGGTAATTTGGGCGGAATCACTAGAGCCCATAGTAATGTCGAAGAGATTACTATATGTATTTTTGGTCCAGTATTCCTTCTGAAATTCCAGTAGTGTTTGTCTAGCGTGCGTGATAATATTAATGTCATCCATAGCTAAGTTTGATCTATTTTTGGCAAATATCACAAATCTCATCATTTCTGAAGACAGCATGTATATGTGAAGGTATGTATATTTCCTCTGATAATTTGTAATATTTTTACCTAAATCTATATGATATACATACCAACACACATATACATCATAGAAACGATCGTAAAATGCTGAATTTTTTAATATAAGGAACTTGTTCTTTGTTTTTATTTCATTGCTTTTATTAATTTATATCTATATCTATATATATCTATATATATCTATATATATCTATATCTATATATATATATATATATATATATATATATATATATATATATATATATATATATATACATATATATATATATATATATATATATATATATATATATATCTATCTATCTATATATATATATATCTATATATCTATATATCTATATATCTCTATATATATATATACATATATATATATATACATATATATATATATATATATATACATATATATATATATACATACATACATATATATATATATATATATATATATATATATATATATATATATATATATGTATATATATGTATATATATATATATATATATATATATATATATTATATATATATATATATGTGTGTGTGTGTGTGTGTGTGTGTGTGTGTGTGTGTGTGTGTGTGTGTGTGTGTGTAGGATAACAATAAATCGTTAAAGGTAATCCGATAAAAGTCTGTGAAAACTATTTATCATGGACAGTTTAAGCGTACGGCACAGTGTGACTCAACAAGAGATTTACTTCGGTGATGATTTTATGACTTGTATTCCTATGTAAATATATCTTGGAGTAATAAAAGAGTGAAGAATAACATGGTTGACAGTACAAAACAAGGATATTTATTTACAGTCTTACAATTGTTTCAATGATAGAAATGTCTATAAATTGCTAAATACTGGAGATAGTATAACTCAATTTCAACACTTTTTTGCACAGAGATAATATCCATAGGCGAAACTAGAATTGTCACTGCTGGCGCAGCTCCTGCTTCCAGGTCTGCAATTCATTCACCCAGTGCCTGGCAGACAAAAAAGTGCTGCCATAAAATGGGTGGTGCAACCTAACTTTGGTAACTTAATGACCCCGAGCAACGCCGGGCTTTAATGCTAGTTAATGATAAATAAATAAATAAATAAATAAAGGAAGGAAGAGGAACAGATGGAAATGAGAGAGAAAGAAAGAAAATGACGAAAGAAGGAACGAAGATATAGTTAATATATAACCGGAAAAATTTACGAAATCAAACTATCACATCAAAATAAATAAATATAATATTAATAATAATAAAGGTATATATAGAAGAGAAAAAGGGGGGTGGTATAGCATAGGCAGAGAGGAAGGATAAGTAAGGAAGATGAGAAAGAAATAGAAGAAAATTAAGAGGGATGAGGAAGCAGAGAGGGATAGAAATTAATCAAGAATATGGGGATATGAAGAAGAGAGAAAAGAAAACAGACGGACGAATAAACATTACTACGTAAAATAGCTACTTTGAGATGTATTATACTATAGGGTTAAATAATCGAGATGAAATATGTTTAAGTGGAGAAATACAACGACAAATGGTGAGAGGTGTATAAATATAAGATAATAAATGATGTAAATATAAATAAAAAAATAATGATGTTAATACAAATGTTTTTAGGTTATTCTTACGTAAATATGAAGTTTGTAATAATTTGATATCGTAATAGGTGCTAAAAGTATAAAAAGGAATAAGGAATAGAAAATGGAGTTAAGTTGGTCTAAAGTTCAGGAATTTCGTTGCTGATTTATGCCGGCAAAAGATAGTTCGCTCAATTTTGCTGTTAAGAAGGGTTTTACTAAAATTAAGAATTTGGGAGAGCTCCATATTACAGAGCCTACAATGGGAAATACCAGTTTGATAGGCCTTCGCAGTTGACAGTATTTTCCAGCTGATCTCATATTCAGTGCCTGCATTCTTGAGTTGCCATATTTTACTGGCAAGAGTAGTTGTATTGATAGATTACTATTAATAATAGAATGTCTATGCACGTACCACCGTTTTTTGAAAACACCAGCTGTGGAACCAATGTAGTACCATGCCAAGCTACCTGAGTTGATAGTACACAAGTATACTACATTTTTTTCAAGGCATCTGTTTAGTAGACAACAATCTTAAAAATCATATAGTAGAACCGGCGCATAGGATAACATTTCTATGTAATTGCCACTTACCTGTCAATTGCCCTCTACTAGCCCCTATTACGATATCAAATTATTACAAACTTCATATTTACGTAAGAATAACCTAAAAACATTTGTATTAACATCTTATTTGTCTCAGATGAAATGATGGTACTTAGATGTATTGTAAATTGAGTTATACTATCTCCAGTATTTAGCAATTTATAGACATTTCTATCATTGAAACAATTGTAAGACTGTAAATAAATATCCTTGTTTTGTACAGTCAACCATGTTATTCTTCACTCTTTTATATATATATATATATATATATATATATATATATATATATATATATATGCACATATGAACTACATTTAAATTTACAAACAAAAAGAAGAATATATTCGATTAGAGTGTAATTATTTATTAAAGTGCTGAGATTAGTTATTATACTAAACCAAGTCTCGTATATCATGGCTGATCTCACTACCCTTTTGCATGATCCACAAGGAATCCTGACATTCGGAGAAGCAACAAAGAATAATCTCTTCGCCATAATTCGCGCGCGTGTGTGTGTGTGTGTGTGTGTGTGTGTGTGTGTGTGTTATATTGAAAACAACAGTGTTCTAATTTTATCTTATTTTTCAAGATTTGTCCATACTTGCAGGTTTTTCGAAACAGTAACGTTCTCAAATGCATCATTAACGTTTTCAGAAATTCATGCTTTTACCTTCTGGATGATGTGATTTTGGCATGTATTTACTGCCACTTTATAGTAGGCAGGGTCATTGTGGAATTTGAATTTTTGACCGTTAGCTTCTAACATCATTAGTCACGTGTCCATTTTCGTTTATGACTTTCATCTGTGTATATTATTGAAGCATTGTGCTGTTATGAATATTGCTTCCATCATTAATAATTTATTTTCTGTGAGAAATTCTGTAGAGTATAAATATGTTTTCCACTAATGTTTCTTCATCCAGTTTTGTTTTGTGTTGTGTACACACACATATGCAAGCACCCCGACCCACACATTTAGTTAACATGTGGCAATAATTAAAACAACAACAATAAATATAAAGAATCACTTGAATAGTTTTCAAAATATCATTGCATCTTTCATTATACAAGTTATGAACTTGAAAAAGTCCGACCAGGCTTCTTCAGTTTCAATGGTCCATTTATCTTTCATGGTTGGCTTGATTGCAAGAATAAACTGAGGTCCAATTAACTACAAAAGAAAAAAGGTAAAAAAAAAAAAATATATATATATATACGTTATTCCGGGTTGAATCGGAGGTAACCACAGTAAGTAAGGTACTCAATACATTGCAGAGTATAAAAGTTTTAATATAGATGAGATTCTACAGGACTAGAACTGTTTCATTCTTTAGAAATCATGAGGAATCTGTTCTAGTCCTGTAGAATCTCATCTATATTAAAACTATATATTAAAACTATATATATATATATATATATATATATATACGTGTGTGTGTGTGTGTGTGTGTGTGTGTGTGTGTGTGTGTGTGCGTGCGTGTATATAACTTTGATAAGTTTTATAGGTTTCGGCCAGTATTGGTCAGGCCATGTCGAAATTAATAGCACTACCTGGTGAATAGTCTAACTGGTTTTTACCTATATATATATATATATATATATATATATATATCAGAATGGAAGCGGTAAAAACCAGTTAGACCATTACTCACCAGCGTACTCGATACTTGGGGTAGTAGAGTGGGTAATATGAAAAATTGGCGACTGTTGAAACGGCAGGCGTTCAGCCGTCGGGGTCCCGAATTTTTCATATACATACATACATACATATATAAGTCAGTCAGTCAACGCGATCAGTTGCACATTTTGGTGTGGGAGACTATTCATTAAATTTAAGATGAATACTATCTCCGACAGTAATGCCACAACTACCAGTCATGTTGAATAACTGGATATTCTTCTAACTATCCCTTCTGAAGACACCTTTTATTCGAATTCGTAGAGATATCCGACTAAATACATAATTCATTTTACAAGGATTTGCTACAAACAGACTGGCTGAATACAACATCAACAACAACAACATCAGTGGAATACCGAAAAACGAGAAAGGTAAACAAAATTTATTCAGTTGTAGCTACAGAAGAAACCGAAATTATAAATCGCATTTCTCTTGGAGTTGCGAACTTAATGATGATTTATTTAATTGTTATAAAATGGCAAAAAACAATCCCTCCATTGGCTATATGAACAGAATGAAGCTACACTGGGACGAAATACACCCAGAGTTAAATTATTTCACAGCGAAACAATTACGCCAACAAGCGACGTTTGTTGAACGTAAAAATAAGATAAATATTATTAATTGTAAGTCCCTCACAACAAACATGGAATCAACAACACGTGCTACAGGTCGCCATGCTACTAGACTTCCTAGCAGCCAGGTCGAACAGTGCTTTGAAACAACTATGCCTGTAAGAAACTTGACACCACCTGTACCATCTAAGTATACCTCGAATGCTGGGGAAAACACAATCGATAATAATAATAATCGAATAAATAATAATAATAATCGCAGAAATTTGACACCACGTGTACCATCCGAGTCTACCTCGACTGTTGTGGAAAATACTATCGATAATGATAATAATCAAAAGTACAAACAATTGAAAATTTCCCTCAACGAAATCTTCCAGAGAGAAATTAACTCATGTATAAATATCTCTCTTGCTGAACGTGTTAAAATGACAATGGTGAATAAAAAACCAAATAATGAAATAGGGGATTAATATTTACGACGGATAAAAACCCCAACATTTTGGCAAATCAACGCCTGTTTATATGCCCTAGCAAAGACAGTGAAGCATTATCTTGGTGATAGCAGAGATATTAACAAGAATAAAACACCACCAAAAATACCATCATCTCCTTATAATATATAACCAGCAATTTCTCTGTCTGTCTGTCCGACAGTGGAAACACGTGCGCGCGTGCGAATGTTTTTTGTGCACGCGTGGAGAGAATGAGAGTGAAAGAAAGAGACAGACTACGAGAGGGGGATAGCGGGAGGGAGAGAGGGAGAAAGAGAGAGTGAATAGACGCTAAAATACGTGCGCGCGTGCGAATGTTTTTTGCGCACGCGTAAAGAGAGAGAGTGAGAGTGAAAGAAAGAGACAGACTACAAGAGGGGGATAGCGGGAGGGAGAGAGGGGGGAATTGAGGAGTGCTACAGAAACATATATACATTTCTGTGTGTGTGTAATATATATATACACACACAGAAATATATATAGATACACACAGAAATATATATACATTTCTGTGTGTGTAATATATATATATATACACACAGAAATATATATACATTTCTGTGTGTGTAATATATATATATATATATATATATATATATATATATATATATATATATATATATATATATATATATATATATATATACACACACAGAAATATATATACATTTCTGTGTGTGTAATATATATATATATATACACACACAGAAATATATATACATTTCTGTGTGTGTAATATATATATATATATATATACACACACAGAAATATATATATATTTCCGCGTGTGTATATATATATATATATATATATATATTACACACACAGAAATGTATATATATATACACACAGAAATATATATACATCCCTTAGCTACTGTACTGTATCTGTTGCTATCTCTCTCTCTCTCCAGCTATCCCTCTTTTTTAGTTTGTCTGTTTCTCTCACTCTCACTCTTTCTCTTTGTAACGCACTAACATTCCTCCCCTCTATCGCTGTGACGAATGGGGAGATGGAGGAGGAGGAGGAGGAGGAGAGAGTCACTTAGTCACTTCACCTCTGCCTTTCTTTCTCTCCCCTCTCACTCCCTCATTACGTACATACATTAGGGCGGTGGATTGGCAGAATCTGTAGAGAGTCGGACACCATGTTTCATAGCATGGAGTTACGTCACTTTACGGTCTGAGTTCAAATACCGCCGAGGTTAACTTTGCCTTTCATCCTCACGGGGTCGATAAAATAAAGTACCAGTAATGTACTAGGTAATTGCTGGCCTTGTGCCAAAAGTAGAAACAATTATTAGAAACATTGCTTCATTTTTACATATCTAAGCATTAGTAAAATAACTAATAATTTCAAAAGTAATTTTTCAATTCCAATTGTTATGAACAGCAAAACATTAATAATAAATTTGTTCTAAGAAATATATATACATTTCTGTGTGTGTAATATATACATATATACACACACAGAAATATATATATATACACACAGAAATATATATACATTTCTGTGTGTGTAATATATATATATATATACACACAGAAATATATATACATTTCTGTGTGTGTAATATATATATATACACACAGAAATATATATACATTTCTGTGTGTGTAATATATATATATATATACACATAGAAATATATATACATTTCTGTGTGTGTAATATATATATACATATATATATATAGACACACAGAAATATATGGGCATTTCTCTGTTTGTCTGTCTGTCTGTCTGTCCTTCCCTAAAGCTCAAATGTAGGTGCTACAGAAATATTACCTTCCCCTTCCTTTCTCCACTTTGGTACTACCAAGAGAAACACTGTCGCTATAGAAACATTACCTTCCCCTCTCCACTGACTTTGGTCACTGAGGCCGAGGGAATCGCTGGTTGCTATAGAGACACCTTGCTCAAGCCAGAAGTAACCAGTTCGAGGCGGTTCTGACTTGACACCATGCCAAGGACCATTTGAAGATATATTTCCATCGTTATATCATAACGTTTATGTATCATAACGTTTATATTTCCGTCACTAATCTCTTTTTCTCCTTTTTCGTTTTTAACATATATTTATTTCAAAGATTTCACCGTATAGATAACATATATATTTATACATGCATAAAAGACACACCGAGAGACGGTGAACATGTGGTACCGAAAACATTTCTCATCCAAATCTCAACAATATCAGTATATACACTAGATTTGCTAGCAGAAAACCGCCCACTGGGTGGTTTTCTGCTAGTCTATATATCTAAAACAGAGAATGTCTGTCTGTCTGTGTGTCAGATCACTAAAACTCGAGAAGCACCCAATCGATTGTTTTCAAACTTTACACATGTAATACTTATGGTCCTGTGAGTGTTTGGAGAAAATAAAATTTCAAATTTTCAATGCCTCAGGGACCGCATTAGGCGATTTAGCGATCTCTCTCTATAATTCTTAGTCTTTCTCTTTTTAGATAGATACATAGATATAACGTTGCGCCCTTATAATATCTGTCTGTATGTCTGGCTGTCTGCATTACGACATTATGACGCGGTGTGTGTGTGTGTGTGTATATGTATATATATATATATATATATATAGTGTGTGTGTGTATATATATATATACAAAAATATGCAAAAGTTCTATTTAAATTGTTGGGATACAACAAGCAAATATTTTTATAACTGATATAAAGCACTCGACAAGTATTTGGAGTAAATATACGATATTAACAAATGGAAAGTATATTTATAAAACCATATCTATTTTATTATACATATTTCAAGGATATCATGTTAAATTATGGTATGCTTTCATCAGACAAAATACAATATATACCAGTTTTATAAATAAATATTGACATACCCTTTCAAAATGCTACCGTTACTTTTGGAAGACATCAGGATAGTGGTTTTGTTTACTTATTAGTAACGACTTACTAATAAGTAAAAAAATCCACTATCCTGATGCCTTCCAAAAGTAACGGTAGCATTTTGAAAGGGTATGTCAATATTTATTTATAAAACTGGTATATATTGTATTTTGTCTGATGAAAGCATACCATAACTTAACATGGTATCCTTGAAATATGTATAATAAAATAGATATGGTTTTATAAATATACTTTCCATTTGTTAATATCGTATATATATATATATATATATATATATATATATATATATATATATATATATATAAACGTTTGTATATGTATAATAAAGCCAAAACAATGCAGGTATGGACATAGAATAAAGAATGCAAATGCAAAAGATATTGTTGACAATTAGTCTTTTACCTTAGATTTATTTAAAAGTCCTTAATTTTCAAGATAATATCTCTTCTTCGGAAGGAAGTAAAGCGGTTAAACCAGTATTCTAAATAGCTTGCCAATATATATATATATACGATATATATATATATACGATATATATATATATATATATATATATATATATATATATATATATATATATATATATATATATATATATATATATATATATATATATAGGGTGTAACGTTTTTCGAAATATTTACTTCTGCGTTCACAGATTGATTTTTTAAATTTTACTTTCAGAAGATCCCGTTAAGGGTGAAAGCAGCGATTCTTTGCTTAAACTTTAATCTGTTATTTTAATATATATATATATATATGACGAATTTTTTTATAAGCACAAAATGTAGACACCATCCCGAGGCCGAGGTATTGCGTACTTCTCTGTACTGTTTCAGAAAGGAGGGATAAACATGCCAATCTATGTTTAGAATCCCGAGCAACGCCGTGCCATTCTGCTAGTATATAACTAAAATAGAAAAAAGATTACTGACCTACGAAAAACCATAGGATATGTGACAATGCTCCTTACATGAAAACAAACACAAAAAAACTTCACTCCTCACCAACAAAGAGTGAAAAATAACATAGGAGACGATGTTTGGTAACAGTAGAACCAGAACTCTTCAATATAAGCTGATCACCCTCAAACAAGAATTGAGAACTGTTAGTGAAAAACGCCGATACCCGAAAGAAGGTAGATGAAAGAAAAGTGCTTAATAAAAGATTCAGACGAAACCAAACATCAATCTATAGAGATATGAAGGGCAAAATAATAAGTGTCACCGAGGCCCCATCCCAGAAAGACATAGATTCCTTTTGGAGAAAAATATGGGATGAACAGAAGAATTTCAACCAAGATGCAGTGTGGCTAAAAGAAATCCAAAATAACTATTGCTCCTACACTACAACAAAAACATACGAAATAAGTGAGGGTACCCTTGAGACTGTGATAGGAAAACTCCAAGATAAGAAAACACCAGGAAGAGACATGATTGTCGGCTACTGGTACAAAAAACTGATATTCTATCGGAGGTATCTTACTGACCTCTACCAACAAGTTCTTAAGGGAGATACACTTATACCAGAATGGTTGACATTAGCACAAACATTACTGGTCCCCAAGAACAAAGACACCCACTTGGCAAAAAACTACCGACCCATTGCACGCCAGAACCTGATGTATAAGATGTATATAGCCTGCCTGAACCTATTTCTCCAAGATCACTGTGAAAATAATAACATCATCACAGATGAACAAGCACCTGGAAAGAAAGGGGTTTGGGGATGTGCTGAACAACAAAACTGCGATGTCGGAGGTGCGACAACTTAGGAGGAATATGGCTAGTCTGACTGGACTACAGGAAAGATTTCGATTCTGTTCTCCACTCTTGGATGATAGAGGCCCTCCGACTTGCTAAAATCCCAGAAATTATTATCAGACCCATAGAGAAGATGTTTTCTTCTTGGGCTACTATCCTAAAATTAAAGACAGAGAAGGAGGACTCTATTTTCACTGATAAAATAAAATATCGCAGGGGTATATTTCAGGGAAACAGTCTCTCTGTGATATTATTCATCCGGTCATTAAACCCCTTGTCTTTTCTGCTCAAGAAATGTGAAGGATACATCATTGGCTCACAGGAGGACAGAAATACGAACCTAACACATAATTTCTTTGTGGATGATCTGAAGCTCTATGCCCAGAACATGGATGGGTTGAAGAAAAATCTTGACCTGATTACAACATTCTCAAAGGATATAGAAATGGAGTTTGGTCAAGATAAATGCTTATATATGACTGTAAAGCGGGGAAAAACAACAACCCAATCTAGCAACATTGTCATCAATGGCCTAACTGTTTCACCGATATCTGATGAGGACTGCTACAGATACCTGGGGATAGATGAGAACATATCCTATATTGGTATCTGTAATAAGGAACGCGTAACCAGGGAATACTACACCCGATTAAGAAAGATATGGTCATCGGAACTCTCTGCGCAAAAAAAAAACAGTGGCTCACAATGTGTTTGCTGCGCCTGTCCTAACACCAACGTTTGGAATACTCAATTGGACGATAGACGAAATCCGAGCGATTGATGTTAGAACTTGAAAAATACTAAACAATACCGGAAACTTCCACATCAACAATGACATAGACCGCCTTTACTTGAAACGTAAGCAGGGAGGCAGAGGCCTAACATCAGTCCAGACAGCATTTGAATGTCGCATCATATCCTTCCGACAACAACTATGAACCTCAAAGCGTAGGAGCCCGTCTCTCGAGCAAGTCTATCTGCATGAAACAGATAAGATCATGAGAGTTGGGAAGGAACTCCTCGAGAGATATTCCCTGTGTAATAATAAAAAACTCACACCCAGAGATGTTGCTCAGCAGTATAGCTGTGAATCCATGGATGAAAACTGCATGCTTATCATAAAAAATCATGCATGGATATGTTGCCAGGAAGCTCCAGAGTGAGAGTAATATAGATAAAGAAAGTAGTCTATCTTGGACCAACAACCGCTATATTGGCTCCCACTTTGAAGGATACGCTTTTGCAGTCCAAGAACAGGAAATCAACACGAAATACCTGATTCACAAAAGAGATAGGGATGCAGGTAAAACACCTAGACGTGACAAGTGCAGACTCTGCAGAATTAACATCGAAGATGTCACCCATGTCATAAGCAGCTGTCCAAAGATGTCATCGCGGTACTATCTACATATGAGGCATGATGTAGTGGCTAAAACACTGTACAATGCAATCCGTAGAAAAGATAGCCCCGATAACAAACATTAAAAGCAATGTGGAAGACATACATATACATAATATGAAAGAGTACTTTGTGGAATGTTCCAGTAAAAACCCCAATAAAATGCAGGCTTAACAGACCAGATATTATGATATGGAACAGGGAAAAGAAGGCACGCACAGTAGTGGAAGTTAGCTGCCCAGCAGATGCCAATATAATATCAAAGATTAGTAAAAAGGAGAATATTTATGCAGAACTAATGAGAAATCTGCAGATACTCCACCCTGATTATACCTTCAGATTTATGCCTGTGATTATTGGGGCACTGGGATATGTTAGTAACTGCCTCAATACAAATCTTGAGAAGCTAGGCTTCACAGGAACAGAAAGAACAAAACTAGTTAGGAAATTACAAGTACAATCTATTAATGGAACAGTAAAATTATGTAAAACATTCCAAAGATTCTGCATCTAATAACTGCATATGCACATATACAGATACAAAGCATATACACATGCACACATACAACTCAAAACATACACATCCACACATACAATAACATCCATATCTACACATGCATGCATGCAGACATGCATACATATCTACCTAGTTGATGTTGTGTAAATTCCAATGAGAGAGTCTTGTAACTATGTTAGAAACCGACTCTCTCTCTATTGGCAAAAATTTGTGAAATTATAAAACCAGAAGAACATACATACATGGTGGCTGCCAACTCGTTTTCGAGTACGGCCACTACCTTATATCCATGTAGGAGAACCTCTACCGATGCGCTGAACGAGTGTGACTTTTTAGTCCAGCCAGCGACTTGAAAACTCTGGTACAAACACTACACTTGTGACAATTATTGACACATAGTGCTGGGCCCATGGTACCATGTGACGACAAGTGCAGAGATATCTCCAGATATAAAGCAATGCCTGTGCCGTGAAGCTTATGGTGAGCAAAGGCACTGCACAAAGCCAGTCCCACTCTATTAATCATACATACATATATACATACATACATAATGGCTGCAACTTGATTTCGAGTAATGCCATCGCTTGATACTTAAGCATAAGCATCACGGATTTGGTGTTTTAGGGACTTGCATATGATTACCAACACCATGCATTACAAAAAATGTCACACATGATGCGATGCTTGTGCTTGAAGCTTTTTAAATGCATTTACCCAAAAAGAAGAACTGATTTACATCATGGTATGCAAATGAAGTCGTAGGTTTTATATCAGAGTGACCTTCTTCTAGAGAGATGTTTTAATGAAGACTAGGGGTCTCTCGCTCCACAAGAAACAACAACAGAAAAAAAGCTTTATTAGATGGCCGTTGATTTCTCCTGAGTTTCTTCGCCCTTCGGTGGGTTTTGCTTTTTAATCCCGCAGGGTCTCCAAAATCACCCTCCTCAACAAACAAACTTGGTGGGGTTGCCGGTTTAGTCGCCGATTACTCGACCATTCACAGGTTGTACTGGGTTACATGTTACCAGTAGCGCTGAAGAGCGACCTGACATACATACATACATACATATATACATACAAAAGAGGAGGGCCATCAGTCGACAATAAATGTAGGCTATGTAAAACAAAGATCGAAGATGTAAACCATATGTTGCCAACTGCGAGAGAATATCGTCTCGCTACTACCGCCCTATGAGACACGGTGTGATAGATAGAACGATCTGGAACGCACTTAGGAAAACAAAATTAAAAACAAACGCGGAGGAATATGTTGAGATAGATGGCACTAAAGTATTCTTTAAAGTATTCTTCAGTGGAACCTGAAAATAAAAACTGCAACCAAATTAAAGCACAACGCCTGATATTGTTGTTTGGGACCACACATTGAAAACGTGTTCTGTTGTAGAGATCAGCTGCCCACTTGATGTAAACGAAGGACATCTACGGACCATTGATGAGGTGTTTGCAGATCCAGTATCCAAGATACACCTTCAGCTTTATACCCATCATTATTGGAGCTACGGGTTATATACCAATCCGCTTGGACCAAAGTATAACTGAACTTGGATTGGTGGATAAAGAGCGCAGCTCCCTAATTCATAGACTACAGATGGCTGCGATAGCTGGCACCTTCAAAATTTGCAAAACATTCTTGCGATTCAAGGGATGACAATTTCTTTTCTTTTACAACCTTGCCACCAGGAAGGTGACTGGTCAAAAACGTACTCGAAATGAAGAAAAACATACATACATATGATGATGATGATGAATGCCCCCTCGTTATCGAGTATGGCCATTGCACGATATACCATTATTAATAATAATTAATTGATTCTATCGTGCAATGCCTGTGCGTGAAGATATTTTTTAAAATGACGAAAGACTGTGCACTGAGCCAATCCCACTCTCTGAGCGACAGTAGCTATAACCCGAAAAGAAGAAAAGATCAACATCATCGGTAACTACTGAGCCGTAGGTTTTATATCGGAGTTATCCCAGTTTCCTAAGTTGCCTTCTCCTAGAAGAATGCCCTGAGAAAGGCTAGGGGTCCTTCACTCCCAGTGGTTTAACCGCGCAATCGGGTGTCCAGCCCGACTATTTCTATACATACACATGCACCCATGCATATAAACATATACACACACATGTACATGTGTATATACATATTTACACACTTTTGGATGGCCGTTGACCCTTATGAGTTCTTCCGCCCTTTGTCAGGTTTTGTTTTTTGTCCTTTGGGGTGTCCAAAATCACCCTCCTCACCAAGTAAACTTGGTGGGGTTGTCGGTTTAGTCGCCGACGATCCGACCATGCATACATACAAACATACATACACACATACATAATACATACATACATACATACATACATACATACATACATACATACATACATACATACATACATACATACATACATATAAAGACATGTTTGGTGCTGAATATATACATATCTACGCATGTAATTGTGCTAAGCCATCATCTCTGTATACACCAATATTAAAATCTAGAAACGTTTTAATTTGTCCAGATCACCTACGTCAATGTCAAATAGGGCTGGGGCTGCTGACCTTTGTTCCTCAAACCCTACCGTTACTCAAGTGTAAGGGTTTCGTGATCGTTAAATTATTTCTAAATTAATATCATATATGTCCACATATTGTCTGGAAAAATCAATATCTTCATCTATTATGGATCTAAGTACAGAGGTATAAAATCCTCAACAACTGGGTGAATTTGATTCTATTCTAATTTTTAAAGTTCATAAACCAGTAATATTAAAATTTTCAAAGTATAGTCTTGCTAACTTAATAGATTTGTGTTTTAGCTGCGATAATATGTCTATAGATATGGTTTTTAACCAACTGCTTTGGCTATTGTTGGATTTTGTAATGCTAAATAAATGAATAAATAAATAAATAGATAAGTAAAACCAGGAGGTGTTCCAGTGAAAACAACTTAGAGATCTGGATGTATATATGCGTGCATGTGAACTTGAATAACTTTAAAGTGACAGTAAAAAACATTACACAGCGTTATCTTAAGTTTAAAGGGTTACTATATGCGATAGCTTCAACATGATCACTTTGAAAAGAATGAATGTTTGCGATACAATATGTTTATACATTACTGGTCCTGAATTCTATCAAGTGGCCAAAGTTTCTAATTCTGTGGAAGACAGAAGAAAGTAGGGGGTTTAAACATTGTGAGTGTAAGTTACGGAGGAATGTGTATTTGCGTGATACAATTGCTCCAGCTTGGTTCCATGCGTTGTCGCTAGTGGAATGTGACAGTGGCGTTCTGGTCCACAACCAATCCTTTAAAATTTTCTTTTAAAGATCTGTTATTCCTCTGCCTGGATTGTAAATGGTAAAATCCGTTCGAATGTCCCTGTGAGTTAAGTGATCCAAAGAAATTGTAAAATGCACAATTCTATGAAAAAATACTTTCAAGATGCCCCAGACAAAGCACACGCCCACGCGAAAAAAGGGAAAAATGAAAATTTTTACCTCGTTTGGTGTTGAATTGCTAGGTCCAAGAAATGTGCACACACTCACATACACATATATATACATATACACTTATACACACACACACACACACACACATATATATATATTTATATATATATTTATATATACATGCATATGCATTAATGAATGTGTATTTTACTTGAAACACAAAGAGACATCTGTAAATGATAATAACTATTTCTACTTTAGGCACAAGGCCAGCAATTATCCAGTGCATTACTGGTACTTTATTTTATCGACCCCGTAAGAATGAAAGGCAAAGTCAACCTCGGCGGGATTTGAACTCAGATCGTAAAGAGACGTAACTATGCTGGAAAGCATGGCGTCCGCCCCTCTACCGATACTGCCAATCCACCGATAATAACGATATTTAGACATAAATGTAGATATCTCAATTGGTCTCATCATTCCTTTTTTTCCTTACGTGATTGTGTATGCTGCTGCTTTATCACCAGACTTTATCTCGCTGTTTTTCTGTTTTACAGAAAGAGCGTCTAGTCTTCAAAATGTTCACAGCGAGGTGTATAATAATAAAATAACTAGTTATATCTTTTTTTTAATTTATTATAAATTTTTACGTACATATCGCGTTGTATAGAAATATATATTAACAAATAATATACATACATACACTCATACATACATTCATTTATATATATATATATATATATATATATATATATATATATATATATATATATATATATATATATATATAAAAGTATGTATACGTACATACATATATGTATACAGACGTACAGTAGTATGTATATATATACATACATGCACACACATATATATATATATGTATGTATGGGTTTATCGAACATTTATTATAATGCTCGGTTTGTTTGTAAACAAACAGCCCGAATTATTAACCGTACAGTGTTCGGCAACCATCGCTGCCATTTTGTTCAACACTGACAAAGGAACGATGAACTAGTTTCTAGCTTATTAGCTGTCATCAGCTCCGTATACCTTCCTGTCAGTCAATTGAACGTTTGAAATATATATATGTGTGCATGTATGTATGTATATACATACTACTGTACGTCTGTATACATATATGTATGTATGTATACATACTTATATTTAAGTATCAGCCGTACTCTAAGAGTGAGAAATGAAATTTCATTTTCTCTCTCTCTCTCTCTCTCTCTCTCTCTCTCTCTCTCTATATATATATATATATATATATATATATATATATATATATATATATATATTTGTGTGTGTGCATACGTACATGTATACATACATATATTTCTTTAGGCCCTCTTCGGTGAGGAATGACTAAGCCAGGGCAAGTTGTGTTTGTGGATGTCTCCCCTCTCCATTGATGTGCAACGTGAAATAAAGTGTCTTTCTTAAGGATACAACGCATCACCCAGTCCGAGAATAGAAATTACAACCTCTCAATTGCAAGCTCAATGCTCTAACCACGAAGACATGCGTCTCTATATATATGTACATGACCTTACCTATTAAGTTCGTTGAGATGCAACTGGCACCAGCAGTGAAACTCATGCTAGTCCTGACAACTTATTATTTTCTCCCAACTAGCAGATTCAAAATGAGAGTAAGTTGAACAATTTTCCTCATTTTTATTGTGTTTTGTTTAATATACGCTCTAATACATGTTCAATCTTCCTCTCTCACTCACCTATTGAATCGTACAAAATGTGACATTGATCGGTTTTACGCACGTGGTTGGTCGAAATATTCCGAATTCGAATTCTAACCATCGCGCTAATTCTATATAGCTGTCTAATTGCCTGTTGGCATTTAATGTCCGGAAAGGTTGTAGGCACTGCCATTGTTACTGTCGCACTATTTCTCGCCATGGGACTTGGTGACTAGAGCCGAATGCTATCATTCTATTGTTTAGCGATTGGAGACTGATTTTCTCTAATAACCGACTTTTTCACTCACTTGTTAATTTATGTTTGACTTGAGATATGTTGGTAGAGTTCTTATGGAGGGGCTGAAGAACAGAATTTCGACTCCTACCATCATGTAAATTTCTGAACCAGTGGCCAATCGGTTGATGGTATTTTGGTGACGCGTAGGGATTTCAGTTGCTAATGTACTATTGTGTCGCCTGTCGCATTTACTGCCATAGGCGGCACGGACTGGAATCTAATTCTGTCGATCGATTGGTTATTGATTAGGTGAGACCCGCTAATGAAACCACATAGGCCAATTGTGCATTGTTGCATAATAAAGGCAGACAGTAGATGCTATACGGTCTCTTGCTGCATTAAGTGTGGCCGAAACACGAGTACGGGTATAGATTTATTTTACCCATTACGTGTGTTGTATTGATGCAGATACTTTCGCGTCTACTTTGGGATTTTTACATAACATTACCTATGGAGTATGCTGAGATGCAACCGGTACTAGTTGGGAATCAGTATGCTAGTCTCGTCAACTTCAAATATATATATATATATATATATATATGTGAAGAAATACCAACGATAATCAGCAGACTACTGATGAGGGACATTTAATCTCTTGATCTATTTTTATTCATATGTTCATGTTCGCACAACGCAGCACGCCATTTTCCATTGATATATATATATATATATATATATATATATATATATATATATATATACATATATGTACATATATATATGTGTGTGTGTATGTGTACGTGTGTGTGTGCGTGTGTTTGTATGTGCGCATGTATATCTATATACATATATATTTCAAATTATGCTTGATTTAGATTATTTTACTTGTTTGGGATTAATTATCAGTAGCACTAACATGGCGTGATTCATAAAGGGAGTGTGTATGAAGGCATATAAAATATGCTTCTGTATAATAAATATACATAAATTTCACTATAATAGTGGTACTGCTATACAATTACATATCGTATATACCTTAGTATATACCTCTACTATGAATCAAGCTATGTTAGTGCTCGTGCTAATATATATATATATATATATATATATATATATATATATATATATATATATATATATGTATGTATGTATGTATGTATGTATGTATGTATGTATGTATGTATGTATGTATGTATGTATAATAGCATTAATAAAGAAACTGATGTTACATAAATCGTTTATTCATTATAATTACTAGCAGAAAAACCACCCTACGTGTGGTTTTCTGCTAGCATGTGTAGTGTGCATATTGATATTATACACAAGTGTATATACATGTAGATATGATACATCAAATAAAATCGTAATTGACAATCTACACAGAAATTGAAAGAAGACTGCGTTACACAGCTACTACTACTACTACTACTACTACTACTACTACTACTACTACTACTACTACTACTACTACTACTACTACTACTACTACTACTACTACTGCTACAGTACTTTTTTCCATTTCATCCAGTTAAATATATCTGGATACTATTCACTTTTCCTTCTTAAAACATTGAGACAAACATTTATTTATGTGGCATCACGTCTTCTAAAGCTCTAAAAAAGTTCTTTTCCCGTTTAACTTCTAGCAGCCGACGACTTTGGTACTTCCAATTACAATGAATTAAAATATTGATCTCCTATGAATTCTATTTAATCTCCAATATCTCATTATCTAGTGGTACCGTCTGGAAATCGATAGTAGTTGCGGTGTGGAATGTTGAAGTTCAACGATCGTAACTTGCAACATCACTATCATAATTACAATGGAGAAATAATTATCACACACCTGTAGATAGTCCATAGCTTTACGGAAGGAATGCGTAATAGCCCATAGCTTTACAGATGTCATTTGGAATGCATTATTGAACTTCTGGATATTTTGAAGAAAGTGTCTTGATTCAGTAGTTGAACCAATCAGCAACCCCATCAAGGGTTCTGGTGGTTCAGGTAATAGTCTAAACTTAATCCTTCCATTTAAACAACACAATCCAGTTGACCCACCATTCCTTTGTTCACATAGCTTTTGAGTTTTCTGAGTCTCAGTTTCTTCATGTCAGCTTTGAGCTGTTCTATTTTTCTCCATTTGCTGTCTTAATGGTTTTCGTGCATCTGATTCCTCTTGATGAATAGTTGCTTCCATTGTCCTATCTTCAGCAAGCCCTTTTGACCTTTGATCCTCTGATTGATCCTGTCTATTCCGTACACTTCTTATTCTTTGTTGTTGAAGCCTTGATAATCTTTGTGCATCTGATTTATCCCGCAAAGTTACTTTCATTGTCCTATCATCAGCAAACCTTTTTGAACTTTGTTCTTCTGATTCATTTTGCCTTTGGGGGGTCTTTCTTGTCGCTGCTTTTCACTTTCATTCTCCCTTAGTAGCTGCTTTGCCATAGCTTGATGAGATTTTCTTCCAAATGAAGGGGCATTTTTTGCTTGCAGCTTCAAATGAGGCTATTATTTAATTTTATATTTTTCTTTTAATGCTGGATCTAAGTCGAGTCAAATATAACTCCATTAACTTTCAGCTATATTTCGAAAACAACAACTAAAAACTAATGGAAATGAATATGCAAAAAAATATTACAGGTTTCACATGTGTTATTTTTAGTTGTGTTTCTATAAATCGAATAAAGAAACCCAAATTTAATGAGAGGCTGACATACACATATACACACGGAGCTATATAAGAAAATGTGGCATATATATACACACCGAGGAAAGATATGAAGAAGATAGTAGTAAGAAACTCTCAGGAGAGCTGAACAACAGAACGTCTTCAGAGAAGAAAACCCCTCACGCAAGTGTTTCAGTTTTTAACTTCTTACAATCTACGGGGCCCATGCAGCATCCAGGTCAATTAAACCGTATGGAGATTTTTCATTGCCTCTGCTTTGAAACTTATATCTAGAAGCTTTCTTGAGTTTGGAAAAATAACATTGGTAGTCATGGTAACAGTGATATGTCACCGTCACCACCACCACCAACTACAAACGTGACTTACTCAGGGTTTCTTCCCTTAGTGTGTGTTAAAATACAAACACAATGCTGTCAAACTCTATAGAAGTCATTTTGTTCAGGGGCTAAATATTAAGTAGATATGACATATAGGCACATACACACATGGAAGAGATATAAAGAATGTATATCAAAATGTGCTGCAGCCAATAGAGGAGAGAGCATATTTTAATATTAATGCAGGCATGTGTTGTTGCTTTATGTTGATTGAATGCGTGTTGCTCACTTATTTTAGTCGCATCTCCTTCCATGCAGGAGAGAGAGGCGGGACGTTTAGTACTGAAGCAAGCGTGAGTTTATTGCTTTAGTGTCGGCTACTAAGTTGAACGCGTGTCGTTCACTTTCTACGCTTTCGTTATCTCTGTTTCTTTGTCTTTTGGTTCATGCATTGTTAACCTACTTGCTTAGTTCCATCTTTGGCTTTCAGCACTTTAGCTAATTTCGCGCGTGCTTTCTCTCAAATTCTCATTTCTTCATTGTCTCTATTTTCCGTCATTTTCCATCGTAGTAAAGACGATAACTCACAACGATCAGAGATTGACAAAGAGACAAACAAAAATATAAACAAATGAAAGTGCAAGGAAAACCTATTCCTGAATCTAAAGAATTCACATGCCAAGTTTGAGCATGATTGGTCTACTGGTTTCTATGTGCATCGGAGTCAAACAGACAAACAAGCTAATATATATATATTGTTATACTTTGGGAGGGCCATGCTGCCAATAAAAACACGCGTTTTCAGATAAGAAATGTTACAAAACAAATTCAAAAATCAAATATATATATGTGTATATATATATATATATATATATATATATATATATATATATATATATATATATATATATATATAAATGAAAGTATACAAATTGTTGTGAGCGTGAAGCCAACAGTATTTCATAATATATATAAGTGACTATAACGTTAAAATGGAAAAATAGTTAACGTAAGATGTGGGAAAATAATTCAAACTCAATTTTAAAAAAAATCAAGACAGATTTATCCATAGAATTTTGTAAAATCCAGGGAAAATCAATAGAGCCTTAACTCAGAATAAAATAAAGTTTAAATACTCATCCTTCAATTTGGAAAAGCTACAAATGCTCTGTATAGTCTTAAAAAGACTATTCTGAGAAATTTTCAGTGGGGATGGTCACGGTTGGAGTTGTTCATCAGCAGAGCTCAAACACGATAACCCAAAATCCACTGTAGAATATGCCAAAAGGGGAATTTAAAAATATTGTTGTGGTCGTGTTTTCGTTGGCAATCGTCTGTTTACGACAGTACAGCGCGGCTCTACTTTATTTAACTGAGATAAAACTTATATGAGCATGAACAGTAGATCATTACGCATCTTTTGGCTTAAAAATCTAGAAATTTGGTCCAGCGGGAAAAAGTTTATAATCAAAGTTTGCTGATAAATCTTGTGTTCAAGTGAGTGAGTAGTAAGCGTGACGCTAGGGGAGGTAATCCAGAAATGACGACGTTTGGAATATGTATATTTGTGTACGTCGCCATATATGTATGTATGTATATGTGTATATGTATATTTGTGTATGTCGCAATATATGTATGTATGTGTGTATATGTATATTTGTGTACGTCGCCATATATGTATGTATGTGTGTATATGTATATTTGTGTATGTCGCAATATATGTATGTGTGTATATGTATATTTGTGTACGTCGCCATATATGTATGTATGTGTGTATATGTATATTTGTGTACGTCGCCATATATGTATGTATGTATGTATGTATGTGTGTGTATGTATATTTGTGTACGTCGCCATATATGTATGTATGTGTATATGTATATTTGTGTACGTCGCCATATATGTTTGTATGTATATGTGTATATGTATATTTGTGTACGTCGCCATATATGTATGTATGTATGTATGTATGTGTATATGTATATTTGTGTACGTCGCCATATATGCAGTATGTATGTGTGTATATGTATATTTGTTTATGTCGCGATATATGTATGTATGTATGTGTGTATGTGTGTATATGTATATTTGTGTATATCGCCATATATGTGTGTATGTATGTGTATATGTATATTTGTGTACGTCGCCATATATGTATGTATGTGTGTATCGGGCTCACATACATTCTCTGTGCGTGATTTGGCTCAGCTCAGCCAATCAGCGCCAGTAGAAGAGGATGTATCCCTACGCGTTCGGAGGGAGAAATAGCCCGCAAAGATTTGAGGACGCTATCACTTCCAGGCTAGACCGTGTTAAGGTAAACAACACTTGTTCTTTTGCTCCGTAAGCACAAACAATATGTAACGACAAGACATTACCTACGAGCCTGACCAAACGCATTCAGCCAGTCGCCCGTATTTTCTCTTGTAATCTTAATTGAATTATTTCATTATTCTTGGCATGCCAGCTTAATTCACTTCTTAACCTTTATTAATAAATAATGTAAAAACAAGCTAAAATTCGTTGTCGATATTCCTATCGTATCTTTCTACCAAACCTGGTTCCTCGTGGCAACAACACAACAACTCTCTAAATATTCTTTTCCGCTAAATTCGAATTTATACCTAAACCAAATTGGTGACAATATATCTACACCAAATTTGTGACCCTCGACGATTAAGTATGAAAACGCAGCCTATTTGAATTCGCCAGTCGTTTTAACGGAAATGTGGAGTGGCTTAACATTTGGAATATTCGAATCGGGTTTCTAGACTCGCTTAGCGTAAGTCCATAAAATTCATAATATTCCATTTGTTGAAGCACGCGACCTACACAATATTTCTGTTATAACTTTCATGGTAACACAAGTAACTCACGCATACAGACGAACACAAAAATACTACACAAAAGAAAGAGTTTTTTCGACGTCTAACAAAAAATTTCTCTTTTGGATTGAAAATTATTATTGCGAGCATAGTTTGATAAAAACAAAAAAAAAAAAAGAATTAAAAAAAAAAAAAATTTCTCTGGATATAGAATTTTGCTCGGCTTATTCAGTTTTTCCATGGCACAGAAATGGAGTATTTCCATTTCGAATCAATACCTTTCACTAAAATCGGGCAATTGGACTGATCAAATTCACATTCATGCCAGTTTTTACAAATCGGAGGTGAGCAAAGTGAGACAGGTGCACAAAAAGAGGGGTGTGAGCAAAGTGACCAGGAAGATTTTGATGGCAGAAAATGTACAGAACTTCTGACTTTGGCTAGATTATGCAAATTTGGTCCCCCATCAAATTGCCCAGATCCCACTGCACGTCTAAAGCTAGCTAAACGAATGCACAAGGCCATACATGAACTTTCACCTGATTTGACTGTGTCCCAAATTCGGAAAAAAATGGAAATCTTTGAGCAGTGTAAAAGATTCCATAGGGACAACATCTATTGCATAGGACAGTCTGACTGCACAAATGGACTTGAACTGATTCGAAGTATGGCTCCTCACTCTCCTCGCATCAGTACAATTCTGAGATGTGTGTACAAAGTGAGATCAGTCTGTGTCTGGCTAGACTCCTATGACATTTCAATCTTGGAAGGAAATTGGTCAATGTTTGATGATCTAGTAAATCCCCAAAACATGTCCAACAATCTGCTAAGCCGTTTGAATGAGATAGTGGAAAATGAAAATGAGAGCTTGCATTCAGAATCCTCAACCATGGCCAATTTTGCATCCATTATCAAACATTTTAATAAAGAGATTCAAAAAATGAAAATCAACTCCTGTGACATTTGCAAACAACGAGAATTAGATGCTAAACTCAAAGTCTGGGAGGATTGGAGCCCTTTGACAAATCCCTATCTCCTGGAAACCATTCAACAAAACTACTCTCTACCATGTACGATTTGCTCTACATGTAGAAATAGTCTTGTCAAAAAGTCGATACCATCATTGGCTTCAATCAATGGCCTAGAAGTGGTCAAAATTCCAAATGCGTTGTCAAAGTTGAACATGTATGAGCAGATTTTGATCCAAATGGCCAATTGCTTCATCAATGTCATTAAATTGTCACCCTATCGTTTCAAAGGTGCACCATCACATCTAGTAGCTGCTATTAAAGGAATAGCAACTCACATGCCACTACCAGTAGAAAACACAATCAATCATGTAATGAAAAAACTTCCATCGAATCAAAATGATGCATTTGAAATAATTGTTGATAGTCTTCCAACTAAAAAGGGCACAATTTGGCGATCGCTAGTGAATATGCAAAATGTCTTTGATGCCTTGGAGTGGCTGAAAAACAACAATGACATTTACAATGACATTTTGATAGACAGAACCACAAATTTAGAGGACATTGTTACATGCACTGGTGAAAATGTTTCCATCAATTTTCCACACATTCTCACACAAACTGGTGCTGAAACAGTCTATGAACACCATACTGTACAGCAAATCAAGCCTGCACTCCCAAATCAAAAGGACCTTGAACTGTTTCGCATGAAACGAGTTGAAGGTACTCTTCTTCCGGACAATGATCCAAACCTGGATCTAATGTGCTTCCCCCACTTATTCCCTAAAGGAAAATTTGGAATGATGCACATGAACAGACCCCATGGTAGAATAAAGCCCTACATGTTCATCAGAAACAGACTCAGACATGAGGACCCCGGTTTCGTAGAGACATTCAGTACATTCTCTACAACTTGGACAAGGCTGACAAAAGAACACTAGATTCTGGCATTTATGCCGTAATGAAATCACTCAAAAGTCCAAAATTGACACTTGCTCAATTTTATAAAAGATTGGAAGACAATGATGAACAATTGGAAAGTGGTTTGTCAATGATGATGGCGAATGTTCGTGGAACAAAGCCATTTTGGGAACGCAAGTGCTCCGACTTGAATGCCATAGATGAGAAATTCGGTCCTGCCCATTTGTTTATCACTCTTTCATGTGCTGAATACTTTTGGCCAGGCTTGAGGGAATTTTTGGAAAAACTCAATAAAGACATTGCAAATGTTGAAACAAGGCCGATAGGGAATCTCTGTGCAAATGATGTTGTGGCTGTCAGTGAGTACTTTCACCATCGTTTTAGTGCTGTTTTTCATGATGTAATTTTAAATAAAAAAGGCCCATTTGGGAAAATTATTCATTACTTTTGGCGACTCGTGTATCAACAACGTGGTGCCCCTCACATTCACCTTAAAGCCTGGGTTCGGGACAGTGTAATTTTTAACAAAGATCCTAAAGAAAAAATCAAGCAATTTATTGAACGCTGCATTACTTGCCGGCTACCATCCCCTGTGGCCAGCCCAAACTTGGCAAATCTCGTTAGACGGTTCCTAGTCCATACTTGTGGCAAAGCATGCTGGAGAATAGTGAGGAGAGGGAAACATTTTCGTAAAAAATGCCGTTTTGGTTTTGCACGTGCAGTGGGGCCATTTCGGTTTTTCTCAGTTTCTGAAAGTATCAAATCACGAAAAAATGGTAATGGAACAAAAAAACTGTACCAAACCAATTGGAAAGAAAAGAATCAGAAAAGTACATAAATGACTACAATCCCTGTTTACTTCTAGCCTGGCAAGCAAATATAGATGTGCAATACATTGGTGAGAATAGTATGATTTTGAATAGATATGTCACCTGCTATCAGACTAAGGCTGAAAAAAATGAGGCTGAGGGAGTGTGGGCGAATCTGGATCATTCCAAAACAAAATATGGGAAATACAAAAGTGCTGGACTGCAATTGCTTGGGAAAAAGGACACAGGAGGATATGAAGCTGCTGACAAACTTTTGGGGCATCATTTTTACGGGTCATCAGATCATGTTATTTGGGTAGGTGCAGACATTCCCAGTAGGCGCGGCCGCAGATTGAAATCTCAAAATGATCTCGATGAACTGAGTGAACACTCAATGGACTTGTTCTACGAGAACATGGTGGAAACTTTTTACAAAAACCGGCCAAAATTCCTGGAAGATTCCTCCTTATATGAAGTTGCCAGCAAATATGAGAGGACACAAAAAAAACCTGTTGACAAAGATGTGGCTACAAAAATGAAATTGCTCAATGACAAGGGGTATTTTCATAGTGTAAAAGAGCGGGTAGTTAAAGCACCGAATATACAGCTCAAAAATGACACAAAAGAACGTTATTACCACAATATTCTAATGCTGTTCAAACCCTGGCGCGATGAGGACAAAGATTTATTGGGGGGCTGCAAAACATTTGAAGAGTCCTTTCATCTGTGTGCAAACAATTTGCCTGATATGGTGAATTTTCAAAATGTGAGGAAAAAAATCACTGATGCAGTTGAGATGGGGAAGAGGTTGGAGAAGGAGGGTGAAAAGGAGGGAGAGGTCGGAGAAGGACGGAGAGAAGAGGGGGAGAAGGAGGCAAGAGGTGAGGCTGGTATTGATGTTCCCCAAATTCAAGATGTAGATGAAACTGCTCTACAGACAAAAGAAACACAGCTTAATACAGATCAAGTATCCATATACAATCTAATTGTATCAGCAATTGAAAAACAGGAATTGCATTGGAATTCGGAAAAGCCACTACCAAGGTGCAGATGTGATGATTGCCCACAATTTCTCAAATTTGTCTCTGGTGTAGGAGGTACAGGGAAAAGTTTTCTCATTGATATAATTTCTGACAAAGTTACTCAAATTTGTTGCAAGAGAAATGGGGCCCCAGTAATCATTTGTGCACCAACTGGTATGGCTGCTTTCCAAATCAAGGGGACTACTTTGCACAGGCTCTTCAAACGCCCAGTCCAACATGGAAAGTCACCATCATATAGGGAATTAGAAAGTGATGAACTCAAAATTTTGCGATCCACTCTAGAGGGTGTCCGTCTGATAATTATCGATGAAATAAGTATGGTCAGTCATCTGATGTTGGCATTTATCCATAGGCGTCTAGATGAGATTTTTGGGGACCAGAGTCAAATGACCAGCCCTTTTGGAAAAATAAATATTCTGGTTTTTGGCGATCTACTTCAACTTCCACCAGTAAATGAAAAAACACTCTTTTCCAGTATTTCTGCATATGATGCTAAAAGGACTGGTCTGGGAATAAGTGGTCAGTCACTGTGGAAATTTTTCGACTATGATGAGCTCACTATAAACATGCGGCAAAAAAATGACAGTGAAAACTATTCTGAAATGTTGGGTCGAATAAGAATAGGATCACCTACAGACATGGACATCAAGACTTTGAGTGAACATTGCCTATTCCCAGATCGCAGGGCAACAATGAGAGAGGCAACTGAGAAACTAATGCAACTTTGCACATTACCTAGTCAAAAATTTGTCTGTATTTTGCCTGTCAATGAATCTGTAGATGAATTCAACAAGGAAATGCTTAAGCATGCCAACATCAGTACAGTTGTAGTTATTGCTGAGGACTCAGGAATGCGCCAGAAAGGTCGTAAAAAAAAGTCAAAGTCAAACAAATTTTCCAAACCAAAAAAGGCATCAGACACTGCTGGACTTGAGACTGAATTGCAAGTTGGAGTTGGGGCCAGAGTAATGCTGAGACGAAACATTAATTTGGTGAAGGGGCTATGTAATGGTGTCATGGGAACAGTGCAAAGCATGGTCAATGGAAAAGATGGGAAAATGGGACAAATCATTGTGGAATTTGATCACATGATAGGCAATGACATTTCAATAGAAAAGGTGACTGCAGACTATGAAATCTCTCCTGGTGTGTATGTGACACGAAAACAGTTCCCCCTAAGCCTTGCCTATGCCATCACCATCCATAAATCACGGGGAATAAGTGTTGATGGGGTCATTGCTGATCTTGGTTCTCTGTTGTTCGCAGATGGAATGGCCTATGTTGCACTTTCACGAGCTAGGAAACTCTGCAATGTCTATTTGATAGATTTTGACCCACGAACCCTGATCATGTGTGACAAATCTGCTTGGGAAGAGTACAACAAATTGCGTTCTACAACAAAATTGCCTCCACTTGGACCATGTAGAAATAAACCACCATGCATGGCTTCTGAATCTTGCATGCCAAAAAAACAATCATGGCGAATGTTGAATGTGGACAACCCTTCTGAATATGCTCCTCCTACCAAAAAACCTAAATTAGCTACAATTTCCATGCTCACTCCCATGATTAGACTACAAAATAAGGAAAATGCCTGTTTTGCCAATTCCACACTTCAAGCTATTGCCCAATTGCCCAAACTTTGGGAAACTTTGTTGTCTACCAAATTACTCAGTCCAGTTGTTCAGGAAATAGCAAATATTGTCAATGATTCAAAAATTGAACTTTCCCAATCTTCACAACATTGAAAATTGGTCAAAATTTGACAAATCTGACTTCAAACCAGATATGATTCATTTGAACAATGTTGGAAATCTTAAATTGACACAAATTTTTGCCAATGTTTTTGCCACCTGAGGTAATTACAAGGGGAGGTAATTACGAGTCTCTCTCTATTATCTAATATATTTCAAATTGTATTTTTAACTAAATTCATTTATCATAGTCTAATATTTTAAAAATAGGTTAGTGCTCCACGATGATGACCCATGTCCCCGCCATGTGGAGGGGATGCTTAGGAGCCATCCAGATATCATGTGACCATTTTTGGTTCGCGGTGTCCACATGATATCTGGATGGCCCTTTATACTAATTAGTCATTTATCTGCATAAAAATTATACCAGATCATTCTGATTATTGGCTTGAAATCTTTTACAAAATTAGTATGAGCAACTAAGAGGTCATCAATAGAAATAGAATTACTTTTTGAAGTTTTCATGCACAGCATTTTTTGGGATTTTAAATAAAAGTTAATATCATAATTCTTATTTTGTATACCCACATTGCAGATACAGAGAAACATGACAATCCTATATAAAGGTCGTAGACAGCAGTATCAGTTTTTATCCGTAACACCACTGAAATGCACAAGTTTCACCAATTCCCTATTATGCACTAATCATCTCAAATGCATTCATGATTTACTAGCTTTGTCATTAAGCCAGTTGCCTCAACTAGATTGCAATTATACCCAAAAGAACTTTAAAATGTCAATCACTTGTCAGTAATTCACTATGATCATTTAATTATTAGATAGTTGTTGCTTGCATTGCCTTAAAAAATAGTAGACCAGATAAAAAAATGCGTACAGCAAAAAAAAGTAATATTGTTGGAATATAAACCTTTAAAAATACAGGACAAGAAACTAAAATAAAACTTTAAAAGAATAGGACAAGAAACTAAGATAAAACTTTAAAGAATTGGACAAGAAATAAAAAATTTTACAATAATATTAGTGGCAAAATTTTTTTATTCGTTTCCTGTGCCATGCCCCAGTATCTTCTTGATTAGTGAATAATAATTGTCATGCTCTCATTGTGCGTTGCCTCTGAGCTTGGTTCTGGTTGGGGTTGGTTGGCTGAGCAGTTCTGCTCCGTCAGAATGACCATTGCAAGAAGAATTGGCCGATGCAGCTGCAGGTCTCCTCCAAGAATGCACTTCTGGTCCCGCAACACCAGACGAAGATGGAGAAGACGACCGGGACAAGATGTCGACTCTGACCACCGACTACGGCACCTCCCTCAACCACCGGTCCTCCCTCTGTCCCGTCATCCCTCCAGTCCTCCTGCTCCCCCTTCCTGTACCAGAAAGCTGTGGCACGCATTCATGTGGACTGCCGGACTTGAACTCAAGGACAAGATGCAAGGAGAAGATGGACGGGTTGGTCAAGATCAAGGATGAGCGGGACGACAAGACCGTCCGCTGCTGCTCAAGATCTGTGCTCATGGGCCCATGGGTCCATTTACATTATGCATGACACATGAGGCGTGTCGCCGAATGATGAAATAGGGGTATGGTTATGGCCCAATTGGTGTTCAAACCAGGATCAAATGATCCCCCCGGTCTGACGACGACCTCTGAATATGGAACCCAGAGCCTATGAATGTGGAACTCGAGTTTTTACCAATAAATATTTTGCCACTAATATTATTGTAAATTTTTTTATTTCTTGTCCAATTCTTTAAAGTTTTATCTTAGTTTCTTGTCCTATTCTTTTAAAGTTTTATTTTAGTTTCTTGTCCTGTATTTTTAAAGGTTTATATTCCAACAATATTACTTTTTTTTGCTGTACGCATTTTTCTATCTGGTATATAAATGAAAGTATAGAAATTGTTGTGAGCGTGAAGCCAACAGTATTTCATAATATATATAAGTGACTATAACGTTAAAATGGAAAAATAGTTAACGTAAGATGTGGGAAAATAATTCAAACTCAATTAAAAAAAAAATCAAGACAGATTTATCCATAGAATTTTGTGAAATCCAGGGAAAATCAATAGAGCCTTAACTCAGAATAAAATAAAGTTTAAATATCATCCTTCAATTTGGAAAAACTACAAATGCTCTGTATAGTCTTAAAAAGACTATTCCGAGAAATTTTCAGTGGGGATGGTCACGGTTGGAGTTGTTCATCAGCAGAGCTCAAACATGATAACCCAAAATCCACTGTAGAATATGCCAAAAAGGGAATTTAAAGATAGGCTAGTTCGTACGTAATTATGAAAAATAAACGCGCATGAAGAGACATGGCTGGTGACGTCAGAATGAGACGAATGTCTGTTTACATGAAACAGCAGTCAAAAAATATTCCGAAAAAAACTCTACAAGTGTAAGGAGTTCATAGCAATATTATCGCGTTTTTTCTTTTTAAAAAGACCCGGATTAGTCACAAATTATTTTAAGCACTCTAGGAAAATTCCGAGTATAAATATAAATGAAAGTATAGAAATTGTTGTGAGAGTGAAGCCAACAGTATTTTATAATATATAAGTGACTATAACGTCAAAATGGAAAAATAGTTAACGTAAGATGTGGGAAAATAATTCAAACTCAATAAAAAAAAAATCAAGACAGATTTATCCATAGAATTTTGTGAAATCCAGGGAAAAATCAATAGAGCCTTAACTCAGAATAAAATAAAGTTTAAATATCATCCTTCAATTTTGAAAAACTACAAATGCTCTGTATAGTCTTAAAAAGACTATTATATATATATATATATATATATATATATATATATATATATATATATATATATATATATATATATATATACTTGGGGAGGGTCATATTTGTGTAATAATATTGCCAGAATTAATAACAGAACACACTCACTGTTTGGTTGGTTTTCGCTTCTGTGTCTTTTATATCGGTTAATTTAATTTATTCGGTCCTCAATGTTACCATTGACTGACCAACGGTCAAATATACAGATACAATATAGACACAAACACATATATATAGTCTAACAAAGTTCTTTCGTTGCACATCTGCAACATCGTCAGTGCTATTATGTTTCCTCCCGTTGCATTGTATGCCTACGCCATCTTTATTTAGTCTGTTTATTTATATATATAACTTTGATAACTTTGATCAGTTTCGGCCAGTAATGGCCCATACCATGTCTACTTTAATAGCATCACCTGCTGATTTTTGTATGTATGTATGTATGTATGTATGTATGTATGTATGTATGTATGTATGTATGTATGTATGTATGTATGTATGTATGTATGTATGTTTTCTCTTTCTCTTAATTTCGAGTATATTTTTTTGACCGGCCACCTTCCTGGTGGCAAGGTTGTAAAAGAAAAGAAATTGTCATCCCTTGAATCGCAAGAATGTTTTGCAAATTTTGAAGGAGCCAGCTATCGCAGCCATTTGTAGACTATGAATTAGGGAGCTGCGCTTTTTGTCCGCAAATCCAAGTTCAGTCATACTTTGGTCCAAGCGGGTTGGTATATAACCCTTAGCTCCAATAATGATGGGTATGAAGCTAAAGGTGTATCTTGGATACTGGATTTGTAAACTCCTCATCAATGGTCCGTAGATGTCCTCCTTCTCCTGTATTTTTCTGACAACGTTTACATCAAGTGGGCAGCTGATCTCCACAACAGAACACGTTTTCAATGTGTGGTCCCAAACAACAATATCAGGCCGGTTGTGCTTTAATTTGGTGGCAGTTTTTATTTTCAGGTTCCATCAGTATTCCTTAGTGCCATCTGTCTCAATATATTCTTTTTCGTTTGTTGTTAATTTTGTTTTCCGAAGTGCGTTCCAGATGGTTCTAGCTATCCCATCGTGTCTCATGGGGAGGTAGTAGCGAGATGACACTCTTTCGCAGCTGGCAACAATGTGGCTTACATCCTCGATCTTTGTTTTACATAGCCT
Organism: Eledone cirrhosa; assembly: GCA_964016885.1. NCBI lineage: Eukaryota > Metazoa > Mollusca > Cephalopoda > Octopoda > Eledonidae > Eledone > Eledone cirrhosa. The sequence goes on from OZ024741.1 coordinate 391,031,667, forward strand.
ACATTTATTGTCAGCTGCTGGCCCTCCTCTTTTATGCAGCAGATATTTGGTAAAGAGTTCTTTTTCCTGTATTGCATAGAGATATCCCACAAGGTGTGATGTCATAAACTTGTCGGAACTCCATGCCAGGCTTTTTGAGTGGTTTATCCCCTCTATGGTCTGTGTTTTACGCCTCAAGTATCCATGCACAACTTTTTCTGTAAATTGGTCAATTTTTTTATCTTGTATGTATGTATGTATGTATGTATGTATGTATGTATGTATGTATGTATGTATGTATGTATGTATGTATGCATGCATGTATGTATGTATGTATGTATGTATGTATGTATGTACGTGCATACATAACCTTGCCACCAGGAAGGTGGCCATTCAGAAATGTACTCAAAATTACGTATGTTATTCTCTTTCTCTTAATTTCGAGTACATTTTTGATCGGCCACCTTCCTGGTGGCGAGGTTGTAAAAGCAAAGAAATTGTCATCCCTTGAATCGCAAAAATGTTTTCCAGATATTGGTCATTTGTAGTCCCCCCTCCCCCTCTCTCTCTCTCTCTCTCTCTCTCTCTCTCTCTCTCTATATATATATATATATATATATATATATATATAGTAATAATAATAAATTTGAAGACTAAAATCCAAAGAGGGCTCGATAAGGATACATATATATCAAATATATAAGAGAACCGTAGAGCAAATATTTATTAAAATAACATATATATATATATATATATATATATATATATATATATACACTGTATATGTGGTTGACGTTAGGAAGAACACCCAGCTGTAGAAACCAACCAAAAATCAGTTCTGAATGAGCAAGGCATGGCCATCGTAGCTGGCCTTTCTCACAACGGCACAACTCGTCTTACTCATGCTAGAAAGTCCGACGTGTCGGGCTTTGTCCCTTCTTCAGGAGTACAAAAATAGAGACAGGATCATAAAGGATAAAGAAAATAAAAGGCAGTTCAAATAAATTAAAAAAAAAACGAAAATAAAGAGAGTAATTAAGACAAACCAATAGGTAGTCTTGGTAACGATTTTGAAACGCAGAGTAAAGTGTGTGTGTATTAGTGACGATATTATGTGTGAGTGTAAGTGTATGTTTAAACTTGTGTTATTCTTAAAGTTATATTGTGTAAAGTATCAAAGATAGTGTGTGTATGTATATATCCATGTGGTATTGGTAGTAGGCATGTATGTGTGAGTGAATGTAAGTTTGAATGTGTGTATTGTATATGTGCGTTGAAGTAATTTTGTGTGTGTGTAAAGATTTGGCAGTGTTAGCGTATGTCGGTGAAATGTATGGATTTGTGTGTGAGTGTATGATTAAATTTTAACATGTGTATGTTGAAGTTTATATTGTGTACATGTAAAGTATCTAACTGTGATATGTATGTAAGCGTGTATGTATTAACGTGTATGTGTCATAGGATAGAGGAAGTATGTTAGAGAGTATATGACAGAACAGACTAAAGGAAGATGGGTGAGGGGGATGAAAGGTTTGTAAGGAAAAAATAAGTTGTTGTTCTCTACGCCAGCGCGAGTCAGGGGGTCTGGCACAATGTGCGAGCCCGAAGACACTGAGGTAGCATGTGGAGTGGCCGGTGGATAGAAAATATTCCGAAGGTTTTCAGTAAATCTATCGGCCAGACGACGGCCAGTTTGACCAATATATATATATATATATATATATATATATATATATATATATATATATATATATATATATATATATACGAGGGTAGGCTGGAAAGTTCATGGGCTGACTATGAAGCAATGATACTCGAGCTGTGCAATCTTGCATGCATTAATTTCAGTGAGGAAACCTATTTCTGAGTCTCAGGAACTCACATGCCTAGTTTGAAAACGATTGGACCACTGGTGTTTCAGTGCAATGGAGACAAACGTTTGACAAAAGTTTGTCTTAAGTCAGAAGGCTTGTTAGGCCGGTCCTTGTCCCGGTTTCATGGCGTGAAGTGACTGAGAGTACATGACTTCCCCTGGGGTTAAACTCCCAACTATTGTTAGTACTCACTTTCAACTGAGTATACTGGAGCAACGTGAAATGTTGCTCCAGTATTTGGTCAAGAACACAACACGCAACCCAGCCCAGAAATTGATAAATTAAGAGGGGAGAGAGAGACCGTGAGACAGAAAACAATACCGTTGACAGAGAACGTTGATTTCTGGTATGAACACTTTTTTTTAGTCATAAATTTGTGTTCCACAAATTCTAAATATAAATTTTCAAACATTTTGACAGACCTTAGTGTTCGTGTGACAGACGGACAAAAAGGTTGAACAGCTATTAAAATACTAGCGGACCCATGCTGTCAATAATGTTAGCAATAACATTGAACATTTAATTTTTGGAGTCCAGGATTGGTATGCCATGTTATATACCAAGATTACCGGAACAATGACACAAACGGAAAAACTTGCATTTTCACAAATTAATGGTTTGCATAAGAGAAACCCTATAGTCTATGTTGGTTACCGACACATGGAAGCGATTAAAGATAAGGATGATATTTTAGTAATTTGTTTCTAGGATATAATTACATAAATGTTCAAAATGAGGACTACTAGGCAGTGGAGTAGAATTAAAGGGTGGTCAAAGGCAAGATGGCGCGACGATTTGACCCGATACCTCGGCCCCACATAACCCAGTATGGCCAGAGATAGGAAGCATCAATTATGGAGGGTTCCTCCAACAGGAGTGAAAAGTCCTTGGATTTGGATTTGGATTTGGCTTCAGTCATTGAACATTTGCTCTTTCATATTAGTGTGCGAGAGGAAGAAATACCCTTTCAGCGACTGAAACACCATGTAGTCTCTAGATCTGCTAGAAATAGTAGATAAATCGTACACAATCAACACGTCTTACCACCTTTAATAAAAAAAAAATGGGATAAATTGGACAATGTGGTAGTTCTTTGGTATGGTCCCGTAACACCTGATGGAGTCGTAGGGGCGCCGTAGGGGAATACGGCATTTCTTGAGCATTTTAAGCCTGGCGAAGCCCATACCTCTTCAGGTTTCAAGACAACAGATTTCTTCCATAGAAGGATAGAAAGTGAGAGAGAGAGGAAGCAAAAAAGAGATATAGAGGAAGAATCTACCCAGTACTTGACTGGTACTTATCAACCCAAAGTTGACCCCGACAGGATTTGAACTTAGGGAGCAGAGAGCCGGAACGATTACAACAAAGCACTCTATTCGACGTTCTAACGACTCTGCCAATTCGTCGCCTAGTAGTTCTATAAAAGAATTTTTAAAAAGCGTATTTCGTCATAAATTATCAGCAAATTCCTGGCGTTTCATAGACATGTCCGAATTACGTTCGAATCTCGGTTGAAACAGCTTATGTTTTTTTGAGAAGGTACGATTGTATCAGCTTTCTATTTGTCTCTTCCCATCAAACTCTTAAATTATAAGGGCTTTTGTGTTTAGTTGATACTAGCAGAATGGCCCGGCGTTGTTCGGGATTTGCTCTAGGGTTCTTATATATTTGATGTTATTTATCCTTATCGAGCCTCGTGAAATAAATACTTTTGTTTATATTTTGTTATTGTGCATGCAAAAATATCTGTACACGAATATATAATTATATATATATATATATATATATATATATATATATATATATATATATATATATATATATATATTAAAATAACAGATTAAAGTTTAAGCAAAGAATCGCTGCTTTCACCCTTAACGGGATCTTCTAAAACTAAAAAAAATCAATCTGTGAACGCAGAAGTAAATATTTCGAAAAACGTTACACACTATATAATATATATATATATACACACACTAATATATACATATATATACACACACACATATAGCGTTATAATGTCGTAATGCAGACAGCCAGACATTCTGAGTTCAAATCCCGCCGAGGTCAACTTTGCCTTTCATCCTTACGGGGTCGATAAAATAAAGTACCAGTAATGTACTGGGTAATTGCTGGCCTTGTGCCAAAAGTAGAAACAATTATAAGGGCGCAACGTTATATCTATGTATCTATCTAAAAAGAAAGACTAAGAATTATAGAGAGAGATCGCTAAATCGCCTACTGCGGTCCCTAGGGCATTGAAAATTTGAAATTGTTTTTGCTCAAAACACTCACAGGACCATAGTATTATATGTATAAAGTTTAAAAACAATCGGTAGGGTGTTTCTCGAGTTTTAGTGATCTGACACACAGACAGACAGACATTTTCTGTTTTAGATATATAGACAAGACGCTTCATGTAATACTGAGTTTGCAACACTGAGTTATTGCAATACATAGGTTGCACCTCACGGTACTTATGTACCAGTGGCGAATTAATGTGTGGCGACTGGGCTGCAGCTAGAGAAGTCCAATGCTTAAAGAGCCTAAAATTAACGTTTTTGCCACCATAAATAATAGACGGAAAAGCTCCCGATGAAATTTCCAGCCAGGGCTCCCATGCGAGCTTAATCAGTCCCTGCTACAAACAGCTAGGAAAATGGACAGTTGAGAGTATATTACTTATATTTTACAGAAACAAAGCACATCACTTTCAATGAAATACCATCAAATCTTGTTGAATAAATAATAAAATTCAATAGTAAAATAAAATAAAATAAAAACAGAAGTGAAGCCAGTGCTAATATGCTTTATGTTTTTTTGTATGATCTGAAATGTGAATATTCAACGTTTCCTTTACTATATTGCAGCAAACAAAGGGAAGTCGCTGAAGCCACGGTAATATTCACTCAATATACATTCGTGACTGCTTAATTTATCATAATGCCTGTGGATATACTGTGAAATGCTTCCTTTCATTGGAAAAAACGATATGGTAAGAGGCCTTTTCTTCCATTATTAAACGAGAAAGAAAATAAGGAATGGAACAAGAAAACAATGCAATGAAACAAAAAAAAATAAAACAAAATGAAGCAAGAATGACTCTCTAAAACATTTATAGCCTCCATTACTTGCTGAATAAATAAAGGTTTCATGAAACTGTAAATCATAAAGTGAAAGAAATAGGCATCTTTGTTATGCTTAAAGCAATAAAGCTCGGAAATAATACGATATTTCCGACTGTAAAATGGATGAATTATAGGATAGTTTCAGCCACAGATTCACTACTGAACTAATTGAAAACAAACAATAGACAACCTAATGCGCAACTGAATGTAATTCGCTTTTCAATTCAGTTGTTATTCTCGTTCAAGAAATTCATTAACAAACTGAAGTCCAGTCAACGTATTGGTAATAAAATGTTCTATATAAAGGTTCAACTATATCCAGCCATTACCACGTGGAATGGACCTCCATCGTTTTCGACGGTGAGTGTTCCTGTTTGGGATATTAACGTAGTTGATCACTCGACTGACACGTGTACCCTTAATTCTGAAGGATATTTAGCGCGACATAATATGTGATAAGGTTGGTAATTTGAATTACAAGTGCAGTAAAGTAAAGCAGAAATCTGCATTAAAATAACTTTAATGTTTAAAAACTTGATTTACTGACTGCTCTAATTCAATTTTTAACATGTCTTGGACTTTGATCATTTTGTTTTTCATTTGGGTTTCATTGCATATTGCCCACCTGCATTCCCAATGTACTCCTCCAACTGTTAATCAAAGTATAGCACCTCCCTCCACGAAGAGAAAGGTTTGAATGAAGTAAACTCAATCTGACTAATTTATTATTTGATATCGAAACAGATTAAGCTTAGCCACCGGGCAAAAAATATCTATGATATCTATTCTTCACTTTCCATATATATAGAGTATTACATTTATTAACGGCCTTACTCGTCTTAACTACTAACACACACACACGCACGCACGCACCCCCCCACACACATACACATACACACACATATATATATATATATATATATACTAGCTGACGTACCCAGCTTTGCCTGGGTAAACAGATGATAAGAGAAGACAGGTAGAAGAGAAAATGACTGTATTGGATGTTAGTCAGGTGTACAGTTTGACGCGAGACTGTGGTGTGTGAGTGTTACAGAAAAATAAACAGTAAAAAAAATCTTCCAGATACACCAGATTCTTTGTTTTACCGTTCATGCATAGTATATGAAGATTTATAGGTGTTTCCACTTGTGAACAACCTACATATAACTGTCCATGGATAAAAAGCGATTTTCTTGTATTTAATTCTACAACTTTGAAACTCCGAGCCTGAGCGTTATTTATAGTCATAGCAAAACTGAAGTCTTGAAAACTTGAATGGCAGCTCAGTAGATGAAGGGATAAGAGGAATCTTGGGAATAAATGCATTTTCTCCTTGATGATTGCCTCCAAGAATAGTGACTTCAGGAGATGATTCATCATCATCCTAGCTGTAAAGTGTGTGCTATTGCATAGAAGGAGCGAGTCCACGTTTCTCAAAAGGATGATGGAATTTCCAATATTTTTTATTATATGTAGATATAAATATATATATATAGATAATTGTATATAAATGTGTGTGTGTGTGTGTGTGTGTGTGTGTGTGTGTGTGTGTGTGTGTGTGTGTGTGTGTGTGTGTGTGTGTGCGTGTGCGTGCGCACGCATGTGTGTATGTGTGTGTCAACATTTTTTTCAATATTTTTTCAATATTTTTTCAATATTTTTTCAATATTTTTTCAATATTTTTCAATAGATTAATAACCACTAGCTGATTCTGGCTAAATGTATATTAAACATCCATACTTATTTTGACTAAATAGTCTCACACTAACGAATAAATAAATAAAATCGGAGTTTTTTTCCTTATCTTCCCCTTTCAATCATATAAATATAAATATTATTACTTAACTCAGTTAATTTAATTTAATTTAATTTAATTTAATTTTAAATCATTCTCAATTTTAAATACATATTTATTTATATAAAATACAAAACCAATATCCTCATAACTCATTAGAACAACTATCTATAACATGATATACCCATTTATTTATTTATTTATTTATTTATTTATTTATTTATCTACTTAAAACAGAAGAAAAACATCCCTCGTAACTCATTATATTATAAACAAATTTTAAACAACTAATAATCGTAAAATATCCTTTTAATATAAATACACATACTATTAAAATATATACTTACATATATACATAGATAATTGTTCGAATATATTTCCCTCAAATTAACGTTATATGAGCTTTTCATTCATCTTCACTTTTTTCCTTCTTCTCTCTCTCACTATTTTGTCCTTTTCCTCTTCTCTCTTCTCTCTCTCACTATTATATATTATATATATAAACTCTCCATAGTCGTTTAAATAAACGGTTGCTTTTCAATTATTTACATATTCATTTGCATATTCACCCATAAGTTTGAAAAATCCATAATACATTTCCACTATCCAGAGAATATCCAACTGATAAGGTATGTCTTTCCTGGGTATGACTCTATTTATAAAACAAACTTTGTATTTTATCTGAAGAAAGCGTACCAAAGTGTTTTGGTACCCTTGAAATATATATAATAAAATAAATATGGTTTTATAAATATAGTTTCCATTTATTTAATATCATTGTATATATATATATA